>CM076580.1:1227545440-1228149507 GCA_034641835.2 Pinus albicaulis
CTGTGCAGACAACTGCGATACTTTAGCACCAAATGTTTCTCTGAATCTTTGATACCCAACTTTGTGCGCAGGGTATGGAACAGATTCGTCAGCTCG
This sequence comes from Pinus albicaulis, assembly GCA_034641835.2. Classification (NCBI taxonomy): domain Eukaryota; kingdom Viridiplantae; phylum Streptophyta; class Pinopsida; order Pinales; family Pinaceae; genus Pinus; species Pinus albicaulis. The sequence goes on from CM076580.1 coordinate 1,227,545,537, forward strand.
TGCACATCTTGATCCCTTTGTTGTCGCAGCGTGGTCCATTGTATGTACTTGTCCTCATAGATCCCCACGGGATAGTACTGTTCCTTGACGGCGTCTCGGAAAGAATTCCAAGTTGGTACGGCCGAGAACAGAGAGGGTTCTGTCTGGTCCTTGTTCTCACAGTAGGTTTCCCACCAGTCCTTAACATGGGGGTAGCTTTGAGGAGTGCAAAAATAATCTTCTCCCGGTCTGAAAAGTCATGAACAGAGAAATATCCTTCTAATAGATTCAACCATCTATCTACGGCATCTGCGTCCATTTGACCCTCAAATATGGGAATGTCAAAATTTACTTGTACCTTAAAGGGAGTCGCAACTCCAGAGTGGCTACTGGATGCAGATGCGCCGCCGGTGGGCAGCCGTTGAAGGATCTGAGCAAAGCTATCCATCATCGCGTTCCTTTGTTTTTCGAGAGCCTCCTCGAGCAATATTTTGATAGGATCTCCTGCTCCCTCATCTTTCTTTTCGTCCCCCATGGGCGTCCGTCGAGGTTTGCGAGGCTGATCTTGCAAAGGTTCCACCAGATCGAGCCCTAGCTCCTTATACCCCGACCTCGTTGGGGACATGCAAAGAAGGACCGAGAAAAAGCAGACCGCTCTGATACCACTGATCCGGATTTATGCAGGAACGCAACAGAATAAACATATAACCATAAATACAGAGATGCAGCGGAAATAACACTTCATTTCATTAATATCAAAGAACCGAAATTTGCTTACAGACAGAATGGAAATAAAACTAGCTAGGGCGCTGGTAGCTATCTCTGAGAAGAGATGTGGTGGCTACAGGCCTCTGAACTGAGTTACAATGAGGCTCGAGGGCCTATTTATTATTGAGAAAAAATGGAGAACCCTAAACATCCAAAAACCTAACCCTAGGAGATGAAGCGCCAAAACTATGGGCCCCGTTTGGGTAAATTGGTGTTTCAACTTCCCAGGGACGTAACTTTGGCATACTATCTCTGTTTGACGCACATAATACATCATTAGAAAGCTCTATCCGAGGACTACAAATTTCGGGATGAATTTGATGATCAAATTTGTTGGTAAAATGATGCCCAAAAAACGTCGTTTAGGGCCTCAAAACGGCTCCGGAAGTTCAGGACCCGAAAAAACATCGTTTAGGACCTTAAAACGGCTCCGGAAGTTCAGGACCCGAAAAACTGCTAAAAATAGTAAGTTATGCCGAAAATGAAAAACTGAAAGAGACAATGGTGGGGGGGGCCAGGTGGAATAGGTGGGTGGCCACAAATATCCACCTGGATCACATCCCCCCTTAAGAACAACTTGGGATAGGATTGAAGGATTTACAAAGGTGACACAAAAGGAGCCTATTTCCTATGTGTCGAAATATCCTAACATCCCCCCTTAGGAACAAATTGGGATAGGATTGAAGGATTTACAAAAGTGACACAATAGGAGAAGGAAGGATGCATTAGAGCCTATCACCCTTAATCAAAACTTTCCTGAACTCCAAGCATGGATTGAAGTTTGTTAAACTTCGCTTCTGTGAGAGCCTTTGTAAAGATATCGGCTACTTGATCATTGGTTGGACAGTACTGCACTTCAAGAACATGATCATGAATGCGCTTTTTGATGAAGTGTATGTGGAGTTCAATGTGAGTTCAATGTGTTTCATACGCTGATATTGAACTGGATATTTACATATTTGAATGGCACTATGATTATCACACCAAAGTGTAGTTGGATGCTGCTAATGAAGACCAAATTCAAACAGGATCTAACGAAGCCACATGGTTTCCTTGCTAGCTTCAACTACACCACGATACTCTGCTTTTGCTGAAGAAAGAGAGATGGCACTTTGTTTCTTACCAAACCAAGTAATAGGTCTTGATCCAAGAGTGAATACATATCCTGCAGTAGACTTTCGATCATTAGGGTCACCAGCCCAATCAGAATCAGTGAAGCCAATCAACAATGGAGATGATCCTGTACTATAATGAATATCGAACTGAAATGTACCTCGAATATATCGAACTATTCTTTTAGCTGCTTTCCAATGACTTTCATGAGGTTGGTGCATAAACCGAGAGACAAGACCAACGGCAAAGGAAAGGTCAGGATGGGTATGGGTTAGATGCAGAACTTTACAAACAATTTGACGGTATAAGGTAGCATCAACTTCAGGGGTAGTACAAGTGACTGGAATCTTGACTCCATAATGAAAGGGAGAAGGGGCTGGCTTACATTATTCCATGTGAAAGTGGTGTAGAAGATCACAGGCATACTTGGATTGATAGATGGTAATGCCTTCCTTGGATTGCAAGACTTGAAGACCAAGGAAATAATGCAAGTGTCCTAAGTCTGTCATTTCAAACTTCTTTTTGAGGCTATAATTCACATGTTTTATATGGTTTGGATCACTACCAGTAAGGATAAGATCATCAACATAAATAACAAGGATGGTGAAGGACTTACCCACTTTCTTGGTGTAGACAGCGTTGTCAGAATGACACCTAGAAAATCCATTATCTAATAGAAATCTATCCATTTTGGAATACCAATCTTGAGGAGCTTGTTTGAGACCATAGAGAGACTTCCTAAGGCGACAAACAAAGCTAGAGTAATTTTGGATAAAGCGAGGGGGTTGTTCCATGTAGATTTCTTCATATAAATCTCCATGTAAGAAGGCGGATTTAACATCCATCTGATGGACTTCCCATTTAAAGGAGGCAGCAAGGGAAAGAACAAGGCAAATAGAACTCATTTTGGCAACGGGGGAGAAGGTTTCAGTATAGTCAATGCCTTCAACTTGTGGAAATCCTTTAGCAACAAGATGAGCTTTATGTCTATCCACTTTTCCATCTGGTCCAAACTTTTTTTTGTAAACCCATCTGCATCTAAAAAGTTTTCTTCATTTTGGAAGAGGAACAAGATCCCAAATATCATTCGCCAATAAGGAACGATATTCTTCATTCATAGCTTCATCCCAATCTGGATGACCAGAGGCTTCTTCAAAGGTTTCTGGATAAGGATTTTTTGAAACTTGAGCCAACAAGGAAGAGGCTCTTTCAAACTAAGAACGTGTATGCCGTTGATTGGCAGGGTCACCTGCAAGAGAACCTGCTGCATCCCGAGTAGAGAGGACCCATCTTGGAAGCTGTGGAGTAGAAGGAATAATTTCAGGAGGTCGAGGAGGATTGTCATCCTCATTTTCATCATCTAAAGCATAATGAATGCTATTAAAAAATAGAAGAGAGAGAGAGAGAGGGGGCACAAATGTCGAATCAGGCTCGCAGGCAAAAGGTGGCACACCCGCCAAACTAGCCTCACAAGCCGATATATTTCCATCAAATTTTACATCTCTTCTAATAATTATATTTTTGGATTTTGGTTGAAGAAGTCTATATCCTTTGACATATTCAAAATATCCAACAAAATGCATTTTTCACTTTTAAGTTCTAAGGCTTTATGTTTCGCATCTGGAATATGGGCCCAAGCATCACTTCCAAAAACACAAAAGTGACTTACATATGGTTTGACTGAGCTCCAATCTTCTTATGAAGTTATATTCTTTAAAACCTTAGTAGGAGTATGATTTACTATGTAATTTGCACATTTAATGGCTTCTGCCCAAAAATTGAGACCAAGTCCGTTATATTGAAGCATACAATTAGCAATTTCTTTTAAGGTGCGATTCTTCCTTTCAAATACACCATTTTGTTGTGGAGTATATGGAACGGTACGTTGCAATCGAATGTCATGCTTAGTGAAGAAGTTGATAAATTTTTTGTTAACATATTCTCCTCCATTGTCTGATCTTAACTTACGAATTTGATGTCCATATTGTTTCTCAACAAAGGCCTTAAAGGCCAAGAACATGTTAAAAACTTCACTCTTGAGTTTTAAGAAGTATACCCAAGTGTGTCTGGAAAAATCATCAATTAAAGTTAAGAATTAATTGCAACCAAACAAAGAAACAATAGGAAGTGGACCACATAAATCATTGTGCACAAGCTGCAAAGGGGCTGAAGCGTGCCAAGAGGCACATTTGTCAAAACCATCCCAATGATGTTTTCCGAGTACACATCCTGAGAAAACACCATCTCGGCAAGATACCATAGGAAGACCTTTCACCATATTTTCCTTTCATAGAGTTTGAAGGGAGCGATAGTTTAAGTGACCAAATCGCTCATGCCAGAGTTTGCTCACTTCATCATTATGAGCAACAAAAATGGAAGGAAGACATGATGACCCAAAGTTGTCAAACTTATACAACCGTGTGGAATCATCAGCAATGCCAGTAGCTAAAATATTTCTAGGATATTTGAGGTCCTTGATTACAACATCATGAGGTGAGAATTCTACTATTTTCCCTTCACCTAAATGAGTTATCTGATAAACAGATAGAAGGTTGCATGAAAAGGTAGGAACACATAGTACATCATTAAACTGACCATTATCGAGATGAATGGTTCCAGATCCTACAACACTAAGAGATTTATCATCACCAACATAAATATGTTTGGTGTTACAATCATCTAAATAATAAAACATGGCTTGATTTTTGGCCATGTGGTAAGAATCTCCAGAATCGATCCACTCATGAGAATGAGAAGAAGAAGATACATTTAATGCATAACCAGATCTTGATGCTTGACAACCACAAGCAGAAAGTGCCATTCCTGAATATGAAGGTGAAGAGTACTCCAAATTGATGTTGTGCTTCTGTATTGCTGCTTCTAAGGCTTCCATCTTCTTAAAACATTTGCACTCTATATAGCCATCACGATTGCAAAAGTTGCAATGTCAATCTGCCTTCTTCCCTTTGTTTTTATTTGCCTTATCATTTTGATGAGTTGATTTTTTGGTTTGTGGTTGAAATTGCTTAGGACCCTTGTTTGGTTTCGGACCATACTTTTTAGGATACTGCTTCTTGGGATTCTTTTAATATGATTGTTGTTTGGCTGCTAAGGCTTTATTAGAAGCGTTTCCAGAAGTGATAAGACAAAGGTGTAAGGGTTTTCCTTGTTCTCTTATCAAAGAATCGAAAAAACATCAAAAGATGGGTTCTTGTAGGTGGTTCCTGAAGAAATGATGGCTTCTCTAGTGGAATGGAAGGCAGAAAAAAATACAGAGTATGCACGGCCAAGCTTAGCAAGAATGCAATAGATGAGGTTACCACCTTCCTTTTTGAACTTACAACCTTCTAAAATAACTCTAAGGGTCTTGAATTTGGACAAAAAATCCTATATAGAGGAGAAATTATTGGGGTCCAAATTAAGCAACTCATTTTCAAGTTGGTGGGCCCTGATTTGATTTTGAATGCCAAAGACAGTATTTAGCTTGTCCAGGGCTTCATGAGGGGTGTCAATGTCAAGGATATGAAATCGAAGATCTTGAGTAATGGACATTCCTATCAACCCTTGTGCTTGATCTTGTTTATTTTCCCATTTAGCGACTTTTTCATCATCAAAAGATTTAGTTTCTTGTCCTGTGGCTATTCTATAAAGCCCTTTACTTCTAAGTATATCTACCATGTGAGGTAGCCTTTAGAAATAATTGGTGTTAAGAATAATCGAGCATGCACTTTCCATTTTTTTTAAAAACTAAAGCTAAGCAAAGCTGAAAATAACTACTCCAATGGAAATATCTCAAAAAATTAGGCTGTTTCAAAAAAACGGCTCAAGAAACGGCTTCCGGATGAAGAAGTTATGCCTTTTGAAAAAACTGAGTTGTAGATGTTGAATAGTTACGGGAACGGTTTGAAATTTGGTGATGAAGTTCAACTTTAAAAAAAAATCCCGCCCCTTTAACAAAAAAAATTTACAAAAAGAAGCTTGAGAAAGAGACTTGAACCGAAGACCTCTATTCTCATAAACTAACTCCTCAGCAAGTGAGTGAGTAAAAGGATTCTGCAATTGTTTGAAAGGATGAAGTTTTTTTTGTGTATTATTATTATTATTTATTTATTTTCGGTGTGCGTGCATGCCTTTTCCTGCTCAAAAGACACAAAAAACCGAGCAAAAAAAATGAAATGTAAGCCTTACGCCAGAATTTTAGATTTTTGGTTAGCCTTACGCCAGAATGTTAGATTTTCAGTTAGCCTTACTGGAAACTATCGATTTTTTCACTATTTCTGATTTCCATCACACAAAGACGCGGGGAAAGAGCATACGTAGCAAAAAAAAATCTCTCTCTTGTTTTTGATTTGTCGAGATCGCACACAGTGCAAAGCAAAGAGCATACACAGAGAAGAGGGTATAGATCTGGAAAATAAATAAAACCTCAAAACCGAAAATAAACAAAGGGAACCAAAATAAGTAGAACTATTAACAAATATAACTGCAAAACATATACTTTATACCTCCAGATCTAAACTGTCATAACTTGGGTAGCCGGAAACCTTTTCGCATGGAACGAAAGGCGTTACTCACTGTAACAGATGCTCCAGACACAATAGAGCAGTTATCCAAGCCGAAAAATGTTCAAAAATAGTAGATCTATAAAACAGCAGTTGCATGCAGTCAAACTGGCTTCAAACTTTGATCAACAACGGATGTGGCCCTCAAAATAACTCTGATACCATGTAGGAATTTACAGGGTAAGTTCCTTAGATCAAGAACCAAAGGTCACCACTCACAAACAGATCACAAATCAGTACACCAGTATAATCACGTGGTTAAAACCCTTGAAGATGGAAACAGTCCACGGTATGAGCCATTGCGGCCACTTCAGGAAATTTATTAATATAAAAAGAAAAGTTACATATGTTTCTCTCATAAACAGTTACCGGAAAAATGACCCTCCATGCTCTTTAAATAGAGATCATGGACCAATCAGGTGTTAAGCCACGGATCAAGTTTCATTAATACTGAGGAGAGAGATAATTGTCGAATCACTACAAATTGTGACCGTCAGATTATAAGTTACAAATGTACATGGTAAAGAAACACACTTTACCTAACTCTACACTAGACTAAGTTATTCTTAACTATTTCCTATGTGTCGGAATATCCTAACATCTCTTTAAGGATTCATATGAAAAGATGCACCTAAGTCAACCAGCCATGCATCATAACAGGTTGTGCTTGAAGAAGCCAAGTACACATCCCCTCCTTCATCTGATGATGTTTTTTCTTTGTAGTAGTAGCATCATCAAATCCCTTCCCTTTATCAACAATTTTGTATCTATTGTGTTTCTTTTAATTCCCTTATTTTCCACATCTCCAATATACCTTTACAAATTTTCCTAGAGATCTATGTTGAGATTGCAACAAGATGATGAGCTTAGTGGAAAGAAGTCGCCTTCACTAAGTGGGCCCGCAGGCTATTTTTGGCGCAAAGTCTATTTTTAGACATGTCGATCATGATTCTATGAGTTGCAGGATGCTATTTGTGGATGGTTGGTCAAGTTGGAAAAATAGATGGACTTCTATTTTTAGACATATTAGGCGGAATATATTTTTAGATTGCCAGTCTAAAAATAGATATGTCAAATATTATTAGCTCTTAATAATATTTGGACTATAAACATTATCTTATTCTCTTGGAGCACTTCAGTTAAGTGCACAGATGTGGCACAGGAGCAGAAAGAAGGAATTACGCTATTTCTGAGGGTTAAGTGGAGCTATTGCATGGATACTTTAGTTAGAACTCATGTGACAGAGTTTGGTGGAGTTATTAAAGTAGTTGATGGAGTTGTGTTCAGTTTAACTGAGTTAAACATAGTTGAACTAGTTGTATCTAGTCTCACTAATTGATACACTAGTGAGAGTGCTGTGAATTAATTATTAATTAATTCACTAATTAATAACTCATTAATCAACTAAAGAATACATCATTTAAATACAGTGCATGGTTAGTGTTATAACCCAAATCCACCTTAGGCTGAAGGAAGGCGGGATTCAAGGTAACACCAAACCATGCTCAGTCTGGTAGCTAGCCCTACCAGAACTGAAATGAGTGCTAATTTTAGGCTAGGTATATTAATCAAGGATTTTGAAATGATTTTTTAATGGTTTTTGTTGGAAAAAGGGAAAGGCGATTTTGGGCTTGGGGATTAGGCCCAGTTCTTGCAGAGTTCAAGTTGGGGCAATGAAATCAATGGCTTTGATGTCAAAAATTGAATGGATGGATAGAAAATACTACTGAGGAGCTGAAGAGGGCAAGAGGCTGCAAGGATCCTCTTCAAACGGAGGAAAACATAGAAAACTAAACAAAGTTCAAGGCAAAGCACCAGCAAACTAAACAAAGTTCAAGGCAAAGCACCAGCAAACTAATGAATTCTACCTTAGTTACTCATTTGTTTAATTCATAAGCAAAGAGAAGGGAAATGGCATACATATAAAATTAATGAAACTTACATATACATGAAGAAAAACATCATCAAAACTCAGAGCCACAAGGATCCCAACAAGTGCTGCAAAACCCTGGTCTTTCCTTTGCCAAAATTGTAGAAGTCTATGTACAATGAAATGCCAAACTTTTCCCAAGTATCCAACCCTGAAAATGTCTCAGAAAATACATGATATAGGCCATCCTAACCCCTTCCCATGCCTCTAGGGGTCGAGCTTATCCTCCTAGGAGTTGTTTCAACCAATTCTAAACTAGGAACTGAAATCTAGGCAATCAAACAACTTGCCTCTATATGCTAGGAAACTGATCCATTCATTTAATTTTCACTTTTTAGTGAATGAATCCTCTAGAAAAACTAAATGTGAGCCAAAATTACATCATATTAATCAATTTACATCAAGATAGATCAATAATTACATCAAAAAGTGAAACTAGTAAAAACTGGGTGAATTTCTGAGCTAAAGAGTCAAAATGAGGCCAAATTTCTCTATGCGCCGCGCCCAAAAACTCAATGCGCCGCGCCACTTTGGGCCTATTTTTGAGGCACTTACTGAAGTCAAAATTGAGCTCATGATAGCTCGTTGGAAATCCCTATCTGTCTACTATCCAACCCAAGTGGAATTTTCCAATTTGGAGTTCATTTTCCCCTCCAAAACTGCAATCTCCAAAGACTGGTTCCTGCTGGTGCAAAAGGTGGCACAAAGGCCATTTTTGGTGTGTTTTTGACCCTTAAGACCATCCAGAACTTGATGAAATATCTCAGCCATTCCTGAGCATGCATAATTTATCATAAAAAACCCAAAAATATCAATTTTTCCTCCAGAAGATCTCTCAAACGTAAGCGCGCGCCAAGTGGCGCGACGCGTCGGGCGGAAAAATCTGTTTTGCGACCAAAATTTTCCCCAAACTTGCTGAAATTTGGAGTGAAGGTCCCTCATCAAGTGTCATGCTCAGCCAAATAAGCTTCGGCCAAGATTTGAAGTGGATCAGGCCTTTTGCGCCTCCTTAGTGCCCTTCTCAGCCTCGCTTTCAGGATCTTCATTTTCGCTTTGCAAACATGTGTGCGGGCCCAATAGTGGTTCTTCATATGTCTGAGCATGTCTTTGTCCCTATTGGCCTTTGCCAATAGTTTTTCAAGATTAATGTTGACTCTCGTAAGGAAATTCTCCCACTCAAATGGTGTCATGTCACCTGGTCTCTTTCGAGCCAATTCACGGTCTTCACGGATTTGCCGCAACTCTATGAGTGTCTGCTGATCCTCCAATTGTTTATTTCGTTGCTCCAAGTAATTTATAACCCACTGAGCTCTCTGAAATTTCTTGGTCAGTGTGTCAATCTCAGCTTTCTGCTCCTGGATTATTTCTTTCAGCTTTGAGCTGGGAGAGCTCGAATCAACATCGATCAATATAAAATCAGTATCTTAGCCTCCTGAGGGGCCCTCATCCTGCATAGGCTTCTTGCCTCTGTCCTCTACCTGTGCTGATGTAGAAGGCAAGACCCCTTCCACGCCATGTGGAGATAGTACTCGCGTTGCCGTCGAAGGTAACGAGACCCCTTCCACCCCGGGTGGAGATAGTACTCGTCGTGCTGCTGCAAATAAGGCTCTGGTACCTCTCTGATAGGTAACACACACTGGAACACTGATAGGCTCTGTCTCAGGAACCTCAAACTGATGTGAAGGCACACCTGCATCGTGAACAATCTCTAGAGGAGGCTGAGGGGCTGTAAAGAAGTCACGGGAAATGAACTCCTCCCATGCAATGCCCTGCAATCCAAGCTGATGTACCACAATCATCTTGATGAGCGCATAATGATAAATGTTGTTATGTTGCTGCTCTGGAGTCTTCTTCTCCGCAAGGGTAGTCATTTGCTCTATGTTTTGGCACATGAAGTATGGAATATTCATCAGTCTCACTCTCGTGAAATGCATCAACAGTCTGATGTGGTATGCATAAAGGCGTGAGAATCTACCCTCGCAACTGAAGTATCTAATGATGAGCTTCATTAATGGCGCATAGGACTCCTTCAAGAATCTGAAAGGAAACACCCTGCTGAGCTGCCTCATATAACCAGGCCTGATGTAAGGTTCATAATATGCTTTATCCAGTTGTTGTCTCTTATTCCACTCTTCACCTATGTTTGGTATCCTGGTTGCTTGAGAAATGGTTTCTGGTGTAAAGGTGAAGTTCACTCCAGCAAGGTTTACATGACCATCACGCAAATGTAGGACAAATAAGCGAACCAACTCCTGATGATGTTGAATCTGAGCAATCATCTCACAATACTGCAAACATGAATGTTGCTGAAAGCATGCCATTGCAAGCGGGCAGGCCTGCAATTGAGTCAAGGAAGTGGGCTCTTCTCTGACGTGCCTGCCACTTTTATGAGACCTCCTCGGTACATTTAGATCTGCGGTTGAGTCACTGTCTTGCTCATATTCTTGCTCATATGATGAAGTTGTCTCTGACATGGTGCTTTGCAATGTGTATAACAAGTATATTCTGATATATATGTGGTGAAAACAAGAGTTTGTCTTTCAATACCCAATGTGCCAAATATGTAATGAGAAACTGTGAGGAAATATTACAGTGGGTATAATGGACTGTCAAGTGAAATTTGAGTGTGAGGACAGTCACTTGACTGCTTGGGGGACTTCGGGATTTGGGGATTTTATAAGTGATATGGGAGTGGGAGATGGTGATGGGAAATGTAGTTTTTAGAGATAGGGATAAATGAAATGACAAGATATATTTAAGCTAAGTGAAATCAAGGATATAAAGACAGTCCTTGAATGTTTTTGGAATTGGGAATTTATAAATGATATGAAAGGGGGAGGGTTAATAGGGTTTAGTGATAGGGAAAATGGGTACAAGGGATATGATTGTTTTGGGACAGAGGGAATAGGAAAGGACTGTGATAACAGTATGACAGTGATGGGAACACAAATGAACAATGGAGTGGGAGTGTTTAGCACCAATAGTCAAATTTCAACACTTCATTTCAAACCCTAAGGGAGTAGATTTTGATATGGATATAGGGTTTGTTTTTCACCAACCAAAAATCTAATGTCTTTGCCTCCAAACAACACCACACATGACTAAAATCACTGAACAAGCATTGTCAAACTTACTTGGAGCAAATGATTTGAATCGATTTGATTTTTTTATGAAGGATTGATGAATTTAAGCATGTCAGCTCTGTGCGCCGCATGCACACCCAGTGCGCCGCGTCGGCTCTGTGCGCCGCGCCAGAGCAAATTAATACAGTCAGAATGGGCCCAATGCGCCGCGTCTTTTGGATGCGCCGCGCGCACTTCTAAACACAGTCTTGGCTTGAAAATTTACAAGTTTTTCCCTCTCTCCACTAATCTTCGAGTTCAATCGACCTCTTGAATGCAAATGGCATTGATAAACATAGAAATATCTATATAAAGTCATGGCTTTGATTTTCTCTTTGTAAAGACCCAATTTTGTAATATTTCAAAATTGGCATTTTTTCACTTTTAATACAACTCTGTTCTTCAAGTTTCCTTTTTTATTTTTGGCTGAATTAATGGCTTTCTTGGTTGATTTTTTGCAGGGATGGTGGCATTTGGACTTCGACAAAGGATCACCAGAGGCTGCATTTGAAGTAATTCATGGCAAAAAACTTTAAAAATACATATTTATTACAAACAATTAATTTGACAATTTCTTCTTCAAAACAGATTTTTGAAGAAGAAACATCCTTGAGCATTTTTAATGATGAAAATCTTGAAATGAAAACTTACTGAAGACATCCTCATGGCCTGCGGGCATTATTTGACATTTTGAAGACCAAACCCTAGACCTAGTGACTGAAAGACTCTTTTTTGACCACAATACCATCTATGACTGTAAATGACTGAAATCAACTTTAATGAACTTTGATAAATTTTGACCAACCCAGCAGGTACAAACATGAGGGAAACTAGTGAAGAGACCCTTCCGTCAGACGATGGCATGCCCCTAGCGGAATGCAGATGGATGAGCGGAATGAGACACCTAAAAATGAAATGCAATAAGAGAAATGATCTCTGACGGAGGGATGTAAAGACCGACTCTAACATTGGCTCCAATGGGGATGGTAGCTTCTTGGAGGTGCCAAGAACTACAAATCTCTGGGAGAGATATACAGTGCCTTCATCCATTGGGCTATGGAATAAAAAACTCAAGCTGAAATGCATGACTGAAAACTGATGACTTGACGACACAAACTAACTCTCACTCAACTATAAACTGACTCGATACTTAAACACAACTGAAAAGCTGGAAAAGATGCTCAAAGTAGAGCTTATTCAATACAACCTACTCTAATTGTTCCATTCACCACCCGATCAAGTGAAATGGAACAGCCAATGCAACCTTGTAAGCATCCTGGCTTCTATTTGATTTCTTCCCAAATGCTTTCTGATGTGCAGGAAAAGGGAAGAATTGAAAGACAACTCCCACGGAAACTTGGAATCAAGTTGACTACTGATAAACTTGCAAAGCATGAATTGACTGGATGACTTCAAGAATGTTGTGAAAGGATCTTCATAAACATAACTACTGATTTCCATTAACACATTACTGCTCGGATCCAGGTAATCTTCATAGCTGGATATTAAGATTTTCCTCACATCTGTGTTGTCTTTCTCTGGTGACTGCAGCAAGCTGTCAAAAGGATCCTGAATTTCGTGAATAACCGAACTCTGGAGCTGATTCCAAACTAAACAAAAGTCTCCTTTATCAATCTCCTCATATGACTGCAAATCTTGATATAGGCTTTGTAATGAAAAATCTGTTAAACAAGACAATGAAGGCGGATTTTGAATAAGATTATTATCAACATTCTTTTATGTCACATGGTTAGCCAATGGAGAAGAACTTTTACCGCAAACATCATCCAACATACGAGCAATAGGATCATCAAAAACTTGAGAAGACTGTTGCGATGAATCCATTGAAACTGTATGACATCCTACTAGCTGTTCACCTTTTTCTTTAGAGATATTACGAAGATTCTGCTTTATAAACTAAAATGCTTCGAAACAAAAGGGTACAGAATCCTCTTGCATCATTAAATCATGTATTTCAGCTTCCACACTTTCATCCGCAATCTGACCTTCAATTTCATTTGGTGGCTGCAAATCTGGAGCTAGCGAGAGTTTCGTATCCAAAATGATTTCAGATTTATAATTAACAACTTGCTCAAAAATTTCACTATCTGTCTCATCCTCAACATTAAAACTGAGAGATTGTTGATTTCCTACAGGCTGCTCATTTGAAGATTTACTATGCAATTTACCCTTCAACAACTAGAATGATTCAAAACAAAATGGTACGGAGTCACCTTGTAGCATTAAATCACATGTGCCAACTTCCATGTTTTCATCTGCAAATTGACAATCAATGGCACTCGGGGATTGCAAATCTGAATGTGAGAAGTCTTGAACAAGGTTTTCATTGCCCTCAAGATGGTCCAAATCAAGACTAGTCGACAATTGATTTCTGATTGTATGAAAGTTGTCTCTGATGAACTGAAACGAATCAAAACAAAAAGGAAAATATCCTTCACTTCAAAATTTGTTGCACTTTCCTCGTCATTGTCATAATTGATATGCATCGGTTGATCATTATAGACAAGTTGTTGAAAGTGAACTTCCTCCTCGCACAAACTAGCTGTTGATTTGTCTGCAAGATTAGCTTCTGTTTGGAGAACATAATCATCATCATACTGATCGAACTGAGACTTATCATAAATATAAATTTCATCATCAAGCATACATATCGTATCAACAGCTCTCTCTTCTTTAAAATGATCTATAAAACAATCACTATGACAACTGGGATAGGAAACCAAATTTTTTGGGCCAGCAACTTGTTCTTCTTCAATTAGCGAGCCATGGGCTTGAACATTATACTCATTCCTTGTGGTGTTCTTTTGCATCATCTCTTCTACTGCACTTACCAACATTTCAAGCTTTACCTCTAGATATGTCGATTTCTCTGGATCTATGTTTTTCATCTCCTCTTCCTTCAACCTTGCCCTTCGGATCAGCAAATGAGCCTCTACATTTACTGCACTGTTCTGCATCTCTTGAAGTGTTGCAAGATTCCTTTCTCTCAACTAAAACTCCATTTCCGGATCAAAGGCACCCAGGTAGTGCAAGAGAGAAGATCTAGGAGAAGGTCTTATATCAGCTGGCATTGAAAAATATACTTGGTTAAATCTGGCAGAAAATTGTTGTACCATCTCCCCTGGCAGTCTTTTCAGCTGGGCATACTCATCTAAAATAAGGAAAAGGTTCTGTCTGATCACCCACCTATCAAGGAAAACTTCGATGAACTGCTGAAAATCTGAGATGCTCGCATCAGGCAGGGCTTTGAACCAACTCTTGACTTTGGCTTGCAAAGAAAGAGAAAAAAGCCTAATACTAACATCTTCGTCATCAAATTCAAAAAGGTCTAGAAAAGTCTCAACATTCTGCACATGTTGCTCACTGTTGACATTGTTACATTCACCGTCAAATCTTGGTAGATATAGGTCATAATTTTTAGGGAAAGCATGAAGAACAGAAGGTAAAACAAGAGGTTTATACCTATCTGGGACTATAAAAAGTGTAGGAGTATATACAAGAGTTACGGGATCAGTTTTGTTTCCTTTAGGCTCATCACTCTGAAGAGATTCATCATAAGATGTGGGAAAAGTAAGAAGGCCAGGATCAAAGGGAAACTCAGTATTTACACTTTTTGAATAGGTCGAGCGAATATTTTGATCACCTTTATCATACAAAAAATTCTGAAAAAATTTCAGGATAGCTTCAAGAACAGCAAAGAAGTAGTTTACAAGAAAGCAAAATAGATCCTGAATACCATTCCACTTTGGATACCTGAACTTTGTGTAAGATCCTTCCATTTTCACAGAGAAAGAGTTAGTCCTCCAGTGGAGTCTCTACATTGAGTTGGAGTCACCAGGTGAATGATTTCAGCCTTCTAATGTCTGATCGTTGTCCACCATCAACTATCAGATCTGAACTTGATACACGTACTGGGGCAATTTACAAGTTAGATGTTACGTTTACAAACTAGACCGGAGATTGACTGAAGCAGCGTTTATCTACTTCCGCTAATGCAAAGCAAAAGCGTTTCGAAGGCTACCTGGCATAACTTCAGGCTCCGTCTGTAGCTTATGAAACAAATAACACCAACAAGCAAACCATTTTCTCCCCAGTATGGTCGCCACTATGGTATAGCCCAAATCCACCTTAGGCTGAAGGAAGGCAGGATTCAGGGTAACACCAAACTACGCTCAGTCTGGTAGCTAGCCCTACCAGAATAGGGGAGGGCTCTCTCCGTGTCAATTTCAGGAAAAATGTATCAATAGGCCTTGAGATGACTGAAATGAGTGCTAATTTTAGGCTAGGTATATTAATCAAGGAGTTTGAAATGATTTTTTAAGGGTTTTTGTTGGAAAAAGGGAAAGGCAATTTTGGGCTTGGGGATTAGGCCCAGTTCTTGCAGAGTTCAAGTTGGGCCAAGGAAAGCAATGGCTTTGATGTTAAAAATTGAATGGATGGATATAAAAGACTGTTGAGGAGCTGAATAGGGCAAGAGGTTGCAAGGATCCTCTTCAAACGGAGGAAAACATAGAAAACTAAACAAAGTTTAAGGCAGAGCACCAGAAAACTAATGAATTCTACCTTAGTTACTCATTTGTTTAATTCAGAAGCAAAGAGAAGGGAAATGGCATACATATAACATTAATAAAACTTACATATACATGAAGAAAAACATCATCAAAACTCACAGACACAAGGATCCCAACAAGTGCTGCAAAACCATGGTCTTTCCTTTGCCAAAAATGCAGAAATCTATGTACAATGAAGTGCCAAACTTTTCCCAAGTATCCAACCCTGAAAATGTCTCAGAAAATACATGATATATGCCATCCTAACCCCTTCCCATGACTCTAGGGGTCGATCTCATCCTTCTAGGAGCTTTTTCAACCAATTCTAAACTAGGAACTGAAATCTAGGCAATCAAACAACTTGCCTCTATATGCTAGGAAACTGATCCATTCATTTAATTTTCACTTTTTAGTGAATGAATCCTCTAGAACAAGTAAATGTGAGCCAAAATTACATCATAGTCATCAAGTTACATCAATATAGATCAATAATTACATCAAAAATTGAAACTAGTCAAAACTGGGCGAATTTCTGAGCTGAAGAGTCAAAATGAGGCCAAATTTCTCTATGCGCCGCGCCCAAAAACTCAATGCATCACGCCACTTTGGGCCTGTTTTTGAGGCACTTTCCAAAGTCCAAATTGAGCTCATGATAGCTCGTTGGAAAGCCCTATCTGTCTAATATCCAACTCAAGTGGAATTTTCCAATTTGGAGTTCATTTTCCCCTCCAAAACTGCAATCTCCAAAGACTGGTTCCTGCTGGTGCAAAAGGTGGCAGAAAGGCCATTTTTGGTGTGTTTTTGACCCTTAATACCATCTAGAACTTGATGAAATCTCTCAGCCATTCCTTATAATGCATAATTTATCATAAAAAACCCAAAAATATCAAGTTTTCCTCCAGAAGATCTCTCAAACGTAAGCGCGCGCCAAGTGGCGCGACGTGTCGGGCGGAAAAATCTGTTTTGCGACCAAAATTTTCCCCAAACTTGCTGAAATTTGGAGTGAAGTTCCCTCATCAAGTTTCATTCTCAACCAAAGAAGCTTCATCCAAGATTTGAAGTGGATCAGGCCTTTTGCGCCTCCTTAGTTCCCTTCTCAGCCTCGCTTTCAGGATCTTCATTTTCGCTTTGCAAAAATGTGTGTGGGACCAATAGTGGTTCTTCATATGTCTGAGCATGTCTTTGTCCCTATTGGCCTTTTCCAATAGTTTCTCAAGATGAATGTTGACTCTCGTAAGGCAAGTCTCCCGCTCAAATGGTGTCATGTCACCTGGTCTCTTTCGAGCCAATTCACGGTCTTCACGGATTTGCTGCAACTCTATGAGTGTCTACTGATCCTCCAATTGTTTATTCCACTGCTCCAAGTAATTTCTAACCCACTGAGCTCTCTGCAATTTCTCGATCAGTGTGTCGATCTCAGCTTTCTACTCCTAGATTATTTCTTTCAGCTTTGAGCTGGGAGAGCTCGAATCAACATCGATCAATATAAAATCAGTATCTTGGCCTCCTGAGGGGCCCTCATCCTGCATAGTCTTCTTGCCTTTGTCCTATACCTGTGCTGATGTAGAAGGTGAGACCCCTTCCATGCCATGTGGAGATAGTACTCGCGCTGTTGTCGAAGGTAATGAGACCCCTTCCACCCCGGGTGGAGATAGTACTCGTCGTGTTGCTACAAATAAGGCTCTGGTACCTCTCTGATAGGTAACACACACTGGAACACTGATAGGCTCTATCTCAGGAACCTCAAACTGATGTGAAGGCTCACCTGCATCGTGAAAAATCTCTGGAGGAGGCTGAGGGGCTGTAAAGAAGTCACGGGAAATGAACTCCTCCCATGCAATGCCCTGCAATCCAAGCTGATGTACCACAATCATCTTGATGAGCGCATAATGATAAATGTTGTTATGTTGCTGCTCTGGAGTCTTCTTTTGCACAAGGGTAGTCATCCGCTCTATGTTTCAGCACATGAAGTATGGAATATTCATCAGTCTCACTCTCGTGAAATGCATCAACAGTCTGATGTGGTATGCATAAATGCGTGAGAATCTACCCTCGCAACTGAAGTATCTAATGATGAGCTTCATTAATGACGCATAGGAATCCTTCAAGAATCTGAAAGGAAACACCCTGCTGAGCTGCCTCATATAACTAGGCCTAATGTAAGGTTCATAATATGCTCTATCCAGCTACTGTCTCTTATTCCACTCTTCACCTATGTTTAGTATCCTGGTTGCTTAAGAAATGGTTTCTGGTGTAAAGGTGAAGTTCACTCCAGCAAGGTTTACATGACCATCACGCAAATGTAGGACAAATAAGCGAACCAACTCCTGATGATGTTGAATCTGAGCAATCATCTCACAATACTGAAAACATGAATGTTGCTGAAAGCATGCCATTTCAAGCGGGCAGGCCTGCAATTGAGTCAAGGAAGTGGGCTCTTCTCTGACGTGCTTGCCACTTTTATGAGACCTCCTCGGTACATTTAGCTCTACGGTTGAGTCATTGTCTTGCTCATATGATGAATTTGTCTCTGACATGGTGCTTTGCAATGTGTATAACAAGTATATGCTGATATATATGTGGTGAAAACAAGAGTTTGTCTTTCAATACCCAGTGTGCCAAATATGTAATGAGAAACTGTGAGGAAATATTACAGTGGATATAATGGACGGTCAAGTGAAATTTGAGTGTGAGGACAGTCACTTGACTGCTTGGGGGATTTCGGGATTTGGGGATTTTATAAGTGATATGGGAGTGGGAGATGGTGATGGGAAATGTAGTTTTTAGAGATAGAGATAAATGAAATGACAAGATATATTTAAGCTAAGTGAAATTAAGGATATAAAGACAGTCCTTGAATGTTTTGGGAATTGGGAATTTATAAATGATATGAAAGGGGGAGGGTTAATAGGGTTTAGTGATAGGGAAAATGGGTACAAGGGATATGATTGTTTTGGGACAGAGGGAATAGGAAAGGACTGTGATAACAGTATGACAGTGATGGGAACACGAATGAACAATGGAGTGGGAGTGTTTAGCACCAATAGTCAAATTTCAACACTTCATTTCAAACCCTAAGGGAGCAGGTTTTGATATGGATACAGGTTTTATTTTTCACCAACCAAAACTCTAATGTCTTTGCCTCCAAACAACACCACACATGACTAAAATCACTGAACAAGCGTTGTCAAACTTACTTGGAGCAAATGAGTTGAATCGATTTGATTTTTTTATGAAGGATTGATGAATTTAAGCCTGTCAGCTCTGTGCACCGTGCGCACACCCAGTGCATTGTGTCGGCTCAGTGCGCCGCGCCAGAGCAAATTAATATAGTCAGAATGGGCCCAATGCGCCGCGTCTTGTGGATGCGCCGCGCGCACTTCTAAACACAGTCTGTGCTTGAAAATTTACAAGTTTTGCCCTCTCTCCACTAAACTTCGAGTTCAATCGACCTCTTGAATGCAAATGGAATTGATAAACATAGAAATATCTATATAAAGTCATGGCTTTGATTTTCTCTTTGTAAAGACCTAGTTTTGTAATGTTTCAAAATTGGCATTTTTTCACTTTTAATACAACTCTGTTCTTCAAGTTTCCTTTTTTATTTTTGGCTGAATTAATGGCTTTCTTGGTTGATTTTTTGCAGGGATGGTGGCATTTGGACTTCGACAAAGGATGACCAGAGGCTGCATTTGAAGTACTTCATGGTGGAAAACTTTAAAAATACATATTTATTACAAACAATTAATTTGACGATTTCTTCTTCAAAACAGATTTTTGAAGAAGAAACATCCTTGAGCATTTTTAATGCTGAAAATCTTGAAATGAAAACTTACTGAAGACATCCTCATGGCCTGCGGGCATTATTTGACATTCTGAAGACCAAACCCTAGACCTAGTGACTGAAAGACTCTTTTTTGACCACAAGACCATCTATGACTGTAAATTACTGAAATCAACTTTAATGAACTTTGATAAATTTTGACCAACCCAGCAAGTACAAACATGAGGGAAACTAGTGAAGAGACCCTTCCGTTAGATGATGGCATGCCCCTAGCAGAATGCAGATGGATGAGCGGAATGAGACACCTAAAAATGAAATGCAATAAGAGAAATGATCTCCGACGGAGGGCTGTAAAGACCGACTCTAACAGACAGTTTCAGTGGAGACCAGTGAAGAGGTAGGTGAAAGAGCAGTGTGACTATCAGTTGTGACTACACTGGTGCATGAGTTTGCACCACACATTGATGGAGATGCCAATGAGGATTGCGCAGTGCATACCAGGTGTATTCGAGTTCATTCAGAGCCCATCTTCAGCAGGGATTGCACAGTAGAGGCAGGCTAACATGTGGCAGAGATTGGAGCATGTGTTTTGCTAGATCTGAGCTTGATTAGTGTGTAGCAATTGGAGATTGTACTGAGAGCTTGTGAGGAGCTTTGTACAATGATTGTTACATGATCTCTATGACATATAATGTACAGATAGTTGGGGGTTTTCAGCTTTAAGCTTTCCCATAAAATATTGTGTTCATATGTGTGATTGTTTATGGTTTTATTGTGCGCATGCGATTGTTTTTATTTCCGAAATTAATGATCAATGATAGAATAGATTATGTATTGTGCATGAATTTAAAATAGTGTGTGATCAGGAGAATCTCGGTGAATAATATATTAGTTATTCAAATTTCTACAATTTATATCTCCCTCTTGATTTATGTATCCTACTCAAGGACTTGTTTTCATTTCAATTATGGGAGAATCCTCTTATATATAATGCATATACCTTCTAAGTTTCCATGTTGTGCCATTTCATCTCCTTTGATAGTAAGGATGAGACTATTTCATCAAAACTTACAATAGTAGCATTGCTACATATGGCAACAACTAGACTACCAAAATATTCAGATAAAGAGAACAACAAACTAATACATTTATCTTCATCTAAATCCTAATATCAACATCTAATATTTTATTTTCATAGTATTGAAGAAATTTAGATGATGTGTCATTGTGTTTCCACCATTCATCCTCAAGTTATATAAATTCTTTCATAAGAACAATTTATTGTTCAAAAGGACACGGTATTCCATACAGGGTAAACACCTTCAAATGCCACTCACACAACCATATCAAAGATTAAAATTCAAATATTTTTACATGGTTAAAAACCTCTAAGAGGGAAACATTCCATGGCCCTATCCAACATGGCCACTTGAGGCAAATTATGTTAATAAAAAGGAAAAAAAATTACAGAAGGGAGTTCTCATAATCAATGATTATCCATGACCCTCCATGATCTTTAAATAGATATAATGGATCAATTGGGTGTTTAATTCATGGATAATAGTTGTTAGTATCAAGGATAATATGATCCATTATATCACACTATGTCTAGAACATATCACTACTATTAGATTACAATGAAACTAATGCATGCTAAAGAACCACACATTTACCTAATACACACGTCAGACCAAGTTAGACTTAACTAACTCCCAAGTATTTATATATCCTAACATTTGTTCACCAGGGACTTAGACTATTATAAATCCCCCAACTTCTTGAATAATATCTTTGATGTAGCTTCCCCTAAAGCATTTAGTAATATTAAATCTAAGAGACACAACCACATTATGATATTTTCCTTCTGATCTAACTTATTACAATGTTTTATCGAGTAATAGATACATAGTGATCCAATAATATTTCTCCACCAAAATAAATTCCATTTTGAGCTTCCACAACTCAAAACTTTGTCCATTAAATTTTTCAATCTCTATCTTTGAACTACCCACAATTTCCTTTCACCACAAGAAGCAATGTCGTAGTCTACCTAGGTCATTACTACTCCTTTCATTCTCATGGTCAATAAGCATCATCATGGTCAGGTCATTATTCTTTGAAAGAGTGTCTTGGTCATCTTGGTCATCATTCTGCTTATCTTTCCATGTAGTGTCATCATTAGTTCATATTGTCAAAGTCATGTAAATAGGTCATGTCATCATCAAATTCACCATTAGAGGGAGTAGCAATAGGGAAAAGTGTTCAATAATGATCTCTAAATTTCATTTTGATCTTATATAATATGTAAATATATGTAATGAGGTTTTAAATCTGCAGTACACAAGCAATCGTGTCATTTTGTGGAAAGACAAGGTGGGGCCACATCACCACCAAAGAGAAAAAATGATTTCCAACCTTTTAAAAGACCAAAAAATCATGTCATTTTCTCATCTCACCCTCATGAGACACCATGCTATTAGTAAGGAGCTTTCCACCCTCTGAAAATCAATTTCTTACCTTGGGAAGTTGAATTCCTTGTTGTGATGCGATTTTATCTTGTTGCGCTGCGCTTTTCTCAACCTTGTTGTGTTTTACTTCAGGAAGGAAAATATCTCTTCTCCAGTGGTTTCTTTATCAAGTATAGGTTCCAAATAATCAAGGAAAGTAAGTGGGTCCCTCATCTACCTCTTTCACTTCATTGCATGCTTGAAGGCTCAGAAATCACCCTCTCCTAGGGTTTGCTATGGTTTTGGTCAAATAAGTGTCTTTGGTCCATTTGGTGAGAAAAACCCTCAAATTCATGATCAAACACCCTCCCCCACCTTTCATATACTTCCCCACATCCCTTTCCCTCATTTTGACCATTTTCCTACAAACCCTAGCCTACACTGAACTTTCATAGGTTAGGACTGTGTTTTTCACTTTTGTACCCCTTCCCCTCAGTCATTTCCTAAAATTCCACCTCCCGATACTCCCTAACATCTATCCCTACCCCCCTAAATTTCCCAAGAATTTATACACCCTCAAACGCCTTCATCCCCCTCCATTCCTAAAACTACCCAAAATTCCCTGTTTTCCTAAATTAAAACCCTAATTTCCCCTCTTAGTGAGCTAGGGTTTCTCATGGATTCAGAGACCACTAAGAAAATGAAGCATAATGGAGGTCATATCATCAGATATGAACCCACCAAAGTGTAGAATATCATGGCTTCACCATTTCTCAAGAAATCATTCCAGAATGCAGGTTGCCTTGCTTTTTGTCAAAAGATTGAAGCATTTGGTTTTAGTGATAAAATTACAAGCACCTTTGCTACTATTATAAGGAGGGATAAGGTAACCATTGTAGGGATTGTGTTTCTATTTTAACAGAGGCAATTTCCATAGCCACTAGGATCCCAAATCATGGAGAGCTTTGGTTCAAAATAAGAGACCTAGATATCGAAAATTACAGGACGTTCTTGAAGCCTCCATACAAAGTTGCTCCAAAGCACATTTTTCCATTTAGACACTTCCTTGACAAGTATGCCCCTCCCATGAAGATGATCATGAAATATTTCACGTGCGAGGGTAGGTTTTCAAGGATATATCATTACCATGTTACATTATTGATGCATTTCACCGGTGTTAAAGCTCTTGACCTACCTCACTACCTCTACAGTAGCTTGGTAAAAATGGAAGAAAATGTACATAGAAAAGGGCAAGATCATCAAGCAAGCTTGTTCCATCATAGCTTGGTGCCATCAGCTTGCACATGTCAACTTGTCTTGGGAGGGATTTATGCATTCATCTTCTCTTTTGCCTACTCCAATTCAATCAAGCAGTCAGTTTACACCATTGACTTCACCGAGACAACAAGAAGTGGGTTCCAAAAGAAAACCTGTAACAAGAACACCTAGGGCTAAGGTGACTAAAAAATATACTAGAGGAAAGAGGCCAATTTTTTCTCCTGGAAGTGCGGAAAGGGCTTAGCCTACATCAATGGAAAAAGAGACATCAACACATCGGCATGAGGCACCATTACAAGAGGAAGAACATGTACATTTTAACACTGACATGGCAGACATAGAGATGAATGAGGAGGACAAGTCACCTAACCAAATCATCAAAAATAAGGAAGTTGAGATCGGGTAGCTAAAGGAAAAATTATCAAAGGCAAAATTCATGATCACATTTCTTCAGTAGGAGAACAGACAACTGCAAGTAAAACAACTTTTGCTTAGCAAGCCTGAGGCAGATTTAGAGAAGGATGATGGAAAACGTAAGTCGGTGATTGATGTTGATGAGCTTGAGGATCAGGAAGATCAATTCAAACCAAGGAGGGTAAAGGTCATGTCAAGGTAAATTTGAAAAATCTGATTTCATGGGTAATATAGGGTCATTCTGTGACACTTGGCATTTTTTCTGAATTCCGCAGCATAGTCATTGTAAAACAGTCTGATTTTGCTACGGAAGTGTCTGACATTTTTGTAGCGAATTTTCCCTCCTGAGTACTGGAAGTGCTACGAAATCCATTTTTTCTGCTAACGGTGGGAAAGATTGTGTTTTTTCATGATTTCATTGGTAAGTGCACACTTGGTCATCATGGTCCCATTCTGTTATTTTTCATCATATTTTATATGCATGTGTGGTTATGATTACTCCTTAAATCATTTCATTTTTCCCACTCATTTCCTCTTTCCTAATTTAGTCTGATTCCTAATTCGAAAATCATCACCTCACCTTCATCCTTGTAAGTTGTTTGAACGCTTTTGCCAGCAATCTAGAGCCTTGAATTATATCTTGTAGATGCCTTAGGCTAAATGCTACCTATTTCAAAGGAGTTGCTTGCTATCACAAAAGAATTTTGCAGGTGTCAAAAAAGGAGCTGATCAGCACTATGTTTGAAAGTATGGCCTCCCATAAAAATCCAAACAAGGGTGGCACTGTGGTCATATATGAGCCCATGGATATGAGCCTAAGTGCAGAACACCCCAGCTTCTCACAATATTTTTCCACTGCATATTGCATGTGTTTATGCCACAAACTGCAAGGGTATCATGCACAAGTGTCTAAAGACTTTACTATAAATTTCATTGGTACAGGTTCTAAGGTGGGCATCCTCAATTTTATTGTGTCTCCTGACACAATTTCACAGGAAATTGAGATCCCAAGGTCTATAGAGGAGTGGTTTAAAGCAATAAGGTTCAAGCTGCCAAATTTTGATGAGTTTCTGAAGGAGGAGCACATAGGCATAGACATGAGCTCAAGCATCTCCAGGACTTTCCTCAAGGACAATTATTCAAAATTGTTGATGGTGATTCAGAAATACTTCACTTGTCAAGGTAGATTTCACATTATCTATCAATACCACTTCAGATTGCTGCTTCACTTCACATGTAAACAACCACTTTATTTACCATTTTTTCTGTTTAGGAGTTTAGGCAAAATGGCTAATAAGGCTCAAGCTAAACCTAAAAGTAGTGACACTTTCATTTTCCACCATGGTTTGATAAAATTTCTAGTTATGGAGGAGTTAAAAAATCTAAACATGGATTAGTCCACCTTTTTTTTTCTTGAGTGGGTATGAGGTTGATGTCCTCACTCCTAGAAATACACCTAGATCAAAGGCAAATACTCCAAAGAAAGATAAATACTCTAGGGTTGTAACATAGGTTGAGCATGAGGTGGAAGTACAGACAGAGGTGCAGCCCATGGTTGAGCTTATGGAAGTATAAATTGAGCAATTGTAGGAGATAGTGGTGCCTAAACAAACCTCTACCAACAGTAAAGTCAAAACTAACATAAGAAACCACATAAGGATCACTAAAATTAAAACAAAATGGAAATGCAAGCTAGAATATATCTTGCAGGCAATTGACATTGAGGAATATCCTTTTGTGAAGCCCGTGGAAGTTAAGAGAGAAAAAACCAAGAAAAGGAGTATTAAAGCTAAGAAATTAAACTTTTTCCAAATAAGACTCAGGTTTTATTTTAAACCTAGGAAACCACTCACTAGGTCACAATTATCATAGGGAGAAAAAACTAAGAAAATGCATAAGGAAATAGAAAAGGAGAAACAGCCAGCAAGGGAAGAAATAATTGAATTATCTCCAACAGATGAAGAGGTGATCAAGGGAAGAAAGGGCAAGGAAAAAGTTCAAGAAAAATCTGAAATGGAGATCTTAAAAGAGAAGCTTAAGGAAGCTAGAGACGATATTTTGGAAACTAAGCTGGAGTTGGCATACTTCAAACAAAAGAGGCAGAAGATGACAAACTTTTAAAAAAAAGTCAGAAAACTGATAGATTTTTATGATGAGGTTGCAAAGGGGTCAAGGAATATGTTAAAGAATACATTGCCTCTACACAAAATGATGAAACATCTCTTCAGGAGGAACGGGAGGTTGCAATGAGAAATAAGGAAATTGCAAAGCGAGGTCAGAGAATTGGAAATACAAAGGGAGATGGTGCAAGCAGAGTTGAAGAAAAAAGGTCTAAATATGATTGTGATGGAGGATGAGCTTGCTTCTCCATGAAGGATGGTAAGTCACACCTCTTTGACTAATTTTTTTCTTAAGATATCATATCAACGCATACACAAGGATGCAAATATTTTTTTAAGGTTAGGAAGAAAAAATTGAAAATTTTTCTTAAACTAGGCAATTTCGTAGCAAGCTCCAGGCTTGAGGTTGAGTTTTTGCTATGAACTCGCTGTATAATTATTTAAGGCAAAAATCCATAAAAAATATCATATCATGGGTAACAAGAGGCATTTATTTACCTTATCAAACCCAATGAATATCCACCCACAGGAAAAAGAGTCAAAAAAATTGCGTAAGATGGTGTTACAAAGATGCTATGAAAATTACGCTACGAAACTGCCTAAATGCTCTGCTTTTCTAATGTTCTAAATTTTCGGTCTTTGTGAGGAATTCAATGCATTTTAGAAAAGAGATGAGTCATCAAAAGGGGTAATGAAATGTCATTGGGACATCTGTTGATGAAGACAACTCAGAAATTCACTTCATAGGATTGACATGGCTGACATCACATCACTTTTTCCACCTCACCAATGGACATCTTATCATCAAATTCAATATATCAAGACCTAAAATCCAGTATTACAGTTTGCCACCTAAACATGGTTTTTTGGTTCGGTAGCCATCATTAGCACGGGTTATTAAAAGTTTTTCTTGATGTAGTTAATAGTTATAGAGTCATTTTTTACTAAAAATTCCCTCAAACAGAATATCTATTTTTTCTCAATGTAATGAAATCCTTTTTGGATTAGATCTCTAGATCAAGTTCGAGATTCTAGCCCAGGTGGCAAACCTATGTAAAAGAGATCTCACTATAAATGGTAGGTTTTTAGAATTAGAGGGGGTTTATGGATGTAAATGACTAGGCTACTATGTAATTTTTTCACTCAGTTAATACACAGTTGCATAAGTGTTTGTTCAGACCTGAGATTCATATTGAGCTTTTATGTGTTTGTGTCTATTTATCTTTTGAATATTGATTCAGATTTCTTATACATGATTACTTGGAATTCATAAAATCTTATGCTCCAACTTCCTTTATGTATTATGTTAGCTATCATAGTTATTGTAAAAGCTCATGTGCCTCAATTTCCATGAATAATACTCATTTGTAATTGAATTTCCATGTTGACTCTATGCCCAATGTTAGCCCTCACTCATATTCCACCTACAAAAATCATCTAAAAACATATAAGAGTTAGCCATCTTCATTATAATCTTGTTTCTTGAATATCTTACCTTTTTCTTGAGAGATCCCTTTGTGGTTGGAAGGGATAACTTCCAACCCCAAGTGGTTTGAAATAGTTACATCAAATTGGTTGTTGAACAGCCCAATTAGTCCCAGTTTGGTGATAACAGACACGACTGAAGGACCTCCAAAGCAGCTCTCACATTCATATTATAGGACGATTTCTGAAGAACATCGGATGATGGAGTCACTACTAGGTATCTATATATGGAGAGGACCAGAAGTAGGAGGCATGGAAGAGGAAGGGTGATCTGTAACTTCTATTTCCATAGGAGCCTTGGATGGATTGGGGTATTATTTCGATCTCGTGGTAATAGCAATAGGTTCCGTTCCAGCCATGAAAACCTGAGAGTTTCCAGACGATTGAGCTTGATCTAACATTTGTGTCTACTAAGAAGGGAAAGGTTCTTTCAAGACATCCGGAGTCCCGGGTACATCCTTCAGAAGATGGGCAACTTCAGCTTGCTGAGGAAAATCCTTGGTTTAATAATCATCATCATATATTTGGCAAGGATATTTAGGCTTTCACATGGAAGAATTGCCAGCAGATGAATTTTTTTAATCTTGTTTAGGGTTTTCGGATTTGGATTTACCTTTACCCTTTTTCTTACCTTTCAAGGATTTTCCTATTGTGGTAGATTGGACATAATTTACCTCAGAGGTTTTACCAGGACTATTCTGGTTATTGGAAGGAGTGGAGGGCGCAGCGATAGTAATGGATTTAGACTTTGAAGAAGTTTTGGGTGCACTACTATCAGTATGAGCCACTCTCCAGATAACACCATCAACCGGAGGTCTAGCCATTAGGGGAATTTTGAGGTCTAAAATGGGCCTCTTAAGAAAAATGAACAAAAAAAATAAAATTTATAAGAACCAATAGTATTCAAGATGATGATGTCAACCATGGGGGATGATTCACCATTTTTGGAGTAAAAAAGTAAAAATAATAAAATAATAAAACTACTTTTTCAACTCGCATTTTCAACTTATCTCCCTAATATTTTCCTCAAATTTAAAGTGAGAGTACTCATTGGATGCAAAATTTAATTCCTCATCCAAGGAGTACCCATGTTGCATACTTTTGATGGACCCTAATACATGAAAAATGAGAAATACATGAAAAAACGTGATTGCAATCACGTTTTTTCATGTATTTCTCATTTTTCATGTAGTAGGGTACATTGAAATTATGAAAAATGGGTACTCCTTGGATGAGGAATCAAATTATGCACCCAACGAGTGTTTACGCTTGAAATTTGAGTAAACCCATAAGGAGATAAGTTGAAAATACGATTTGAAAAAATATTTTTTTCCTTTTTCCCTCTAAAATTTGATGATGTAATCTAATCTTATTTTATTATTTCCACTATTGTTTTATAGTTTCCTTAGGAGGCCCATTTTAGACCTAAAAATTCCCCTAATGAGGATACTGAGATGATGCGGAATCAGTTGAAGGTTGCGACGCATCAAGCAATAGCTCGTATAGAGTCCCAAATTGGGAATAAAATAAATCAAGGTATTGGGATCTGGAAATGACTTCCTCTTCTGTTACACATCCACCCATGGAAATATCTTTAGCAATCATGGGAATGAATGATTTCATAAACCATTCAGTCAACAGTTGATCGAGGATCTCAAATTTTATGAGGCGATAATGCCATTCGTGATTGTGATCCAAAATGTGAGTAGCGGTTGACTACTTCAACAAAGTGAGAAGGTGTGTGTCAGTTTCATACCGGATAGGTAATTGGAAATGAGTGAGGAAATCCATAGCCAAAGAATTGAAATCGAAAAAAATTCTTCGAGGGAGCTCAATATACCACTTGGTCGCAGTACCGGTCAAAATATGTTGGAAAAGACGAAGACGAATAGAATCGTCGACCAAATAATTAGAAGATAAACATAAGTGGTACGTCATGGCATGGGTTTGGGGGTATTCCCCAAAATTCCCTTCAAATTTAGGACAATATCCTGAAATCTTAGTCGAAATTGGCAAGAAATGCAACTGATGTTGGATGGGGTCATTTGTAAGCTTTGACACATTTTGCAATTCCAACGTAGCCAAAAATGGCAAGGGAGGATGATGAGGAGAGAAATTTTGGGGGTTCCAACCTGGTTGATACAGATTTTTCCCCCAATAGGGAAAATTATGTGCCCAATATGCAAATTTCCCCCATTGCTGGTAAGGACCTTGTTGCAGCAGATGTTGAACACAGGGACCTTGCTGGAGCTATTGATAAAGCCCCTGCTAGATTTCAAGTTGCATACCTTGCGGGATATAAGTTCCTTTTTAAACATGAGGCCCTGCCTGTGGTCTCTGTTGAACATGGGGTCCAGCTTACAGTCCTTGCTAAACATAAGGTCCAGCCTGAGGTCCCATTTGGGCCTATTAGTACTGAGGAATCTATTAATATTGAGCACTAGACTAAGGCCCGGGTTGGGGTTGTTGGTACTAACCATGAGGAAGTGGCTAGTACAAAGCACCAAGTTTACCTAGAGGGAGATTTAGACCAGTTTGGGTGTAAGCACCAAACTGAGGGTTAGTCGCAATAGCACATGCAGGAAGCTTAGGCTGTTGGACATACTGCTAAGTGGTGTTTGGTCGAGGAACATACTGATATTATATTTTCAGTTGTTGAACATAGTGATGAGGGATGTTAGGTTTCTAAACATACGAATATGGTACATTCGGTTGCTAAAAGCGTTGTTGAACATGAGAATACTTAGTGTGGGGCTAGTGAAAGACTAATGCACCTGAAGTAGGTTGACCACTCGAAGGAATGGTTCCTATGACAGTGTTCGCCTATTGTGAATACCATGCCCCACCCATACTAGAATTAGGTTATCCTACCCCAGGAATGGCCCCAGAGTTCAGTTCCCCCCCACCAGAGAGGAGAAGTACGTAAGGAGGATTATAATTCCCCCCAGGCACGGACGAAACCATAGATTGTCCACTCAATGATGGAACTGCAATAATCGTAGATAGCGAAAAGGGGGTAGAAGATCCAATCAAAATAGTCATTTGACCAATAGTGACCGTAGGTCAAACAACAGGTCGAGACATGATAGCCACATTTGAAATGAACGAGCTGGAAGATGGAGGAATACCCGTTGACCAAACTAGATCCGAAAATAAATATGTGGTGTCGAAAGCTCTAGAAATAATATTTCCCAAGGAGGTATACCACTGTGGAAGCGGAGATGCAACTTGAGCAAAGGATATTTCAATCCCACTCCCTGAATCGTGAGGTGTGGAGCTGAAAAATTCGCCCTCAGAGGGAAATATGGATGAGGAGGCTTCTAGGATATAGGTGTCAGTGGTTTCCTGTAGAGTACTCTGAGGAGAACTCACGAATGGAATATCGTCAACATTTTATTAGAAATAACTGATGGAAAGTAGAGCAAGATGTTACTGGAGAAGCACAAAAGGGAATTTTGGGTTGATCAAAAGCATTATAATCTTGTTGAGGCTAGACCACAATCGGATCAAAGATCGAAATTTTAGGAAAGACCGTAAACTGTGCAGATGGTTCAGGGCTTTCTAGCTCAGAGTCTTTCGATGTCGTCCAAGGAGAATTGTCAGGTGATGGTCGAGATGAAATGGTTTGTACACTGATAACAATCTCAAGTTCAACACCTTGGCCTTCAAGGGGTCCAACTGGAAACTAAGGGACATCAGGAGGAGGTTCTTTAGATCTGTCAGAGGAGGGACGAGAAGAATTCGATGATTCAGCCACAATGACCTTTCAAAACAATATCAAAGAAGGAAGAGGTGAAAAAATTCACAATCTACCAAGCAATAATGAGGCTGGAGAACTACATGGGTAAGATGTTTTCGTGGGCAGTTAATTTTAGAATTAACAAAAATAAATAAAATGGGTAAACTAGGCATAAAGGTTTACCAAGTATTCGTGAACTGCAATATACACCTTGGTGATAAATGATAGAAAAAATAAACAAGGACTTAACGTACTACAACTGATCTCCCTGAATTTTGTGTTCGGTGTATCACGTTTACAAGGCGGTCGACTTGGTTACCTATGGTAGGCTTGCAACCTAATGGTGTCTCCCCAAACCTAGTGACGATACGTGGGATTCCAGTGTGTAGTAGTGTTGTTAATATGTAATTGTTCGATGAGAGCGCCCCAAATATACTTATCATACATCAATATACTTCGATACGTGGGACGGGATGTCACCCCCAGGTTGTAACGCAGATCATTAGCGATAACTCCTACGTTTTACGACGTTAAAACACATCTCTAGCCTAGACCACTAAATGTTCTCGTTAGTTCCAAATGCTCCTTAAGGTGAATTGGGTAAATTTTAATGTTGATCTTGAGTTAAGCTTCAGTTTTGGCTCAAAATCGATGTCACCTTAATCCTATGATGCAGGCTAAATGAAAAAAGAAAAAAATTTCCATTTCGATGAATGCTAAACTATTTAGGGGAGAGATACAAGCAAAGTTTCAATCAATGCTGCAAACAATGATACCCCCCAAACTAGTTCAAAACTACGAAATGCAATTCTTTCCAATTGAATTCACTTTTCCCAAACAATGCAACTTATTGAAAAAACAAAAACATTCTCTTTTCCACTAAGATGCACAAAATGATTTTTTTCTTTTTTTTTACTTTGAAATGGAATCAAAAGTAAAATAAACGAAACGAAAGAAGAAATGCAAAAAAAAAAAAAAAAAAATCACTTTTCTTTCAATCAAACGGAAATCAAAATTGCTTTAAAAAATACCCGAATGAAATTATTTTCACTCTTTTTTTCAAAACGTTATAGACAAGCTAATTCAAAACTAAAATAAAAATCACTTTCAATTTATTTTGAATTTGGAAAAAGGACACACTCTTCTAGACTTGCGAATCAAACACTTTGTGATCCAATGTTTGACACTAAGTTGAAGGTGAGATCAGAAATGCAGTGATGACCAGTGCATAAAACAAATCACTTCAAACCAAGTCAGAAGTAATGCGACAAAAAATTGTTTGAAATGGTGAACAATCTCCCAACTTACAAAAAAATTAGACGAAAATACTCGCTCAAAGAAGACAAGTAAGTCAAAGACACAGGAAGGAGGTCACTAAGACTCTACAGACATTCTTTAGAAGCCATGACACACTAGAAAATCAAAGGGAAACCCTAACTCTTCCTAGGTCTGAGATCAACACTTTTTTGATAAGCAGAAGGGTGTTGAAATACAAATCATCGTGGTTGTGATATATAGAACAGCGCAGGCAGCGCGACTGTGTAAACAGAAAATGCATTGGTCGTTAAAAACAAGGAAAAACAAAAAAGAGTTTCACACAAAAACCAGACCTGACACAGTGAAATGACTATCAAGCCCTACACAAACTCATAGAGACCTAAGAAATCTTAGATTTCAATAATCGGTCAAATTGATCCAAGATCAGTCTAGGAAAGGAAGGCTAAGAGGTTAAGCTCCCCATTGGAGTCGCCAATTCTTTGTCAAGATAAATCCCCTCTGTGGACAGAGGCGGTCTCTCTAGACCTTGAGTGGGTCTAGCAACTTGAGATACTTTCTAATGCAAATATTTCTTAACTAACATCCAAAATGCGACAAGAAAAGAGATAGAAGTCCCTTTTTCCCAAATATATGTTTGAATCCGTTGATGATGACCTTGATCCACGATCCTTTTAGGCTCGCACATTGCTACTTGTGGTACACGAGTACCTGTGAATGATCAAGAGGCAACAGAAAAAGTAATCCAATACATTAAAGAAATCAAACATTAGATGTTTTATTGATAAATATGGAAGGAAGAGCTTACAACCCAGGCATTGATGTTGGAGGCCTCCCTTTGGTGAAAATCTGAGTCCTTCACCGAAGCTCTAAAGCATTCCTTCTCCCGAACACTTAGGCGTTATCACAGTGTGATCAAGTGATCATGTCCAAGTGGAAAACAATGCTCAAAATGGAATTAATTAGAATTGGTTGAAACTTGAACGACCGGATAGGCCTCGTCACTGTGATTCTGGTGCCGTGAACGGCACTCAAATCCGACATCGTATGTGAAAGTTATGCGGGTTTGAAGTTTTCAGTAACCTTCAAAAATCCAGTTTGACCAGGGTTAACTTTGACTTTGGAAAATATTAAAAAAAAAAATTCCTTGGAATATTTTGGGAATATTCCTCAAAATATTCCCCTAAATATTCCATGGAATATTCCATCTGGGCGAATTAAGGTTCGACAAGTGGCAGTATCTAATTTGAGGTTGGTTTGAATTTTGGTTTTATGGACCAATGAGGGGCTGCCACATGGCCCCTGGCCGATAGAAATTTTGGAGGTGAAAAATATTTGAGGCCTAACAGATTTGAACCCGCAACCTCGTGTGCACAAGCCAAGCGGCCCAACCAACTCTCCTATTCAATGGTTCTTAACATATGGAGGATTCGGATTCCATTTGAAGTTTTTAAAAACTTTGGGTGGCAAAAAAAGTGGGCCAGCCCCCACATATCCATGTGACCAGGCCATAGCGACCAGGGGCTATCATAAACGGCAGAAGTTTATTAATGACAATTAATTAGCGCATTAAACGTGGTTTAGCCACTAACCACGTCATTAGCACTTAAATGGCGCTTAGCATTAAACTCAGTTTATCTGCCCATTAATACGCAGCTAAGTTAAGCTAATCCCAAATTAAGGGTTTCGCGGAATTTATGGTGGGCACGCCATATTTGGCGGGAAGGGCCAACTTAACTGGAGTTAACTCTAGTTCTCCACATTTAGTGGAGGTTTTCAAGTGACATTGGGCAGAATTTTGTTTTTGTCATAACTTCTCCAATATTGGACCAATTTGGACGAAATTTCTACTTTGGATTCCTCATATCTTTGGAGCCATTTGTAATAAGTTGCGCAGCCAAAAGAGGTGTGTTTTCAAATGCATCGTTTCTTTAGGTAAGCTTGGAGAGCCATTAGGGCCATGAGGGAAATGGAGCTGCATTGGGCTATACTTCACTATTTGAGGTGAAATAAAAGCCATTCTTAGCTTATTTCTATCTTCTGAATTCAATTTCACAGCCGGTTTTTCCTGTTTAGGCCATTTTCTCACTTTAATACCAATTTGAGCAACTTAATAGAGCAAGGACATGCCCATTGGGAGCCTTGGACCCGGCAGATGTAGCCCAGGAGGGGTGAACTACCTCATCATGTTGTTTTTTTGTTATGGTGAAGTTATGTTGCTGTGTATTTCTGATTTAAGATGTTAAACAATAATTTTAATTAACATTTCCTCCCACATAAACTCAAAAAAAGTTACCAAAAACACTTTATTTAATTTGCAAGACATGATAAACACGTTGCACACTTAATTTAATGGAAATTAATACTTTGCACAACATTACAAATACTTTCATTTTTAGATCAAATGGTATCAGAGCTTAAGTATTTGAGTATTAAGAGGTAGATTTTAACTCAGCATTTGTTTTGTGAAAAGATATAGTTGATTGTTTGCAAGTTTTGATGCTCACTAGGCTTAAACTCAAGAGAGGTGAAGGACACTTGGTTAGTGCACAAAGTAATCCATAACCAAGAAGGGCCAGAGAGCCACCTCCAAGAGTCATTGAAGAAACCTCAAGCATGTCTTCAAGAGAGGGAGAAGCTCCTGAAGATATTGATCCCAAAGAAGAGGAACGGATATTCCGAAAAGCTTTCCTAGACATGACAGAGATGGTAAGAATACTCTACCAAGAAAGGAATGATAGGCTTGCAGAAGAAGGGTCTAGACACTAGAAAGAAGGAGAGGGTTCTTCAAGAGGAAAGAAAAGTGATGACAAGTCAAAGAAAGGACACGGAGGAAATGGTGATCCACCATCCCCATCTTCATCCTCTTCCTCTACATCGTCATCCTCTACTTCGGTGAATCAATCTCACAAGTCTAAAACCACTGGTAAAAGTCCATTTTTAAAGCTTGATGTTAAATTTGAGTTGCCTATGTTTAACGGTGAAGTCAATGCAGAGAAACTTGAAAATTGGATAAGACAGTTGGAAGTTTACTTGAGGATACAAAACCTTCATGAAGACGACACCAAGATTCAGTTAGCCTCTTTAAGAATGGAAGGAGCAACATTGGTATGGTGGGAAGCCAAGACCAAGGATGAAATTAAAAAACATGGTAAGATCACTTTATCATGGGCTGAATTTATTTTTGCAATTAAGCAACAATTTTATCCATTAGCTCATTTACAAAAGGCTATCATGAATTGGCAAAGTTTTAGACAACTTAAAGGACAAAGTGTTCAAGAATACACTCAAGAGTTTAGACGAAGGGCTTTACTACTTGGAATTGATTTGCATAGTCAAGATACCTTGCTGAAATATATAGGTGGTTTACACAATTACCTTATACATACTATCCTTATGTTCAATCCTACTAGTCTAGACTAATTTTGTGTGCAAGATACGCATTTAGAGGCTAGAGGGAAACAATCTTTTGATGGGAATATGGATAGCGAATTCAAAGGAAAAGGGTGGAAAATAAATGCAAACTCTAGGAAAGAAAAAAGAAATTTATTTTGTAAAAACTATTCCAAAACAAGCCACGATGAAGACCATTGTTGGAAGCTTCATCCAGAGCTGAAACCAGAGAAATTCAAAAACAAAGATAAGGCCAAAGAAAAGGGTAAAACTATTCCAACTTTTGAACAAGACTTAGGGTCTGAATCAGGTGACGAAACTAAAAGCATAGCCATGGTACTAAGGAACATAAAGGGAAAAGAGATTGTTAAGGAAACAAATCCCAGTTCTAGCACTTTAAAATGTCACATAGAAGCTCAAAATGAAAAGAGAATGATAGAGTTATTTCATGTGAGGATAATAGCCAAACACACAAAGATAGACAAACTATTTGACAGTGGGTCTCAAGCAAATCTCATCTCAGAAGACTTAGTCAGGAAGATGAAACTTGAAACCATTCCACATCCAAAGCCATATCCACTTGGATGGATTTCCAAGGATGCTAATTTACAAGTCTCAAGAAAGTGCATGTTGTGCTTTGCCATAACAGCTCATTATGTTGATTGGGTTGAACTAGATGTAGTATCGCTTGACATTACAGGTGTTGTGTTGGGTATTCCATATTTATATGACAGAAAATCGATCTTCCATCGCCATGAGAACATGTATCATCTGTTCAAGGATGGAAAGGAGTTTATTGTGAGAGCACATCGGAAGAAGCTAGAATCTTCTTTAGTCAACGCATGGCAGTTGAAAAGGCTTGTCAATGCAAGTCAAAATATGACTTTGTTGATGGTTAAGTACATAAGACTTTTCATATTATTTTTGATGTAAATGATGAAATGTTTCAGTCTGAAAGCAGGTCGTCTTTGGAATAATATGACAAGTTGTTGCAGAAAGTGCCTTTGGTGTCGATCGGTGCAGAGAACAAAGTGTCAGTGCAAGGTGGTGCAATAAACCATAAGAGGGCAACGCATCCAAGCAAAGAGGGCACAAAGTTTAGCATGGGTCATTGCTGGTTTCAGTATGGCAGATTGGTATGGCGAGAAAACTTGGTTGGAATTCGACGCAAGTACATGGTTCATTTGTCAAAAATTCACCATGAGGACAATTGGCAAGGTGAATCTCAATTTCAGTCTCCTTTAAAGTTTGACCATTGTAGAAACAGTATGTATTCTATAAATTATAGTTTTTGTTCTGAAAATTTCAAAAATTTGCATTACGACTCAGTCAAGGTTAGCAACAGTCGATTAGTGGATTCAAGGAAGAATTTATCTTTTTATGAGAAGCTCAATTTGATGAAGTTAGGAAGATTTTAGTGGTTCAAGGTTGGAAGAGTGGAGAATCAGTCTCCTCATCTTCAATTTATGTAAATCAGAGAGCTTTTGGGGTCCAAAAGCTTCCTGTTTGGGAGGTGTGATCAGGTGATCATGTCCAAGTGGAAAAAAATGCTCAAAAATGGAATTTCTCAGAATTGGTTGAAACCTGAACGACAGGATAGGCCTCGTCGCTGCAATTCTGGTGCCACGAATAGCACTCAAATCTAACATCTTATGTGAAAGTTATGCAGGTTTGAAGTTTTCAGTAACCTTCAAAAATCCAATTTGACCAGGGTTGACTTTGACTTTGGAAAATATTAAAAAAAATTCCTTGAAATATTCCTCGAAATATTCCCCAGAATATTCCATCTAGGCGAATGAAGGTTCGACAAGTGGCAGTATCTAATTTTAGGTTGGTTTGACTTTTGGTTTTCTGGACCTATGAGGGGCTGCCACATGGCAGGCCTAGAGGCCACCATGTGGCCCCTGGCCAGTAGAAATTTAGGAGGTGAAAAACATTTGAGTCCCAACAAATTTGAACCTGTGACCTCGTGTCCACAATCCAAGCAGCCCTACCAACTCTCCTATTCAATGGTTCTTAACATATGGAGGAGTCGGATTCCATTTGAAGTTTTTAAAAACTTTGGGTGGCGGCAAAAGGGGGCCAGCCCCCACATATCCATGTGACCAGGCCACAGCAACCAGGGGCTATCATAAACGGTGGATTTTTATTAATGACAATTAATTAGCACATTAAACGTGGTTTAGCCACTAACCACGTCATTAGCACTTAAATGGCGCTTAGCATTAAACTCAGCTTATCCGCCCATTAATACGCAGTTAAGTTAAGCTAATCCAAGATTAAGGGTTTGGAGGAATTTATGGCGGGCGTGCCATATTTGGCGGGAAGGGCCAACTTAACTAGAGTTAACTCCAGTTCTCCACATTTAATGGAGGTTTTCAAGTGACATTGGGCAAAAGTTTGTTTTTGTCATAACTTCTCCAATATTGCACCAATTTGGACAAAATTTTGGTCAATTTTGGGTATTCTAAGCATTCTGGAGCCATTGGGATAGGTTTTAGAGCCAAAAGAGGTGTTTTTAGGCCATTTTTTTTCCAGGGAAGCTTGGAGAGCCATCAGGGCCATGAGGGAAATGGAGCTGCATTGGGCTATACTTCATTGTTTGAGGTGAAATAAAAGTCATTATTAGCTTATTTCTATCTTCTAAATTCAATTTCACAGCTTTTTTTTCCTGTTTAGGCATTTTTCTCACTGTAATACCAATTTGAGCAGTTTAATAGAGCAATGACATGCCCATTGGGAGCCTTGGACCTGGCAGATGTAGCCCAGGAGGGGTGAACTACCTCATCATGTTGTTGTGTTGTTATGGTGAAGTTATGTTGTTGTGTATTTCTAATTTAAGATGTTAAAAGGTAATTTTAATTAACATTCCCTCACACATGAACTCAAAAACAGTTACCAAAAACACTTTGTTTAATTTGCAAGACATGATAAACACTTTGCACACTTAATTTAATGGAAATGAATACTTTGCACATCATTACAAATTCTTTCATTTTCAGATCATAGTGCAAGAGTGCAGAGGGAATGAGAGTTCAGACTAGCCCAACAATGACCAACTAGCACCCCCATTAGTGGAAAGAGGGGCATGAATTTATAGGAAGGGAGAAGAGGTTGGGAGCCCATGAAAGGAGCAGGAAGGTCCAATTTCTAAGGGATAAACCCCCATGGATAAGATCAAAGCTCTAAAATCAGAGAGCTCGACTCCATCACCACTTTTTAACAACCAACTCACCACCCTCGAACTTCTAGAGGTTGAAACTTCTCTTCCATTTGAGGAAACATTGCCTGAAAGGGATCAGCATTGTTTTCCAAGAAATAATGGCGTTGGCAGTGCTAAGCCAGAACTGTAAATCTCACATCAACGCAAGCATGAAACCAGGAAACGTGTTGACCCAAGAAACTAGTATTTGACCAAGTTTCTTCAATAATCTTCCAAGGCATTTTTCTTTGAATCTTCAGGGGATGTCTTAACATATTTCTTCATGGTGGAAACATTGCATAGGGTTTGTTACGAGGCATTTCATAATCAGGGATGGGAAATAAGTGTTAAGACCCTATATTACTAGTTTAGTCTCTTATTGTTGTTAGTGTAGCCCTATTATTGTTATTTTTGCACCCGTGTAGTCCCCATATTGTTATTATTGTGCCCCAAAAAACCCCACTATTGTTATTGTTGTGTCCTTACATTATTATTGTTAGGTTGGCTAGGATTATATTGTGACCCCATGGACTCCTATATATAGAAAGGAGGTTTTTTCATTTGAATCATCCAATAATTTTTCATTTATGTAATGTAAAAGAGGTTTCCCCCTCGAAGTGGTTTATTTATAAGGTGTTGATCTCTCCTTTGTTCTATTTTTGGAGCTGGTTTCATAACATTTGGTATCAAAGCTTTGGATTCTAGGGTTTAGTTGCTTCAAACATGTCATCATGGAGTTTTCATTATAACTTGTTTTCTATGAAGGTTCAGAAGCTAAAAAAACCCATTTTCGAAGAAATACTTATGAACGTCGTGTAAAGATTTCAAATCTTGGTTCACAATATTTTTGGAGATATGATCTATTGAAGTTAGGGTTTTTGCAGGCTCCCAAATTTCATCTCAAACAG
The DNA here is from genome assembly GCA_034641835.2 of Pinus albicaulis. Classification (NCBI taxonomy): domain Eukaryota; kingdom Viridiplantae; phylum Streptophyta; class Pinopsida; order Pinales; family Pinaceae; genus Pinus; species Pinus albicaulis. Next base: position 1,227,585,627 of record CM076580.1, read on the forward strand.
GTGACCTTGGGAAAATCGTCATAAATCTCTCTCTGAGCATCGGATTGGAATTATGTAAAAAGTGGCCGAAATTGCATGGACTATAGTTTACTGTGTATCAATTTCATAACCGAAGGAGGAAACAGTGACATGTGGCATGCCACACACGTTCGCTCTACTGAACCAATCCATAATTAGGTCATTGCAGGAGATTAGGTATAACTTTGTCTTGAAGAACCCAAATCAGCTCAAACCTGTGGCATTGGAAAGAAGATTTAGAGGGGTACTAAAGGACTGAAGATAAAATCTCAGAGATCCAAAATTCCAGAGATACATCAGTTTCAATATCGAGCTCCTCAAAAGCAAGAAAAAGGTGTCTATTTTTTTTTCAAATTGCATAAGTCTTGTTTGAAAAATTAGTTTGAAGTGATTCCAAGGGCATATTGAAGCATAGATATGAGCATTTGGTTCTAAAATTTCCCCTAAAAATAATTCAACACCCATTAAGTCCTCATAAGGCTCTACTATGACTCATGAAGAGGAATAAGTGCAACATGATATATCAAAATGACAAGACCAAGTGCACCAAATTTTTCTCTCGCAAAGAGCATGAAAAAATGAAATGGAAGTTTTGAGGAAAGGTGTGGAAGCTAATATGGATGGTTTGAATAAAGGCGTGGAAACTAAGATGGATGGTTTGAAGAATGGCATGGAAGCTAAGATGGATGGCATGGAAGCTAAGATGGATGACATGGAAGCTAAGATAGATTAAAAAATGAAAGACAACATGGAAGACATGAAGAATGATCTAAAATAAGACATGGAAGGTTAGAAGGAAGGTTTGACAAAGTTGATACAAGAAACGATTCCTAATGGCGAAAAGGTAGTACCGGAAACTCATGATGAGAACAAAATAAATGTTAATTGTGATTTCATAAACTCTAATGTTGGATTGAAGACCCACCATATTCCAAATATCAATATGAGGAATTTTATTGGAAAGGATATCGTAACATGGATACTACAGATGGAGCAATATTTTGATCTCCATAATGTGTAAAACACACCAAAGGTGCGCATTGCAACTTTAAATTTAGAACAAAATACATTTTTATAGTATTGATGGCTTTGATATCGTAAAAAAATTTCACTTGGTCAATTTTTACAGAGGAAATGATAGCACATTATGAGGATACAAAGAGAAACACCTTCTTTAGCCAATTGATAAATCTCAAACAAAAGGTTTCAATGGTGGATCACATTGAGGACTTCCAAAAATTGAATATAAGGGTAATTTATATTCTAGAGGAACATAGGATTGATGTATTCATAGGGACTTTAAAGGATAACATCCAACATAAGGTTCGCATTTGGGAACTTGATTCATTCGAGAAGGCATTCGGGTTGGCAAGAAAATTTGAAAGTAAATTTATGGCGACAAGGAAGCCTACCACTCACAACATAAATATGGAAGTGTTGCTACTCCAGGACTTCCACAACCTACAAGGTTGACACCACAAAAATTGGAAGTAAAAAGAGTAAAATGGCTTTGATACAATTGTGATAGAAAATACACTAAAGGTCATAAGTGTACTGCGAATAAATTATTTTACAAATATTGTGAAGAGGAGGAATAAAATGAGCAAGAAAATAAGAGGATATACACCAGGAACCAACCATAGAGAATAAGAAATGAGTCCGACCGTATCTTATAATGTATTGGCAAGAATTACCAATACTCAAACTCTCAAGATAGAAGGACATATCAAGAAGAAAAATGTAATAATTTTGATTGATTCAGGTAGTACCCATAATTTTATTCATTGTAAGGTAGCCAAGGAATTGAATTTCTTCTTATACCCAGCACTAGAGTGTCAAGTGGTGGTCGCAAATGGAGGGACTATAAATTGCTCTGGAAAATGCCATAATATCAAGCTAACCATGGGGGAATATGTATTGAATAGTCCAATTCTTTCCATTCCAATGGGAGGTGTTGATGTTGTACTAGGAGTACAATGGTTACAATCTTTGAGGACAGTAGCTTTTAATTTTCAATAACTTTTCTTGACTTTTTTCGGAAGAAAAGGAATTTGAATTACGGGGTATCACAAGGAAGCGGGGAAAGATAATAAGCTCTAATTTCATGAAAAAGCTTCTAAAGAAATAACAACGAGGTGTAATTTCACAATTATGCTCGCTAGAAGTTCCAACATCAAAATCATCTATTTCTCCAGATCTCCAAAAAGTCTTGGACAATCATTTCAAGGTGTTTGGAACTCCCAAAGGACTCCCATCTATTCGTGATCATGATCATGGTATTCATTTGATTCCAGGAAGTGTTCCTACAAACATTAGGCCTTACAGATATCCTTATGTCCAATATAGTGAAATTGAATGTATGATTGCAGAAATGTTAGAGGCTGGTATAATTCAACCTATTCAAAGTTCTTTCTTTGCTCCAATGATGGATTATGGTGCATGTGTTCGGATTATAGGGAGCTCAATAAGCTCACTATTAAAGATAAATTTCTCATTCCTGTGATTAATGAATTGTTGGATGAAGACTAAATATACCAATTATTTTACCAAGTTGGATCTTCGTTTAGGATATCATCAAATTAGAATGAAGACTAAAGATATTCCGAAAACAACATTTCGAACTCATGAGAGTCATTACGAATTTTTGGTCATGCCTTTTGGCCTTACCAATGCACCTTCTATGTTTCAAGGGTTAATGAATTCCATTTTTAAACCATTCCTTGGAAAAAAATTGTTATTATTTTTTGATGATATACTAATCTACAATAGGTCTTGGAAGGATCATGTTCAACATGTTGACAGGATGCTCAAAATATTGGATGAGAAACAATTATATGCAAAAACCTCCAAATTTTTCTTTGGAGTACAAGAGGTGGAATATCTGGGTCATATTGTATATCAAGAGGGTGTTAAGGTAAACCCTAACATAATGAAATCCATTAAGGAATGGAAATTCCCCACAACCATAAATCAGTTGCGATGATTTCTCGAGTTAACATGGTATTATTGCAAGTTTGTTAAGAATTATGGAAGAATAGCAGCACCTCTAACAACATTATTGAAGAAAGATGCATTTTCATAGACTTCTGAAGCAATTAAGGCCTTTAAACATCTTAAAGAGGAAATATTCCTAACACCGGTCTTAGCTATGCCAGACTTCACAAAAACCTTTATTATGGAATGTGATGCCTCATGAAATGAAATTGGTGTTGTTTTAATGAAATAAGGAAGACCCATTGCTTTTGAAAGTAGTCCAATCAAAGGAAAGTATTTACATAAAGCTATTTATGAGAAGGAAATTTTGGCAATACTACATGCATTAAAGAAATGGCGACCTTACCTAATGGGAAGACACTTCAAGGTAAAAATTTATCATGATAGTCTTAAATACTTTTTGGAACAAAGACTATCTTCAAAAGAGCAGCAAAAATGGGTCACAAAGATTTTGGGTTATGACTTTGAAATCATCTACAAAAAAGGGAAGCTAAAACTTGTTGCAGATGCACTCTCAAGAAAAGATGAGGAGGTGGAAGCATTTCTTTGTGCCATTTCTATTATCCAACTAGATTGGATAACCGAAGCAAGGGAGGAATGGAAGAATGACGAAGAAGTGTGGACACTCATCATTCAAAAATTTTGGCAAGATCCTAGTACATCTAATACATTTAGTTGGAAAAATGATTCCTTATGGTACAAAGATCACTTATATATTTGTAATAATTCCCAACTAAAAAAATATATTCCTTTGAAATTGAATTCCTCTTCTGTAGGAGGACACTCGAGATTTTTAAAAACTTACCACAAGGTGAAGAAATAATTTTTTTTGGATGGCCTTAAATATGATATTCAAAATTTTGTGGCAGAATGTTTGGTTTTCCAGCAAAATAAAGTTGAGACAATTAAGACCCTAGGTCTGCTACAACCTTTACCCATTCCAAATCAATGTTGGGAGAAGGTTTCAATGGATTTTATCACAGGTTTACCTAAGTCCGAAGGAAAGAGTGTCATCATGGTGGTAGTTGATAGACTTACCAAGTATGCATATTTTTGTGCATTATCTCATCCATTTTAAGCAAGTACAGTTGATACTGCATTTATGGAAAAAATTCATAAGCTACAAGGAAACCAAAATATTATTGTAAGCGACAAAGATCCCATTTTCACTGGAAATTTTTGGATGGAATTATTTTCTTGTTTGGGTACTCAACTAGCCCATAGCTCATCTTATCATCCTCAATCAGATAGGAAAACTGAGATAGTTAACAAATGTTTGGAAGGATATCTTTGTTGTTTTGTATCTGATAAACAAACACAATGGGTCAAGTGGTTACCTCTAGCTGAATGGTGTATAACACTTCCTTCCACACTGCAGCAAAAATGGCCCCATTTATAGCACTTTATGGATATCATCCACCATCCATCACACCATATTTAAGAGAAAATTATAAGGTTCAAGCAATGGAATATCACATCGAGCATCAACAACAATTTCTCCAACTCTTAAAGGATAACGTAAACTTCACACAAAATTGAATGAAACAACAGGCAGATCAACATCGTAGCGAGAGAATTTTTGATGTAGGAGACTGGGTATTTTTACGGCTACAACCATACAAAAAAAATGTCCCTCAAGCAGTCTAAGAAGGATAATAAATTGTAACTAATGTATTATGGTCCTTACAAGGTGTTGCAAAAGATTGGTACTATGACATACAAATTGTAGCTTCCCGCTTCTTCTCTAGTGTACCAATTTTTGCATGTTTCATGCTTAAAAAAGGTTATAGGTCGCAAACTTCCAGTTCAAAAAATATTTCTAGAACTTGATGAGGAAGGAAAAATCATATTGGAACCTGAAGCAGTCATGGAAACAAGAACTCAAAAACTACGAAATTGATCAATTTCAAAGTATCTCATTAAGTGGAATAACTTACCCACTAAAGATTCCACATGGGAGGATGAGAATTTTATATAGAAGCATCCAAATCTACTCAAGCATTGAGGAAAACACTTTTTTGAAGGAGAGAGGCATGTTAGGTTCCTATATTACTAGTGTAGTCCCTTATTGTTGTTAGTGTAGTCCCCTTATTGTTATTGTTGTACCCATATATTCCCCATATTTTTATTATTGTGCCCCATAAAACCCCACTATTGGTATTATTGTCTCCTTAGATTATTATTGTTAGGTCCTCTAGGATTATATTGTGACCCCATGGACTCCTATATATAGAAAGGAGGTTTTTTCATTTGAATCATCCAATACTTTTTCATTTATGTAATGTAAAGGAGGTTGACCCCTTGAAGTGGTTGTTTTCTAAGGCATTGATCTCTCTTTTCTTCTATTTTTGGAGTTGGTTTCATAACAATGAGCATGGTTGCAAATTATTGTGTAACACATGTTGTAGTCATCATATCCTGACATGTGTATTTGTCGTGTGGTACTCTGTATATGTATATGTATTGTGTTGTATTGTACACCAGATGTAGGAGTATGTATTGTGTTGTGTTGTACACCAGATGTAGGTGTATGTATTGTGTTGTGTTGTACATTAGGTGTGGGTGTACGTATTGTGTGGTGTTGTACGTCCTGTGTGGATGTATGTTGTGATGTAAAATGTGTGTATGTGTATGTTATTGAAGAGAAGCAATGGAATTGGGTGCTTTCCGGGTGTGGCAACTAATTTGGTGTGCATACATAAAGAAAAAAGGAAGAAGTAAGAACCAATGAAGGATAAATATCAATATTTTATTTTAGTTCTATTATGGATGTGGTCTACGATTCTGACTTATGATGGTTACATGTGATTTATGATTATGGTTTATGATGATTTCATGTGATTCATGATTTTGACCTATGATGGTTGTGTTTTGAGCTAACCAGATGTGGTATGTTTATACATGATGATTTTGTCAAACAGTTGGTTGACTTGTTGTGACAGGAAATGAACAAAAATGTAAGTGTACCTTATTGAAAAGTTACCCATGAGGTATGATGTGAATTTATTTCAATTTATTTTGAATCTAATGGAAATTATGTGCTAGGTACAAGAAAGCATGTAATGCCCGGTTTGGGATGGTTGAAACCGACTGCAAGAACTAGCAGTGTCAGTAAAAGGAATTGGAACATGGAGTAGTATGTTGGTAAAGCACTTCAAGAGAAGGGCCATTGTGGGGCACTGGTACCCAATAGTGTCCATTTATTTCCATGAGCATGTTATGACTGGTATGATGGTTTTGAGGTAGGGGTATGCCTTGGTTTTTGTATTTTACGATGTGATGAAGCCTTGCCAATGGATGGACTTCCCCGGATGGGGGTGCCAGCAGAGCTTGGAAGGTGTGTAACTACACCGAAGGTGGTGACTGAATTTCCTTAGGGAATGTGTAGCAAAGAATGGAAGGAAAGGGTGGTTTTTTTATGATCATTAGCATTTCCATATGGAATTAGATGCACATTGGGATTGTACCCTGAAACAATGAGTCGATAATTGTTCACTAAGAGGACATGTGGCGTAGGATTGTAGTGTTGGACATTGGATGGAGCTTTGACTTTGGCATTGGATTCTGGACTTCCTGGAAAGGAAGTGAATCCTAGTATTACTTTGAGGGTGGAGGTGTGAGCCTCTAGATTCTCGTGTTGTTGATACGAGCATCATATCCTTCTATTTCCTGGTTGAGAAAATGTGCATATGTGTATATTATTGTAAATACCATAATATTTTGTCAGTATAAAGCTCCAGAAAATGTTATGTTTGTCATGTTTTCAGCAATGGTAATTCTAAATACTGCAACAAGATGTGTTGTAAACCTCCATAGGTTGTATGTTTTGTCAGTGTTTTGTTGGTTCATAGGTGTTATTGAACACCGAGGATGGTGTTCCCCCAAGGGGGAGGGTTATGTAATAGCCCTGGTAAAACATTCATGTAAAAATATATAAGACTACAGTTGATGGGACACGTATTCCAAGATGAATGGTGGGAATAAAATCCTAGTGGGTGTTCATTTTGGCTACTATGGATAAAGGAAATCGGCAATGGAAAAGGCTTTAGAAAGACAAAGTGGCATTTATTTATGAAAATAATGGAAAATAGGAGAAAAGGGAGGTGAAAGGTCACAGGTTTCATGTGAGGAGGAAAATGAAGGAAAATAATGGAAAATTGAAGAAAATAGAGTCCTCATTAATAAAAAGGCTTCTGAGGATCAGTTGGTAAGATTTTTTTTAAGGAATTTTGGAGCTCTCTCTCTCTCTCTCTCTCTCTCTCATACTCTTGGATACTTAGAGTTTTCTTGGATCACTCTTGGAGAGTGTGGATACTTCGTGATTCGGAGCAAGAAGGAAAAGGAAGAGCAAGAAAGCACAAGAGGACATCAGGATCAACATCTACAGTAGGTTCTAAGTCACTAGAAAATTTGGCGGAATTTCCGACGGCCAATGCGTCGCTATTCCGATACATAGTCGTCGCAAGAGCGACAGTTTGAGGATGGAAAAAATGTGGTTTGTCATAACGTCGTAATTCTGACACCTCGACAAAGTGTCGCAATAGCGACACCTTTTCCGTCGCTTCCAAACAAGCATCGATCTTCCGACGTTTACCAAACTGTCGCTCTTCCGACGTTTGTAAAGTGTCGCAATTCCGACGAAATGTGGTCCGACGTTTTGAACTTCTCTCTTCCGACTTCTTTATACTGTCACTCTTCCGACGTTTCTAAACTGTCACAATTCCGACGCTGTACAAAAGTGTCGCAAGACCGACGGTTTCTAGAAGCGTCCACGCTTTCCAAATGTGTCACAATACCGATGCCAAGAAGAACTGTCGCAATATCGACGGACGTCGCAAGACCGAAGAAAGTGGAAATTGTTCAAAATTTCGGAAGACCGACGCTTACGAAGTGTCGGTATACCGACGGCGGGTTCAATTTCTAAAAAAAAATGAAACTTTAAAACAGGACAGTAAATCTCCAATATTTGTTATGAATTATGGGCGTTCCAATTGTTATGAACATAATTCGACCGTGAAATATTAATACCTTAGTTTAACCTTAGTTAGGACAACAATATTCGACGTATATATGCATGGGGCCTAGCGCTAGCGGCCTTTCCACATCCAACGGTGGATAATACGTCGCTCTGGCCTTAACGATCCAACGATCCAACTGGATATCGTGCGAGTTAGTTGCATGATCGTTAACTAGCGATGAGAGTGGGTTTTCAAAACCCCTCAAGGCCATGTGTCGGCCTATGACATTGATCGCGTCCAAATGGGGAATACCTCTTACCGTACAAAGGCGGTGCGATATGTCGGAAACCCGTCTTTATTGTGCGGTCCTAAAGGTTCTGACTACTCTTACTCCAGGTTTCGTCCGCTTACTAACGCCTTACTTCCATTGAACTCTGCCTCGTTGTTCATCCTTCGCGCGGCCATACCAAACGAACTCGGGCACGGCCATTTCGAGAAGACACGACGCATTACATATGCCACGGTTTATGTCTTATGGTTCCGACAAGGTTGGTATCGACTCTACAAATCGATACACCGGTCCTTGGTTCATTCAATTGCCTACACATTCACAACACTCATTACGAGGTTTTACCTAGCTCACAAAGGTTCGAGCACAGCATCTCCTTGCTCTACCACAGAAGCACAGGAATGTCATTAACCTAATTCACCCTCTGTTCACACAACTGATTATAGAGAAATTTCCCAACTGTTTGACACAGTTATCTGTGGAATTCACCAATGCTCATAAGTCCTGAGTCATTAGCTCGTGTTCCACCGAGAACTCAACCAGTCTATATGCACATAACCTCATCACAGGGTTTCTTAATTACCACGGGATTTCAATTATCTTTCACCAAGATGCGTACATATATTCACACACAGAAAACTTACTCAATAAACGCACATATAATACTAACAGATTCCTTATATAAATGAAATTTCTTACAGTCTCCTGGTCCTCGGCCAAATCTTCGATACAATGGCCTCCTCTTCCCTATGCAGCTCTATGCAGATCTCTTTGCAGGTCTTCTGTGCAGGTCTATCGACTGTGTCACGGAGGTTTATTTTTATATCAATTACAATGAATCGATTCGAATTTCTCGATGACTCACAAACTCTTCAAAATTCACTAACTCTACGAGACCAATGCTGCACAACAGACGAGAGACGGACTCCTAGAATTAAGCTTAACCACAGTCGACTATCTCTTCGATGTGCCCATTAATCATTGAGGCGTTTGACTTTCTCTACAAATTAACTAAATTAGCTCAACTATGGATAATTTCATAGGGGAAATAAAACATGAGACCCCCCCCTTTACATTTATTTATGTACAAAAAGTTGTCTTGGGCCTAATATCCCTACATCGAGATAACATAGTGAGGGGCTAAATTTCCGGAGCTTCCATGCATCATGTAAAGCATCTTGAACATTTTCATGTGGTTTAGCTACCCCTTGTCACTCAAATTGATGAGTATGTTAAAGATGATGGATGTTTTTAGCGATAACCAGAGAGCCATTTCGTTTCATTGGAAACATTATTTAGAAAACATAATTTAGTGCAAATCAATCTTCATACGAAGTAGCATATATTAGGAGTTTTCAAAATGACCTAATGTCATCACGCTACACTCAACAAAGTCAATTGATTGCGAGTGTTCACACAACCTCAAGCCTCAAACATCTTCTACAAGTGAGCATTTCGAGTCGATTTAGAACAAACACGTTAGAGATTTTTACTAAAATCAAGTTACATTCTAATGCTCATTTAATATGAAGATTAAGATTCGGAATCTATGATGTTACTATTATTGCCAGGTATTTTTATTGTATCTGCCATACCCAAATCCACTAATAGTAACAGCAATGTTGAATACGTCCGATCAGTCTCATCCATGGGATTTTAATGGCCCTTACCTGATGCAGAGATTCACATGCCAAATTGAATCATTTCATAGAATGACTCCTTTGCATATTCTGCCTATTCGTGTTTATGGTGAGTATCAATTTTACCAATTTGGCGACACTTGAATATAATCCTAATTACATCAAACTTAAAAATTTGAGTCTAACCCTAGAGTGCACAAATTACACAATAAACCCACTTATGCAACACGGTCAGGAGAGGTTAACATGCCTATGAAGTATTTAAACATTATTGAGGGGCTAAGAATAGTTGGACTTTGCCAACTAACTAAACTCACTTTTGACCACTTCTAGTAACTTTAGCTACGTAGATTCTCTCATAAAAAAGAAAGCGATTGGTCAATAAAAGGAAGGGGATTGTTCACGTGTTTTCATTCCCTTTTTTTTGTCGTTGAAAAGCTTTCAAAGAAGAATAAATCTAATGAAGCATGAAAGCTGATTTTTTTGTTGCCCCAACTACCAGCTGCGATATACATCACAATGTGTCATAGTTTACTATAAGCCTCTATTGAGAGTGGGAAGCCACTAAATCAGAGTAATTCCCCTCATCCCTATCAAAGAGACACCTCTAAATATAACTAGAAATTTCAAATAGTTCGTAAGGAAAAGTACAAAAGATATATGAATCTGTCGTTGATCCAAAAACACTGTGCATTCACAACAAAGCTGGGATGGATAAAACTTAAAAACAATTATGGACTTTGACAAAAAATTGTACTTATGCATACAAAATGAAAGAAGCATTGGCATACTAATATGTTTACAAATTTAAGAACAGGGTAGAGTGAGTCTCAGGGCAGCTGCAGTTTCATGTGGAGACCACTAGATCCTTGTACCCACAATATCTAGTGACTTATAAAATGATTGCCAAAAAAATGCCTTTGCGTTTATGCATGTAAGAACACCACAGTATAATGAGGGAGATGTAATATTGTCGAGAAGTAGATTTATACGAGAGTGAGATCCAGATTGTGTATTTATGGAAGATGCAATCTGATTTTGGCATGAAACATGTATCAGATTTCAATGTGCCTTATTTGAGCCATTGATGATTTACTATGAAACCTAAACTTTCAAAACAAACACATTGAAATCACAGGATCTCCATCCACGAATATCATAAATATTAATTGTCTTTTGGGCACTAGCATGATGAAAGATACCATCAGAGGCCCACATGGCTGTACCACCAATGTTTATTCTACTGGCACAACATTTGCAAAGCCAAAATTTCTCCCGAGACATCCCTCTCTGCCAAAAGCTTGGAGAGATGGTACTGGACGTTGAAGTGAAGGCCTCCGATTTAGAGTACATGGAATGCCATAATTTCTTTATTATAAAAGTCCCATGAGCAGAAAGCACGAGTCAATGTAAAACTGCGAGATGCTGCCCAGCAACATATTTACGGGCTCGACTACTCACGAGCCAGGAGTGCACTCTCGATCAACCATCAATCACCCCACATGTTTGGGGTAAGCCCATATGGAGCTTTATATTGAAGCCTTCTCCTGGAGATTGGATACTAATATTACTCATTACATCAAATTGCCTTTTATGTTAAGGGGAAAATTTAAAGAGTGCATAAATATTCTTGAAATCCCAATCATAGTTTCTAGAAAGGAGTATTCAGCAGGTTTTGGAAATGAACTATATCCCTATTTAAACTACATCAAAATATTTAGAGCACAAACAATTTTTTTAAATAGAAATTGGTGAATTTTATTTCAAAATATAGAAATTTAAACCACTGAGAATAATCACAACTAGGATTTTCCCTATTTCTAATATAAAATCCCAAAATGTATAAATTATAACACCCATAAACCCCAAAATTAAGTGCACAATAATTAAAACCTCCACACCTCTGAGATTTGCTATATCATGAAAGAAACGACATCCACACATCATGGGAAAGCAAAATCGATTCTCCTTACGATACAAACCTGACACTGCGATAGATGTCTTATGCCATTTGAGATTGATTCAATGCGATCACAAGAAACCTCTTGAGTTTCTTCAATATTGCCAAATATGCTGCGGCTTGTTTTCACGATCATCATCAGAATCCATATTTTTCAATCACATTGAATTAGTTGGGGTTCATTACGATCAGGTCCAGTGCCTATTGCAGAGCTCCGGACATCCAATCCAATATTGGAACTTCCATACCCATTCCCATTAGAGATTGTAAATCCTGCTTCTGGCTTTAATTCAGTAAGTTCAAGAGCACTAGAACTGGATTCAGTTGATTTAGACTTGGTATAGTTTTCCTCTGATTTGTATTCCGATACAACACTATACTTGTGTTTCAACGCAAATAGAAATTCTGCAGCAATGGGATCTTCATCTATGGGGCTTATGGATCTGCCCTCAAAAACATCCTGAATATCTTATTCATTTTCATTCAACTGATCATGCAAATCCACCCTCGTCTTCAGCACAACAAGCTGAACTGAAGGCCAGTTCTTCAGCAATTTATGGTGGGGGTAAGCCTGTCTTCCAGATCTTGACTATTTAAGCGTTTAATTGGTTTTTTCAGAGACCTGACCATAGAATCAAATGAATCATGCGAATCCTGTGAAATAATAAACAATAGTAAGGCCATTATTTATTGGTTTGAAATAATAAACAACATGACACAAACCCACATAATTAGTAAATTATTTAAAGAAAATAATTCCTACATATTAAAATATAAAGTTATAACATACCATCTTATACTCGAACATAACATCTGTATCAATATTCTTCTTCTGTATCTTCTTGATCTTCATCCAACTGATCGACATCTATATCAACATCTGATTCAGAAACAGTGTTGAAATGATCGACCATGTCATCATCATCATCAATTATGTCATTTTCAATAATATCCCCATCGACATCATCATCAATAATTGTTGCCTCATCTCCTATGCCTGGTTCATCTTCTAAGATATCTTCTTCGTCTGTCAATGCATATTCCTGCTCATCTGCCACTGCATCATCATCTTCTTGATCAATATCATCTTCTTCCTCTACAGTATACCCTACTGGCCTTCCTCTTGGATCATATCTAATAGCAAATGACCATTCGTTCTCACCTGGGGCCTTTGAGTAAAATACTTGTTCGCATTGGCTTGGAAAAACATAGCGATCTTTTCCTGCTTCAAACTGCGATGTTTTAACCATTGGAAATCCATTGTCATGTTGAATAAGTGTTCTATCATCATCACATACATTCATTCGTAGCCTATACCATTTGATGTCGAACAAAACTATTTTGAAGGAATTAAAGTCACACTCAACTATATCATCTAAGAACCCATAATATCTATTTTCAGATTCTCGAGGATGTCTGTCACTCATGGAGGAAACATTAGTGACCTGGAATACTGCAGTTATCCCACTATCAGAAGTTTTCCTGTTATCATCCAACTATTTAATACGAAATTTACGACCATTGCACCACATAGGCTTGTGGTGTTTCAACTAAAATATGCCAAACATGAAAAAGATGCATTCTCAATTAATAATTAATGATATAATTTACACAACATGAAAATTAACTGAAAAATCAAACTTGTTGTCACATTATAAATATAGTATAAAATAAGTAATGAATAAAATAGGTGAATTAATTGCTTACCTTTCTATCTTTCAAACCATATGCTAAATCGATTTCCCTGTCCGTAACGTTTCCATCTCCACTACAATATGCTTCTCTAATCAATTCAGACAATAGTTGCCATGATAACCTACCGTTGTTATGTGCTTTACATGTTTCAATCCATTCACTCATCACTCAAGATTGTTTGCAATGTATAAAAGTAGTGCCTCGTAATCTTGAGCACCTGAATAAAAAAACAGTGATTCACCAATATTAATAAATATTACTTATAACCATGGTAAATTATATTAATTAATAAACTATGAAAGAATAAGACCTAAATGAATATAATGATCATATACATGATGTAAAAAAATGAAACATTAAATGTATTATACTTAATAAATCTTTTACCTCTCACTTTCTTCATTCTACCTTTTCCCAACAGGTGCTCCACTTCAAATTTTTTGATGGAGTTCACATCCCAAATGCAATCCACTACCTTCATGGCTGGCGCAGCTAATATAGGAATATAATGACTAATATACACAATGGATTCATATACCACATATCCTTCCACCATAGAACCCTCAGGTCGTGCTCTTTGTCTAACCAAAGCCTTGAAGGATTTCAGGTGCCTCTCGACCATCCACATTGACCTTGTGTGTACTGGTCCACACATTTCAATCTCCTCAACTTGGTGTATCAAGTAGTGTTCTTGTGCATTGAAAAATATTGAAGGTAGATACTTTTTCATTTCACACATTAGCCGAGGAATTTATCTCTTCCAATACTTTATTTCATCTTGATGGATTTCTTTCAATGACAACCATCTGAAAATCATTACGCAAGGTTATTTCAATGAAACATAATATATATTTCATTACAAGTAAATTAATACATCATTTCATCAAGTACGAAAATAAATCGTAGCAATTAGATTTTGCGTATAAATCAAAACTAATTACCTCATGTATTTACTAAGACCATATATAACTTGTTTGACATTGTTGTCAAAGTCATTTGGGAGAGATACAGGTAGAAAATACTATAACAATAAAAAATGAATCGTTATTGGTTTCCAAATTAAACAGAAAAAAGGAAAATTTAAAATATGTATTCAAGCAATAACATACAAAAACGTATACCCAAAAAATTACCTTAACAAAGGTATGCCAATCATGTGTTTTCACCCCACTGAAGTCACCTTTCTTCGTTAAGATATTATTTATGTTTGAAGCAAAACCTGTTGGAAATTTAATTCATCTAATGACCTCTTTTACATCATTGCTTTGTTGTTCTGTTAATAACCATGGAATATTATTATAATTTCGACCTCCATTGTTATTTGATCTGTCGATCACACTTTTCATTGCATGATTCGATATCTCAATGTCAGCACAAATTTTGTCAATTTAATCTCTATCATGTGCACCATCTATGGTTCGCCATAACATTTCTGTCACATTCTTCCCGACATGCATTGTATCAAACAAATGAGCTATTTTTAGGTCCTCATAGTAGGGCAACCTCACGAATTGAGAAGGATAGCATTTCATTCCAGGTGGAATTACAATATTAGTACCTTCACCGCGACGATGACCTTGATATTATTGAATAAAATAAATCAGAACAATATTAATTATAAAATACAATAAAATAAATTCATTAGTTAAAGCAAAAATTCCAAACATTACATAAATAAATAATATATATATATATATATATACACACACAAATTACGTACCAGCTGCTTGACAATTATTAATTCTGTTATATTCCAACATCCACAACTGAGGTGTCATTCTTCGTGGTTTTAATCCAGTTTCTTCTTTATCATTGAAAATATGTTTTTCAGTAGTACGATACTTATGGTTCCTAGGGAGGAAGTGCCTAAACTTATCAAACACCATCTTTATTAACTCTGAAGAATGACGATACTTCATCTTAGGGCCACAAACTGGACATGCAAATCTACCCTTTGTTTGAAGACCTGCAATATATGAATCAATAACAATTAATATACTATGAGATCATTTTTAAAACATGCAATATGGTATATCTAATTTAGATAATTATGTATTATATTACAGTGCAACGAAATATTACATACCACAAACATGTGTTAGTCCTGGGGCATCATGAATTGTCCATACAAGCATTCCATGACATTGAAATCTCTTCTGCTTGATTGGTTTAGTGATGTCATACATAGTGATGCCATGCCATAACTGTATTAGCTCATCGATAAGAGGCTCAATATATACATTCATATCTTTGACCCGGTACTTACCTAATTGTTCAAAATTACGGTACATAATAATTACTACCATGATATATGTATATATAAGTAAGTAAATAAATAAAATATATATTTATGCAAACAACGAGAGGAATGAAAATGTTACATTCAAAGAAATAATGTATCAAATACCTGGAATAATCATAGTCAACATTATGTGCTCCCTCTTTATTGACATCCAAGGAGGAATATTATTGTTGATAACAAAAATAGGCCACACTGAGTAAGTAGATCTAAGCTCTCCGAATGGATTAACACCATCAGCTGCCAATGAAAGCCTGACATTACGAGGTTCATTTTTAAAATCTACATATTTTTCCTCGATTTCTCTAAATGCAGAACCATCTGCAGGCATTCGAAGAACACCATCTCCACTTCTATTCTTTGAATGGCAATCCATAAACTGTGCTATGCTGTTACACCTGAACATTCGCTGCAAACGTGGAATTATGGGAATATGATGAACAACATTTTGAGGCACCTTTTTGGTTAGTTGATCTGTTCGATATCTACTGGTACCACATTTCGGACATTCTGTTTTCAACGCATGTTCTCCGTAATATATAATATGATCTTTATGACATGCATCTATAGTGTTATATTCCATTCCAAAGTGTTTCATAATAGCACGTAGATCTCGATATGTTCGAGGTAAAGTATTTGGCGATGGTAACAAATATTCACCCAACAATCTACAACATAAACAAAAAGTAGTGTCTTGTAAAGATTATTAATCACACACACACACACACACACACACACACACACACACACATATATATATATATATATAATAGTTATTAAAACCAGAACCGGTGACCGGATCGGTGGAGCTAATGAACCGGGTTTCAAACCAGAACCGGTCTAACCGGTAGCGATCAGATCTCAATGAACCGGTTTTAAAAAAAATACATTAAATAATTATTTTTTAATAAAATGAAAAATAAATAAATAAATAAAAACTATTTTTAAGATTTGCAACCATGATTCCAAGCCAATAGAGACAAAATATGAAAATTTTGCTCATTTATATACCATGCAAAGGTGAATATATCAAAATGGCACCAAATGCAATACATATCATTGCATTTTACATAAGCAAACTTGTTGAAGTAATGTATCAGGTTTCTCTTATATTATTCACTGTGTTTTATTGCTGAGTTAATATTATAATATACAATCTGTCCCTGCTCAGATCTGTTGTCAATTCATTGTATCAGCCTTAAAGACAATTCTGGGTTCAGTATATATATATATATATATATATATATATCTATCAGACCATCATTTTGAAGATCTTGTATTCTTCATTATCTATGTTTGCTTGGCAATAAATTTCTAGAAAAAACATCTACAACACTTAGAGGTATTGAATTGGTTTATGAAACCCACTATTAGTGCTATTTGTAACAACTTGAGAGAGAATTACAACTTCAGCAGTCTACTCACAATGTGTTTGACGAAATTTATCACTGAAAAGATTCATTAAAACCCAGAAAACTCAGTGGCCAGTTTAGAGCATTTCCAAGCAGGAATTTTCTAGTGGTCAATTTATTTTTGCCAGTCACATTTTCATTAGGTTGTATGTTGTTGTCCCTTGAGTGGCGTCAGACCATTTGCATCAGTCTTGATGCCATGATAAAATTGCTTGTATGCTGTGTGAAAGGTTTTGTATTTATGCTGCTGCTATGTGTGAGCAGAGAGAGAGGGTCTGACAGTTCCTAGCTGAGTGTGAAATAAGGTTGTTGCTGATTGTTTTGAGAACAAAAATTGTCATCAAGTACACTTGATGAGTTGCATGCTGCCAGGGATTTTATGCTAGCCAGCCTTGTATTTATCAGTCATCATGTGTATTTTTGCTACTATAAGGTGTTGAGTATGAGTTATTAGACAAGTTTGTTGCTAGTACAATAGAGGAATTTGCAGCTCATGGAGGAGACACTGAGGAATTTGAAACTCATGGAGGAGCACCTAACCGGCCAGTTAAGTACGGAATCGGCCGGTTAGGTTCGGTTAACCAAACAAACAGAGAATAGGCTATTGATCGGGTTGCAAGGCTATTTCCAACCTAGGTTACCGATTCAAATCAGTCGGTTTTGATATATATATATATATATATAATCAGAAGGCCGGCCCATCCTGGCAGCCTGCCCCGACTGGCCGGTTTTGATATATATATATATATATATATATATATATATATATATATATATATATATATATATATATATATATATATATATATATATATATATATATAAGTTATTATTTTACACATTTATTACAATTAAAAAAAAAGGAAAATAATCAACATTTACATATATGTGATCATATATACATATTGCATACCCTAGGAGTTGTGTCATACATCTGTTCGACAAATTATTCATAACCTTTAAGTTCACCAGCTCTCTGCTATTGTTGCTGGTGAACTTAAAGGTTATGAATAATTTGTCGAACAGATGTATGACACAACTCCTAAGATATGCAATATGTATATATGATCACATATATGTAAATGTTGATTATTTTCCCTTTTTTTAGTTAAGTTATTATTTTACACATTTATTACAACTAAAAAAAGGGAAAATAATCAACATTTACATATATGTGATCATATATACATATTGCATACCTTAGGAGTTGTGTCATACATCTTTTCGACAAATTATTCATAACCTTTAAGTTCACCAAAAACAATGTAGCAGAGAGAAGAGTTGCATTTGAGTGTTCAAAAAGTCGTTCACTTGACCTTTCAATCAGAGGTACATCATAAATACCGTCACTGCTATCTCCACCATCATCATATGACTCACCATACAAGTCTTGGAGCATTTGATTTGTCCCATCATTAATGTGAACTGTCTCATTACTGTCATCATGATCTACCTCCATGGGATCATTAAAATTACCTTCATCATTCGCTTCATGTTCTTCACCCTGTACAACATCATTTCCAATACTAATATTTGCTGCAATATTCTCTTGTATTGGTGCAACATCATCTAATCTACTACTATTTAGCTGTGGAAGCTGGTTGATCATCTGCAAAAAGTTGGGGGGCAACTGTGCCTTTATGAAAATTACAAACATTAATAATTAAACATTAGTGCGCATATAAAAAATATTAAAATAATATAAAATTGTACGATATAATCAAAATGAAGATAGATAATTAATTACCACGGGACGATAGTCATTCGATCCACCATCAATGTGCCCATATTTCCTACAATGCACTGTTGCTATTGCTATTAAAACTCTAACATTATTTCTCATACAACATTTTTTACAAGGGCAATAAACTCTGCCATCACCCCTTTCACCCTTTTGAATTTTTTGTCCAGCTCCAATGTTTTCTTCCATTGATGCAGATTATCCTATAAAGAAAACAATAAATCTCTCTCAATGGTGTATAAAACCCAAGACTTGTTGAACTCAATGGGAGATCAATATATAAGCAAAAAGAAAATAAAAGTGGGCATTTTACAAATTGTGAGCTTTTTACAAAATGTGGGCTTTTTACAAAATTGTGGGCTTTTTACAAATTGTGGGCTTTTTACAAATTGTGGGCTTTTTACAAAATTGTGGGCTTTTTACAAATTGTGGGCTTTTTACAAAATTGTGAGCTTTTTACAAAATTGTGGGCTTTTTACAAATTGTGGGCTTTTTTTATTCTTAATGCATTTTCTATAGAATACTAAATAGATTTGTCCAAAATTTGAGATGCAAACTATAGTCTCTACTACGTTTGGAAAATTGGAGGTTTATAAAAGATAAACTGCGAACATAATTGTACCACTATGATAAGAAGATGTCAGAAGCATTCCTTCTGCTTCACAAACGTGGAACTACCTTAAGAATGCTTATGGTTGATATAAATATTAGAGCATGGCAGTTAAATGTAGTAGTTATGCTAAAACACTGAATAACAGCTTGAGAGTGCTCTTCAGATACTGTACGAATGCACCAAATTAAATTTGTACCATTACTAAAGATAAATGGCCAAAATAGTCAATTTTGATATCGTGAATTTATGTCTTTCTCGGTAGAAAACTGGGGATAGGATGGCAAATATGAGAGAACTAAGTTCCAAGGACTAAAAAACCAAGGCCAACATAGTTCTGCCTTGAATCAGAGACAAAACAAAGCTGCCCAAAAAAGTGTTTGAGAGCACCCATTGAAGCTCCTATATATAGCAGAGTCAACATTTTCCTATTGAACAAGTTTGTATAGTTAAAGCCACAGCAAGAGAAGATAGCCACAATCCTAAATGAGAACCAGAGCCAAAGCTAAGACAGATCCACGATTAGCAGAACAAAACAGCCATAGCAAAGGATTTGACCACAGAACCAGATCATGAGAGATAGCAATATTCTTGCTTCCACTGTGGAAATGTAGAAACTATACAAGGGCTTTGCTTCCAGCAGATTTCATTGTGACAGTAATTACTATGGTGTTGTAAGCGCTCATTAGTAGAATCTTAAAGCCATTCTGGAATTCTTTTAACCTGGAGAGGGTTTTCTGTGGTTATAAATCCTCATGTTCAAATTCCATTGTGGATTGGTTGTGTTTGATATTATGTTTTTACTGTCCGCAGTTGAATTTTCGCATAGAAAATTATCAGTCTAAAGCGGAGCAATTTTGCGATGCTTCTTTTTCTTCCTATTGTGAAGTATTTCGCTCAGAAATCTACTCATTGTAACAGAGGTCTTGGGCATAGAACAGGGGAATTGGGTTTTTTGGAATCAAAATTCATGTGAAGATTCTCATCTGAAGAATGGCACAGTGAGCCTTAGCATGGAGTTGGGGGTACCAATTTGAAGTGAAGGTAGGGCATTTTACAATAGACCAGTTAGATTTCTGGACCCTAATACAAAAGTTTCTTCTTCTTTCAAAACGTGTTTCTCCTTTTTTGTAGCCAATGTGGGTCCTGTTCTTGTTTCAATTGGGGATGGATGAGCATTTTTTATTGCTCTAGATGATCACACTCTGGGTAGCCCTGGAGGCTATTTGGGGGTGATGAGTCCAATAGGTCTCAATGAACTGTTGCCCTCGCTGGGGAATACTATTGCAGTGGAATTTGATACTATTTTGGATGTTGAATTCCATGATCCTAATGGAAACCAATACCTTTAGCTCCAGTACCTATTCACAAAAGAGGGTGCCATAGTCATTCATGCGTGCAGAGAGGGTGAATTGTAGGCATTGCAACAGGAGGTGTTGTTTTTGTTGCATTGGCCACTAGATTGTTTGTCTGGTTCTGTTACAAGCACAGAGTATTGAAAAGGACAGACAAATTTAGTTCAAATATTGTGAAATTGCCTCAGAAATTCACCTACAAATAGCTCAGCAATTCTACGAAAGACTTTTTTTTAATGTGATTGATAATCGATAATTTCAAGCAAGGGTAATCCCCTTGTGAAACCCAAATTTCTGAGCATTTTCTAAAACCTGATGAAGGAGTCATTGTAATGAACAAGTGCCTAGGTCCATATTACGTCCAAATCTACCAAGCACCAAGATCTATAAAAAAATTCACAGTATCTGCGAACTAAGAAGAAGAGGCAGAAAATGTATTCTTCTTACCTGTTCGAATAGTGGTTGGGGTTTACCACGGCAAAAATTTGACAGAGCCCATGTAGTATTTCTTATCATTGAAATTCTGGCAGTATCATTCAACTAGGAAAGCACCTGCCTCAGAGCTCCATGACTAAGGGCAAGATCCCTAAATGTTGCAAAGTCTCCAGCAATATTTCCCAAAGCCAAAACAGCCTTACACAAACACCAGTTGAACTCAAAGTTGGGTAGTAGTTTTTTAAATCAAATTCCAAAATTACAGACGTATAAAGATAGTTGGGAAGAATAATTTTATGCCTCTAAAATGAACGTGCTACCTGTTCTCGAACATTATCATTCCCAAAGGCAAGAAGTTCCACAAATATAGGCAGTGCCCCGTAATCAATCACAACCTTTGTATTCTCATAGGCTCCAAAAAAACCCAAATAGGGTCAACCCTACTATAGGAGGAAGGGCCTGCAGTAAGAACTTACCATTTTGCAAGAACTAAGGGCGAATGCTGTTCTGCAAGAGTTGAGGGCGAATGATGAGGACGAATGTTGTTCTGCAAGAGCTGAGGGCAAATGCGCGCATGATATCAGATGTTAATGTAGTTTTTTTTTTAAATCATTTTTATGTAGCGCGCATTTGATATTTAGCATTTCAAAACATTTTTATTTACATTTAATTTTTTCATTTCTAATACAAGTGACAAACAAATTTCTACAAGAGGTTGAAATTTTTACTAGATTAGCCATGAAAGACTAATTAAAATGGCTTAAAATGCAAGTGGAACTTCAAAATAAATGTAATTGAAGGTTCTCTCCACTAAATTTTTGCAAAAGTGCTTACATTATTTAAGTTATCTAGGATATTTTTTTTGTATTACACAATCAAAATTAAATAATGAAATAGTTGGGTAGTCTTATTGTTTCAAATTAGGACACAATTTTCAAATGGTGATGAAGTTTCATGTGATGATTAATTGACAATATTCTCCTTTCCTATCCTTGAAAAACTATACAAGGTTCCCTGTTGCCACATGAAACCCTAACTCATGTAGCAGCATAGGACCAGTCCTCCATTTTGCTCGTCATAAGGCATTTTGCACATATTTGACGACTAGAATTTGCGGATTCCCATTTTCCGTGAGGTGCTAGGAAGGATAGAAGACTTAATTTTGACGTTTGAAATTTTTTCAAAAACGTTCTTACGCCCTTTAAACTCCACTTACCAATAATTTTGCAACACTAGTCCTCTTCGCAATTGCAAGGCTGTACTCAAAAAGTAAGGAAAGTTGCTTTTTTGGCTCACACAATGATCCAGGTGGATACTGGTGGCCACCTGCCTATTCCACTTGGGGCCCCACCATTGTCTCTTTTAGTTTTTCAGTTTCGGCACAACTTACTATTTTTAGCAATTTTTTGGGTCCTGAACTTCCAGAGCCGTTTTGAGGCCCTAAACGACATTTTTTGGGCATCGCGCCCCCAGAAAATATCATTATGTATCATTTCATTCCAAAATGATATTTGTGGTAAAAGTTGTAGTCCTCGGATAGATCTTTCTAATGATGTATCATGTGCATCAAACGGAGATAGTATGCCAAATTTACGTCCCTGGGAAGTTGAAACACCAATTTACCCAAACAGGGCCCATAGTTTTGGCGCTTCCTCTCCTGGGATTAGGTTTTTGGATGTTTAGGGTTCTCCATTGTTTCTCAATAATAAATAGGCCCTCGAGCCTCATTGTAACTCAGTTCAGAGGCCTATAGCCGCCACATCTCTCCTCAGAGATAGCTACCAGCGCCCTAGCTAGTTTTATTTCCATTCTGTCTGTAAGTAAATTTCAGTTCTTTGATATTAATAAAATGAAGTGTTATTTCCGCTGCATCTCTGTATTTATGGTTATGTGTTTATTCTGTTGTCTTCCTGCATAAATCTGGATCAGTGGTATCAGAGCAGTCTGATTTTTCTCGATCCTTCTTTGCATGTCCCCAACGAGGTCGGGGTATAACGAGTTAGGGCTCGATCTGGTGGAACCTATGCAAGATCAGCCTCGCAAACCCTGACGGACGCCCATGAGGGACGAAAATAAAGATGAGGGAGCAGGATATCCTATCAAAATATTGCTCGAGGAGGCCCTCGAAAAACAAAGGAACGCGATGATGGATAACTTTTCCTAGATCCTTCAATGGTTGCCCACCGGTGGCGCATCTACATCCAGCAACCACTCTGGAGGTGCGACTCCTTTTAAGGTACAAGTAAATTTTGACATTCCCATATTTGAGGGTCAAATAGATTCAGATGCCGTAGATAGATGGTTGAATCTATTAGAAGGATATTTCTCAGTTCATGACTTCTCCTATAGGGAGAAGATTATTTTTGCACTCCTCAAAGCTGCCCCCCATGTCAAGGACTAGTGGGAAACCCACTGTGAGAAAAAGGACAAGACAGAACCCTCTCTCTTCTCGGTCGTACCCACTTGGAATTATTTCTGAGACGCCGTCAAGGAACAATACTATCATGTGGGGAGTTATGAGGACAAGTACATACAATGGACCACACTACGGCAACAAAGGGATCAAGATGTGCATGAGCTGACGAATCTGTTCCATAGCCTGCGCACCAAGTTGGGTATCAAAGATTCAGAGAAACATCTGGTGCTAAAGTATCGCAGTTGTCTGCACAGATACATTCAGGAGGAAATGGAGTTCGTCGACATCTCCTCACTTGGTACGGCATACTGTTATGCTGCCAAGATTGAGTAGAAATTCAAACAGAAGAAGTGAGACTTTGGATCTGCGAATCAAAAGCAAGGGAAAGGTGCTCCCAAATTGCAGAACAAAGGACAGAGCCAAGGCATGGTGACTCAAGACAACCTGTCGAAGCCACAAGCAAAGAACAACACCGCAAATCCAAAGAAGGACACGGGAAAGTGGTGTGAGTTCCATAAGAGCTCCACTCACAACACAAGTGAGTGTCGGGCCAAGCAGTCGCTGGTGGCCGAGATGCGGGCTTCTGAGTCAGATGCATGCTCTGACTCTGAATCAGAACCTGACAAGGGGATTGACAAAGGGAAATAGATTATTGATGCAGATCCCAATGCCACTGTTGCCACTACAAAGATCTAGAAGGAAGAACCAGAAGATCCGGAGGAGGAGGAACGTCTCTTCAATCCACTCCCAGATGTGGGTAAAGGGCTCCCCGGTACAGTTCATTTTCGACAATGGGAGCCAAAAGAACCTCATTTCAGCAGATTACGTGAAGCGGTTGGGCTTGCTGACCACAGCTCACCCACATCCATACACCATCGGATGGCTTCACCAAGGACGAGATCTCCGCGTCAGCCAGCAGTGCCGCCTTCCCTATAGCATCAAGCCTTTCACGGATGAGGTATTATGCGACGTTGCTCCTATTGATGTTTCTGATGTATTATTAGGACAACCATACTTGTGGAAGCGTCATGTGGTGTATGAGTCTCGGCCTCATGTTGTTATTGTTACTTTAGGAAATAAGTTATACAGGATACCAGAGGTACCAGCTCCTGCCACTATCTCTTTGGTTACTGCAAAACAATGCAGTAAGTTCATTTCCCAAACCAGGAAATTTGTTTTCCTAATGATCCGCCCCCAAGGCAAGAAGAAGACTGTGGCCACGACCTCCATACAAGGCTCCTCTGCACGACAACAACAAATGGATAAGGTTTTGGAGGAGTACGGGGACATTTTCACCTCACCCACAGGGGTTCCTCTACACTGTCAGGTCAAGCACCCGATTGATTTGACCCCAGGTGCGCTACTACCCAACGGACCGATCTATCGGTGCTCTGTTCTGGAGAACGATGAAATCAAGAGGCAGATTCAGGAGCTGCTGCAGAAGGTTCACATCTGACCAAGTTCGTCGCCCTATGAGAGCCCGATAATTTATTATTGTGAAATCATAGTTCTAAATTATCTCTTATTCTGTGAGAAATGTAATCTATTAATTGTAAGTAGATTCATTAAAAAAATTCAAACTGATTTTAGCATGAATGATGACAATTTATATATTAATTGGTTTTTAAGAGTATTTGTATTATGTAGGAGCACTGGAAAGAAAAATCAGGACTTCATTTTCTGTTTTCCTTATTTTATTGGGCTGAACTGGAGAAAATTGAATATGAATAGTAAGTTAATTGTAAGATCGATGGGCCAAGGCCATACATCAACGTTGACCACAGTAGGGAAGTATAAAAGCATGGATATTCATGCAAGTATAGTTATTAATGTAAGATCAAAGTTAACTCTTAGCTTCACTAAAGAAATAGAAGGCAAAGATCTAGCATCAACTGAAACTCACGTGAAAAAGTAGATGAAAAATGTACAATCATCCAAGGGGGAGGTAATCTATAATTATCTAGTAAGACTCTTGGCTATACCTTGAGACTAAATTACTAATTCTCAATATTTTTGAATAATCATCCATTGGAATTTAGTAGGAAAACCATAGTAAATCATTGTCCAATGGCCATGCAAAAATATATAAAAAATAATATTTGTTGGTTGTTTTTCAATAGGTGGACCATGATGGGACCACTGAGAAGGTGGGGGTGTTTTTTTAATCATGGAAGTGAGATTTAGTAGATTGATAGTCAAGTTACCTTTCCCTATAAATTTTCTCGATCAAGTTATTCATTCATTGAACTTTGATTCATTCCTACTGTTTTGTTACACAATCCAATCCAGTTGAGTCTTGAGTCTTCATTGAGAATGGCATTCATAGGTTGTCAAGAAAGAGGTTATCATGCACATGCACTCTTCTTTTCTTGGTATCTTTGTAACTATGTTCAACCTGAGTTCTATATTTTTTAAATTATCATAATAGTTCGTGATTATTAGGCTTTTAATTTGTCTTTTAAGAATTTTAATTTAATTATTATTAATCACTAAATTTAAAAATATATATATATACATATATATATAGTTATTATAGTTATTAAAATTTCAATAGAATTATTAAACTTTCAATGGTACATCAACTTTCATACATGAGAAAATAGATACTGAAAAATGGTACATCATGGTCTGATTAATTTCGCTCAGCAATTTCAAATGGTATAACATTTAGTCAACAGTAATCATTAATTTCTGCACACAGAGACTAATTTCTCTGGAAGCCTGAGATTTCTTTGGCTTGTTATTCTTATAACTACATAGACATAATTAATAGAGAGATTGAGGACAGAAAAAAAAATCTAGCGCTAAGTCTCCACTACTCAACATGATTTTGTGATAAATAATACATAGATTGATTTCTCTGAGTGCCTTAGCATTCTTTGGCTCATTTTTTTAATCACAAAAACAATAAAAAATGCACTGAGGATTTTTTCTTAGTCCGATTATGCAATTTTTATAAGACAAATTATGCAATATTAATAATAAACATAAATTTATTGCAATTTAGGGAAAGCTCGTTCATGTTTTTTTCTTTATATTGGAAGGTTACTTGATTTTTGAAGTAATTTTTAGTAGATCATAGCATATATTGAGGAAATATTAGTTTGAAAAGAATCAGTTATTTCTCTTGAAACTTTAGGTATTAAAATTCCATGACACAGATATATCACACTCCAAAATCCAAAGAAAATGGACGAGCGTTCAATTTTTTTAATCAAACTTTTATTGGTGAAGGGTTAATTTATTACGAGAACGTCATTAATGAAGTGCAAAATTTTAAACGTAAAATTTATTGACTAGAAAAATAATGACCAAAACGTCAAAAAAATGTGTGTGACGGGTAAAGAGAAATCCAAATTCCAACCCTGCCTGCCACTTGTTGGTGAGTGGAGGTTATTCACTTTTCATTTACAGCTTACCAGGTTACTCATGTTACCAATATTTTCACATGGCTCACTTTTAGGTGACTATTTATTGTACTTCTTCTTTATAAAGAACAATTGGTAGATAATTGTATATATTATTTGAAATCTATAACAAATCCAGGCAACAAAATTACAACAAATAGAAAATTATGCAAAAAATTCACCAGGGCACTACTAATGTGTGGATACCCTATCACTTCTTAGATCCTCATAACTTACCAACACCTACTATATTGGTATACACATAATATGGCATTTACCTGAAGTATTTCATATGTATCTAGAAGTAAATAAGTTGTATGACAATTGTTATGACAGATATAAGATGTGTATTATAGTTTATATTTCAATTTTTCTTAAGTAGCATGCATGTGCGGTCCATATAGTGACTACAATTACCAAATATATTTCAATGAAGATGTGAAGATGATCTCTCATTAGGTCCTAATTACTTAAAGCATCATTAATTAGCTTTCCAAATGAATAAAATATGTTAACAAATTAGTAAAAACTAGGAAAACAAATCATGCTTTAAAAAAATATGGCACAATGAGTCACACTCTGAGAATTATTTAATTACTCATCAAGTGTCGCTACAACATATATATGATCACCATACCATAGAAATGGGACATGTGACCATCATTTTGGTTTCGCCAATGACATTCCACATCATGAGCATTGTTTAGGGTTGATTGTGTTGATTTTTTTTAAACAAATCATTTATACATTTTATGGAAATTATAGACACAATTTATAATCACATTACAAGATCATGATGTATGGATATTCCTTATCATTTCTTAGATACTAACAACTTACCAACACCTAATAGATTGATATAAACATCATATAGAATTTACCCCTAGAATGCCACATGTATCCTAAAACAAATTAGTTGTATGGAAATTGTTATGGTGCATATATGATGTGTATTACAGTTTATCTTATAATTTTGTTGAAGCAGCATACAACAATTTACATAGTGATATGAGAACCACTCTCTAAAGTATACATCGATTTTGTACACATGGCTTTTCAGTTGCTTTTTAAGATATATCATTGGTGATGCTCACATGATTATATAATGAACGATTAAGTTGAACTATGAAATTATTCCTCACAAAACACACACATATTGATGAATTAATAATTATTCTCATATAATTTTTTTAATCTATTTTGAAAAAAAATAAAAAAATTATATATAATTATTTCTAAGAAGAACAAGAGAGAGTTCCTTACCATATCTTCGTAAAACATATAATAGCAACGTTTGGAGGCAGCCGTCGCAATAGCGACACTTTGGGGCATAGTGTCGCAATTGCGACGTCTTCCTCCAAACGTCGCAATTGCGACACTTTGTCTAAGTGTCGGTATTGCGACACTTTTCTCGGTATAGTGACGGTTTCCCAAGATCAATGGCCCAAAGTGAACTCAATAACTTACCTTTTCCCCGCACCTTTCCTTTTGATCGTGGTCGTTCGCTCGTTGAATCCAGATCCGACAGCGCTAATACATTTTCGCGCTCATAAGGTAATCGTTTGATGTTTTGGCAAAGCCGCGCGAAATGGGTGGTTTTTCCAAACCACCCGCGCTTACGTGTCGCCACCACGTTGTATCGCGTTCGAAAAGATAGTTTCCGCTTACCACCATTTACCCTCGTGAATACCACTGGCGGTATTCCCTAAACCTCACTCGTTTAACCCGAGTTTATTGTCATTTAACTATGGTTATACCATCGTTTAATACATTAAAATTATATTTTTCATTCAAATTTTCACCTTTTCGCTTTAAACCTGTAAAAACATTGCAGAACCGTTTTTCCTCAAAATCATGTCGTTTGAACCCTGAGAAACTTTGCAGAGCCATTTTCAACCTACCAGTACCATTTTTCGACGCCCATTGCCCTGAATTTCCATTACAAAGTACTACATTGTCCTCTACGAAGCCATTTTCAAAAAATTGAAGACTGAGCACCTCTGCAACGTCTTCAACCGAATTCCACTGGTTCTCCAGGTACTTTTCTTCGAACTTGCCCTCTGAGATTTCAAAATTCCTGTCGATTTCAAATAATTACCAAAGTTACTGCAAAAAAGTGTCCATTTTTCAGGGGAAACTCTGTCAAATTTTCCCTGGAATCCCTAATTTCCCTTTCTCGCAGTTTTTTCCATACCCTGGTCCATTTTGCTGTTGAAATCGATTTTAAATACACGTTATGAGCTTTAAATTCATTGCATTTCCTAAAAACCCTGCTCACAAACCCCATTTTCAGTAGAAAATCGCCAAGAAACCCCTATTTCTCGTAAAGTAACTTAGCAAACTATTTAAGCTTGCTTCGTTCATATTAAAAATGACCAAGAAATAGGTAACCCCCAAGAATGGAGGCCCAAAATCTCAAAAGAAGTCTTCTGCAAAGATTCCTCAGCCTTTGTCCTTCAAAATCGACAAACCAACTCCTGCACTCACAGTTGATTCTACAGATGTGGTCAGACCAGTCCAGCCTCCAGTCATTTCTCCAGAGAATAACCCTTTAGTTGATCTGGACTATAGAATACTAGACCCTAATGTAGAATTTAACCTGCTTGATGTCTATAATTGGTGCTATGGAAAATCAGTGGAAAAGGCTGACAAAGATATTCCAATTTGGGAATCCAATCTGCCTAGATATATTGTCCCTCTCACTCATTATGTTCCTGACTTTATCAGATTATTCCAAGCCTATTATATGCCAGAACAAAGATGTATTGTAAACAAAGAAAAAGACATCCTGTTTTACATCACTGAAGAGTCTATAAATTCCATGCTGCAAATGAATCATGACCCCAATTCTGCTTCCCTATCAATAGAATATTTAACCCAAATATATCTTGAATTGGATTTCAATACTAGATTCAAAATATACAAGAATTTTTGTCCAAATCAAGTTGATATTCCTAAGTTAAATCCTCCTTTCAACACCGTTGATTTCCCAGATGAAACTAGACAGATTGTCTCAATGCTCTCCTTCATACTAGGATACACCAGTGATGAATTCACTGATGTGGCTATCCTAGGTTTTCTGTCAACTCTAAGCCCTGGTCAATCACCATCCATTCAGTTCAATTTTGCTAGATTTATTGCTGAAATTATGCATTATCAATTATCCAGATTATCAGAAGAAGGAGTTTTCAGATACTCCTCTTATCTACTCCACCTCTTCCTATATTATCAAACAAATAATTTTCCAATTGAATGTCAGAAAGTGGATGCAGAAGGAAAAGTTCTATCAGTAGTATTTTGGTCATCTATTCTAAGGAAATGGAACAGAAAGTATAGTTTTACAGATTTCAATGACTCGTTTATAGCCCCTGCTATGTATCTCTTGGAAAAAGAGGAGATCCCTAGGATCAATGATGAGGCAAGAAGAATTCTGCAGTTATCAGAGGGCTACAAAACTGGAGATTGGTATTTATATAAAAATCATACAGAAATCAGAGTGTATGGCTCATCCCTAGCCCCATATAAGTTACCCAGATTTCTTACTACAAGAATATTTGCTTTAGAATATCTGAGACAACTATTGAATGTAGATGAAATAAAATTCATAGCTTCCAAGAAAAAGACTCAATTTAAGCTGAAAAATCAAATTGGGCCATTCATTGTGAATAACAGAGAAGCTGCCAATGAGATAAATGTCATACTTAAAGAGTATAAGTTCCCATGTATTTTTACATGGAAGTATGACCCACAAGGTATTTTGAGTGCAACAAGGGTAAAATGTAAGTTGCTTGTTTACTTGCATGATCCTAAGCCCCATATTGAAATATATGTAAATAAAATTGAATGGGAGCTAAACACCCTATCTGATGATGATTCACAGGCAGTACAGGTAATACAAGTAGACAGTGGCAAAGGCAAATAGATTGAATAGACACAGGTGGCTTCTACAAGCAAAGATACTGATAATGTACATAAAAGAGACAGAGAAGGAGATAGATTCATAGCTGAGACTATTGAGGACATAAAATTCAGAACTCCTTATAGTAAAAGAAGCAAGTCAACATAAGAAGAAAAGGATAAGGCTGTAAATATTGATATAGATGATGAAGCAACAAGAATAGTCACTCAAACATTAAAAGAGCTTCAAAATGTAAAAATTGGAACACAACAAAAAGATACAGTCATGAAGGAAAACCAGGCTACTGTCGATTTGCCTCCTTCTTCATAGGAAACTGACAATACAGAGTCAAAGATTCAGATCAGATTCAGACAGATTAAAGAGAAGAATGAAGAGATCAAGAATCAAGTTCATTCTATATTTCTTAAGGAAAAGCCTGGAAACAAAGACAGGCTTCTTTCAACATTTTATTATTCATCCAATAAATTGGTAATGTCATTCTTGAAGCCTACAGTGGCTGAGCCAAAATCAGTGGTAGATTATTCCAAAACATATTTTGAAGTGGATGCAAATGCCATTCATGAATTAGATCAAATTGAATTTCATAGGAGCAATACTGAAATGCTATATTCCAAAATTGTCAGTAAAACTATGAAATCAATTAGGCTTGAGAAAATAGTGCTCAACCTCCAAAATCAAATGAAGTTGGACAAAGCCTCACTGCATGCTAATAATTTAAGAATAAAAGCACTAGAAGATATAGTGATTGAAGCAGGGGGTGACCCAGCCAACATTGAAGGGGAAAAAGTCTTAATTAAATAGAAAAATGAGGATATAGTTGCTCTTAGAAAACAGTTGAAGTTGCCTCAGAGTGAAAACTCTCAAGCAAAATAAATTCTACAGCAAAAAACAGAGAATGATGATTTAAAGCAGATTGTACATCAAATGTCAGGTCAGATAAAAACAATGGAAAGTCAAATAGAAGCTCTAATGAAAGAGAATGAAGAACTAAGAAAATCACAACCAATGGTCATTCCTACAGTGATCCCCACTGTAAACACTACTATACCATCTACTTTGGCAGAACACTTGGCACCGAAAGGAGTACTGGCAACTGCAGTGCCAATTAATTCTCTAATATTTGCCTCTTCTTCTTCATCCTCACAGAGGAGCACACTACAACACCAAGATAAAGAGATTGTTATTTTGAAAGGCATTATTAATAATTTAGAAAATTCCAAAAATGATGCCTTGATTACTTCTAAAGGACATGAGCAAAGGGCCGATCGACTACAAGAACATGTAAAGATTCTGCAAGCACAAGTAAATCTTACAGATCAAGTGGCCTATATAAAAAATCATTTATGGACCAAAATTATTGAAGGCATTCATTCTCAATGGCCTTCAATTCAGATAATTTATGAACAGAGGGAGTTACTTCAAGTTGCTAGTGCAGAGATTGACAAGACTAAGAGGGAAATTGACAATAAACCAGCCCAAGCAATCCAACTCATAGATTTTTTAAACAGTAAAACTAGGGAAGAGTTGGAAGAATTGAAAATTGTTGATAGAACAGAAACCATTCTTCAAATCAAAAAGGTCCTGAACAAAAGAAACATAATGAGTAATCTAGAGGACCGGTGTAAAGACATTAATGTATCCATCTCAAGATTTTTAGCCAAATACAAAACATTGTCAGAAGCAGGTTTGCCTGATATTCACGCATTGAATGACAAGTTAATGGCTTAAAAATATTATGATCTAAAAATCAAAAATCATGCAAAAGAGCAAGCCAGACAACCACTGCCTCAAGGATCACCAACAGGAAAAATACTTCTTCAGTATTTTGAAAATCTATTCTTTTTAGATAATGAGATCAGGCATATGTTCACTATCAAGTCTAACTTTGCCAAGTATACAGAGGCAGATGAAAGTTACAGAAAATTGAAGACTATGAAGATCCCCTCTGCAGAAAAGTGGCAAGAATTCACAGATCTGTTGTGAATTTAAAGGATAAAAAACAGGAAATTCACTTGGAAATTCATTTTTTACTATTACCTCAAATGGTAAAAATACAGGGTTAAAGTGCACAACAGCAATCAGTTCAAATTAGAATAATCAATTCTATTTTTGCTTGTAAAAAGGTAACATCTTGCAAACTGTTTTGCAGCTGTCCCTCTTTTTAAGTTTTCTTTCCTATTTTTTATTAAAACATTATCTCAATTCCTAAGATATTTTGTAAGTATTTTTTTGTATAAATACTTCACAATTCGAAGTATTCAGTGTGAATAAAATTTCTCAAGACAACTATAGTCTTATTTGCTGGTTATATTGAAGTTGGTGAGTCAATTAGTGAAAGCAGCAGACTAGAAAGAGATCAGAGACATCATAGCTAAGGATTCTCATGGTGAAAAGATAAGTCTCATTTATTTCCTTGTTTTCAGTGTATTTCTTTAAAGTTTACATTCATTCATATTATGTTTTTTTAGTCTATAATGATCAACTAAGGAAAAATTAAACAGGATTAGTGATAATAAGCTCCCTGTTTCAAAACTTGTTGGCATTTTAATGTTTTCTACTTTGTTCGTGCTCTCTACTTAGCCATTGGCCTGTGGATGATATGGAGTTGTAATCTTGTGCTGAATGTGGTAGTTTTGAAATGTTTTAGCTAATTTATTACCTACAAATTGTGGCCCTCTATCTGTGATTATGTCCCTTGGGAGACCATAGCGCACAAAGATTTGGAAAAGAAATTGTACTACAGAGTCCTCTGTAGCTTTTGAAAGTGCCTCTACTTCGACCCACTTAGTGACATATTCGGTTGCAACTAGGATGTATGTTTTTTGGTTTGAGGGAGGACTAATAGAGCCAACAAAATCAAGTGCCCAGCATTCAAATGGTTCAATCACTAGTTGAGGGTTCAAAGGCATTTCATCAGACTGCCCAGGGCGTCCTGCCCTTTGGTAGCTATCACAGGCCTACACGAATTTTTTGGCATCCTTAAAGATGGTAGGCCAGTAATAGCCTGTTCGTAAAACCTTATGGGTAGTTCTACGATTCCCAGTTATATCCCCTTCTTCAATCTTCTTATCTGTAGCTTAAGGATTCTTAAGTGACCTTTTGCTCAGATTCCATCCACTCCATCAAATAAAGCCTATACATAGCCTTAAAAGGTCACCTATCTTGCCCTTAGCACATTTGCATCTCTGAGCCTTATTTCTTAGTTCTGCTTGCCTAGAGAGTTGACTCCATTGCCCAATATTCTAGTAGATCCTTCTGGTTTACCTTGAAATCTATTTATTCCCACCAATATTTTAAAATCAAACCCAAATACACAATCATACCTAGCCTAATATCTGTTACTAAAACAAAGCTAAAACATACGGAGAGATCGCTCTCTGGAGTTCAAGAAGGTTAGATCTTGAATTCCCAAAGCGGTTCTTGGTTACCCCTAGTGTTCTTAACTACAAAAATCCCTATCCCACAACCTGAGAATTACTAGGGTGATAACAGGCCTTGGGGGTATTATGATCCTTGGAGGAAACTCCCACAACTAGAAGAGTTGACAGAGAAAATTGGATCGAGTACAAAGGTGTGGCAGGTGGGTTTTACCCTGCACCAATTGTTATGGTGCATATATGATGTGTATTACAATTTATCTTATAATTTTGTTGAAGTAGCATACAACAATTTACATAGTGATATGAGAACCACTCTCTAGAGTATACATCGATTTTGCACACATGGCTTTTCAGTTGCTTTTTAAGATATATCATTAGTGATGATCACATGATTATATAATGAACCATTAAGTTGAACTATGAAATTATTCCTCACAACACACACACACACATATTGATGAATTAATATTTTTTCTCATATAATTTTTTTAATCTATTTTGAAAAAAAAAAATTATATATAATTATTTCTAAGAAGAACAAGAGAGAATTCCTTACCATATCTTCGTAAAACATATAATAGCAAGAAAATTAATCTATTGAAATTTCATTTCCAAACATATTCATGGAGTAAAATGAAGATTAAAAGGAGATAGTCATGGATTTACCTATAACATCACCTCATCATTAAGAATGTAAATGTACAATATTGATGATACATAGGTTAGGAGAAAATTAATCTATTGAAATTTCATTTCCAAACATATTCATGGAGTAAAATGAGGACTAAAAAGAGATATTTATGAATTTACTTATAACATCACCTCATAAAAGTGTAAATGTACAATATTGATAAAATTCATTTATATATGATAAATAATAAACCTTTATCTCACATGTATCATATAATCTTATAAACAAACAATTGCACCGGGGGTGCAATCCTCAAAACTTTTAAACTGTCTAATGTATATGTACCTATTTAAAGTATTCAGGGCCCACATTACAAATGCCCAAAGTGAAATATTTGCGCATATGTTATATATGAGCCAATGGTTTAAATAACTATCGGGCGGTGAAACAAAAATTATAACAAAATATTAATAAAACTATATCATACGTCCGGACTTCAAAAAAAATAAACCCGATTTCAATCACAAATTCGCGTTCCAAAATAGCCTGCTGATGTCACCCTAATTTGTGACGCGAAAACTTCATAGAATACGCCATATAAAAATTCGGGTCCGTTTTTTGACTTTGCGTACGGAGGAAAATTGTGACATGAAAATCAAATTAATTCTGCCCTATAATGTTTCGGGTCTGGAATTCCACAATGCAAACGGGCCAAAAAATAACGCGATCGAATCGCCTGCTTCCACGTGGATGGCTGATTTTTTCTATGGTCTGTGGGACCACGTTCTTCTGAATTAAAATATCTCGCGTTTACTATTAAATTGCTCTGTTTCCAAAACAATACAGCGCTCTGTTTTTAAGTGTGCAGGGACTGTGATTTCAAAACCAAAATTGACTGTTCATCAGTTTTAGAAAGCGGTTGTTTGACAGAGCCATTCAAACAAATTTAGAAAGTGGCCAGAGGATACGGTAGTTGAAATTAATATTTCAACATCCCTCATTCACTGAGAATACCCTCCTTGGTGCCTTCTTCGCCGGACTACGATGTGTTCATCAACAGTCGTGAACCCGATGTCTGTTTCTTCGCTAGGAATCTTCACAACAGTCTTGTTTCCAGAGGATTGCGAATCTTTCTCGACAGCATAGAATTGCAGGCTGGACAATCCATACCTTCACAAATCAAAGACGCAATTAAAGGAGCCTCTCTCATTATTACTATTTTCTCTCCAAATTATGCGCAATCGCAAAGGTGCCTCC
This sequence comes from Pinus albicaulis, assembly GCA_034641835.2. Lineage (NCBI taxonomy): Eukaryota > Viridiplantae > Streptophyta > Pinopsida > Pinales > Pinaceae > Pinus > Pinus albicaulis. The sequence goes on from CM076580.1 coordinate 1,227,622,043, forward strand.
ATGAACTACTCCTCGCGCTGCTCTGTAAGCCGACCATTTTTGCAAAGGCATATAACTGTCGTTTTTGCATATAAATGTCGTTATACCGACGGCGGCTGGAGCGTCGCTATTATATTCGTCGCAAGAGCGACAATTCGAGGACGGACAAAACGTGGTTCGTCATAACGTCGCAATTCCGACGCCTTGACAACGTGTCGCAATACCGACACCTTTTTCGTTGCTTCCAAACAAGTGTTGCTCTTCCGATGCCTCCAAACGTCACAATTGTGACACTTTGAAATTTTGTCGCAAACAAAGCGTCGCTATTGCGACAAATGCCTCCAAACGTCGCAATTGCGACACTTAGACATTGTGTCACAATTGCGATGTTTGGAAGCAGCCGTCGCAATAGCGATGCCTTGGGGCATAGTGTCGCAATTGCGACACTTTGTCTAAGTGTCGATATTGCGACACTTTTCTCTAGACGTCGGTATAGCGATGGTTTCGGGCGGGATTGAAAAAATTTAGGGAAATTTTCGACATTTGGTCAAAAGTGTCGGAACCAAGTGTCGGAATTTCCGCCAAATGTACTAATGAGTGCAGGTACTGAGTTGCATGTATGTTTTCCTCAATATTTTTGGCATGCATGGTGTATGCATGTGGATTTTCCTAACCTTTCCATTTCCCAGATAGCCATGGTATTGTGGGTTTATTTCCACTAATTGTTTTCTGGTTGGTTCTTGTGATTTCTTTAGTTGTGGGTTGATTTATTAGTTCCTAGAAGCCTTGGTTGGACAAACGCTCTGGAATCTTGACGAACAACTATGGGTTGAGTTACTATTCTTGGAAGCCTTGGTTTGACAAATGCTCTAAAATCCCTAGGTGGGTTGAGTTACTAGTCCTGGAAGCCCTAGTTGGACAAACACTACAAGGAAAAGATCCTCTAGCAGAGGTTATAAAGGAGGTTTTTAGGGTTATAAAATTGGCCAAAATTGTCAAAAAAACATTTGGTACAACATTCATTTTGGTAACGGAGGTTTTGATGGAGCTTCTAACGGAACTTCAACATAACTTAAAAAAAATGGGCTGCAAGAGATTTTTACGAATGTTTTTTCTTATTGGTGTGTGCATCATGTGTGAACACACTGGTGCATTTTAAAATGTGCGCACCAGTACTATAAATATACCAAGCACTGGGATGGAAAACAAATTTCGGAAGCCCCAGGGTGTTTAGCAACGTCCTGGTGCGTGTCACCCACAAAGACGCATCGAGTCGATGGAAGGTGCATGCACTGCCACCGTTAATGTGTAACAACGCACCGGGTCGTTTAGGTGTTAAAACGCACTGGGCCGTTCAGTTATAAAAACGCACTGGTGTGTTAAAGGAAAACCATACCGGTGCATGAAACACCTATCCGACCTCCCGGGTGGTGGTAGTCAATAAAGCACATCGGGTGTTATAATTGGTATTGGTATTTTTGCGGTACCCATAGGTCGTAGAAACGCACCGGTGCACAGTATCATACAAACTCATGAGTGCGCAGTAACTAACACGCATCGATGTTCATTTTCTATTTTTTAGAAACATCGACCTATGACAATGAAATTATTGTGATTTTTTAAAATTCATTATTCATCAAAATTCGACACATATCTTATAAAAATATTCATATCAATTAAATTTTTATTAGTGCATTTGAATGTGATGTTTGGATTAATTTGTTATATCTTATCATCAGATTTCGCATCTCTTCATTATAATATTTAATCGTTGATATATTTAATCAGTGGTGTAACATTTCACAACGAAAATGGAGAACACAATAGAGTAAATTAAAACGTATTTTATTATTATTATTATTATTATTATTATATGAATAAGACACTCTTTATCATACAAAATGGGACAGTTATTGGTATCCCTTTGTCTTTCAATTGGGACACTGTGTCCATTACATTAAACAGAATGTCTGATTTCACAGACAAATATTTCAAAAAATGCAGTGCCTTGCTTTGATATCCAAACATGATATTGATCATCATTCTTCATTGGAACTGTTGTCACTGCTCAAGATACTTCCATGACTTGGGTTATTTGGAGGAATGTTTTGTTCATTGTGTTGATTGTTTTCTTCTTCTTCAAGTTCCATCTACAAATATAAAAATAAAGTGTAATGAGTGTATATACATTAGTGAGAATAATGAAAATTGAAATATTAAATAATATACATCAATGTAAATCGAAAAGAAATGTACCATAGCAAGAATTGACTCGTGAACTATACACATTCTTTCAAAACCAAACTTCATGCCATCTCTCAACAATTAATTTGTTGGCGCAATTCCATACTTTGTTTCCTGCAAGTTTTGTACCCCATAACAAATCATGGATTAAAATAGAATATTTTTTTGTTCTATTAATTATAGACGGAGTTAAGTAAAACAAGATAGGCTAACAATGCATATTTAACCCAATGTCAATCAATTATTTTGATGGTTCTTCTTTGTATGTTAGCACATGTTTGAAGACATTCAATGATGATTGTTGTAAAACAACTTAAAATATACAAAAATGAAATCTAGTTAAGTTGTTATAAGGAAGTAACAATTACTCACAAACATAGATATCAACCCTTTTCTTCCTTGTCGTCTTGTTTTATGTGCTGAATGGGTTCCATTTTCTTTTCTTTTCTGCAAGAAAATACTTGAAAATTAATATTTAATGCTAAATTGTTTATTTATTGTACATAATCGAAAAATTCAATGATTACATATTACATTTGAAGCACGTTGTTGTTGAGATGGGTACTCGTGCAATGCAATTATGTCCATTTCTTTGACCATCTCCTTGTACACCTTTTTGGACATTCCTACTGGCATATTTCTGATATCAGCTCATTCATCCTTTGAGATTTTCATAATCTTCTTGAAAATGTAACATGACAATAAACTATTTAATTTTTATATTGATATATGAAAAGTAAATATAATAAAAGTGATATTTTTAAATGATTGTTTTGTAGTAATATATAAATATAATTCTAGAAAAAAATTTAAAGAAATGTTACTTTTTCAATCATTTTTTTTTGTTGTTGTATGATTTTGCTATTAATATTCTAACAAGTCTCATTAACCAATTCTCTGGAAACTCGTCCTATAGTTTAAATAAAATTTGGTTCTTTGAATCATTGGATTGATTTTTGTATTGTAAGTGGAAAGAGTGTCTATACATTCGTTCCACTAGATCCCTCAAATTTTTGTAAAAGTTTTTCCCCCTTTCGTTAACCTCCAGCACCACTCCAGATGAGCTAAGGAACAATTCATTTTCATTTGCATGTTCTATTTTTTTCTTTTCTTTGAACAACATTCCTTTTCTTCGTTGTCAGTCCCTGTAGAAAATTAAACATATATGAATTAATAGATTATTTGAAACATGTTATCTAATATTTTTAAGTATATTATTAATGAAAATTCAAAAAAGAAACTCATATTGGATCGATTGTATTTTTTCATTCACCTGATTCATCCTTCTGCAATTTTTCCATCAAGCTTTTACGCTCTTTTGGTCTTAGATCAAAAATAATCTTATCGAGCTTCATCATTTTGTGGCTTTGCATGACACACACTAAAAAATACATATTAATTAAACTTACATATAGTTCAAAAATAATAATTTGTGTAAATAATTTACAAAGAACTTGCCTCTTTTGCTTTTTTGGATGTGTTATCAGTATTTTTGTTACTTGAACTCTTGTCAGCCATTTATTTATCAATATGAAAAGTGTACCATTCATTAATATATTTTATAAATAAATTACATACTTTTTAGGTAAAAAAAATTTAAAAAATCAAGAAAAGGGTGTGTCTTTCGCAGCATACGCACCGAACGCGGTGTTGTAGGTTCTTATAAACGCACTGCCAATACAGTAAAAACATCGTACAGTGTTGTTTGTCAACAAGGAGACTCGGTGCGTTATATTAAAATCGGTGCAACGATTAACATAAACATAAATTAATAAACAATTTTTTTATCAAACAACGTTTTTTGTCAGTACGCGCTCAATGCGCTATACTACAATTGTGCTTCAGTGCATTGTTTGAAACAATGCGCACTGATTAAAAATATATATGTTTTTTAACAAATTGTGCAATGGCAGACATGGATTGGGATCCGACTCTGCAAGTGGTCCCGCGGGTTAGATGGCATACACACACACACACATATATATAGTAATACAAACCCTATAAAAATAAAATGAAAATCCCTATTTGTGAAGTCACATAAACAAGAAGAAGCAAGGATTTAACGTAAAAATGGATTTTTGGTTTTTTCTGAATTTTAATTAAATATAAATAGGAATAGAGATTGTAAAAGTTTTTATTAGTAAAAATGCACAATAAAATTTAAATTTTTTACTATGCATGTATAAAATCTAACATAAATTTAAAAAAAAAAAAAAACAATAATTACAATAAAATTTAAAAAATTTACTATACTACAGGGTTTTTGTGTGAATCACGAGATGTTTCAAATTTTGTTTATTTGAATAGTACTGATGTTCGAAAGTATTTTGTTGTTCCATAGTGCTCTCGTGCTCTCTTGCTCCAGGTATATCTCTCGTGCAAATCCCTCCCTGAATGTTTTTGCAAAAATAATGAAATAATGAATAGATTTTACTATTTAAAGAACTTTTTTATGAAATTTGATTTCCGAAAATAATTTTCCGCCCATTTTTCAATTTACCTTTTTTTTTCACTTCAAAAAAATAAATTTGCGTTTTTTTTTTTTGATATTTTGTGCGTTTGTTAACTAACAGCACCGGTGCAGTTAACAGTATATTAGCACCGATAACAATGAGTCCATTTTTAAGGCACCGAAATTACTTTTAGGTATGTACACCAAAATTTATTATTGATTTTGCTCAAATGCAAGTAGAAAATCTCATAATTATATCAAATGGACAATTCTTCAAAATCCAACTCGTTCCATAATATTTCTCAAAGTCCATCGTCGAGTTCTCCCTATCCATCTCCAGACATAATTACTTCAGATTTTATTTGTATTTTCATTATCTAATTGAAATTTTTTTTTATCCATGTCAATCAGCTGAATAAAATTAATGTATACAAATTTGCAGGTTCATGCAGATTCAGAATCGAGTTCATATGCACAAAATATTCAAACAGCTCCAAAACGTCGGAAGCTCTTATCAGGAGCAGCATAATGCAAGGTGCAGTTGGTAGATGAAAATGGGCAGCTGCTTCACCCTGCCAATTGTAACATGCCATCTTCTAGCCACAATCTTGGGACAATGATGGTAATAATAATTGTTTGGTATAATGTAATTATTTCAACGTCAAACCAATTAATCATACATTGACGTGCTTATTGATTGATATCGACGATTTTGTACTAATCATGTTCAAATATACTTTTTGAAATTATTAGGATTCTAGTGATGATGACTGACATACCTACCATCTTCCGGTGCACCCCACGACAATATCAAACCGAGAGAAGGCTGAATTAAGAGAAAAAATTGGAGAGGAATGATATCAGGAATGGTTGAATCAACCACCTATTCAATTCCCACTACGTCCAGATTCACCAATTAGGAATGACTCCAGCAATAGTAGTTCTTCACAAGCTGGAAATGGAGGATATCAAATAGAGGTTGGTATGGATGATTACTTAAAGGATACGACTGCCATGGAGACAATGTTGTTAGATGCATTCCAGAACGATGATCAGCTAGGGGATGATGCTCATATCGTTGATACCTTTCTCTAAAGCCTTAAATTTGCCTCCACCACCCCTCTCTTTGGATCTCGAGGGCAATCAAATTCTACCTAGTTGGGGACAACGATGTTATTGTACAACTTGGAAGTAAAGTTTGGCTTGTTGAATGCATGTTTCTCGGAAATTTTGAGGTAATTGACCATCAATTTCCTTATATTTTGAGAAATATAATCACACAATGAACATTACAAATGGTAAATTTATGAACTTTAATAATTATTTACATTAATGTACATTTAATATTGTCGATGACCAACTATAGGTTATTCAAAGATAATGTTCTTCCGAGTGATAATGTCTTGCCCGGTAGTAGCAAAGAGGCAAAGAAATTGTTGAAAATGTTGGGTATTAAGTACATATGATATCATGCATGTCCAAATTATTGTATTCAATATAAGAGGAGAATATGCAAACAAAGAGATATGTCCGAAATGTGGGCATGACAGGTATGATAAATCAAAAAAGAAGGGTAAATCACGTGGTCCTCCTTTTAATATATTGAGACACATGCCTATAATCCCAAGGATTCAAAGGCTCTTTCGTTGCAAATAATTAGCTATGTTGTGTTATCACTCAGTAATTTCTCCAGGTTCAAGAGAAATAGTCCAAGGTAACCACAAACCTACTTCAAATCCTAGCATCTAGCCTTCCTAGAATTCAAAGAGGGCTCTCTCTTTAAGATTTATCTTTGTTTTTTATTTATGTTTTTAGGCTAGTTATGATAGTACAATTGGTTTTGTTTTAATATTTTGGTGGCTTAAAATCACTTAGGATTAAACTAAGGAGAAATCTACTTGTCCATTGGGCTATGGAGTCGAAGTCTAGATAGCAGTACTAGAAGGCAAGGCCAAAGGGGTAAAAATGTATTCAGGGCAAGATAGATAACCCTCAAAGATTTGGGGAAAGGTTTTTGATGAAATTGTATGATCGGGATAAACGGAAATGAAGAATCCTTTGATCCGAAAAATGGAAGAAGGAGGCAGAGGTCAAACGGGAGTAGGAGCAATTAAGATTTCCTAACACCGGAAATCAGCAGAAAACATTTAAATGGTATCTTAGTTAAAACAGGGAGCAATAAGCTAATCCCGAAGTAATATTCCTAGTTACTCATTAAGACAGATCAAACGCATAATGGATTTCATGGAACTCAGAAATGAAACAATGACAAGAAGAGATGCACTTTACTCTTTAACTTATCGCATGAATCCTGAATTATGATGCCACTTTAAGCTTTGTCCAGACTGCTACTTTGAATTCAACACTTGAAAGCCTCCAATGTATCAGCAAGAGTCTATATTAATCTTATCAATTTTATTCCACTCAAAATACTTCAAAGAGTGAAATATTTATACAAATTCTAAACTAGAATATCTTGAAAAAATATCAAGATTGGTTTACAAATATCTCCAACTGTTTTACATAAATAGAACTTAAGTAAAGGACACTCAAAACTAATGCATCTATTAGGCACTATTTTTTATGGATAGGTGATGAAAAAGAGGAGAATTCAAATTTTATCTCAACTTTTAGTTGATGATGAGGCATCCAAGTCACTAATTGTTTCCTTTCTTTGTGCATTCTGCTCGAGCAATTCTGCAAACTTGGGGTCCAATGATTCCTTTTTATTTCTCAATATGAAATATATATGTAAAAAATGAAATAGGTTATTGTAGATGAATATGTTGGTGAGATAAACCTCTCTCATTTTCCTAATTTTCTTCTCCAGCCGTTCACAATAGGCTCTGCAAAAGGATACGTAAAACAAAGTTTTACAGAGTTTGAAAAATAGACCCCAAATATGTGCATGTATCTTTAATTATATAATATGTGTGCATAAAGTGATAGGTTTTTGTAAAAGGCTCTCGTAGGAACAAAAACTTCCTTCAGTTTTGTAAGATGTATTTCGGATTGGCCAAAATATTCTCTGCAAAATGATGACTTAACAGGAATTTTCTGCAAAACAATTTTTCCAATATTGTTTAATATTTCCCAACCCATAATGGATGTTAGAACCGTGAGAGAGGTTTTTGTAGTTGGACACCTTAAGAACATAAACCTTCTTCAATTTTGGAAAATTCATTTTGGATTTGTCACAATAGTTTCTGCAAAACAATGACTTAAACATGAAATTTCTGCAAAAATGTTCCTTCTTGTTATGTTTTCATCTTTTCACCTTTTTGTTCTTTTAACTGTTTTACTTTCACTTTGGATAAACTTCATTGTTGGTGAAATTATTTTCATCTCTTTTTATCATTTCTTCCTCTGTTTTTACTTTTACTTTTTACCTTGACTGCTCTGTAACTTTGTTTTAACTTTCACTCTGACTTTTACCTGATACACTTTAACTCTGATACTCTTTAACTGTTATGTTTTCACTGTCATTATGAATTTTGATTTCACATTTACCATTCATTGTGAAAATTTCATCATTATGATCTCTCCCTGACTTGATTTTATTCTTTCTTTATATACAAATTGTTTGTTGAAGGAAGCTTTTGAATTAATATCTGAGAATTTGGAGCAAACAATTTTTTCAACTAGTATTGAAACTGTTGGTCCAAATCCATATTCTGATAACAACCTACAAAAATCAAACAATTTGTTAATGAAATCTAGGTCTGCAGGGAGGTGATTGAAGGCTTTTGAAAGACCTGTGGAATGAGATCTGTCTGTGGAGGTTTAACTCTGTTTTTTAGGCATTTTTGGGCTACTTCTGCAAGATTAGATTGTTTGCAGGAGTAATTTTATTTAACAGAGGGACGATTGAGTAAATTTGGTCTAAGGATAACTTCTGTTGGTCATATTTCTTAATTAGGCTTGTCAGAGGTTATAAAACTGGGATAAAACAGAAAACAAGGTTTTCTGAGTGGTTTTGATTGAAAAAAAGGAATTTTTAGGGTATATTCAGAAGTTTTAACCCTTTGGGTCTTTGAATTTGGTCCTCAAGCTTCAGAAATTGGAAATTTGGCTTGAGAAAGGCTCACAATTGAAAACAGGGTTTTCTGGGAAAAATTGGGCAGGGTTTGGCCTCTTTTTTGGTGTTTTTAGGTAAACTGGCTCAGTGAAATCTCCTAATTGAAAGCCTGGTTCTATTACAGAAGGTTTAAAATTGAATTTGCAGGCTTCAATTTGTCAGAAAATACCTTAAATGCAGGTATTTGGCTTCTTGAAAGATTCTAAGAAGATCTTTGGTTGATTCTGAGCTTTCCGTTGGTATATTGGAGCGGCAGAAATCTTTGCAAGTCTTTGAAAGGTAGATTTTGGTTGAATTTGGAGTATCGGCGGGAAAAGTAGTGTTCAGGGGTTTTAACATAGTCGGGAGCTATCCAAAGGTCGAAATGCGCGATCAACATAGAAAAAAGGCAAAATCAAATGTTTTAACCTTTGATTTTAATCTTCATAAATGGCATTAAATGAAGGTCTTATCAATTGCAGGAGCAGTTTCAGTTTAAATAGAAAAACCATAAGGTGGTTATCGCATCCATTTCAGGTGGTAAGTGGTTTCTTCTCAAACAAATGTGATCCAATAGAAAAAAGACACGTCGTTGGGGCGAAAGGGGTAAAACCACCAATTTCGCGCTTGATTTATGTTTGGGTGAGCGATTGGTTTATGCGTGTGATATGACATTAGAGCCATTGGATCTGGAGCATGGGAGCAAAGGGTTGATATTTAAAGGAAAGTTGTGTTTTAACAAAGGTGGGACCGAGATCTCTTTATTATACGTTGGGCGATGGGTTATATAATAAAACTTTTATGTATTTGCGTTTCATCCAAAGTCTTATTTATACAATGGCTATATGTATAAGCGGAGTTAATACAGGATTTTGGAAAGGGGTTAAGTGGTGGTACTATATATATAAACAGAGTTCATATATATGGTTAAAAAAATGCACGTGAGGTGGGGTTTTTTAACCAAGGTTTTAGCTTATGTAAGGCCTGAGGCTTTACATATCGCGAAATGAGCGATAAACCTTAGTCTCAAAAACTTTGGTTAAAAAAGGTGATGAGGGAAAAAATGACAAATATATTGCAAAGGCCCGCGGGTTGTTTTTTGTTTCCAAAGACATAATATATGCCTGAAAGTCATATTTACATTTTTATTTTATTATATAGTTTTAGACCATTTGAAGGGTCTATAACCATAGGGGGTGGGATATTTAGTTAAAGGTAGTTTTAGACCAAATGGGGTATAATTTGGGATTTTATTTCAGCACGTGGATAATAATTTTGGCCTAAAATCTTATAATAGTGGGTTTAAAAGGGTATTAATATAAAAGGGAATTATATTAATAGGAAAAGGTCATTTTAGGGATTTAATATATAAATTAGAAGTTAATATGACAAGGGACAATGTAATACATCAAAAATACAATTATATGACTAAGTGAAAATATTAAAGCAAAGCTTTTATCATTTATAATTTCACCACTTTTAACTTAGGATATAATGTTTTTGAGGGTTTTTATGCTATGTATAATTGAAGGGAGTTAGTCAAATGGGGAATTTCACATTTCATTAAGTAGAAAAGGTGCTTACTTATGAAATTGAATAGTAATGAGTGTATGAAGGGTAAATGATGATAATTAGGGATTTAATATAGGAATTCAACATTTTTAACTTATCAGTATTTGAGCCTTTTAACTTATCATTCTTTGAGCCTTGGGTCCGGTCCCAACAGAAGTCAGAGAAATGCTCTGAGCCTCTTTGACTGAAATTCTAGAATGCAAAATAACTATAGGGGAGGGGAAATTAGTGATTATTTGCCCGGTGATGAATATTTACATGATTTTCCCACTTCTCTCTACCTACCCAACTTTAATCTAACAATTTTTCTTCCATTTTGCAGGTGCATTTGAGCTTGCTAACTTGAAACATTTTATTCTTTTGAAAGCATAAAAACTATCTAAATCTACCTTATATCATCTGAGGGCTCAGATTAAACTGATGAGATCCTCTTTATTCTCTACCTATCTATTGATTAGTCAGGATTAAACTGTCTGACTAATCTTTATTCACTATGTAAAACATGGAAATTGAAAACATGACAAGTCAATTTTAAACAGTTTAACTCATCATGGATTATGGCATTTATTGACACTCTACCATAATCATCAGCAAAAAGTAAAAATTAATGGCATTTGGACTTACACACTTTCATGTTTTATTTCTTTTTCTTTTGGGTTCTATATTTTTTCTAAGTCCTTTGATATTTCTTTTAGGACTTTTACCCTCTTTTTAATTTTCTATTTTTTTATTTTTTTACAAAATATGGAAAAACAACTTGCAGAAAGCAAGGTATGTACATATTTTACAAGACTATCATAATTCAATTCCAAATTATGAATGTTGTGGACATTCTATGAAAGCTAGATGGTCCAATGACCTATGAAAGCCAGGAGCAGCCTCCCAGAAGAACACCCTTACAGAAGAGCAACATCCTCTTTCAATGGTAAATGAGAGAGAACCCAAAGGCCTGCAATAACAACACCAGTTGAATGGCTTAGATAATATGAGAGAGAGAAGGAGAAGGAGATCATAGAAATGTTCGATTCAAGTGGGGAGCTTATGTTCGATGATCCAAACTTCTTCGACACCTATGTTGAGAAATTCCCCATTGGAATGAAAATGGAATCTATCTTTTATAACCTCCCATATTGGGAGCATCTTAATATTACCCACTTATTATATCCCATGCATATATTTAAAAATGTTTCATCTTCGTTATGGAGGCACAAATCATCAAAACAAAGTGACACATTGGTTGTTAGGAAAGATATTATTACTTCAAAAACTAAAAAGAAACATTGGCCAAGACGATTAGAAAGTACATGATCAGAGGAAGTTGGTCCCTCTAATATGTATTTCAAAGAAGGTGATGTCGCATGTATTTTAAAAAAATATTATCTTTATTTGGAAAAAGAATTTATAATGGGTGTGAGGGTTCCATCTTCATATGGGTCTTCACTATGGCGCTGCTTCACCGTGGAAGACCATTCGTCGGGGTTGAAATCGCATGACCATTTGAATCTTCTAAGAGTACGTATAATGTCAAAAGAATGATTGTATTATTTGTTATATTAATAAATTTTATCGCACGCAGGGATCATAAAACATAACTAAGTTTGTATATTATTGCATGTGTTTATAACTTTGCATTGTCATTATCCTTTGTTCGTGTGTGGGTGTGTGAAACATGACTTCCCCCAAGACCTAGGATGTGCCATATCTAAATTATCTCCATTTGTACGTTGGATCACGTCAAAGGAGATTCATGTGGCTAGCATTCTACGGTGGCGTCAAGAGAGAGTTGAGATTGTTTGTATGTTTGGGAAGTAATTGCCGACAAGTTTCATGGACTTGCAGGTTCATCTTCTAATCCACCTAGTATATGAGGTTGAATTAGTTGCGGTGGTTTCTTTTCATTAGATGTTCTTGTTAGAGAGGCACATGAAGAAATTGAAAGGTTTTGATCGACAAAGGGAAAAACCTAAGGGATCTATGGAAGAGGGGTACATATCGTATGAGTCTTTCTATTATGCTAGTGATTACATCAAGAAGATCGAAAAAAGACCAGGTGTAGTGATTTGGGACGATGAAAGGGATGAAGACAAAAGAGAAGGGGAGCTTCTCCAAACGAATGGAAAAAGGTGCTTGATAAAGAGTAAGCAACTTATAATTTTTAAATTTACACAAAGTAAATATTCACTTTGAACTTCGATATAATTTATATTTTGATCTCATATGTACTATATGTCGGTTTGATTTCATCAACGAATGCAGAAATTGAAGCAATCAATAAATTTGTACTTTACAATTATGAAGTGACACAACCATGGGTCGTATTGTACGAACAAAAGATGATGAAATGAGATAGTGACAGGAAAGAATTCAGACGGTTGAATGGTAGAAGTGTGTCTTATCCTGATCATTTAAAATAAATAAATGCCAATTATATGCCCCAACAGTTGGGTTGTTGACCAATTCAGAGAGAAATATGGTGCAACCGGTCGTTACCATCGTGCTGAAGAGGATTCGTTAAACGTAGGGATTGGGTGCAGCAACTCGGTAATAATCTATTTATGTACATTTTAAACTTAATAATTCACTTTTGAAATGTAACATCTATATTTCATATTTTAACATTTGGGTTATTATAAGACACATGACACTAGGATTTTTTAACTTTTTTTTATAGGTGCATTTGTTCCCATCTATGTGGGAATACTGTGGAGTGGAAGTCGAGTTCAATCAATCTAGTCGAGCTAGCCACCGCGATAAAAACCTAGTACGAGGGACGTTAGGTTACGTCGGAATGATACAAGAGATCATTGAAGTGGACTTCTCTTCTTTCCAATGTATTATTTTTAGGTGCAAGTGGTGGGACACCTTTGATCTAAATACTGTAAAGGAAGATCGCGATAGTGGGCTAATATGTATCATCTCTAGAAAGATGTGGGATGAAGCTAAGGAGAATTATGTTTTCCCCAAACACTGCAACCAGGTGTTTTTTTACCCAGATTTGTTGGATAGGGATTGGTGGTTCGTATTGAGACATGACCCTAGATCAAAACATATTTTGGAGAACAACAGTGTTATCATGCCAAGCAAGCTGGAAGATAATGAGGGTGATCATGAGAACAAAGAGTGATATGGTACATGTGTTATTTCATCATTTATAATGTTTAAGATGGGTTTTTATAAAGAAGAGGACTTAACCGTATAACTAAGATTCTTTTTTTCGAAACATTATAATATTTATTTTGAATCAATTGGTTTGCATTGTGTTAATGTTAAAATAATTTCACTTGTAATTTGCAATTATGTTGATCTCAAAAACTAAGCACTGTATCAAGTTCTTTTTTTATGTCAATTCCTAAAATAATACAACTACTTGATTTTTTTAAATGTGTGTGAATGATATCTTCAAAATTTAAAAAAAAAAAAAAAATGTATCAATGTATACTGTTATTTTTTTGCATGTAAGATCATAATAAAATAATGATAATTATAAACATGAATTATTTGTATTATTTTCTAAACTTTATTATGCTACAAAAATTCATATTATTCTATATTTATTATTTCACAATTATTTATATTTATACAATTTTACAATTATATTAATTTAACAATATTTACCATGTACATTTTACTTACGGTAGTTATGGTTCAAAATTGACAATTAATTTACAATCATACAATTTTAATAAAATTGAATCAAAAATATACAATTGTAATATAACTGCATATAAATGTCAAATATCTGGTGGTACTACATCAATACTAGTACTAGTTGGGCCTGCTCAGTCGATGGTGCAGCCTCATGCTCAAATGGATGATGTGCCTACTCCAGAGGTACCTATTGATCAGATGGTGCAGTCTGCGAAGGAACTGCATGTTGATGAGTCATCTATGGTGCAACCTACTCAGTGGATGGTGCGGCATGTTCAGATGGACCTTCCTGCACAGGATCAGGTGCATGCTCAATCGATGGCCATGTCTGCTCAAGACTAGGTGCCTGCTGAGATGGTGCAGACTGCTTAGATGATGTCTGTTGATCAAGACTCGATACTTTCTACTCATGATCTCTGCCACGAGGTGAAAGAGGAGGAGGTGGAGGACTAGAATTATGATCACTCCCCTCGTGATCATCATCATCAGATGAGCTACTCTGTCATGCATATCCATGACACCTATCCCTCCTAGCCATCGGTACTCTTGAAGCTCCAACGATATGACACATAAGGGTCATCATATCACGAGGCATGTCTCTCTAAAGCTATGTGAGCCTACAATCACCCTGGATCTCATTGATTGTAGCAGGGTAGACTCCCTCATCAACCAGGAGTCGACACAGTCGGTCACCCAACTCCATCCTGAATCGGGTGTCTGCCCTACGTCATACCCCCGCGAGTATCTGCACCTAAGGATCAGGTCTGTCACCCTGATCCACCGCCTCCGCCATCTCCTCATCGTGATCTACACTCGGATCATCCGGTGGGGGTGGAATCATGTCCCCAACGAATGTGCTAATATCTACAAAATATATAGTACACAACAATAATTAGAAAATTTCGTTAAATAATTTAATAAAATAAGTTAAAGAACGTGTTATAATAAATTTTATTCTAATTAATTAATTAAGACAATAAAATGAAACTATATTAATTTAAAGAAAACACTAATATTAACTCTCGCATCTAGTGGCTCATCTTGTGTGAAGAGGATGTTGGTACACCCTTGCCAATCCAAACCGGCGTACAGACACGACACCATCACGAACGAGTGATCATCAGCACTGGCTAGCAACTCCAGTGCATTAGTAGATATTATGGCTCGATAGTTGGACAGGCCCTTCTTGGGCATCATCTGGCCCCACATCTGCATCCATACATGCAACATTGGCCTACGAGGATGCCGAAAAAAAATTAAGCCTCGTCTTTGGAAACCTCTCAAAAAATAAACAAAATAACTCTGAAGCAAAAGGGAAGGTCAACCTCCCACGTGCCTGAGAACGACATATATTTAATGTTGTACAAAACTGCTGCAAAAAATCGCAGACCATCTTATAAGTCGTGGCGTCTGGAATAAAGAATCAACATAAAATAAAAGCGGGCAACTAATGCATTTCCCGTCACTAATATAATGCGCAATGGTCATTTGTAGTAATGAGAGGCACCTCACCTCCTTTGGACCAAACGAAGTAATGCGTAACTGACCATCGAACACCTGAAAATATGCAAGAGAAACTATATCGTCCCTAATGTATTTTTGGGAGTACGCCAACTGACTCCCTGCTTCATAACCGATAGGGACATTTGGAAACTGGGGAAAATCTTGCCCTCTCCTAGATTGGCCAGTAATAAAATAGATGTCCTCCTTAGTGGGCTTGTACCACTGGCTAGGACCGACCCGAAAAGCCTGTCGGTGGGCATCCCACCTGTAGATCAGTTGTCCTAATAACCTATTGTGCCCCTTTAGGGATGTAGCCTACTCGTAGAACTTGAGGATGCCTACCTCCCTTAGGAGCAATAGGGTGGTTTTCGTAATAGGGCGAGGGTAAAAAATTCTCTCCCTCTCTTGTGCCTCCCACAACTGAATCATGTTATAACGGTCCTCCATATGCTCTTGTTGTTCCCTTTTCTCTCTCCATTGACGTCGCTAAATGATTCACATATTAAATACATTTTTTTTTATTAAATCAGAAATGTATGTGTATATATATATATGTGTGTGTGTGTGTATATGTGTGTGTGTGTGTGTGTGTGTGTGTGTGTGTGTGTGTGTGTGTGTGTGTGTGTGTGTGTGTGTGTGTGTGTGTGTATGTGTGTGTGTGTGTGTGTGTGTGTGTATACACACACACACACACACACACACACACATATAACTTTATTGAAAAAAAACACTCGGTGCGCCCAAAAAAATAGTAATGCACCGTTACTAGTGCGTATTTCTTTATCACGCACCGCACCCAGTGCACATGAAAAATGTTCGCGCACCACGCAAATAGGAAATATTTTTGTGCGGTGCATTGAACAAAATAACCGCCCAGGGGCGGATGGTTTGGTCAATGCACCACCCAACAATAGTAAATAGTCAATGGTGCGGTCCTGTAAATGATCACACCATTAATCATGTATTGTTGTCGGGTGGTGCATTGACCAAACTATACACCCCGGGGTGGTTAGTTTGGTCAATGCGCCGCCCTCCCGACAATATTACATAGTCAACCGTGCGGTCCTATAAATGACCGCACCATCATTTTATTTTTAAAATTTTATCGGTGTGTGTTTTCTCAGTACCACACCAGAACTAGATGCGGTTTCCGTTAACACCATTCACGGTGTGGCCTGTAAATTTATAAGCAGCACCATGAATGGTACGAGCCAAACGGCTCAAACGCACCGCACATAATTTTTTTTTTAACTTCTAATTTTAAGTTAATTTGAAATTTTAATCTGCTAAAAGGTTTAGTTATTAAGAAACAAGTTGATTACCTATACATTTGCACGCCGAGGAGGCATCTTTTCTGAGGAATTCGAAAAATAAATAAATAAATAAATAAATTTCCCACCAATTTCAAAAATTCGAAATCCACAAAGTGAGCAATGGATGACAGCAATGCGGGCAATGGGAGCACTGATGGCAGGGTGCCTCATAGAAAACAAACTCACACCATTGCTTGAGAGGTCTAGAGTACTTAATGTTGAGAATGCAGCAAGATGATGGAGCTTAGTGAAATGAAGTCGCCTTCACTAAGTGGGCCCGCAGGCAAATTCTGGCGCAAAGTCTATTTTTAGACTATGTCTATTTTTAGACATACTGAGCATAATTTGGGAATTCTACTTGGAGATTCTTGGAGTATGCGACATGTCGGTAAAAATAGATGAGACCCTAATTTTTAGGACCCAGGCTATTTTTAGACTGATCTCCTAAAAATATGGAAGTCAAATATTATTTACCCTTAATAATATTTTGACTATAAACAGCAGTTTACTCTCTTGGCGCACTTCACTTTGAGTCATGGAGGTGACTCATGCAACTGACACAAGGAATCACGTGGTTCCTAGGGTTTGATGGCATCTTGCATGGTTGGCTTCAGTTAGACTTCAGTGGCAGGAGTTTTGGAGGAGTTAACGGGACAAGTAGTGGAGTTGTGTTCTGCTTGTTTTAGTTGAACTAGTTGGGATTAGTTAACTAACTAATCAACTAGATATGAGTGGAGTAAATTAAATAATATTTAATTTACTAAATATTAACTCATTAGTCAACTCAAGAACACTTCAGTTCACTACAGTGCATGATCAGTTCAGTGGAGACCAGTGGAAGAGGTAGATGAAAGGGTGAGTAAAGCTATCATTTGGTAGATTGGTTTTGCATGAGATTTGCATTACACTTGGAGGAATTGTCCATGACAATTGCGCAGTCAAGCCAAGGGGATTCGAACCTTGGATCTCTTCATATACAGGCCATGATTGCGCAATAGAGGCAAGGCAGTCAGCAGTGAGTTTTGAACCCGAGACTTGTTCAAAACAGAGTTAGATTGTGTGTGACTTTATGAGAAAGTACTGAGTACTTGTGAGGAGTATTGTACTTGTTTGGTTACATGATTTCTCCATTATAATATACACAATAGCTGCGGGGTTTTCAGCTATAGGCTTTCCCCATACATACCGAGTTAATGTGTGATTGATTTGATGTGAGATTGCTTCTGTTATTTCCGCATGTGACAATTAATTGTAGAAGAAGGTTATGTGTTATGTATGCAATTCGAAATTGATATATGACCAGGTTAATCTTCAGTGAATAAGTGATTTATTCAGCTAATTTCTACACTTAACAAGTAAAAATGAGGTTTTTACAGCCAGTAATTTTTTTATTTTTTTTTAAATTAATCCTTTTTCGGTGCACTCGATTTTGAGATGCACCATGTGGTTTTATCAATGGTGCACCATACATCGTTATGGTGCGCTGGATTACGGAGATGCATCGGGCCAATTTATACATAGAACACTGGTGCGTTGGAGTAATTAGATGCATCAGGCTGATTTGTATGGAGAGAACGATGTCTCTATGTGTCAATTGATAGTACGCACCGGTGTGTTTTATGATGAGAAACGCATCGCAAAAAAAAAAAAAAAAGTGTCAATTGATAGTACGCACCGGTGCGTTTTATGATGAGAAACGCATCAAAAAAAAAAAAAAAAGTGTCAATTGATAGTACGCACCGGTGCGTTTTATGATGAGAAACGCATAGAAAAAAAAAAAAAAAAAACCTTCACCCACCAACCTCCTCTAGTGACATCCACTACAAATGGATATCTGGGCTATTGTTATAAGGGCTTCCTCAAAAACATTCGCTAGAGGGTCTTTTCCTTGTAGTGAAATGCTCTGGAACCCCTGTAACAATTAGGTTGAGTTACTAGTCTTGGAAGTCCTGGTTGGAACAAACACTCTGGAGCCCTGAAACAACTTGGATAGAGACCAATATGTGATTTTTGTGATGTTCGACCGTGAGGTGGAGTCACTAGTTGATGGTTGAGGTGGTTTTGCCTATGGACTCCCTAGATTGATTGTGATTGATGTGTTTGATGAGATCCCACATTCATGCTTGGAATATGCCACGAGGGTGATTGGTCGAAGTGAGACTTGGCTCAGCCAATCTATGGTGGGGTGGAACATGGAAGTCCCATCTCTGATTGGTTTTTACATTCAATAATGAAGAGATCATTCCTATGGTATTTTGTATGCAAATGTATTGGTTTATGTATGGATTTTATTTTAGTTGTATCCATTGTGTAGGTTTTAACCCTTAACAGAAATTATCTACACATGAATCTCATAACATAAAATAAACAATAGCGAGAGCATAAAACATAAAACAGATAAACACAGAGATTTTCCCCTGGATCCCAAATCGGGACGACCAGCTTGATATTTCATTATGTTCCTTTTAGTGTTACAACACATATATATACATGTCGAAGCATACATAAACCCTAATCCATTAACCCTGGATTAGAACATAACCGTAGTTCCATTGACCGGATCTACAAAAAATACCAGGGTACAAAAACCATCGTACCCCAAAACCATGTGAAAAACCATGCACAAAACCATGGGCGCGGACCACCCACCGGAAATTAAGGACCAAAAATTTTCGCGGGTCGCTGCCCCGGACCCCGACAGGGGGGGCTATCACCCCCCCTTTTACCCCCCCCCCCCCCCCCGGTGTGTGATTAGTCGTGAAAAGAATATAACACATACCCAACATGTTGTATTTATGTGGTTATTGTGTTGGTTATAAGCATGTATTTATCAATGATGATGTATGGCTCTATCCATGTTTTTACCTGCAAATGAATGCATAATGTATCTATGGTCAAATAGGTTGTATTGCAACTAATGATGTAAGGGAGAAATGATTCTTAATTATTCTCAGATAATTATGAGACCCCTATGTTTAAATATGTTGTTTACACATGTAGATTCAATGTTTGTGACATGTTTGAAAAAATGCGATTCATGGCTAGCAGGGGTCTGATTGAGTCTTTGATGATATATTTGCTTCTACATCTTGTATTGTTTTTATTTATCATGTATAAACTTTTTATGAAGTTATGGGCAATGACTTGGGCTCTGAGCCTGAAAAGGTGGCTCAAATCTCGAAGCAACAGGCACCAAACCAAGCATTTGGGGCCCTAGCCACTGGCATGTAGTGTTATGCTCGTGGCTAAAGCCTCCCAATCGTTGGTATGCAGTGTTGTGCATGCGGCTATGGCTAAAAGAGGCCAAAAGGTCAGTGTGACCTAGGGGTAAGAGGCCTTAAAGGTTGGGTTAGCTCCTGGGGGTGTCACTAATGATGTACAAGGTCTGTTTGTTGTGTTTCTGTCGGTTCCACTTCCTTAGGGTCACCTAGGAGGTTTAATATTGTATTCGCAGCCTCTTGTCACATGTTTACCCTGGTTGGCTAGTTACTTGGGTAGGTATGGGAAGAGGATGTTACACTAAACATCCTAACATGCATCCCATGCAAGTGTCAAATACACTAAAAAGGCACCAATTGTTGATTAATCTCAAGAAACGTGAGTTAGCTTGGGGTTCATTGGTGTATTTGGAGTATGTGATTGGTATAGGAGAACTCGATAAATCCCACAAGGATGGTGGCCATCATAAAATGTATTGTTCCTACAAATTTCACTAAATTTAGGAGATTTATTGGGGAAAAATAATACCTACAAAAGTTCATAACATCCTTTTTAGCAGTGGTTGCACCACTCCATGCAATAACCACAAGTGAAAATATTTTGCAATATGGTTAGAATAAATAGAAGGCTTGTAATGATATTAAATGAAAGATCAATCAAGCACCAGTCTCACATTACCAAACTTGCAAAAGCATTTCAAAGTGCAGATATATATAAGTGGGTATGTTATGGGATCAATCTTGATGGAAGGACGCAATCCAATTTCCTATCATTCATAATTGTTTCATGGGGGCTACTAAAATACCCTACTTATGATGAGGA
Source organism: Pinus albicaulis (assembly GCA_034641835.2). Lineage (NCBI taxonomy): Eukaryota > Viridiplantae > Streptophyta > Pinopsida > Pinales > Pinaceae > Pinus > Pinus albicaulis. Next base: position 1,227,642,852 of record CM076580.1, read on the forward strand.
ATTTGTTTTCCCTAGTACAAGTTGTTAAGAAGTGCAAGCACTATCTAATGGGTCAGGAAACCATCACCAAAACAAATCATCGACCGCTAAGGTATTTTCAAGCCTAGAGTAAGCTTCACAAGCTAAACATTCCAAGTGGATGAGTTTCTTATAGTAGTTTCATCTAATCATTGGGTACAATAAGAGAAACACTAATAAGTTTTTAGACATACTAACAAGGTCATCCATGTTGAATATTGCAATTTTGGGAACTCTTATGTGCATGGAGCCATTTTCCCATAATGCATACATAGAAAATGAAGACTTCAAGGAGGTGTTTTAATAGCTTTAGGGACAAATTCGTGTATAATAACGTGAAAACAGGGATGACTATCATCTGCATAACAGGCTATTCTACAAGTTTTATAAGATTTGTGTCCTTAAATGTAAAATATTGTAGCTTATCAGAGAGACTCACACCTCTAAGGTTGTAGGAAATTTTGGTGTTGGAAATATAGTTTCTAACTTATAAAGGTATGTGTACTAGACCGAAAAGTAAGATGTATCATGATGTGCTAGAGGATGCACGCTCTGTTGTGCCAACAAGTCAGGTTACAAAAAACAAGGTTTATACCATCCCTTACTTGTACCCACGTAACCTTGGGAAAGAATGTCCATGGATTTTGTGGGTGGTTTACCAACAATATATTTGGGACATGACTATTTATTTGTGGTAGTTTTCAAGTTCAAAAAAATGTGGATTATGATGCCTTGTAAAAAGACCACTAAAGGAAAAGTAGATATAAACATGTTCTTTGATCAAGTTTGGGTGTGCTTTGGGATACAAAAGAGTATCATCTTAAATATGGATACTATATTTCTTTATGCCTTTGGACTACACTTTGGGAGAATATGGACGCTAAATTGAAGAGGCATACAACATTCCATCCATAGACAAATGGGTAACCATAAGTAGTCAATAGGAATTTGGTGTTGGAGAATTGATTAGGGTACCATCAGGGTATCTTGTATTTTTACTTCTCCTAACTTGACAGTTATTTGTGATATTATGTTATTCTTCTTGATTATACTTATGCTCTTATCATAAAATAAATTCCAAAAAAAATGAAGATCACAACCATATAAATATGAACACAAGATATAGGCTCCAAGCCAAAGAAAAACCCCTCTAAGGGGAAAACCTAGGAATAAATTTTCTTCTTATATAATCAATTAAAAGGATACCTCAAATACCAAAACTAATACCAAAACTATCACCAAGAACCAAGCTAGCTAACCAGTGAATCTGCTTCAAGACAATGAGAGAAACAAGACATATATTTTCCATAGACAAGGCTCTTCTAACCCTTTCAATTTTACGGAATAAGCTACAACACCTTCCTAAAATTTTATACCCAAGGCAAGCTTATAAACCCTACACTCCTCACATGTGTGGGATTTTTTTTATAAATAAAAAATATTTGAGTTATTATAGGACTTGACTCCACCTTCACTAGACTTTTTCCAATATTCAAAGACCGTCAAACTCCTTATTCAATCACAGATAGAACATAAGAGATATATGCTTGTGTGTTATAATAGGATGAAGTTCCATCTTTATATAGCCTTCCAAGAGGCTCCATTAGTCCTCTCTAGGATGAATTCACATAGGTTAACCGACCTGGTCTTGGGAGCATTCTAGGCACTTCCATATTAAATTCAAATATTTTTTTCTTGATACAAATTCCTAAATGGGTCTTTAACACTATGACAAGGACGCTTTGACTCATGTAAAGCATAGGAGCATTAAATGAATACTTGATATAGAGATAAATAACTTGACCATGAAAACCATGATTTACAAAACTAATATTCTTTTGATATTTTTATTTATCCATTTGAGAGATACATAAGAATTACATCATGGCATAACTCAAATGACAATTATGAAGAATAAAACTAGTTAGGTTCTTCAACATTTGGTTCAACATTTGATGGGTTAGAATCAAAAGCATCCAAAGACTTGGGGTTAAAATATGATTTCTATTCAAAACTCTTATAATATATCAGTCCACGCTTCTATTGGTAAGTCCCCCTTTGAAACTTTATTTGACACTATTTTCCAACTTTATCTTTGGATGTTGTGTATGAATAATAAAGAGGAGTGAGGGAAGATGCCACGAGAGAACAATTGAAACTAGAGAAGTTTGTTGAAAAGATTAGGCACCCATTTGCAAGTATGGAGATGTTAAATAAGTCACATGAAGGGTGCAAGGCTCTACATGACCAATATAGAATAGATAAATCATTCAAAATGGGAGATAGATTTTGGTTACAATTGAACAAGAAAAGACTACACGATATTGGTAAGAAGATAAAGGCTCTACAATATGTCCTTTTTGAGGTATTTGATAAAGTGGGAGAGAAAATTTATAGACTTTGTACCCCAAATATGCATATTCATGCACTATAAAGTGAAGAGTTTGAAACTTTATGAGCCTTCCATATATCAAGAGGATACGTAGGTCCCACCTACCATAGAGGACTTAACACTGGATGCTTAGGTAGAGTTGGAAAAATACTATTTTTGTAGAAGTTGTCCAGAACTACATGACAGGGGTAGAATTACATTTAGCAGATTGGGTTGAAAGGGAAATTTCTAAGCAAATAATAATGGTACTCGAAGGACAAGGAAGAGTAATCCTCACCTCACCTGGTAAATATTTTAGGGACCAAAATCATATCTAAATGGGGAGATATCATTTGGATTGGATTATCATACTAGCTATCATCTGCATTGATGCTTTGTAGGTGGAAAAACTAGAGGAATTTATTTGCAGGGCCCATTTTAGTGGGAGGTCCCAATTTAGAAAATTAAGGTTTGGAAACTCATAGAGCCATTTTGAGGCATCAAATGACATTTTTTAGAGAAAAAAATTTGTGAGCATAGATCAAACCCCATGACATTGTTCTACACTTTGATAAATTTCCATCGATGCAAAAATCACCTTAATTAGAGCTTATATCTAAAAGTGATGTCTTTTGCAAGCTAACCTACTTAGTTGGCCACCATGGTACGAGTGGATGCCACATCTTCCCCCCCATTACTCACACATACAAGGGGGGGTAACTTGAAGAATTTGAAGAAGGTTCTAAGTGGGGGGCACTTGAATAATTTGAAGAAGGTTCTAAGTAGTCCAAAACCTCATCACATTGAGGATTAAGGAAGTCAAATCCCTAACCTTACGTTGTCATCAAGCTATGTTAAATACAAGGCCAATACAATGAAATGGTTCCATTATTCTGCAATGTACTTGTTCGATAGTTGAGAAAAAAAATATGAGAATGAATCTTTAAAGCATAATAAAGGAGGTGGAGGATCTTGTAGCAGTCTCTTAGACCACAATGTCAAAAGAAGACTCCATAAGAGTTCATATTCCTTTGTATGTGTAATTTTATAATTGAAGCAAAGATAGAAGAGAATATTCTTTGCATTCTATTTGGGTTTCCCAATAAAATATTGTGTTTATTTGTGTGGATGGCATGTTTAAATTTTCATTCTTCCATTTCCTTTGTCAAGTTATTTCATAAAATTTAAGCAAAACTAGTAAGTGATTAATATGAGATGTAAATAAACAAATATATGTAACTTTAAGATATCAAAATATTATAAATTTTGTTGTGACAAACTATTACCATGGAATATCTATGTCAATTTATAGATCAAATAATGATCTTCGCAATTGCAAGATGTTGTCGTCGGGTTTTTACGAGACTCTGTCAAGCCTAGATGCCCTTTGGGACAATTTGTATCCCCCATAATTGGCCGACACCCTCAACCCCTCCTCATGAAGTCTGAACTTAAGAACCAACGAGGATTAAATGGCACACATACCAATTGGTCTACACCTCATGGGTATCAAACATATATTCACTCCTAAGAACACAAACCAATCATCACCTTTAAGAAAAGATAATAATGAACTTTGGGTCTCTTAATAACATTTAAGAAATAAGTAATCCACCTCTTACATTTTTTGAATCTATATATGATTAAAATTAGGATAGTTATGTTCACAGGGTCTTGGATAGACAGTGATTGAGTGTTTTGTTAAGGCACTCCTAGATGTTAAGTCATCAGTTCAATTCCCCACCCTAGTCAAGTGTTATTCTTGGACATGACAATGATGTAGCCTCATCGTTTCCAAACTTACCAAAAAAAAAGATTAGGGCAACCATGTAAATTAAACGGTTGATAGATGTTGATAGGGATCAATTCATGATAAGCATAAAATCACTTACTTCATCATATATCTCACATTGTTAACTAAAAAAAATCATAAAAATTGACTAAATTGTATCGTTATTTAAAATTATTATTGATTATAAAAAATAATTAATACATGAGTTAAACATATACATATTTAAAAAGTCCAACAAAACTCCTTTTTCTTTAAAGCAACTATTATGGATTTGTATTAAAATTTCCTAGTTTGAAGGCTAGAACCTTGTACATCATCATCCATAACTTTTACTAGAACATTCAAAAATATCCAAAAATGATTCATTTGGTTTCCACCCTATCTCCATTCAAATATTATGAACATATTATCCTTATACAAATTCCAAAAAACACCCAATATTGTTATATATTTGCAAAACATGAAAACTAAAATATGTGATATTAGCCTTCGGTGAGCAGTCATTACATCAACTCTGGGATATTCAGGATCATTCCAGAAAGGGGATGAATCCAAACCTGAGTCCCCATCATCAGTAGTCGTTTCCTATGAGCCTAGTGTTCCCTCCCTTTATTCCTCAAATTCTTAAAATTTGTCACTACTAACCGCAATTCCCCTTTCTGCTACCACAAGAACTAAATTATCCAGTCTAACGCTTAACATTTCAACTTTCAATTCTAGCCACTCCAGTTTCATTTCCAGTGGGCTAAGCTTTTGAGACAAGAGCTCAAACTAGACACGTGACTTTTTCAATTACATCTCCCCTTGCTTGGAGATAAAAGAGATGATAAACTCCAGAGAAACCTCCATTTGTGCTAAATAAAGGTTATTTTCCTCTTCACCAACATAATATTGTCTATCCATTGGAAAATGTACACTCTGAAACTTCTTTTCTCCTTGGCAATTTGAGAACCTGATTGTTAATTTGGAAATAACGAGATTGCGTTGCCACTTCTTGTATCTATATAGAGCTTTTGTCCCCAATTCATCACTTCCTTCCATGCCTTTTATTTCCATTCAAAGTCACATGTGATGGTTGGGTAGAGAGATCCAACATCAATTTATGCATTCTACAATTTGAAACAACCTCTGATGTAATCAAAGATCGCAAGCACACGAACTACAATTTGAATAAGGGAATGATATTTCTACGTGTCCAAGCGAATTTAATAGCAATAAAAAACATCCTCCATATGTCCCTTGACATGATATACATTACGTGAGTGTTCCAAGTAGAATTCAAATTCCATCCTTCTGCAATATATAATCCACGTCGGAGTAAGGATATGGTAATTAAAATTAACAAATACCCATAGTGGGACCTGACAATGGGACCGACAATGTCCCATCTATTAAGTTGGACATTTAATCTTGTGATTATCACCATCATTTGAAATATACACTTAATTTTTATGGAAAATGTTTTATGCTAAATTCCTTATCACCCAAGGCCATTACTCATGTTGATCCAAAGTGACACCTTTGTTGGCCAAAGAATCTGCCTCATAATTAAGGTGCATTTTAATATGATAGAATTCAATCTTTTAAAATATGTAATTTGAAGTATTATTTTATGCAATATGGGAGTTTGAGACTGTTTAGGATTCCCTTTGAGTTTACTCACATGTTGGACTACAATCATTGAATCACCGAAAGCCATTAATGATGAATTTATCTAGACAGTGCCAAGTATAATCCTTACCACATGTAGAAATTATAAAAACAATATGTATACCAATGGATTCAATCCGATCATGCGATATGCTAAAGAAATATATTGAATCCTTCTACAAATTAATTGCATAAAATAAACACGATCACCAATCACAACAAGTAAAGAAAGAAGCAAATCAAACCACAACACATATATTTTCCCGGGGAAAGCTTACTGCTCAAAACCCTTATATATTCTATTGTATATTTACTAAGGAATCATGAAACAATTACAATTCACTCTTCTCACAAGAGTCTCATGCACTCTCACAACTGTCTCACACTGATCCAGACAAAATCAACCAACACAGCCAATTTTCAGCCTCTACGCAACCTACCTGCCTTGCGCAATTCATGTGGAATGCAATCCCTATTCTTTAGGAATTTCAGTCTTCCAAAACTGCGTAATGCTCATGGGAAATCATGTGGATGTTTCATTGCATGCAGGAAACCTACTAATAATACGACTGATGGTTAACATCCCTTTAATCTATGTCTCAATTGGGCCTCCACTAGAACTGACATGTGTGCAACTATTAATAGTAAATCATCAGTTACATGATAGATCATTGCATGTGAATTAAATCTGATTTAACTCACTCGACCTCTCACTAGTGCAACAAACTGTTACAACTAATTAAACTGATTTTAACTCAATTAATTGAGTTAACTGATTTCTCATGCATTAAACTAATGCACTAACTGCAACTTGGACTCAATAACTAATAGAATCACTATGCATGCCTCACCAACGACCCTAAACTCTAAATTCATGAGCTAACTGAGTTTATCACACTCAATTAACTATTACAAGTGATTATGAGATAAGATTACATTTTATTGTCCAATTTAATTAATGGAAAATTAAATTAGACACACATTTCTTGTTGAATTTTCAACACTCCCTCACAACAAGAAAGGGTTTGTCAGCTACCCCGATCATGCCTCTATGGTATTCGAATTTTATCCTAACGAGTGCCTTCGTCAAAATATTTGCATCCTGATCCTCCATGGGAATGTACTGAAGTAACATAATGCGTCTCTAAACACAATCTCTAAGATAGTGGTATCGGATCTCTATATGCTTGGACCTATCATGGAATACGAAATTAATCGAGAGTTTAATGCAACTCTGGTTATCATAATGTATCACCGTCAGATCCATATGATGACCAAACAAACCAACTAGAGTATTCCTCATCCAGATGGTCTCACATATAGCCTAACTTGCTACCATGTACTCTGCCTCGGATGAATTGAGCGCCACAAATATTTGCTTCCTATTGTACTAAGAAACTGTTGTCGATCCTATGTTGAAGATCCCTCCTGATGTACTCTTTCTGTCTGATGGACTGCCTACCCAATATGTATCGGCGAAGCCTTGAATCTTCACTCCTTCTATCTGTATGTACCATAATCCATACTTTGTAGTGCCCCTAAGATCTCTCAAGACATGCTTCCCCGCCCTCCAAAAGATCTTGCTCGGCTTAACCATAGCTTGACTCGATTGGTTAAATGCGTAGAAAATGTTTGGCCTAGTGTTCACCAAGTACATGAGTGAACCCACAAGCTACCTGTAAACAGTAGTGTCCACTACCTCACTTGAAGTAGCATCCTCCTTCCTCCATTTTCCTACAAGAGGAGTCTCCATGGGTTTAGAGCTCACCATGTGAAACTTATTTAGAATATCTTTGGCATACTTGCCTTGAGAAACAAATAGCTCACCATCCCACTGCCATATCTCCAAACCAAGGAAATAATGAAGGAGTCCCATGTCCTTCATAACAAACTCTCTTGGAAGGTCCTCTTTGCAAGAAATTATTAGCTTCTCATCAAATATCAAAATTATATCATCAACATAAAGTACGATAATCAAGAGATTACCATCAACCACAATTTGGTACAGGTTCGCATCCGCTTCACTCTTCGCGAAGCCCAACCCGATGAAATAGCTATCAATCCTGGTGTACCAAGAACAAGGTGCTTACTTCAGCCCATACAATGCTCTCTTGAGTTTGCACACATGTGACTCACTGTCAAAGGTCTAAAAAACCTTATGGTTGCTCTATTTACACTTCTTCCTCAATAACGCCATTGAGAAATGCAGTCTTCACATCCATCTGATGTATCTTCCACCCCATCTGTGCTAATAGTGTAAGGATAGATCTATTCGATGAGTACCTCTCAATCGGTGAAAAATTCTCCTCATATTCAATTCCCTAAACTTGTAAGGATCCCCGGGCTACAAATCTATCCTTGTACTTCTACACACTCCCATTTGCTGCTTGCTTCACCTTATAGATCCATCTAGATCCAACCACTAATTTTTTGACTAGTCTTGGGACAACTTCACATGCATTGTTCTTGACGATGGAGTCATACTCCTCAACCATGGCGTCAACCCAAATTGGTTGCTACACTGCTTCCTCAAAAGAGGATGGATCTGTCACAATACACTTGTTTATAAGAGCCATGTATCCAGTAAACCTGTCTCGAGATTGTCTCTATCTACGCAGTGATGTAGGTGCTCCTACATGTTTTGTCGCATCAAGTCTCAATCTATCAGCTTCTGTGGTGCGCCTTCTACCATGTCTGGTGGATGGCTTTGCATGAGTTTTTTCTTCCACTCCATGATCCTCCGCATGTGGTTTCTCCACATATTGAGGTTCATCATCTGGAACCAATATTTCCTCATCTGCATGCAAATCAAGCTCCCTCTCAAGGGACAATCGCATGGCTTTCTCCTCATCAAATTTTATATCCCTTCTCATAACAGTCATCCTGTTGTTTGTAAAATAAACCCGATAGTTGTGGGGAGTATCAGTGTACCCCAAAAATATCCCAATCTCAGTTGTTGGTTCTAGCTTCTTCCTGGAATATTTGGTCACATGGAAATAGACAAATGAGCCAAAAAATTTAAAATATAAAACATCAGGTTTCTTACCAGAAAAATCCCCCTCTAGTGTACTCATGCCAAGTATCCGATGAGGACTACGGTTTTGCACAAATACTGTTGTGTTGCATGCCTCCGCCCACAGATGGAACTGTAGGCCCTGATTATGCAACATCGCTCGTGTCGTACCCACAATTTTTCTGTTCTTTCTTTCTACGACCCCATTCTGTTGTGGGTTATGAGGCGCAATAAACTCTCTCTGAATTCCTTCTTTGATACAGAAGTTCTTGAATTTATTGGAGATGTACTCACCACCATTTTTTCTCCTAATAGCCTTCACATGCTTCCCTGTATCTTTCTCCACCAGTGCTTTGAACTCACAAAATTTTAAGAACGTCTAATCTTTCTTCTGCATGAAGTAGATCCAACACTTTCTAGAAAAATCATCAAAAAAAATCAAATAATACCTATGATTTGTTTTCAAATCTGTAGAGAATGGTCCACACACGCCTAAGTGAACTCTCTCAAGGATTTCCGCTGCTCGGTTCTCCTTCTCGTGAAAAGTGGAATTTTTATACTTCCCCATGGTACATCCCTTGCATGTGTCTATCTACGCACGTGTACCCTTTGGAAGCCCCATATAAATTTGTTGCATGACCTTTAAAACTCCATGGTGTAGACGGCCCAATCTCATGTGCCATAACTAACCCTCATTCCGACTCACCACTTTGTCTGCTTTACCCATCAGTGTTGTGCAGCCATCTACATCAAGTTTGTAGAGATTATTCATACGAATCCCAATCTTCTTAGCTTGTCCTGTGGCTTTGTGATGAAGGAATGCTTTCCCTTCACTGAAAACCACATCATAACCTCTACCTTCCAACATAGCAATTAAAACTAAACTATTTTTCAAGCCTGGTACATGCATGAAATATTTTAATAAGAAGGGTGTACCTGAATGTCACTGGAAGGTAACTGTACCAATCCCGATAGTGTTGTACCTCCCGTCATCACCCATTTCGATATGCATCTGGAGATCCTTCTCCTCCAAGCTACTAAAAATTTCTTTGTAACAACCCAAAATTTAACATGCAATTAATTATATCATATATGCAATTAATAATCAACACAAAAATTGTTTAACTAATCATCATAGAAATTTCAGAAACACAGGCAAAGATTACTTACCTGTAACAACGGCATTCCTTACTTGAGACTCCAAATTTGAACGCTATTTGAATCCCGCTAACTGCAAAAAAAAATTGGGGACAACTCTCCACCCAACCGTAGCCTCAGCTACACATAATCTTTCCACAACTGGCCACCCCCGAGCCCTCAATCAATGTACTACTGTTGGGGAAGCCTTTGCCTCACAATACCTTTCTCTCAAGAGAATGGATGAAGGAATGATCCATGTATCTTTCTCAATGTAGACCAAACAATGGAAAGGGAACCACATGCACACATTCACTGTGTAAACATGCAACCTTTATTTCTTTATTTTAAGTTTTACTTAATTTAATGTTTCTCTTAATTTAACTCTTTCTTATTTTATTCCTTTTTAATTTTTGTTAACTTTACTTGTTTTTATATTTTTCTTAGTTTAACTCTTTCTTAATTTATTCCTTTTACTTTTGTTAACTTCGCTTAATTATTTACTATTTAGAACTCCAGTTTATTATTTACTATTTTATTTATTATTATTACTATTATTCTCTTTATTATTTATTATGTATTTACTATTATTGACTTATTTATTTAATTATGTTATATTATATTATTTATTATTTTAATTTTATTTATTATTATTAGGGGACATTACATTATTTGTCTCACGTCATGTGAAAAGATGCACCACTATCCAAGTACCACATTGATCCTATCGCACTAGACACCATACATGTGATGAGCGAGAAGTCCAACTCAAATTGCGAGGCTAAAGCCTCACAGCTGCAGATCCTGGAGCCTTCTTGTTCTTCTTAGTTTGTAGACAATTAGTGGCATAATGTCCATGCTAGTGACAGTGAAAACATTTCACTATGGACATGCCACGCTTCTTGCCTTCTTTGTCGGTCTCAGATTTAGAATATGATTTATTTCCCTTCCCCTTCTTTGCCTTACCATCCAAGGCGCAATTTTCCTCATCATTTGTCTTAGATGAGGATCCATCCTTGGTATTCTGCCTGAATTATTCTTACACCAAATCCGACCAAAGTCACTCCCAATATGGTAGCTTTTCCCTCCCATTGAAAAATTCATAATAATTATGCCAACTCTTGGGAAGGCCTAGAAGAGCTAGGCTCGCCAAGTCATCATCTGCTATAGTAATTTCGACACTCCTAAGCTCATCTCGACATTGGACGAAATTGGTTAAATATTTCAGAAGAGTGTCGCCTTTCTCCATTTTTATTTTCCTAAGCTTGTCCTTCAGTGCCATTTTTTTGTGGTCACTACTACTCTGAAACAAATCTATCAAAGCCTTCCACATTGCATATGGAGTCGCTTTTCCATAGAGACTTGATACAATTTGGTCTCGTACTCCCTCCAATAATATCCTCTTCGCCTTTGCAACCTTCTTTTTCCAAGCATCAAGAAGAGCGGCATCTGCTGCTGCGAGTTTGGTAATATCATTATCGATGAATTATTTCATCCCGTTGTCCTCCAGAACCACCTCCATATTGTCTTTCCCAAAAATATAATTATAACTTCCCTTGAGTGCATATTACAATCTGTATATGTATACCAATGGATTCAATCCAGTCATGCGATATGCTAAAGAAAGATATTGAATCCTTCTACAAATTAATTGTGGAAAATAAACATGATCGCCAATCACAACAAGTAAAGAAAGAAACAAATCAAACCACAACACAGATATTTTTCCGGGGAAAGCTTACTACTCAAAACCCCTCTATATTCTATTGTACATTCACTAAGGAATCATGAAACAATTGCAATGCACTCTTCTCACAAGAGTCTCTTGCACTCTCATAACTATCTCACACTAATTCGGACAAAATCGACCAACACTTAACCAATTTTCAGCCTCTGCTTAGCCTCCTTGCTTGCGCAATTCATGTGGAATGCAATCCCTATTCTTTAGGAATTTCAACCCTCCAAAACTGAGCAATGCTCGTGGGAAATCCTGTGGATGTTTCACTGCATGCGAGAAAACTACTAATAATACAACTGATAGTTAGCATCCCTTTAACCTCTGTCTCAACTGGGTCTCCACTGGAACTGAAATGCATGCAGCTATTAATATTAAATCATTAGTTACATGACAGATCACTGCATGTGAATTAAATATGATTTAATTCACTTGACCTCTCACTAGTGCAACAAACAGTTACAACTAGTTAAACTGATTTTAACTCAATTAATTGAGTTAACTGATTTCTCATGCATTAAACTAATGAACTAATTGCAACTTGGACTCAATAACTAATATAATCACTCTGCATGCCTCACCAACCACCCTAAACTCGAAATTCATGAGCTAACTGAGTTTATCACACTCAGTTAACTATTACAAGCGATTATGAGATAAGATTACATTTTATTGTCCAATTTAATTAAGGTAAAATTAAATTAGACACACATTTCTTGCTGACTTTTCAACACCACAAAGCTAAGTATTAAATATGATTATAGGTTGATGCCCCTAATCCAGAATGAAATTGAATCTTCCTTACTTCATTGAGGCGAAAGATAGCCCCTCTCGCTCTTGCTTCCCAAACTTAACAAGATTCTTAACCATGAATATTCATCCCCACTTTACCATGGAGATTCTTAACATGCAAATAAAATATTGTAATACCATGAATTCTAAATACCACATACCTAAAAAACCATAATGCCTTTCATACATTCATTCATATGACATTTTATTTATTTAATCAATTTAACTAAAAGGGTAGAAAGAGAATAACTAATTCTAAAATAAATTTGTACCTTTCATAGGTGACTACTATTAAAAATATTATAGAATATTATGTGGAATTTAAATCCCTACCATCCACTTATTTTTTTCCCCTCAAGAAAAAATCATAATTTTCATTCTTTGAAAAAATAATCAAAAATACATTTTGTAGATGCACCTCTAGTGCATTCCAAAAAAAATTGATAGGTTGTTTTTAACATGAATTTGTAAGCCACAAACAAAACTATATGCTTCATGCTTCAAATATATCCATGAATTTTTCAATGATTACATGTTCATAATACATAAAACAATAGGTGAAAAAAGTTGCTTTCACCCCTTTTCCAAGGAAAAACCAAGACTGTCATAATATTTGAACAATTCAACATGTTATATTGGGTGAAGTATTCGAGAAAAAACAGAGATTAGAACCTTTCATGTTCATCAACCTACTCTTTGAATGGCTAGCGATAAAACTCACATGAGACATATTGATGCTAAACTTGTATGTACCAAAGTCCTTGATCCATGGTCAATCCTAACTTGGAGAGCATGTTATCATCCCCATTTCTCTCCCTATATATATGAGAAAATTCCAAACAATCAAATGAATCGTTGATCCACCACACTTATTCTATAATAGGGGTTAAGATTAAGTTTCTTCATGCTTGAGATCTATTTAGAAATTTACAACAAGCATATAGTCACCATAAACTTGAAGTTGTGTACACCTTTTTTATTTTGCATAAACCGGTAAGTTTTTACATGCTAATAGTTCAACTTGATTATTAGTTTCGTGTCCAAATCCTATTTTTGCATGAAAATAATGTGTGTTTGATAATAATAAAAAAGTACAAAATTTCCTCCACTTCTATTAGCTATGTTACAAAATGCACCATCAAATAAATCCCATGGCTTGGATGGATCTAGATTTTCATCTATTATAATTTTGGGAGGACTGATACCTTTTTCTTATGGGAAGTTTTCAAGAATAACAAGATATTTTGCAACAAGGTGATAAGGGACTGAAGGTTTCTCCTGAAAAATAGCTTTGTTGCATGCCAAACACACTCCCAAACATATGATAAGAGGGAGGGCTCTATATGCACGAGTGGTTGGGTCGGAGTGCCAATATTTCCATGTAGCTTATATATTTTCCCCTTCCTAGATTTAGTTCTGACCCATAATAGACTTTCAGGAATCCCACACCTTTTTTAGGAGTGAGAACTACTTGAAAACATTTTTACTAGTTTCTTCGGCTTCGTTACAAAGAGGGCATCATCTCAGACCTATGGCATAACAATGTTGAAAAACGTTCCATGTGGGGACCTTCTTCTCCATTATGAACAACATCAAAATTATGGATTTTGTTAGGCATTTTCCTTTCAAAACCTCCATCCACCACCATTTTAGGTCCTCAAGATCTATGCTTGCATAAATGATTAAGTAACCAATATTTGAGGTATAATATCTAAAGGGTGAGTTTTTCCAGGTCAACTAATCCTCTCTATTTGTCATACTTATGTGCCCATTTTCCAAAGCACTCATATAACCATTCTTGTTATGCAACCAACTTTTTATCTCTGGAAAATCGTACAAGCAACGGAGACATTATTTAATCTCAGGCAGAAGGATTTACGGGGCTGAAAGACATTAGAGAATCTGGAAGTATTTAAAAATCTCTAAGGTCTGACGAAAAAATCAAATTTTAACTAGTCATAAATGCTTTTGCGCGCAAAATCCTTCAATAAGTGCGCCTTTGCGTGCCTTTTGACCCAAAAATCGCGCAATCCTGGGAGTGGAGGAAGTCACTTTCTGGGACCACAAAAAGCACACTCCAGGACATTGATTCTACACTTGAAGCCGCCTAAGGACAGCCACCCAAGCCTCCTTAGGACATCAAGGGAGCACACAATGGAATAAATGTGGCACAAAATGGAATCATCCTCCTCTCTTGGGTCACCATCCACAATGTACTAAGAGAGGGAAGGAGGATTTGAATTCTCCTATAAAAGGCCACCAAGAGATGACTAACTTGAGAGCACATTGTTATGCTGGCCAGAATTTCCCCAAGCAATACCAGCAGTGTGTGATCCAAAGCAGAGATAGAGGGGACTCATTTGTTGGCCATCCAACAACTTCAATCCACCATAGTAGAGAGAGGGAGACTTTGCGCCAAGGCAGCTTGGAAGTAAATACATCCTTGCATCGGGACTTAGAACCCCAAGTTCTAAGGGCCCCTTGGCAAGTGGTTTAAAGTTTCATCCTCATTTCCTACCAGCACTCAATAAGAGGGGACGTAAGCGTCGCCATTTGGATTATTGAAGTTGTTTGACTCTATTTAGAGATTTTTTTGTTTTAGTTTTAGTTTAATTTTTATGCTTGAATATGCATGTTATTTCTCTATCTAGTATGTTTATGTTCTGGCATGTTCCACTAACTTGCTTGACTCCATATATTTTTTACCTGTGACCAATAACTTAGAGGGAAAACCACACCCCTTAAGTTGGTGTGATTTCATAAATGCGTGCACCAAACACACTAACACAGGATTGGTGACTCTAATAACATTTATTTCCAAGTTTATGTGGTTGTGCCTTTTTGCAGAGACCTTTGTCTATGTTGTGGAGTTGGGCTGAAATTGCCCCCTTTCTCTCCTTCAGTCCCTAGTTCATCCTAAATGTTAAACTGAAGCAGAGCAGCTCCAAAAAATTACTTTTGCATGAATTTGTGCGCATTTCCCACAAACAGGCGCGCCCAGGGCGCGTGTTCAGAGTTGACCTGCATGCAGACATTGCACATGTTTCAGCCTTTTGCGCGCAAAAGACAAAATGAGAAATTTCTCCCATGTTTCTATCTTTTCCTGCTTGTAAAGTGCTTGGCAGCCTATAATACATCTGCCAACACTGGTTGAGATACCCTGCAGCTTGTTAAAGCTCACTTTTAGTTGCTTTTGGTAGGCTTGGTGTTAGTTTTATTTCAAGTCGATTTTTGCAAATTACATTAAAAAAAAGAAAAAAGAAAAAAGAAAAAAAGAGAGAACAAAACAAAACAAAACAAAAAAAGGCTTGGTGTTAGTTTTATTTCAAGTCGATTTTTGCAAATTACATTAAAAAAAAGAAAAAAGAAAAAAAGAAAAAAAAAAAGAGAACAAAACAAAACAAAACAAAAAAAGGCTTGGTGTTAGTTTTATTTCAAGTCGATTTTTGCAAATTACATTAAAAAAAAAAAGAGAGAACAAAACAAAACAAAACAAAAATTAAATTAAATAAAAATAATAATAATAATAATAAAATTAAATAAATAAATAAATAATAACAATAATAATAAAACTAAAAAATTAAAAAAATTAAAAAATAAATAAAATAAAATAAAATAAGAAAAAATTATGTTTTGCAAATTTAGGTACCAAAACACCTAGATAATTCGCTAAAGTAAGTGGCCCAAGTCCATGCATTCTTAGCTAGTTCCATTTTTCTAGTGTAAAAGTCATTAGTTTAGCTCAATTTTTGCACTAGGATTTCGGGACTAGGATTGAATTGTAGATAGAAGAGAAAGTACTCTTTGTTGCCTTTTCACCCTTAGGTGATCCTAGGAAAGCATATGAACGCTCTCTATTCATAACTCACCATCTCCCTGTAGTTGATCACATAGATTAACTAGGAAAAACTGAAAGTGGCCCATATCTGTGCATGTTTTCTTTTGAGCAAGGAACAATAGAACATAGTTTAATAGGGGAGTTTGAAAATGATCATCGCATATCCACACGTTCAAACTATGTGCTTGTTCACTTTTTTCTCACACACATCCACACACTAAGCAAAGCAAAGACACCTAAAACAAACTTAACAAAACTCACTAAATTCTCCCCACGGGGGCCACAAAAGAATTTATAGTCTAAGTTAGGATCAAGGGGGTAGGCATCCAATAATTTGCCTTAATCATTCTTCATCTTGAAACATAGAAGTTGAATATTTAAGGAGCTTTCAAATCCACCTATCAGCCCACGGATTACTATATGTAAACAAACAAAAACCGTATTTTTTTTAATTGACTAATCACATAGGATTAATTCAAAGGGAAAATTTATTTTATTTTCGCTTTGTTTTATGTATGCGATCATAATTTTTCTTTAATTATAATCTCTATCCTCTCAAATATTTTCAAAGACAGACCTAGTCGACGCCAGAACCGACCCAACGGGACCTCATCGATCTAGACATATTTTTCACCTCCTGACATTACCGGGAGGGGTTCCAAGTCTTTCACCATTTATTGGTTCATCCTTTATTGGGGCATCCTTAGTTGGGAACGCTGGTCGGTCTCCCAACACCACACCACATACCACTCCTCCCACAACCCCTAGAGGGCAGAGGAGTGCTACCCATTCAGGAAGCCAATCGAATACACAGTAGGGTACGTCACAGATAAACGCTCTTCCTAACCAAAACATTGTGTTTTCACAAGTTCCAATGGTTATAACCTCAAGGTCACTTTTTCTAGCTTCGTTGAATCTACCAGATTTAACCAAGTTGACGAATGACCCCATTGCACACAACCCCATATGGTCTCCCATGCCCACGAAGCTCCCTTCCAACATTCCAAAGTTTGAAGGAAAGCAAGCGGAAGACCTAGGAAATCATGTTATGACTTTCCACCTGTGGTGCGTGTCGAATAACATCGTGGATGATATTATTCGACTGAGACTATTTCAACGCACTCTGACAGGATTAGTAGTGAAATGGTATGTGGAGAAAC
This sequence comes from Pinus albicaulis, assembly GCA_034641835.2. Taxonomy (NCBI): domain Eukaryota; kingdom Viridiplantae; phylum Streptophyta; class Pinopsida; order Pinales; family Pinaceae; genus Pinus; species Pinus albicaulis. The sequence goes on from CM076580.1 coordinate 1,227,660,358, forward strand.
CCTCTACTACACATGGAACCTTTAGCGCCCTCGCCACTACATTCCTAACCTATTTTCAGTTACCCATCCACCATGATTCTGGAATGGAATTACTGACACACTTTAGGAAAACCCCCGCTGTCCATATCTCAGACCATCTCCACTAATGGCGGTGGCATCGTAGTTTATGTAAAGCCAAACTTGACGATTGAGTACTATTATGCATGTTCCTGAAAACTCTCATTGCAGAGATTTCGAAGGATGTGGCGCAACAAAGGCCCATATCTAAAGAGGACACCATCAGTGCGGCTCAACAGATCTAGCTGATTTATACACTGTCAGGGTATTTTTACAATATCCTATCGAACACCCCACGACTACAAACTTACAAAGAATTTTCAGGCGCGTCGAACTCTGCAGATGGTTTAATTGGGTCATTGACTCAAATTTACCCAGGTAGCAGCATTCAAAACCCTAATTACACGTATGATTCTACCCAGAATGTACCACAACCTGGCTACCAAATTCATCACATGCCTCCGCAAAACTTGACCAGTAGGGCATCATCGTATCAACATTGAGAACCCTATCCTCTGACTCAGGGGACCCAGTATGCAGATAGACATGCTGATGGAAGAGATCCCGCCAATAGCCATTTGCAAACCAAGGACCATATTATGCGCAGTCCCCGACATACGACCCACATATGCAAAATAATGCACACGTGAAATTTGTGCAGCCTTCCCAAAACAATCGCGCCAACCATATAACTAGGAGAACTATCCTCCTAACGTGGTTAAGAAAAAAGGGAAAAACAAACCTAAAGGAAATCCTGGACAGGGGGAAATAGCCAGAAACACCCTCCATGATCTCAGGCTAGAAGCAACCCCGACCAAAATCAAAACCAGGAGCCAAGCAATGCCCAACGGCAGAACAAAAGGCCACCTCTTCGAACAAACCACTCTTGTTCGATCTGTGGTGAGTAAGACCATTACACTCACCATTGTCCCGACCTCCCTGAGCTGAAAAAGGTGCAAAATAACCGTGGACAAGGGGGATCATCCCAACAGCCAACAGTCATGCAAGATCCCTTCCCCCATCAAGGGACAGTTATCACTCAGCAACAAAATCCCGACGACTCCGGAAAAAACAGCCACAAAATATACATGACTGGCGAAGAGATGTTTTTTCAAACATGGAACCGAAATTACGATACCCCACCAGACACCAACGCGTCAGGGTCTAGTACCAGTGTACCAACTGCACCTTAGACCATATCAAATATGCCTATCGAACCTTTGCCGAAGATGGCTAAGGGACCAACTAGGCGAACAGGAAACTATTCCAAAGCAACCCATAATTATAACATTGTGATGATTTATATCAATCTCCCACTGCTATGTTAGCTTTGGAAGTTTTATAGTCATGCCCAAAGCAACAGAAAGCCTTTCTTTCTGCATTAGGCGCTATCGACCCTGCCAATATGCGCCTAAAGGCTTTTGATTTAGAGAAAGCCACCCCTAGGCTTCCTTTGATGCTTGCCTTTCAGTTACTAGTATCGGTCCAAAATATTACCATTCATCAATGTGTCATCGACAAGGGTCCATCCACATGCATCATGTCAAAGAACATTTGGCAGAAATTAGGGTCTCCCAAACTAAAGCCATCAGACATCACGCTTAGAGCATACGATGGTCGCCCTTCAACTCTCGTTGGACTCTACCAAAACGTCCCGTTCTTCTTAGCCAAAAAAGACAGTCCTTATAGACATTGAAGTCTTGGACGCCCACTTGGACTATAATATATTCCTTGGTTGAAGTTATATGTATGCCATGTCAGCTATAGCATCCTCCGTCTTCTAAACTATGATGTCCCCCCATGAGGACCGCATCGTTACTGTCGACCAATTGTCACATAGCGAAAAGCGGCTCCTAACAAATAATGATGTCATTCTACCCTACATTGATACATCCATGAACACGCTTTCACGGTACCAAGAATATGGCCCCGACTATTTCAAACCGTCGTCCATCCTAGGATCGTTCCTAGGAGATCCCCCCATCATACATGAGTCATAACCTGATGTCACAGGGGATCCGGTGTGCATGATGTCCACATCAAGCACAGAAGCTAGTCAGAACACATACACAAATAGTAATGACACCGAGTCCTCAGCCACAATAGCCTCTCTAGCATACACTACTTCCAAAACCCCTTTTCTCTACCCCCCAACTAGTTTCATATCCCAGCGGGTTTTGGCAATAGTGGTGTTACCAAACATATCATTTTCAATACCAGTTTGGTATCTCATTCCCCCTACGGGGACAGGAGCCACACACATCACTGCCACAGGGTTAAAGCCCCTCAGTCCCGAGGAGGCCCCACCCATTCAGGAAACGGTTGAAAACATCCATGAAAAAGAAATTCCCATTGCAAAATTGATGATTACGGCTAATAAAACCGATAGAAAAGAAAATAAGTTGGAAACCCCCGCCACACAATGGGAATCACTAGTTTGCACCATATGTAACATAATAGGACACCCCACCCATATATTCCTAGAGCTGGACGAATGAAAATCGCTTCTTAACTCAGAGGTAGACATCGCGACACCACATTCCCATAAAAAGGAACCTTCCACCAAGGGTAAAGGCAAAGCATTGTGTACCAATCACGTATGCACTATCTACAACAATTATGGGCACTATACTCATTATTGCCCAGAAATCCCGCGATATAGGAAGGTCTTGCACGCCATCGAGCGATCATATCAAGAGGATCCCCCCACCCAGTCTGCTGGAGATGAACCTCGTATCATTCTGTACCTACAAGAGGAATGACGATCACCTGAAAGGCTCCCTGCCAGGCCCCATCTCCAATCTAGAGTTGCGTACTTTGTGATGAGCTTGATCATTTCATCATTGATTTCCCAGCTTTGGGAATGTTCCAACGGTGGTATCCGGTTCACATAGTATATCATGACAAAATGGACATCCAATATTCATGTCAGATATGTGGTGACAACCAACCAGTGCGTCTTTGTCACTACATACCTAGATTCCGAGTAGCACTAGCATGTATGCAATCAACCATATTCCGCCTCTCTCGAGAAGATGGCACAGACTCAGAATCCATTAACAGATCGACAACCTAAGAAGATGTGATGAGCAAATCCATCCTATTCTTGTCAGCTAAAAAACGACCACTCAGGGAACCCCTAGTTACCACAAATCGCTCTCTGCAGAGAAGACCAACATGTGCGTTATGTAAAAAGCCCAATCATGTGGTCGCTATTTTCCCTGATTTAGCAGTGTTACGACGCTGGTACCCTTCCAGACTGCAAACTGAGCACGACGGGGCCCCCATATCTAGGCTACTTTGCCCAGTATGTCAAGGCAATCACTGTGGACAACATTGTACCTATATCCCACGAATTCGTCCCCTCATTGATATCATTGATACAATAGAAAAGAAACGAGATGATGAAATCAAACAATATAGAAAGTACAACACCCCCAGACCAGCAACCCCACACCCACATTGGCATAATGGGCAAACTGGGATGGCGCACCAACCAAACATGACCCAGACCAAACCGAGGATAACATGTGGACTATGCGACTTAAATTACCACTGGGTCAATCAGTGTAAATAAATGAAGCCCCTCGCAAGAATTTTTCATACAGTCTCTTCTCAGCCACCGAGACTTCTCTCTAACCAAGAGAAGATCACGTGTACCTATTGCCGGATTTGTTCACACTTTCACCATACGATTAAATGTGAGCATCTCCCCAAGCTCAGAGCGGCAAGAGAAACATTATGTATACACTCCCCCAAAGAGCTATATGCAACTAAGCCAACGACACGGAAATAGAAGCAAAAGACCTCCTCTTCTACAACAGATCCTTTCCAAGCATCCACATCCGGGACGAAGAGTATTGTTGGTTCCCACACAATCTACTCCGTTGGCACAATGGTACCATGCATCATTTTCACTGGCCAGAACCACGAACAAGAGGCATGCCCGCCAATGGAAACATTCAGGCACCTCTGCAACAGGCACAATTTCCACCAACAGGATAGTGACCATCCTAACGAGGGATCCAACCTTGCGCTTACGCAATCTCCCATCACGAAGATTCTTCCCCCACCAAACGGGGACGACACGATACACCACATACGATTTGTATCATCATATACCGGGAATAGGATTGCAGCCGCCCCCATGTCCCAAGACTCCCACCTTATTCCTGTCACAAAAATTCAGGGTTCCTTGTGCTTTTGCATTAATTTCCACGAAATATTGAATTTTCATGCTGTCATCGAACTCCTCGATGATACCCAGCCTCTATAATAGCGCCTAGTACAACTAGAGCTCGTCGATGAAAGCCGACAACAGTCACTGCAACACAACGAGGCCCATCAGAAAAGGGTAAAAGCATCATTCGACTGCCACATCAACCCTCGCTCATGCATCGAGGGAGAACTAGTCCTCCTCTATGATGACGAAAAAGAAGCCCTAGGGCCAGGAAAGTTCGAAACCTTGTGGAAATGACCCTACATCATAAAACATTTCCTCCACCGGGGGGAATACATCTTGACGGAACTAGACGGGACATGCCTCAACAACCCCGTCAATGGCCTTTACCTCAAGAAGTTCTACCCATAAGGGCCAAGAAGGCCCTACCCTAGATTCAACGTACACAAACCCAATCACTTTGAATTTTTGACCAAAATACTTATTGCAAAAAGCTCTCGAGTGCCGCAATGTATTACCAACCCAAAACCTTACTTTGGATTTGTTGAAGGAGCATCAAGATGGTCTCAATTTTAGAATTAGCAGCCTAAGTTATCTATCACCATGACCGATCACCACTATGCACAAACGGTGTGTGCATCGATTCAACAACAAACAATCAGGAATAATATGACGCCATCATCGAACTTATGTGCAATGCCCTCCATCAGGACATACACCATATGCATATCTACCTCGATTCCCAGTTAGTAGTGTCGCAGTTAAACCAAACATTTGAGACAAGAGATTCACACCTATTTATAAGATATTTACGTGCAAAATGATTAAGCAGACAATTTGACTACATTATATTTACACATGTACCAAGGAGCCAAAAACAAACAACTGATCACATAGCTAACAATATTCTAAACTGGAATGCATCTCGAATAAACCATTTAAAAAACAAAAACAAACAAACAAACAAACAAAAACAAAACAAAAACAAAAACCAAAAAACAAAAAACAAAAAAAAGAAACAAAACAAACAAACAAAAACATAGACATCCATCAGCATAACATCATCCATAAACAGAAACAGGGGGCACAACATGTAGAGCGGAAAAAAATATCTCTCTCATATATATATATATATGTATATGTGTGTGTGTGTGTGTGTGTGTGTGTGTTTGACTACAAAAAATAGTGTATCTAACCCATCGATCAGCCCAAAGATACACAAAAATTCGTCAAAAATAGGCGAAGCATCCTCATAATGGGTGATTTCCCTGTGTAAAAATAAACTCTAGGGTGGTGCTCCCCCAAGTGGGGCACCTAGACCCACTGCTACTCCCGGTACCACTACTGGAGCCGCTGTCAAAACTGAGATTTCCACCTGACGTAAAACAGGCCGATAGTCCCTCTCCTGAGCCAACAACATCTCCGGCCAGACCTCCTTAAGGTTATCCAGAAAGCCTCGAGAAGGCATCCCCTGGGTCAAGCGGTCCACTCGACCCCAGGCATCCTCTAGAATTGACACCCGAGTAGTCAGCTTAGAAATGCGAGCCTCCATAGCATCAGCATGCGCCGCCTCCACATCGACACGAGCTCGCTCGGTCGTAGCCTCGTCAGTAGTCGAGTTGCTACCCTCTCTCGAAGGGCCATCACCACCACCAATTCTACCACCCTGAGGCTGTGCAGAATCTCCTACCAGAGCCCCACGACCTCCCCGAGGTATCCCAAGAGGACCGTGTCCAACCAATCGAGAAACGGGGTAGCCAACCTCACTAACATCTGCTAGAGTAACCAAAACTATGTCAGTGTCACCACCAAAACACATAAAAACATATATACTCAAATAAATGTAGAAAACATAAAAACATACCTGCTGGCCCCCAAGCATAATCAGGAGGGAGACCCATCTCTAAATCCCCCCAAAAGTCCATCCCTACATATGGGAATGGCAGAAACATCTAGGGGTTGACATCAAACCAGGCCTTCGTCGTGGCGTTCTAGTAACACCCCACCATACCCCCACCTCCCCGCGGCATCACAGGAGCCTACCTCCTCACGCGAGGCTCCCATGGCCCCCCAAGAGGCACTGCCACCACCGATCTTAACAAAACCACCCTCTCCTACATGATGCTGCATAGAATATTGACGTATGCAAACAACTTTGATCCATTATGGACCTTGTTAAGTTGCACCACCATCCCATCATAGCAAAAGCGGGAAAAATCGAAAAAGTGCCCAGTGCTCAACCGGCGAAAGACTCCACCCTGCGGGCCCAATGCCGGATGTGGAGCTGATGACCCTGCAAGTCGCACAATAGCTGCCAGAGCGCACTGCTCGGCCAAATCTGTCACTGAGGCAATGGCTATGCACCCTATGTAAGGGGTACCCCGCCACAATGACGCGCCTGGAACCTCTCAATATCCACCCTCCCAGAAGGAATTGGATACCACAGCGCCTCACCCTAAGGCAGTAGCCCGGTCATAAAGTATATATCTGTCTCAGGATGGATAGCAAGGTCAGTCCCACGTAGCACAAACACGTTGCGCCTCATGTTCCAACGCTGCATCAAGTAACGCAGCAGTCGGTCTTGTGACCGAAGAAGCTCGTTCTCCGCAAACTTTAGGAGACCTCATTGCACCAACTGTCGGTGCGCCTCACTGTTAACGGCTAAAATAAAAAATAGGAACCCATCAGCAACACAAAAAATAAAAAAATAAAAAATAAAATAAAATTTTACCTCGGCCTTTTGCACGCTTGTCCCTCAGACATGTGCGCTGAAGGCGCGCTTGTAAAGAGGGGAAAAGAGCGCTTAAAGCGCGCAAAACCCAAAAAAATCGTGTGCAGAAGGCACACTCTTACCCTGATCGTCCACGCATTCTAGTGTAAAAATGACTCAAAATCCATACAAACCAATTTTGCACTGACCCTGACACCCTCAAACTGAAAAAATTAAAGTGCAAGACGTCATGGAGGTTACCAAGGCATGATATCGCTAATCCCTAGTGCTCAATCTGACCCCAACGACAAGAACTGCTCCGCAAAATCCTCTGACCTCTCAAAAACTCAACAAGTACAAATGAATTGAATTAGGGTCATATTCACTTATATATCTTCCTTTTAAAAAAACTTTGGAGGACCATAACAAGATTATCAAAAGTTCTATTCTACGAACCAAAAGCAGCACTATGATCAGCACTCCATAACAAATAGAGGCAATGCCACACATTCACACTCCCAAAAACAAATATATATATATATATATATATATATATATATATATATATATATATATATATATATATATATATATATATATATATATATATAGATATAGATATATATATATATATATATATATATATATATATATTCAGCGCTAGTAGGTATGCCCTCTCTCATATTCTTCATGTCTTTCAATAATATTGGATAAAGAAGATGCTTTCACTGAGGTAGTTGTTTTTGCAGGAAAACATGTAAACCATCCACCACTCCATCCACTGAAAGTTCCAAGAGCATGTATCATTCTACCCTCGGCATGATAGGGTCCCAAAAAAAACTCTACATATCCTGACATCATTTCTCCATCAGAAATTAACCATAGGTTCCACACATCTAATTGTGCTTATCATCACCTTGCCCTTCACATGATAAGCACTCTCGTTGGTCGGTAGAGCCTCCCCTCCATGGCGCTCGTCACCCAAAGTAGACCATATATCACAAAAAATAGTGACGCCATGGCCATACCACTATAGTTCGGGAAGCACCTTATGCCCATTCACTCACCATGCATAAGGCCAAGTTTTACCATATGAAATAAAACCCCTTTCCCGGACAACCGGGTTGTACACTGAGATCAAAAGCGCACTACCGCACCTCGCATTTGGCCCACCATACCTCCATCACCATAATCCCATCTATGATACCTTTGCATCTGCTTCATCAGCCTCACACATGAGACCAACCAATGGGCCCCCCACCCTCAGCAAAACAACTTCCTCACGTCATCAGTGAGCGAACACTTTCATGTTTTGGGGCACCCATATCTGTGTTTTGTACAAACCAAAACTCATTATTTTATTCTTTTGGTAAGTGTACAAAGAACTCAAATGGCGCACTATGTCCACCACACACTCATTCATTTTTCCCCCATGGCAGCAGTCCCTGGTCACCCTTGGTCGGAGTATCACACCCTCACACAAAAGCCACCATGACATTCATAACCAATTTATACACACCCTGGAAGTCCTACCGACTCCAGGGGTTTCCCATCAGAAATAGTTATGATTGCCGCCAAGCTGCTTTTTATACTTCGACCTTGGGCCACTGAATCCCCATCATCAGTTTTCAGTCATCCCTCGCCATCATGCCTGTGTTAAACCCATCACATCTAGGATTCTAATCCCCTGAATCAGTGACCCCCTCGTTCGGTTGAGGCTTCCTTTTTGTCGACTTCAACACCTATTTTCGAAAAAGGAAGCGCTACCTTGGATCACCCCTCTCCATAAAAGGGGCATCCTCGAGTACCACTGTGAGATACATCATTGCCCACAGATGTCATCAATCCTCCTGGCATTCGACTACAACACAATATTTCATGTCAAGATGGTATCGTACCTTACAACCATTGCACTTGATCAAATTTTTCAAAGACCCGTAGCTTCATAAGAGCCTCTTTCAACAAGGCTTACACAAGAAGGTCCCAGCCAACATCTATGCGTACAATGCGCAGTTATATGCCATACCAAGTTTACGCATATGGGTACCACATTCCACCTATTGTCAAAGAAAAAAACGCCCTTGAGGGCTTCAGTAGTCGTCGTCATGAACCAACAAATCACTACCATATTAGTGACACAGACTGAACATGTATATGTCAAATAGATTTGTTTAACTAGCCACATCATTACGAGCATGGGACATGCCCGCCTCGTATAAAATTTGTATATATTGTATTATATTTGCTTATAGGGATCCCACAGGACATGGTCGTTCTTCGAACTGGTGCAGGGTGTCTCCAATTCTGAGCTACACGTAGGTCTCTCTCTCTCTCTACACACAGTATACAAAAAAGAAACTATAATATATTTTGGCTATACAGTTCTTCCTAGACATCACACATTAGGGGGAAATTGTTATCACTGGAAAATAGTACAAGAAAAGGCGACATTATTTAATGTCAAGCAAAAGGATTTACAGGGCTGAAAGACATTAGAGAATGTGGAAGTATTTAAAAATCTCTAAGGTCCGAGGAAAAAATCAAATTTGAACTAGTCATAAATGCTTTTGAGTGCAAAATCCTTCGATAAGCGCGCCTTTGCATGCCTTTTGACCCAAAAAGCGCGCAATCCTGGGAGTGGAAGAAGTCACTTTTCGGGACCACAAAAATCACACTCCAAGACATTGATTCCACACTTGAAGCCGTCTAAGAATGGCCACCCAAGCCTCCTTAGGACATCAAGGGAGAACACAATGGAATAAATGTGGAACACAATGGAATCATCCCCCTCTCTTGGTGCACCATTCACAATGTACCAAGAGAGGGAAGAAGGATTTGAATTCTTCTATAAAAGGCCACCAATAGATGAGTAACTTGAGAGCACATTGTTATGTTGGCCAGAATTGTCCCAAGCAATACCAGCAGTGTGTGATCCGGAGCAGAGATAGAGGGGAATCATTTGTTGGCCATCCAACAACTTCAGTCCACCATAGTAGAGAGAGGGATACTTTGCGCCAAGACAGCTCGAAAGTAAATACATCCTTGCATCGAGACTTAGAACACCAAGTTCTAAGGGCCCCTTGGCAAGTGGGTTAAATTTTCATCCTCATTTCCTACCAGCACTCAATAAGAGGGGACGTAAGCATCACCATTTGGATTATTGAATTTGCTTGACTCTATTTAGAGCTTTTGTGTTATTTGTTTTAGTTTTAGCTTAATTTTTATGCTTGAATATGCATGTTATTTCTCTATCTAGTATGTTTATGTTCTGGCATGTTCCACTAACTTGCTTGACTCCATATATTTTTTGCCTGTGACCAATAACTTAAAGGGAAAACCACACCCCTTAAGTTGGTGTGATTTCATAAATGCGTGCACCAAACACACTAACACAGGATTGGTGACTCTAATAACATTTATTTCCAAGTTTATGTGGTTGTGCATTTTTGCAGAGACCTTTGTCTGTGCTGTGGAGTTAGGCTGAAATTGCCCCCTTTCTCTCCTTCAGTCCCTAGTTCATCCTAAGTGACAGACTGAAGCAGAGCAGCTCCAGAAAATTAATTTTGCAGGAATTTGCGCGCATTTCCCACAGACAGGTGTGCCTAGGGCGCGTGTTCAGAGCTGACCTGCATGCAGACATCGCGCATGTTTCAGCCTTTTGCTCGCAAAAGACAAAATGAGAAATTTCTCTCATATTTCTATCTTTTCTTGCTTGTAAAGTGCCTGGTAGCCCATAATACATCTGCCAACACTGGTTGAGGTACCTCGCAGCTTGTCAAAGCTCACTGTTAGCTGCTTTTGGTAGGCTTGGTGTTAGTTTTATTTCAAGTTGATTTTTGCAAAGTTCACACATAGTTTAAGTAGGGGGGATTTAACTTGCATTCCGAAAATAATAATAATAATAATAATAAATAAATAAACAATAATAATAATAATAATAATATTACATAAATAAAAATAAATAAATAAATGATAAATAATAAATAAAAATAATAATAATAATAAAAATTAAAAATTAAAAATTTAAAAATAAATTTAAAAAAAAATAAAAATTAAAAAATTAAAAAAAAATTAAAAAAATAAAAATAAAAATATAAAAATTTATGTTTTGCAAATTTAAGTACCAAAACACCTAGATAATTAGCCAAAGTAAGTGGCCCAAGTCCACGCATTCTTAGCTAGTTCCATTTTTCTAGTGTAAAAGTCATTAGTTTAGTTCAATTTTTGCACTAGGATTTCGGGACCAGGATTGAATTGTCGATAGAAGAGAAAGTACTCTATGTTGCCTTTGCACCCTTAGGTGATCCTAGGAAAGCATATGAACGCTCTCTATTCACAACTCACCTTCTCCCTATAGTTGATCACATAGATTAACTAGGAAAAACTGAAAGCGGCCCATATCCGTGCATGTTTTCTTTTGAGCAAGGAACAATAGAACATAGTTTAATAAGGGAGTTTGAAAAGGATCATCGCATATCCACGCGTTCAAACTATGTGCTTGTTCACTTTTTTCTCACACACATCCACACACTAAGCAAATCAAAGACACCTAAAACAAACTTAACAAAACTCACTAAATTCTCCCCACGGGGGCCACAAAATAATTTATAGTCTAAGTTAGGATCAAAGGGGTAGGCATCCAATAAGCCGCCTTGATCATTCTTCATCTTGAAACATAGAATTTGACTATTTAAGGAGCTTTCAAATCCACCTATCAGCCCATGGAAAAGAAAACCTGAGCGTTCCAGAGACCCGTTTCAGAGGGGGTTAGGCTTAGGTGCAGTGCGGGAAGGTATCAGTTGGGACTACCTGACCCAGTTGATACTCAGTACTATTAACTGAATTACCAAGAAGCCCAAGACTTGAATGCTCATGTGGGATGATGGTACTTAGTGGCCAAAATTAGGGCATCCTTTCCCTATAGGTGACGGTGTAGGCAAGCACTAGATCCTCTACCCTTACCTTGGTGAATTTTCTTCGGCTGACTAGGGGCATCGCTAGCTCTTACGAGACGTTGTGCCAGCACTCGCAAGATATATTCTCGAGGCCTAGTTACATTTGAGTGTGTGAGGATGATTAGGTCTTATGGGATTTGAGTACCATATGAAAACAAACAAAAACTATATATTTTTTATTGACTGATCACATAGGATTAATTTAAAGGGAAATTTTATTTTATTTTCACTTTCTTTTATGTATGCGATCATAATTTTTCTTTGATTATAATCTCTATCCTCTCAAATATTTTCAAAGACAGACATAGTTGACGCCAGAACCAACCCAACGGGACCTCGTCGATCTAGACGTATTTTGGACCTCCCCCCATTACCGGGAGGGGTTCCAAGTCTTTCACCATTTAGGCATCAAAGACGGAACGCTGCCACCATTATTGGTTCATCCTTTATTGGGGCATCCTTAGTTGGGAACCCTGGTCGGTCTCCCAACACCACACCACATACCACTCCTCCCACAACCCCTAGAGGGAAGAGGAGTGCTACCCATTCGGGAAGCCAATCGAATACATAGTAGGGTACATCATAGATAAACCCTCTTCCTAACCATAACATTGTGTTTTCACAAGTTCCAATGGCTATAACCTCACAGTCGCCTTTTCTAGCTTCATTAAATCTACCAAATTTAACCAAGTTGATGAACGACCCCATTTCACACAACCCCATATGGCCTCCCATGCCCACGAAGCTCCCTTCCGACATTCAAAAGTTTGAAGGAAAGCAAGGGGAATACCTAGGAAATCATGTTATGACTTTCCACCTGTGGTGCGTGTCGAATAACATCGTGGATGATATTATTCGACTGAGACTATTTCAACACACTCTGACAGGAGTAGCAGTGAAATGGTATGTGGAGCAACCCTCTACTACACATGGAACCTTTAGCGCCCTCGCCACTACATTCCTAACCTATTTTCAGTTACCCATCCACCATGATTCTGGAATGGAATTACTAAGACACTTTAGGAAAACCCCCGCCGTCCATATCTTGGACCATCTCCACGAATGGCGGTGGCGTCGTAGTTTATGTAAAGCCAAAATCAACGATTGAGTACTATTATACATGTTCCTGAAAACTCTCACTGCAGATATTTCAAAGGATGTGGTGCAAAAAAGGCCCATATCCAAAGAGGACGCCATCAGTGAGGCTCAACAGCTTGAGCTGATCTATACACTGTCATGGTATATTTACAATATCCTATCAAATGCCCCAAGCCTGCAAACTTACAAAGAATTTTCAATCGCGTTGAACTCCGCAGATGGTTTAATTGGGTCATTGACTCAAATTTACTCAGGTAGTAGCATTCAAAACCCCGATTACACGTATGATTATACTCAGAACATACCACAACCCGGCTACCAAATTCATCACATGCCTTCGCAAAACTTGACCTGTAGGGCGTCATCGTATCAACATGGAGGACCCTATCCTCCGGCTCAGGGGACCCAGTATCCAGATAGACCTGTTGATATAAGAGCTCCCTGCCAACATCCATTTGCAAACCAAGGATCGTATTATGCGCAATCCCTGGCACACGACCCATATATGCAGAATAATGCATATGTGAAATTTGTGCAGCCTTCCCAAAACCAATCGTGCCAACCATATAACCAGGATAACTATCCTCCTAACGTGGTTAATAGAAAAGGTAAAAACAAGCCTGAAGGAAATCCTATATAGGGGGCAACAGCCAGCAACACCCTCAATGATCTCAGGCTAGAAGCAACCACAACCAAAATCAAAACTAGGAGCCAAGCAATGCCCAACGACAGAAAAAAAGGCCACCTCTTTGAGCAATCCACTCTTGTTCGATCTGTGATGAGTACGACCATTACACTCACCACCATCCCGACCTCCCTGAGCTGAAAAAGGTGCAGAATAATCGTGGACAAGGGGGATCATCCCAACAGCCAACAGTCATGCAAGATCCCTTCCCCCATCAAGGGACAGTTAGCACTCAACAACAAAATCTCGACGACTCTGGAAAAAACAGCCACAAAATCTACATTACTGGTGAAAGAGATGTTTTTTCAAACATGGAACCGAAATTACAATACCCCACCAGATACCAACGCGTCAGGGGATAGTACCAGTGTACCAACTGCACCTTTGACCATATCAAAGATGCTTATCGAACCTTTATCGAATATGGCTAAGGGACCAACTAGGCGAACAGGAAACTATTCCAAAGCAACTCATAATTATAGCATTGTGATGATTTATATCAATCTCCCATTGCTATGTTAGCTTTGGAAGTTTTACAGTCATTCCAAAAGCAACGGAAAGCCTTTCTTTCGGCATTAGGTGCTATCGACCCTGTCGATATGCGCCTAAAGGCTTTTTATTTAGACAAAGCCACCCCTAGGCTTCCTTCGATGGTCGCCTTTCAGATACTAGTATTGGTCCAAAATATTACCATTCACCAATTTTTCATCGACGAGGGTGCATCCACATGCATCATGTCAAAGAACGTTTGGCAGAATTTAGGGTCTCCCGAACTAAAGCCATCATACATCACGCTTAGAGCATACGACGGTCGCCCTTCAACTCTCGCTGGACTCTACCAAAACGTCCCGTTCTGCTTAGCCTAAAAATATAGTCCTTATAGACATTGAAGTCTTGGACGCCCACTTGGACTATAATATACTCCTTGGACGGAGTTATATGTACGCCATGTTAGCTATAGCGTCCTCCATATTCCGAACTATGATGTTCCCCCATGAGGACTGCATCGTTATTGTCGACCAATTGACACATAGCGAAAAGCGGCCCCTAACAAATACTGATGTCATTCTACCCTACATAGATACATCCATGAACACGCTTTCACGATACCAAGAATATGGCCCTAGCCAGTTCAAACCGTCGTCCATCCTAGGACCGTTCCTAGGAGATCTCCCCATCATACATGAGTCATCACCTGATGTCACAGGGGATCCGGTGTGCATGATGTCCACATCAAGCACAGAATCTAGTCAGGGCACAGACACAAACAGTAATGACATTGAGTCCTCAGCCACAACAGCCTCTCTAGCATACACTACTTCCCAAACCCCTTTTCTCTACCCCCCAGCTGGTTTCGTATCCCAGCAGGTTTTGGCAACAGTGGTGTTACCAAACATATCATTTGCAATACCAGTTTGGTATCTCATTGCCCCTACGGGGAAAGGATCCACACACATCACTGTCATAGGGTTAAACACCCTCAGTCCCACGAAGGCCCAACCCGTTCAGGAAATGGTCGAAAACATCCCTGCAAAAAGAAATTCCCATTGCAAAACTGATGATTACGGCTAATAAAACTGATAGAAAAGGAAAGAAGCTGGAAACCCCTGCCACACAATGGGAATCACTAGTTTGCACCATATGCGATGTAATAGGACACCCCGCCCATATATTCCCAGAGCTGGACGAATTAAAACCGCTTCTCGACTCAGAGGCAGACATTGTGACACCACGTTCCCATAAAAAGGAACCTTCCACCAAGGGTAAAGGCAAAGCATTGTGTACCAATCACGCATGCACTATCTTCAGTAATTATGGGCACTATACTCATTATTTCCCATAAATCCCGCCATATAGGGAGGTCTTGCATGCCATCGAGCAATCCTATCAAGAGGATCCCCCCACCCAGTCTGCTAGAGATGAACCTCGTATCATCCTGTACCTACGAGAGGAATGACGATCACCTGAAAGGCTCCCCGCCAGGCCCCATCCCCCAATCTAGAGTTGCATACTTTGTGATGAGCTTGATCATTTCATCATTGATTTCCCAGCTTTGGGAATGTTCCAACGGTGGTATCCAGTTCACATAGTATATCACGACAAACTGGACATCCAGTATTCATGTCAGATATGTGGTGACAACCAACCAGTGCGTAGTTGTCACTACATACCTAGATTCCGCGCAACACTATCCTGTATGTGATCAACCATATTCTGCCTCTCCGGAGAAGATGGCACAGACTCAGAATCCATGAACAGATCGATAACCCAAGAAGATGTGATGAGCAGATCCATCCTATTCTTGTCAGTTGAAAAGCGACCACTCAGGGAACCCCTAGTTACACCAAATTGCTCTCTACAGAGAATACCAACATGTGCGTTATGTAAAACTCCCATTCATGTGGTCACCATTTGCCCTGATTTAGCAACGTTACGACATTGGTACCCTGCCAAACTGCAAACTGAGCACGACGGGACCCCCATATCTAGGTTGTTTTTCCCAGTATGTCAGGGCAATCACTATGGACAACGTTGTACCTATATCCAGCGAGTTCGTCCCCTCATTGATATGATTCATACAATAGAGAATAAATGAGACGATGAAATCAAACGATATAGAAAGAAAAACACCCCCATACCAGCAACCCCACACCCACATTGGAAAAATGGGCAAACTGGGATGGTGCACCAACCAAACATGACCCAGACCAAACCGAGGATAACATGTGGACTATGCGACCTAAATTACCACCGGATCAATCAGTGTAAATAAATGAAGCCCCTCGCAAGCAGTTTTCATACAGTATCTTCTCGGCCACCGAGACTTCTCTCTAACCAAGAGAAGATCACGCGTACCTATTGTCGGATTTTTTCACACTTTCACCATACTATTAAATGTGAGCATTTCCCCAAGATCAGATCAGCAAGAGAAACATTATGTATACACTCCCCCAAAGAGCTAGACGCACCTAAGCCAATGACACGGAAATGGAAGCAAAAGACCTCCTCTTCTACAACAGATCCTTTCCAAGTGTCCACATCCGGGACGAAGAGTATTGTTGGTTCCCACACAATCTACTCCATTGGCACAATGGTACTATGCACCATTTTCACTGGCCAGAACCACGAATAAGAGGCACGCCCGCTAATGGAAACATTCAGGCACCTTTGCAACAGGCACAATTTCCACCAACAGGATAGTGACCATCCTAACAGGGGACCCAACCTTGCGCTTACGCAAACTCCCATCACGGAGTTTCTTCCCCCACCAAACAGGGACGACACGATACACCACATACGATTTGTATCATCATATATCGGGAATAGGATTGCAGCCGCCCCCACATCCCAGGACTCCCACCTTATTCTTGTCACAAAAATTCAGGTTTCCTTGCGCTTTTGCATTGATTTCCGTGAAATCCTGAATTTGCATGTTTTCATCGAACTCCTCGATGATACCCAACCTCTAGAACAACGCCTACTACAACTAGAGCTCGTCGATGAAAGCCGACGACTGTCACTGCAACACAACGAGGCCCATCAGAAAAGTGTAAAAGCATCATTCGACCACCACATCAACCCTCGCTCATTCATCGAGGGAGAACTAGTCCTCCACTATGATGACATAAAAGAAGCCCTAGGGCCAGGAAAGTTCGAAACCTTGTGGAAATGACCCTACATCATAAAACATTTCCTCCGCCAGGCAGCATACAACTTGACGGAACCAGACAGGACATGCCTCAACAACCTCGTCAACGGCCTTTACCTCAAGAATTTCTACCCATGAGGGCCAATAAGGCCCTACCCTAGAGTCAATGTACACAAACCCAATCACTTTGAATTTTTGACCAAAAGACTTATTACAAAAAGCACTCGAGTGCCACAATGGATTAACAACCCAAACCTTACTTCAGATTTGTTGATGGAGCATCAATATGGTCTCAAGTTTAGCAGTAGCAGATGGGTTATCTATCACCATGACTGATCACCACTATGCACAAACGGTGTGTGCATCGGTTCAACAACAAACAATTAGGAAGAATATGACGCCGTCATCGGACTTATGTGCAACGCCCTCCATCAGGGCATACGCCATATGCATATCTACCTCGATTCCCAGTTAGTAGTATCGCAGTTAAACCAAACATTTGAGACAAGAGATTCACACCTATTTAGAAGATATTTACGTGCAAAATGATTAAGCAGACAATTTGACTACATTATATTTACACATGTACCAAGGAGCCAAAACCAAACAACTGATTGCATAGCTAAAAAAACAATATTCTAAACTGGAATGCATCTCGAATAAACCATTAAAAAAAACAAAAAAAAAAACAAAACAAAAAAACAAAAAACAAAAAGCAGAAAAAAATATCTCTCATATATATATATATATATATATCATAGTTTATGTGTTTGACTACAAAAATAGTGTATCTAACCCATCGGTCATCCCAAAGATACACAAAAATTCGTCAAAAATAGGGGAAGCATCCTCATAATGGGTGCTTTCCCCGTGTAAAAATAAATTCTAGGGTGGTGCTCCCCTAAGTGGGGCACCTAGACCCACTGCTACTCTTGGTACCACTATTGGAGCCGCTATCAAAACTGAGATTGCCACCTGACGTAAAACAGGTCGATAGTCCCTCTCCTGGGCCAACAACATCTCCAGCCAGACCTCCTAGAGGTTATCCAGAAAGCCTCTATAAGGCATCCCCTGGGTCAAGCGGTCCACTCAACCCCAGGCATCCTCTAGAACTGACACCCGAGTAGTCGGCTCAGCAATGCGAGCCTCCGCAGCATCAGTACGCGCCGCCTCCGCATCGGCACGAGCTCGCTCGGTCGCAGCCTCGTCAGCAGTCGAGTTGCTACCCTCTCCTAAAGGGCCATCACCACCACCAAGTCCACCACCCCAAGGATGTGCAGGATCTCCTACCAGCCCCCCATGACCTCCCTAAGGTATCCTAAGAGGACCATGTCCAACCAATCGAGCCATGGGGCAGCCAACCTCACTAACATCTGCAAGAGTAACTAAAACTATGTCAGTGTCACCATCGAAACCCATAAAAACATATATACTCAAATAAATTCAAAAAACATAGAAACATACCTACTGGCCCCCAATAATAATCAGGAGGGAGGCCCATCTTTGGATCCCCCCGAAAGTCCATCCCTGCATATGGGAATGGCAGAAACATCTGGGGGTTGACCTCAAACCAGGCCTTTGTCGTGGCGTTCTAGTAACACCCCACCATACCCCCACCTCCCCGCGGCATCACAAGAGCCTACCTCCTCACGCGAGGCTCTCGTGGCCCCCCAAGAGGCACCGCCACCACCGGTCTCAACAACACCACCCTCTTGTACATGATGCTACATAGAAAATTGGCGTATGCAAACAGATTTGATCCATTCTAGACCTTGTTAAGCAGCGCCACCATCCCATCATAGCAAATGTGGCAAAAATCGAAAAAGTGCCCGACGCTTAGCCGACGAAAGACTCCACCCAGCGGGCCCGATGCCAGATGTGGAGCTGAAGACCCTACAAGTCCCACAATAGCTGCCAGAGCGCACTGCTCGGCCAAATCTATCACCAAGGCAATGGCTATGCACCCTCTATAAGGGGTGCCCTGCCACAATGACGCACCCAAAACCTCTCAATATCCAACCTCCCAGAAGGAAGTGGATACCACAGCGCCTGACCCTGAGGCAGTAGCCCGGTCACAAAGTATATATTTGTCTTAAGACGGATAGCAAGGTCAGTCCCACGCAGCACGAACACGTTGCGCCTCCTGTTCAAACGCTGGATCAAGTAACGCAGTAGTTGGTCTTGTGATCGAAGAAGTTCGTTCTCCGCAAACTTTAGGATACCCCATTGCACCAAATTTCAGCGCGCCTCACCGTTAACGGCTAATGCAGTACGAAGCTAGGGCCAATCCCGCTCCCTCCACAATAGCATGTCATCCAAACAAGAACCCATCAACAACACAAAAAACATAAAAAATAGGCAAAAAATCCAAAAATTTACCTCGGTCTTTTGCACGCTTGTCCCTAAGACATGCATGCTGAAGGCGCGCCTGTAAAGAGGGGAAAAGAGCGCGGAAAGCCCCAAAAATCACTGGCAGAAGGCACACTCTTACCCTGATCGCCCGTGCATTCTAGTGTAAAAATGACTCAAAATCCGTAAAACCCAATTTTGTACGGACCCCGACACCCTCAAACTGAAAAAGCTAGAAGTGCAGGACACCATAAAGGTTACCAGGGCATGATATCGCTAATCCCTAGTGCTCATGCTGACCCCAACGACAAATAACTTCTCTGCAAAATCCTCTGACCTCTCAAAAACTCAACAAGTACAAATGAATTGAATTAGGGCCATATTCACGTATATATCTTCCTTTTAAAAAAACTTTGGAGGACCATAAAAATATATCAGAAGGTCTATTCTCTGAACTGAAAGCAGTACTGTGATCAACACTCCATAACAAACAGAGGCGATGCCACACATTCGCACTCCCTAAAAAAAAAAATTAGCACCGGCAGGTATGCCCTCTCTCATCTTCTTTTCTAAAGCTCATGTATTTCAATAATATTGGATAAAGAAGATTATTTCACTGAAGTAGTTGATTTTGAAGGAAAACATGCAAACCATCCACCACTCCATCCACTGAAAGTTCCAAGAGCATGTATCATTCTACCCCCAGCATGATAAAGTCCCAAAAAAAACTCTGCATATCCTGACATCATTTCTCCATCAGAAATTAACCATAGGTTCCACACATCTGATCATGTTTATCATCACCTCACCCTTCACATGATAAGAATTCTCGTTGGTCGGTAGAGCCTCCCCTCCATGGCGCTCGTCACCCAAAGTAGACCAAATATCACAAAAAATAGTGACACCATGGCCATACCACTATAGTCCAGGAAGCACCTCATGCCCATTCACTCACCATGCATAAGGTCAAGTTTTGCCATATGAAATAAAACCCCTTTACCGGACAACCAGGTTGTACACGCAGATCAAAAGCGCACTATTGTGCCTCACATTTGGCCCACCATACCTCCATCAGCATAATCCCATCTAAGATACCTTTGCATCCGCTTCATCAGCCTCACACATGAGACCAACCAATGGGCCCCCACCCTCAGCAAAACACCTTCCTCACATCATCAGTGAGCGAACACTTTCATGTTTTGGGGCATCCATCTCTGTGTTTTGTACAAACCAAAACTCATTATTTTATTCTTTTGGTAAGTGTACAAAGAACGCAAATGGCGCACTATGTCCACTGCACACTCATTCATTTTTTCCCCCATGGCAACAGTCCCTGGTCACCCTTGGTCGGAGTATCACACCCTCACGAAAAAGCCACCATGACATTCATAACCAATTTATACCCACCCTGGAAGTCTTACCGACTCCAGGGATTTCCCCATCAGAAATAGTTATGATTGTCGCCAAGCTGCTTTTTATACTCCGACCTTGGGCCACTGAATCCCCATCATCAATTTTCAGTCATCCCTTGCCATCATGCATGTGTTAAACCCATCACATCCACGATCATGATCCCCTGAATCAGTGACCCCCTCGTTCGGTTGAGGCTTCCTTTTTGTCGACTTCAACACCTATTTTCCAAAAAGGAAGCGGTACCTTGGATCACCCCCCTCCATAAAAGGGGCATCTTCGAGTGGCACTATGAGAGACATCATTTCCCACAGATGTCATCAATCCTCCTGACATTCAACTACAGCACGATATTTCATCAAGATGGTATCGTACCTTACAACCATTGCACTTTGATCAAATTTGTCGAAGACCCGTAGCTTCATAAGCGCCTCTTTCAACAAGGATTACATGAGAAGGTCCCAGCCAACACCTATGCATACAATGCGCAATTATATGCCATACCAAGTTTACGCATATGGGTACCACATTCCACCTATTGTCAAAGAAAAAACGCCCCCTGAGGGCGTCAGCAGTCGTCGTCATCAACCAATAGATCACTACCATATTAGTGACGCAAACTGAACATGTATATGTCAAATATATTTGTTTAACTAGCCACATCATTACGAGCATGGGACATGCTCGCCTCATATAAAATTTGTATATATTGTATTATATTTTCTTACAGGGATCCCATAGGACATGGTTGTTCTTCGAACCGGTGCAGGGTGTCTCCAATTATGAGCTACACACAGGTCTCTCTCTCTCTCTCCACACACATTATACAAAAAAGAAACTATAATGTATTTTGGCTATACAGTTCTTCCTAGACCTCACACATTACGGGGAAACTATTATCACTGGAAAGTAGTACAAGAAAAGGCGACATTATTTAATGTCAGGTAGAAGGATTTACAGGGATGAAAGACATTAGAGAATGTGGAAGTATTTAAAAATTTCTAAGGTCTGAGGAAAAAAATCAAATTTGAACTAGTCATAAATGCTTTTGCGTGCAAAATCCTTCGATAAGCATGCCTTTGCTCACCTTTTGTTCCAAAAAGCGCGAAATCCTTGGAGTGGCAGAAGTCACTTTCTGGGACCACAAAAAGCACACTCCAGGACATTGATTCCACACTTGAAGCTGCCTAAGAACGGCCACCCAAGCCTCCTTAGGACATCAAGGGAGAACACAATGGAAACATCCCCCTCTCTTGGCGCACCATTCACAATGTAGCAAGAGAGGGAAGGAAGATTTGAATTCTTCTATAAAAGGGCACCAAGAGATGAGTAACTTGAGAGCACATTGTTATGTTGGCCATAATTGTCCCAAGCAATACCAGCAGTGTGTGATCCGGAGCAGAGATAGAGGGGACTCATTTGTTGGCCATCCAACAACTTTAGTCCACCATAATAGAGAGAGGGATACTTTGCGCCAAGGCAACTCGAAAGTAAAGACATCCTTGCATCGGGACTTAGAACCCCAAGTTCTAAGGGCCCCTTGGAAAGTGGGTTAAATTTTCATCCTCATTTCCTACCAGCACTCAATAAGAGGGGACGTAAGCGTCGCCATTTGGATTATTGAAGTTGTTTGACTCTATTTAGAGATTTTGTGTTATTTGTTTTAGTTTTAGTTTAATTTTTATGCTTGAATATGCATGTTATTTCTCTATCTAGTATGTTTATGTTCTGGCATGTTCCACTAACTTGCTTGACTCCATATATTTTCTGCCTGTGACCAATAACTTACAGGGAAAACCACACCCCTTAAGTTGGTGTGATTTCATAAATGCGTGCACCAAACACACTAACATAGGATTGGCGACTCTAATAACTTATATTTCCAAGTTTATGTGGTTGTGCCTTTTTGCAGAGACCTCTGTCTGTGCTGTGGAGTTGGGCTGAAATTGTCCCCTTTCTCTCCTTCAGTCCCTAGTTCATCCTAAGTGACAGACTAAAGCAGAGCAGCCCCAAAAAATTACTTTTGCAAAAATTTGCGCGCATTTCCCACAGACAGGTGCGCCCAGGGCGCGTGTTCAGACCTGACCTGCACGTATACATCGCGCATGTTTCAGCCTTTTGCGCGCAAAAGACAAAATGAGAAATTTCTCCCATATTTCCATCTTTTCCTGCTTGTAAAGTGCCTGGTAGCCCATAATACATCTGCCAACACTGGTTGAGGTACCCCGCAGCTTGTTAAAGCTCACTGTTAGCTGCTTTTGGTAGGCTTGGTGTTAGTTTTATTTCAAGTTGATTTTTGTAAAGTTCAAACATAGTTTAAGTAGTGGGATTTAACTTGCATTTCGAAGAATATATATATATATATATATATATATATAACAAAAAATATAAATAAAAAATTATGTTTTGCAAATTTAGGTACCAAAACACCTAGATAATTAGCCAAAGTAAGTGGCCCAAGTCCACACATTCTTAGCTAGTTCCATTTTTCTAGTGTAAAATTCATTAGTTTAGTTCAATTTTTGCACTAGGATTTCGGGACCAGGATTAAATTATCGATAGAAGAGAAATTACTCTTTGTTGCCTTTGCACCCTTAGGTGATCCTAGGAAAGCATATGAATGCTCTCTATTCACAACTCACCATCTCCCTGTAGTTGATCACATGGATTAACTAGGAAAAACTGAAAGCGGCCCATATCCGTGCATATTTTCTTTTGAGCAAGGAACAATAGAACATAGTTTAATAGGGGAGTTTGAAAAGGATCATCGCATATCCACACGTTCAAACTATGTGCTTGTTCACTTTTTTCTCACACACATCCACACACTAAGAAAATAAAAGACGCCTAAAACAAACTTAACAAAACTCACTAAATTATCCCAACAGGGGCCACAAAAGAATTTATAGTCTAAGTTAGGATCAAGGCTGTAGACATCCAATAAGTCGCCTTGATCATTCTTCATCTTGAAACATAGAAGTTGACTATTTAAGGAGCTTTCAAATCCACCTATCAACCCACGGAAAAGAAAACTCGAGCACGGCAGAGACCCGTTTCAGAGGGGGTTAGGCTTAGGCGCAGTGCAGGAAGGTATCAGTTGGGGCTACTTAACCCAAATGATACTCGGTATTGTTAACTGAATTACCAAGAAGCCCAAGACTTGAATGCTCACGTGGGACGATGGTACTTAGTGGCCAAAATTAGGGCATCCTTTCCCTATAGGTGACGGTGTAGGCAAGCACTAGATCCTCTACCCTTACCCTGGTGGATTTTCTTCGGCTGACTAGGGGAATCGCTAGCTCTTACGGGATGTTGTGCCAGCACTCGCAAGATATATTCTCAAGGCCTAGTTACATTTGAGTGTGTGAGGACGATTAGGTCTTCTAGGATTTGAGTACCATATGCAAACAAACAAAAACCATATTTTTGATTGACTGGTCACATAGGACTAATTTAAAGGGAAAATTTATTTTATTTTCGCTTCGTTTTATGTATGCGATCATAATTTTTCTTTGATTATAATATCTATCCTCTCAAATATTTCCAAAGACAAACCTAATCGACGCCAGAACTGACCCAACGAGACCTCATCGATCTAGACGTATTTTGGACCTACCCCCATTACTGGGAGGGGTTCCAAGTCTTTCACCATTTAGGCGTCAAAGACGAAACACTGCCACCATTATTGGTTCATCCTTTATTAGGGCATCCTTAGTTGGGAACCCTGGTCCGTTTCCCAACTCCACACCACATACCACTCCTCCCACAACCCATAGAGGGCAGAGAAGTGCTACCCATTCGGGAAGCCAATTGAATACACAACAGTGTACGTCACAGATAAACCCTCTTCCTAACCAGAACATTGTTTTTTCACAAGTTCCAATGGCTATAACCTCGCGGTCACCTTTTCTAGCTTCGTTGAATCTACCATATTTAACCAAGTTGACGAACGACCCCATTGCACACAACCCCATATGGCCTCCCATGCCCACGAAGCTCCCTTCAGACATTCCAAAGTTTGAAGGAAAGCAAGCGGAAGACCCAGGAAATTATGTTATGACTTTCCACTTGTGGTGTGTGTCAAATAACATCGTGGATGATACTATTTGACAGAGACTATTTCAACGCACTCTGACAGGAGTAACAGTGAAATGATATGTGGATAAACCCTCTACTACACATGGAACCTTTAGCATCCTCACCACTACATTCCTAACCTACTTTCAGTTACCCATCCACCATGATTCTAGAATGGAATTACTGACACACTTTAGGAAAACCCTTTCCGTCCATATCTCTGACCATCTCCATGAATGGCGGTGGCATCGTATTTTATGTAAAGCTAAACTCGACGATTGAGCACTATTATACATGTTCTTGAAAAATCTCACTGCAGAGATTTCGACGGATGTGGCGCAACAAATGCCCATATCCGAAAGGACGCCATTAGTGAGGCTCAACAACTTGATCTGATCTATACACTGTCAGGGTATATTTACAATATCATATCGAATTCCCCATGCCTGCAAACTTACAAAGAATTTCCAGGCGCGTTGAACTCCGCAAATGGTTTAATTAGGTCATTGACTCAAATTTACCCAGGTAGCAGCGTTCAAAACCCCGATTACATTTATGATTCTACCCAGAACGTACCACAACCCGGCTACCAAAGTCATCACATGCCTCTACAAAACTTGACCAGTAGGGTGTCATCGTATCAACATGGAGGACCTTATCCTCTGGCTCAGGGGACCCAGTATGCAGATAGACATGTTGATGGAAGAGATCCCGCCAACAGCCATTTTCAAACCAAGGACCGTATTATGCGCAGTCCCCGACATACGACCCACATATGCAGAATAATGCACACGTGAAATTTGTGCAGCCTTCCCAAAACAATCGCGCCAACCATATAACCAGGAGAACTATCCTCCTAACGTGGTTAAGAAAAAAGGGAAAAACAAACCTAACGGAAATCCTGGACAGGGGGAAATAGCCAGAAACACCCTCCACGATATCAGGCTAGAAGCAACCCCAACCAAAATCAAAACCAGGAGCCAAGCAATGCCCAATGGCAAAACAAAAGACCACCTCTTCGAACAAACCACTCTTGTTCGATCTGTGGTGAGTACGACCATTACACTCACCATTGTCCCGACCTCCCTGAGCTGAAAAAGGTGCAGAATAACCGTGGACAAGGGGGATCATCCCAACAAACAACAGTCATGCAAGATCCCTTCCCCCATGAAGGGACAGTTAGCACTCAGCAACAAAATCCCGACGACTCCGGAAAAAACAGCCACAAAATATACATGACTGGCGAAGAGATGTTTTTTCAAACATGGAACTGAAATTACGATACCCCACCAGACACCAACGCGTCAGGGGCTAGTACCAGTGTACCAACTGCACCTTTGACCATATCAAAGATGCCTATCGAACCTTTGCCAAAGATGGCTAAGGGACCAACTAGGCGCACAGGAAAATATTCCAAAGCAACCCATAATTATAGCATTGTGATGATTATCAATCTCCCACTGCTATGTTAGCTTTGGAATTTTTACAGTCATACCCAAAGCAACGGAAAGCCTTTCTTTCTGCATTAGGCGATATCAACCCTGTCGATATGCGCCTAAAGGCTTTTGATTTAGACAAAGCCACCCCTAGGCTTCCTTCGATGGTCGCCTTTCAGATACTAATATCGGTCCAAAATATTACCATTCACCAATTTGTCATCGACGAGGGTGCATTCACATGCTTCATGTCAAAGAACGTTTGGCAGAAGTTAGGGTCTCTCGAACTAAAGCCATCAGACATCACGCTTAGAGCATACGACGGTCGCCCTTCAACTCTTGTTGGACTCTACCAAAACGTCTCGTTCTAGACATTGAAGTCTTGGACGCCCACTTGGACTATAATATACTCCTTTGTCGGAGTTATATGTATGCCATGTCAGCTATATCCTCCTTTGTCTTCCGAACTATGATTTTCCCCCATGAGGACCGCATCGTTACTGTCGACCAATTGACACATAGCGAAAAGAGGCCCCTAACAAATAATGATGTCATTCTACCCTACATAGATACATTCGTGAACACATTTTCACGGTACCAAGAATATGGCCCCGACTAGTTCAAACCTTCGTCCGTCCTGGGATCGTTCCTAGGAGATCCCCCCATTATACATGAGTCATCACCTGATGTCACAGGGGATCTGGTGTGCATGATGCCTACATCAAGCACCGAAGCTAGTCAGGACACAGACAAAAATAGTAATGACATCGAGTCCTTAGCCACAATAGCCTCTCTAGCCTACACTACTTCCCAAACCCCTTTTCTCTATCCCCTAGCTAGTTTCGTATCCTAGCAGGTTTTGGCAATAGTGGTGTTACCAAACATATCATTTGAAATACTAGTTTGGTATCTCATTCCCCCTACGGGGATAGGAGCCACACATATCACCGCCACAGGGTTAAAGCCCCTGAGTCCCGAGGAGGCCCCACCCGTTCAGGAAACAGTCGAAAACATCTTTGAAAAAGAAATTCCCATTGCAAAACTGATGATTACAGCTAATAAAACCGATAGAAAAGGAAAGAAGCTGGAAACCCCCACCACACAACGAGAATCACTAGTTTTCACCATATGCGATGTAATAGGACACCCCACCCATATATTCCTAGAGCTAGACGAATTAAAACCGCTTCTCGACTCATAGGCAGACATTGCGACACCACGTTCCCATAAAAAGGAACCTTCCACCAAGGGTAAAGGCAAAGCATTGTGTACCAATCACGCATGCACAATCTGCAACAATTATGGGCACTATACTCATTATTTCCCATAAATCCCGCGATATAGGGAGGTCTTGCATTGCATCGAGTGATCCTATCAAGAGGATCCCCCCACCCAGTCTGTTGGAGATGAACCTCGTATCATCCTGTACCTACAAGAGGAATGACGATCACTTGAAAGGCTCCTCGCCAGACCCTATCCCCCAATCTAGATTTGTGTACTTTGTTATGAGCTTGATCATTTCATCATTGATTTCCAAAATTTGGGAATGTTCCAATGGTGGTATCCAGTTCACATAGTATATCGCGACAACATGGACATCTAGTATTCATGTTAGATATGTGGTGACAACCAACTAGTGCGTCGTTGTCACTACATACCTAGATTTTGCGTAGCACTAGCTTGTATGCAATCAACCATAGTCCACCTCTCCCAAGAAGATGGCACAGACTCGGAATCCATGAACAGATCGACAATCCAAGAAGATGTGATGAGAACATCCATCCTATTCTTGTCAGCTGAAAATCGACCACTCAGGGAACCCCTAGTTACCCCCAATCACTTTCTGCAGAGAAGACCAACATGTGCGTTATGTAAAACGCCCAATCATGTGGTTGCCATTTGCCCTGATTTAGCAGCATTGCAACATTGGTACCCTGCCAGACTGCAAACTGAGCACGACGGGACCCCCATATCTAGGCTATTTTTCCTAGTATGTCATAGCAATCACTATGGACAACGTTGTACCTATATCCAGCGATTTTGTCCCCTCATTGATATGATTCATACAATAGAGAATAAATGAGATGATGAAATCAAACGATATAGAAAGTACAACATCCCTAGACCAGCAACCCCACACCCACATTGGAAAAATAGGCAAACTGGGATGGCGCACCAACCAAACATGACCCAGACCAAACCGAGGATAACATGTGGACTATGCGACCTAAATTACCATCGGGTCAATCAGTGTAAATAAATGAAGCCCCTCGCAAGCAGTTTTCATACAGTCTCTTCTCTGCCATCGAGACTTCTCTCTAACCAAGAGAAGATCACGCGTACCTATTGCTGGATTTGTTCACACTTTCACCATACTATTAAATGTGAGCATCTCCCCAAGATCAGATCGGCAAGAGAAACATTATGTATACACTCCCCCAAAGAGCTAGACGCACCTAAGCCAACGACACGGAAATGGAAGCAAAAGACCTCCTCTTCTACAGCAGATCCTTTCCAAGTGTCCACATTCGGGACGAAGAGTATTGTTGGTTCCCACACAATCTACTCCGTTGGCACAATGGTACCATGCACCATTTTCACTGGCCAGAACCACGAACAAGAGGCATGCCCGCTAATGGAAACATTCAGGCACCTCTGCAACAAGCACAATTTCCACCAACAGGATAGTGACCATCCTAACGGGGGACCCAACCTTGCGCTTACGCAAACTCCCATCACAGAGATTCTTCCCCCACCAAACGGGGACGACACGATACACCACATACGATTTTTATCATCATATACCGGGAATAGGATTGCAGCCGCCTCCACATCCCAGGACTCCCACCTTATTCCTGTCACAAAAATTCAGGTTTCCTTGCGCTTTTGCATTGATTTCCGTGAAATCTTGAATTTGCATGTCGTCATCGAACTCATTGATGATACCCAGCCTCTAGAACAACGCCTACTACAACTAGAGCTCATCGACGAAAGCCGACGACAGTCACTGCAACACAACGAGGCCCATCAGAAAAGGGTAAAAGCATCATTCGACCACCACATCAACTCTCGCTCATTCATTGAGGGAGAACTAGTCCTCCGCTATGATGACACAAAAGAAGCCCTAGGGCCAAGAAAGTTCGAAGCCTTGTGGAAATGACCCTACATCATAAAACATTTCCTCCGCCAGGCGACATACATCTTGACGGAACTGGACGGGACATGCCTCAACAACCCCGTCAACGGCCTTTACCTCAAGAAGTTCTACCCATGAGGGCCAATAAGGCCCTACCCTAGAGTCAACGTACACAAACCCAATCACTTTGAATTTTTGACCAAAAGACTTATTGCAAAAAGCACTCGAGTGCCACAATGGATTAACAACCCAAACCTTACTTCAGATTTGTTGATGGAGCATCAATATGGTCTCAAGTTTAGTAGCAGCAGATGGGTTATCTATCACCATGACCGATCACCACTATGCACAAACAGTGTGTGCATCGGTTCAACAACAAACAATCAGGAAGAATATGACGCCGTCATCGGACTTATGTGCAACGCCCTCCATAAGGGCATACCCATCCTCTAGAACAACGCCTAGTACAACTAGAGCTCGTCGAAAAAAGCCAATGACAATCACTGCAACACATCGAGGCCCATAAGGAAAGGGTAAAAGCATCATATGACCGCCACATCAACCCTCGCTCATTCATCGAGGGAGAAATAGTCCTCCTCTATGATGATGCAAAAGAAGCCCTAGGGCTAGGAAAGTTTGAAACCTTGTGGAAATGACCCTACATCATAAAACATTTCCTCCACCAGGGGGCATACATCTTGACGGAACCGGACGGGACATGCCTCAACAACCCTGTCAACGGCCTTTACCTCAAGAAGTTCTACCCATAAGGACCAGGAAGGCCCTACCATTGAGTTAATGTACACAAACCCAATCACTTTGAATTTTTGACCAAAAGAATTATTGCAAAAAGCGCTCGAGTGCCGCAATGGATTTCCAACCCAAACATTACTTCAGATTTGTTGATGGAGCATCAAGATGGTCTCAAGGTTAGCAGCAGCAGCTTGGGTTATCTATCACCATGATCGATCACCACTATGCACAAACGGTGTGTGCATCAGTTCAACAACAAGCAATCAGGAAGAATATGACGCCGTCATCGGACTTATGTGCAATGCCCTCCATCAGGGCATACGCCATATATATATATATATCATAATGTATTTGTTTGAATACAAAAAATAGTGTATCTGACCCATCGATCAACCCAAAGATACACAAAAAGTCGTCAAAAATAGGGGAAGCATCCTCATAATGGGTGCTTTCCCCGTGTAAAAATAAACTCTAGGGTGGTGCTCCCCCAAGTGGGGCACCTAGACCCACTGCTACTCCTGGTACCACTACTGGAGCCGCTGTCAAAACTGAGATTTCCACCCGACGTAAAACAAGCCGACAGTCCCTTTCCTGGGCCAACAACGTCTCTAGCCAGACCTCCTCTAGGTTATCCAGAAAGCCTCGAGAAGGCATCCCTTGGGTCAAACGGTCCACTTGATCCCGGGCATCCTCTAGAATTGACACCCGAGTAGTTAGCTCAACAATGCGAGCCTCCGCAGCATCAGCACGCGCTGCCTCCGCATCGGCACAAGCTCGCTCGGCCACAGCCTCGTCAACAGTCGAGTTGCTACCGTCTCCCAAAGGGCCATCACCACCACCAATTCCACCACCCTGAGGCTATGCAGGACCTCCTATTAGCCCCCCACGACCTCCCCGAGGTATCCTAAGAGGACCGTGTCCAACCAATCGAGCCACGAGGCGGCCCTAGCTTCGTACTGCATTAGCCATTAACGGCGAGGATGTGGAAGCATTGCTTTGTGCCATTTTCTATTATCCAACTGGTGAATTAAATCACTCCATGCAATTCATCCAATAATTCATCAATGACAGGAATGGGAAATTTATCTTTAATGGTGAGATTGTTAAGATCCCTATAATCCGGACATATGTGCCATGATCCATCCTTTTTGTGCACCAATACTACTGGAGCAGAGAAAGAGCTTTGACTAGGTTGAATAATATGAGCCTCTAGCATTTTTGCAACCATACATTCAATTTCACTCTTTTGGGAATAGGGATATCTGTAAGGCATGATGTTTGGAGGAACACTTCCTAGAATCAAATTAATAGCATGATAATGATCACAAATAGGTGGGAGGACCTTGGGAGTCTTAAATACCTTGGAATGATTTGTCCAATACTTTTTAGAGACCTGGAGAAATATATGATTTCAATGTTTGAACCTCTAATGAACATAATTTCACCCCGTTGGTATTTCTTTGGAATATTTATCATGCCATTAGAGTTGATTATATTTGTTGGTTTCCTTGTGATACCCCTTAATTCAACTTCCTTTCCTTCCCAACAAAATTTCAAGAAAAGTTCTTGAAAATTAAAAGCTATCGTACCCAAATATTGTAACCATTGGACTCCTAGTACAACATCAACACCACCCATTGGAATGGAAAGCATTGCACTATTCAATACATATTCAACCATGGTTAGCTTTAGATTGTGGCACTTTCTAGATAAATTTATAGTTCCTCCATTTTCAACCATCACTCGACACTTTGGTTCTGGATATAGAAAGCAATTCAATTCCTTGGCTATCTTACAATGAATTAAATCATGGGTACTACTAGAATCAATCAACACTATTACCTTTTTCTTCTTGATAATTCCTTCTATCTTGAGTGTTTGAGGTGTGGAGATTCCTTCCAATGCATTACAAGGTATGGTCAGATTAATTTCTTCTTTCTCTAGGGTTGGTTCCCGGTGTATATCCTCTTCTTTTGAATTTTATTGTTCCTTTTCTTCCTCCTCCTCACAATCTATGTAAAACAATTTCTTCTCAACGCACCTATGACTTTCAGAGTATTTGCTATCACAACTTTAAAAAAGCCCTTTTGCTATGTTTTCTTCCAACTATTGTGGTGTCAACCTTGTAGGTTGTGGAAGGCTAGGAATAACAACACTTCCATTTTTATAGTTGTGAGTGGTAGGCTTCCTTGTCGCCATAATTTTGCTTTCATTTTTTCTTGCTAACATGAATGCCTTCTCCAATGAATCAGGTTCCCAAAGGCGAACCTCATGTTGGATGTTATCCTTTAAAGTCCCGATGAAGACAACAATCCTATGCTCCTCTGGAATATCATTTACCCTTATATTCAATTTGTTGAAGTCCTCAATGTGCTCCACCATTGAAACTTTTTGTTTGAGATTTATTAATTGGCTAAAAAAGCTATTGATCTCTATATCCTCGTAATGTGCTATCATTTCCTTCGTAAAAATTGACAGTGAAAATTTGTTTGCGAGAGCAAAGCCATTGATACCATATAAACTGATTAGGTTCTAAATATAAAGTTGCCATGCGTACCTTTTTGTGTTTTTCACATTATGGAGATCAAAATATTGCTCCATATG
Source organism: Pinus albicaulis (assembly GCA_034641835.2). NCBI lineage: Eukaryota > Viridiplantae > Streptophyta > Pinopsida > Pinales > Pinaceae > Pinus > Pinus albicaulis. The sequence goes on from CM076580.1 coordinate 1,227,693,457, forward strand.
TAGTATCCATGTTACGGGATCCTTGCCATCAAACTTTCTCATATCTGTCTTTGGAATATGGTGGGTCTTCAATCCAATATTAGAGCCCATGAAATCATGATTAACATTTCTTTTGTTCTCGTCATGAGTTTCCTCTACTACCTTTTTTCCATTAGGAAGATTTTCTTGTAGCAACTTTGTCAAACCTTTCTTCAAACCTTCCATTTCTTTATTTAAATATTTCATGTTTCCTTTCAGTTTTTCTTCTATACCATTAATCTTAGCTTCTATTACTTTTTGTGAGAGCAAAATTTGTTGCACTTGATCTCATAATTTTGATATATCATGTTGCATTTCTTCCTCTTCTTCATGCATCATAGTAGAGATTACGGGTCGCTTACTAGGTGTTTCCATTTTATTTCTTTGAGGCATCAATTAATGATATTTATGCTTCATTATTCCCTTGGAATCACTTCAAACTATTTTTTCAAACAAAACTTATGCAAATTTTAAAAAATACACACATTTTTCTTGCTTTGTAGGAGCTCGATATTGAATCTGTTGTATCTCTATAATTTCGGATCTCCAAGTTCTGAAATTTTGTCCTGTAGTACTATCCCTCTGAATCTTATTTCCAACCTCACAAGTCAAACCAATATTGGAGTCTTCAAGAAATATTTATGCCCGATCTCCCACACTGACCTGATTATAGATTGGTTTAGTAGAGTGAACTTATATGGAGTGCCACATGTCAATGTTTTCAACCTTCATCCTTGAAATTGCTAAAAAAAAAACTACAGTCTATGCACTTTTAGCCCCTTTTTTACAGAATTCAAATATGATGCTCGAAATGAAAGTTATGACAATTTTCCTTAGGTCATTTGTTTGAGACTGAATTTTGGAGCCTGTAAAAACCCTAACTTCCCTGGATCATATCTCTGAAAATATAGCGAAACAAGATCTAAAATTTTTACACAAAGTTCACCAAGATTTGAGATCCACCTGGTAAATATTTTAGCTTCTAAAGCCCTGTAGAAAAATAGTTATAGCAAAAATGCCAAGATTACATGTTTGAAGAAGCGAAACCCTAGAATCCCAAGGTGTGATACCAAATGTTATGCAACCATCTCACAAAATAGTAGAAATAATAGATAAACGTATTAAAAAATGTCCTCTTCGAGGGGGAAACCTCCTTTACATTACATAAATGAATAATTCTTGGATTATTCAAATGAAAAAACATCCTTTTTATATATAAGAGTCTAAGGAGTCACAATATAATTAGAGCCGACATAACAATCATAATGTAAGGGCACAACAATAAAAAAAATGGGCTTCTATGGGGCACAATAATATCAATACGATGAGTACATGGGCACAAAAATAACAATAATGGGGCTACACTAACAATAACAATAATGGGATACACTAGTATTATAGGGACCTAACAATTCCAAACCTCATGAAATTCATCTTCTATCCCAAAATTCTCTATTGTTTTCCACCCTTTCCTCCAAATGGTGGTTTTGACCTGGCTGGAAATGTGGGATAACTTCGAAATGCCTCTATCTCTTAAAGAAACAATGGGTGGCTGAGGAATAGTATGAACTTCACCACTCTCACCATGGATCGGTGCCAATCCACACTTGTTCACCACTTCCTATTTTCCAGGCCAACCTGTTTCCTATAAGGTTGAAATAGTTCAGTATCGTACTCCAGAAGGATGAGATGTTTTCCCTTGACTTATCCTCCCTTCCGATCCATTCCTCCAAAGGACTCATGGCTATATATTTCTTGGAAACAACCAATATCCAAAGGCTATGAGTAGATAGTAGTATTGAACTGCATTTCACCGCGAGTGTCTTTGAAAATAAGAATAAGTTTTTAAGCCCCGAAACCTCCCAGAAGCTTTGAAACCGCTAAGTTTTTCCATTTTACCCAAGGAAGGATTCACTTCCCTTGATTACCAGACCATAGAAATTTGAAACATATTGTTATATTTTTTTCCAGAATTCTCTCTGAAACAAATTCAAGAGACATCCAATAGACTAGGATTAATTCCAGGACAAATTTATTCAGTACCAAACACCCTGCTCCAGATAACTATTTTGGACTCCATCTTTTCAGTCTCTTCTCAACCTTGGTGATGAGCCAAGACTAGTACACCTCATTGTAACTGTTTGGTTTAATTTTGAATCCTAGGTAATTTCGGCTTTCTTCTAGGGGTTTTTCCTCATAAAGGATTTGATAGGTGATAAGCATCGTCTCTTCCTTTTTTTACATTGTGGCGAGAGAGAGAGAGAGTTTAATTTTGGATGTTAATAGAAATTTCCGTAGGTATGCCATACAGGGACAAAATTTTAGCTAACTTTCCCAACTCTCTTATATATCCATTGTATGATATTAGAATGTTGTCGACAAACACCAAGTGTGTCAATGTTATAGTCCCGACAATAAAAGTTCCTTGAAATTCCCCTCTACATTTTGCTTATGTCATGAGTCGACTCAGGCCCTTCGCTACAAGAAGAAACAATAAAGGTGATAAAGGACACCCTTGTCTTAGCCCTTGTTAAGCATGAAGAAAAAGAAATTCCAAGCCATTTATTAGTACTAGAAGGAGATTGTTTGTATGCAGCTTATTACCCAATAAATTAAATATGGACTAAATCCTACATGAGTTAAAAGAAGTTGAATGTTTATTCATTACCTTGTCATAGGCATTCGAGAGATCAATCTCGAGTACAACTCCTATGAGATTCAAAATATATATATTGTGTAGGTCCTCCTGTGCCACTTCAATTGCTTCGTGAATTTGCCTTCCATTGAAAAAATAAAATTGCTCCTTTGATATTGTATTTGATGGGATGGGTTTCAATATGTTTACAATCACTTTAGAAACAATTTTATAGATTATATTGCACAATGAAATGGGTTGAAAATCATCAAAAGGCTTAGGAGTGTCAATTTGGGGAATAAGTGTTATAAAGGTAGAATTAAAAGCAGACAACATTCTTTGTTCTCAGCTAGATTCTTCAATAGCCAATAGGAAATCATTCCCAATAATTTCGTATAAACCTAGAAAGAATTCGATAGTCCAACCATCCAGTCATGGGATTTTTTCCTTTTGAAAGACATGTAATACAAGTTTGAGCTCATCTTCAAACACTTCTTCTATGAGGGCTATGTTCTTTTTCATTTACAAACCTAGGGAAAAGCAATGTTGTTCTGATAATTTTCTCTATTGAGGTTTCTTCCAAGGCTCAGAAAAAGGCTACGAAAATGGTGATTTCCTAGGTTTCCTATCCCTTCAAAAAGTTATATTTCTCTGCCCTCCATGTCCTTTAGGCTCCATATAGTGTTGAATTTTTTTCTTCCTTTATGATAAACTTGGAAGAATTTGGTGTTCTTGTCCCCGCATTCCAATCAAATAGCCCTACTTTTTAATCTCCATTTAGCCTCCTTTTCTTCTGGTATCTATTTTCTCCCTTTTTCTAGTATGATCAACTCCATCCTAGATTCGTTTGTCTCAAAACCTTCCCCCTCCAGACTAGATAAAGACTAATTAATTTTCTATACTTGCCAACTCTTGATCGGATTCTAATTTATTTTTCTTGGCCTACTCCTTCGGTTTTTGTTTTACGACTTTTAGGTTGGCTTCAAAATGGTCAACAACAAAAGAACCTTCTTGGGGGTTGAAGGAAATCCAATGAGATTTGACAAGGTTTATGAATTCTTCTTCTTTTAGCTAATTGTAGTTCATTTTGAAAGGGCTGACTGACTTCTTAAAACTCCTTTTATCTCCAAAAATATTGGGGAGTGATCAGAGCCACCTCTCAACTCTACCCAATATTTAATGAGATTGAAATTGTCCAACAAGGTTTCAAAAATGAGAAATCAACCAATTCTCTTCGCAACCCTATCTTCTCCAATGTGGAAATTTCTCTAGGTGGGAGAAATTTTAACAGGTTCCACATCCACAAGTGGGCTTCTATCAATCTTATTCAAGAAGTATTTGACAAGGGAATTTGGCCTCGACCTGTATAAAAATTACTTGCAAACAAATTCTTAAAATAAAAAAATAAACAATGGCGAGAACATAAAAATATACACAAATATTTTCTTGTGTAACCCAAACTGGGACAACCAAATTGATTTTTCATTATATTCCTTTCAATGCTACAATACATTATGTACATGCCAAAACGTTCATAAACCCCAATCCATTAATCCTAGATTAGAACATAACTGTAGTTCCCTTGACCAAATCTACAAAATACCATGGGCAAAAAACCATCATGCCCAAATCCATGTGCAAAAACCATGGGTAGGTTCACCCACCATCTTTGGGTCCGTCCAACTATTAGGCTACCGCCCCCCTGCAAACCCCCAAGAAGGGGGGGGGCTGCCCCCCACCCCCCTTGTGACACCCTTGCTGCGCCCGACACAACATATCAACATGTTCAACTAGTCATGGAAATAATATAACACACCCAACACACCCTTGGGCCCTAATATTCAACTTCATCCAGAGAGAGGTTCAACCCCCCTCCTAAAACAAGGTGGTTGGAATTTATGAGAGAAGTTCCAAATAGTTGTCCCAATACTCCTTTCGATGTAAAGGGGACCTTATATATATTAAGGACAAAGATAAAATAACCAAGTTATGTAGAAAAAAAGTTCCAATCCAAGGCCATTCTCCACACTCCAAAAGTTCTTCACTTGAATAAATCTCCCATTCCATCTCACCACCAACCCCCTCGACCATCCTCTCACGTCTAACTATACGAAGGACCGCCCACTTAGAAGAGCTTCCAGACAATTGGATATTAAGTCACTATCTCCTAGTGTTTCTTGCAAGAAAATTAAGTGTGAGAAATTCTTAAAAATATACCAGATTTTGAGTAAAGTTAACAAAAAAAGTGCCCATAAAAACCATTTCATATAGTAGTTAGCTTACATAATAATTATTGGCAATCAAATTAAAATTCTAGAAATCTTATTCCAAAATAAACATGCCTTTTAACATAATAAATTAAAATTATAGAAACCTATTCTAAAATAAATACACCTAACAACATAATTACTTAAAATATAATCAAAATAAATACCAAAACATAGAATAATTAAACAATTAAAAAAACCATAAATTTATAATTGTAGATAGAAAAATAAAATAAAAGTGCATATATCAATAACATTTATGAAAGAAGTAATTCGAGTGTTTATTTTTTCAAGATCTAATTACATTAAAATTCCTCAAATTATAATTCAAATTACTCAATGTATAATTAAAATAAATATAAAAACATAAATAATCCTAAAATAAATTTATTATGGTAAAATTTCCAAAAAACGTAAAATAATTAAAACAATTCAAACAAATCCTCAAATTAAATTTAGAATGGTAAAATTTGTAATCGCCAAAAAAAAGCCGTGATCATTTGAGAAAGAGACAAAGCGGCTTCCAAACGAAATTTGAAATCCATTTTCCAAATCAACCTCCACATGGTTCTTGTGATGTCTTCTTCTGGAAGCTCCCGCCACATTTCAACTCCAAACCAACTATTCCAAGCGGGCGAAAGACCCGGCATTGGGCGCCATATTCTTGAATTTCAAATTTGAATTTCATTTACTCACAGCCCTCCGATTCAAACAAAGAGAACCCACCGGTCAGAGTCCCCAGTGAATATATAGAACCAAATGTAACAAGACTCTGCACCAATTCAGTTCATCCTCCATTAGGTCTCGGTCCCGTTTTCGCATCTGGGCACTTGGTTATCTCTACATTGTCGTTAAAACAAGGTAAGATTCGATCCCTTGCAGCCTTCATTGTATCTCAGAGAGTAAGTGTTATAGTACCAGTACAAAAATATGTGCTTCTTTACTGAATCATTGTTTATCAGTCTTTCCATTTCAGATCAACAATGGTGGTTATTGCCGAAGAGCCCCTTTTGGCAGAGAACCCACAGAGGTTTTGTATGTTTCCGATCAAGTATCCTCAGATATGGGAAATGTATAAGAAGGCAGAGGCTAGTTTCTGGACTGGTAAGGATTTAGAAAGAACGAATATAATATGTTTGTTTGAATGCCTGTATATGTATTGAGGGTTTGGTGTGGTTTTGCAGCTGAGGAAGTTGATCTGTCACAAGATCTTCCTCACTGGGAAAGGTTGGGCTCTGGTGAAAAACATTTCATCAGTCATGTTTTGGCTTTCTTTGCTGCTTCTGACGGGATTGTTTTGGAGAATTTGGCCGGCCGTTTCATGAAAGAAGTTCAAGTCCCCGAGGTGCCTGTTCAGCATTTAGGATATTATTTCGCTTGTTTTCTTTCTTATTGGTTCCGATCTTGCAGGGCATGGATTCAGACATTTGATGTCTAAAATGTTTTGTGATGGCTTGCAGGCACGTGCATTTTATGGGTTCCAGATTGCAATTGAAAATATTCATTCAGGTCTTCTTCTTGTTCTTGTTCTTGATCTGCTGGCATTCCATATCTTAAACTGATTAGTGCGTTTTCTTGCTTGATATGGTCTTACGATGCCTTTATTTTTTTGAGTTGTGTGCAGAAATGTACAGTCTTTTGTTAGAGACTTATATCAAGGACTCTAAAGAGAAGGATCATTTGTTTCGTGCAATTGAAACTGTTCCCTGTGTAGCTAAGAAAGCAGACTGGACTCTTCGATGGATTGATAGGTAGCAACCATTGTTTAACAATTTAAAACAAGATCTACCTGTTCAGATTAGTTTTTTTACTGGACAGCTTCATACGTATTGTTTATAATGGCCTATCAATATTTTGCAGCTCTGATAGTTTTGCTGAAAGGGTTCTTGCATTTGCTTGTGTAGAGGGCATCTTTTTCTCTGGAAGGTGTGGTCATTCGTCCCTTTTATTATTAGTTCCTCCTTTCTACTCTGTTTATATTTTATATTCTGTTTTGTTAATTTATTTATTATTTTTTCTTCCTGTGGATGTTTGCTTTGCAGCTTTTGTTCGATCTTCTGGCTGAAGAAAAGGGGTCTAATGCCGGGCTTAACTTTTTCAAATGAGCTCATTTCAAGGGATGAGGGCCTTCACTGTGATTTTGCCTGCTTGCTCTACAGGTATGCTGATTTGATTGGGGTTTTGGTATTTTGTTAATTTTTTCTTTTCTTAGATGTTTATATTGAGATTTAGCTTGTTTTGCAGCTTGCTAAATCATAAACTCAGTGAAAAAAGAGTTAAGGAGATAGTATGTGATGCTGTTGAGATTGAACGGGAGTTTGTTTGTGATGCTCTCCCATGTGATCTTGTTGGGATGAATGCTAAACTCATGAGTCAGTATATTGACTTTGTTGCTGACAGGCTTCTGGTATGCATTTGTCATTGTCAGAAATAATGATGCTTTTATATCATACATGCACATGATGTAATGTCTTATAAATTTAATTGGGCAATCTCTCTATTGGCAATTCAGGTTGCGTTGGGGTATAGCAAAGTGTATAATGCACAGAATCCATTTGACTGGATGGAGCTGATCTCTCTTCAGTGAGTATTTAGGTTTTTATTGTTGATTAGTTTTCCTGTGTTTGTGATTACTTAGAAGTCTATAATTTTAATTGGGTTCCTTTTCAATGAATTTGCAGAGGGAAAACAAATTTCTTTGAGAAAAGAGTTGGAGAATACCAAAAGGCCTCTGTTATGTCTGGTTTGGGTAACATGGAGGGAAACCACATATTTAAATTGGATGCAGATTTTTGAAATTTGATTATTTGGCCTCCCCATGCCGGGAAGGAAAGGATGATGGCCCATTGTGCTTTTACAAAGATTTTCATTGAGTGAAATTTTGTTGGCGTTTGAGGTTTCAAAATCAATCCTATCTCTTCCATTGTATTGATTAATTAGATTGGGCTATTCCTTTAGGGTAAGTTTGGCCCTTCGTGCTTGTACAGAAGTTTTTCATTTTTTAATGAGAGCATGCATTTGGGATTTCACTCATGAGAGGGGCTTAATATTTCACGTTTCTTGTCTCTGATGTTTGGTTGTGATACCACTTGATTTGTTTTGTTGAAATCGATACTTAGGTCAATTAAAAGATGAATCCCTGTTACCTCAGATTGTCTCCCTACTCTTCAGGGTGAATCTAATCATCACAGTAGGGGCTTCCCATTGCTGGATTATAAGCTATGGGCACTGACACTAAATGAAAAGCTAATTATGTATCTGCACTAAAATACTAATCTACTTTGCATGTGAGTTTATTTGTTTGGGCAACATTCGGTTGTGGATATTTGTTATGAGAGGTGCTTAATATGATATGGCTAAAACTTCTTAGAGTTTCCTTCTCCACACGACTAAAATTCAATTTCATAATAATATGGCCTTCAGGTCAGATTAATGAGTCTGCTATCAATCACTAAAGATCAGTTTTTAGCATGAAAATGGTGCTGCTATCACAAGAAAGCATACATTCGCATGTTTAGAGTTTGATACTTGTGAAAATATGGACCGAAAACCACTGCAAAACTTAATTTCAGGAAAGTAAAATTCAAGTATATTTTTCCAATCCTATTAGCATTCCCCGAGAATCAAAATATGTTCATAGAACAGATTTTTATAACTCCTTGTGAAGATGCTATCATTACAACACACAACATGTCAAACAAATCTACTAATACAAGTTCAATTTCAGACTTGGGAAATACATTCAGAATGTTATTCCACTTATAGAGACAAGACTTTTATCATCACACGGTAAAATGCAGTTATTTAAAGATGCTATACGTGGTAATAGCCTCGTGCTTATGCCATAAAGCAAAATTGAGCCTTGTAAACAATCAAGTTTAGACAGAGGTGTATATATTGATTATTCCACTACTTAAGCATTATATCAGTCCCTTCGTGAGATGTTATAAATCTAGAGGAATATTCTGTGCTTATAGTGAATGTGACATACAAAATACGATGCTCTGTTTCAATCGTAAAATATATCGAATTATTCGTCGTAGATTATGAATACTCTTGCAATTCTGAATGAAAATGAAGCACAGAGCTCCCAAAGGTGATGTAGTACTCAAATTTCTTATTAAATTTATGATTACTTTCACAGGTGAGGGAGATTCATTTGTTTTGTTGAACAGTTAGCATGCAATCTTAAGTAGCTCTGATTTTTGCCCAGAAGCAGATTAAAAAAGGCACTGGAAATTGGAGTTTATACATGTATGGTGCTATTTAATGTTGTGGACAAAGTGGTATTCTCAGCAAAGAACATTCTCATTTGAGGAAAATTATATGCATTGTAAGTATATTCATCAAATGGAGTATTTCCAATCAGTAAAATGGCGCAGACTGTCAATTTTCATGATTGTTAATACATCTGAGGCAATTATTTCAGGATCTATGTACGATAAACAGAAAATTGTTTACTAGTAAGATAATAAACAAAATGGCCTTCATACAGACTCAATTTTCATGATTGTTAATACATCGGAGGCGATTATTTCAGGATCTATCCACAACAAATAGCAAATTGTTTGCTAGTAAGATAATAAACAAAATGCCCTAGCATTCAATTCTATAGCAATTTGAAAATTAATAAGCTACCTACTTTCTTCTTCTTCCTAGCTATCTATATCATTTATAATGAAATTTATGTCATTTCGTCAAACACTTTGTATGTAGCCTGGAATTGAACCCTAATATCAGGATTTGATGCCAAGAACCCTGAATAAATATCCTATGATGATATATTATGATTTATGGTCATTAAACAACTCTGTAGTTCGTAGTCCTAGGTCTATGATCATAATGCAACGAATAACAGTGAATGATGTCTATATAAGCCAATTCATATTGGCATTTCTTCAAACAGTCTAAGCAAACTAAATTAGCAATTTAACAATCACGACTTGGAGTCTCGAACAATGTATATCAGAAATAAGATTGATGACTTATCATTAAATGCACATGAAATTACTCAACACTAGTCTACTATATGTGGGATTTGGCATCAGCAGAACAGAGTTCTGAGAAATAAAGATCAGTGCCCTTGGTATATTGCTATGAGGCAATGGAGTGCTCGCTTAGAAGAGACAACCGACTTAATAATTTATATGGTAAATGGAACCAGGTGTGTTGCCCAAAGAAAATTTTGTTGAAATACGAATTTTGCTGGTTGAATTGACAGAGTACCAGAGCCTTTGTTTTCTGGGTGAATGGGGGATGTTGAGCCATGGATGGAGCTTGCTTTGCTGAAGGGAGGAAAAGGGTAATCTTTCTGTTATTGTTTAATGGGAATGGGCTTGACTTTCTAATAATCTTAGTTTGGTAATTGGTAAATGATTAAATCTAGTGACTCATTATAATACCCTATAATACCAATGGTATATCCTGTTATTGTTTAATGGGAATGGACTCGACTTTCCAATAATCTTCGGTAATTGGTATATGATAAAATCTTGTGATTAAATGATTAGATTAAACTTAGTGAATACCAAGAGTATATTTAATTATAATTGTTATTTGGAATTGTTATAGAAGAGTGTCTAATTGTAATTATATTTAATTGTAATTGTTATGAAAATTTTAAGGATATAAATGTATTTAAAGTTTGAAATTTTCTAGTAAGTATATAATGTAAAGTATAAAGTGTTTTGAGATATTTTTGTAAAAATTATTTAAATTTATAATTATTTATTTAGTATTTGTAAAATTGTGACAATTTGTAAGGTAAAATAATTTTGTATTTTAAAATTTAGGTAAAAAATAGAAATTAGTGATTTTTTTTTTTTTTGGAAAAAAATATGAGAAATTAGCCAACTTGTAAATATTAATTCTTAAAATTTTTCTTGAGTGTTGTTACAGGAAATTCACTAATAATATATGCAACAACCACCAAATATACCAGCAATTCACCAAAATACAACCACGAGAGTCACTGAAATATTTTGGTGAAGTAAACAAAAGCATATCACTTAACAATTAAAAAACTTCTTTCAGAAAATTAGAAAATAATTTAATACTTGGTCTTCCAATTTCTTTTATAATAATAAGGTGACTTGAATGAAAATGCTCACCTTCAACTTTCTACTATTTAATTTTTAACAATTATTTAATTTTAAAAAATAGGTCTAATTTTTCCTTGAAACTAGATTAGGTATAAAATATACACTTTAATTAATTTTTTTTCTTTCATTCTTAAAACTAAACTGACCATAAAATATACTCTAATTAACTTCATTTTTTTCAAATTCTAAAAATAATTCTCTTTAAATAACAAATTAATTCAAAATCATAATTTTAATTTACACCAAATGAGATGATCTTCCTTGCTGACCTAGATAACATTACCTATTACATGTGATTTATCAAACCCATGAAAGCTGCCCTACTTTCCTAGCTTAAAGTTTCCTCAAGCAAGAATTTGCTTGTATTTTTATGAGGCCTTTTGAATTATATTTGTCTCATAATAAGTAAGCCTTCACAATCGCTGAAATAAACCTTAAACATTATTAAAGATATAAGGACTTCCTTCCCATTTGTTTGACTAGGTGAACTTATCACATATACATGAAGAAATGCCCATGTATATTCAATGCAAGGTGCGTATAACTAACTATTTTAATACATTTCAAATTTATATAAAACAAGGGGATGCGTGGCAATAAATCCCTGCCTTGAGTTAATGTTGTTTTAGTTATTTTGGATACAAGTGAGTGTTAAAATGAAGTGGAGAACATAAAAACACTAGTTATTACCAAAATAAACTAAACAACTATAGGCGTTAAATAAAATCTTTATTGCAAAAAGAAACTGAGCCACTAAAGATACAAAATAAAATCTTTATTTGAAAGAAAATTTGTACAATTGTAGTTGTCACGAGCTTGTGAAAACAAATAGGCAAAATATAAGACCAAAGAGTAAGCATGCAAGTAGCAAATTTATTTGTTGAAAATTGCATAAAAATAACTTTGAGTTCCCAGATGAAGGTGAACCGCTAAGACAAATAGCCGAAGTAAGGGTGTTTCTTGCTATAAAATAGAAATCTGGAAGAGTGAAGGCCACGTCATGGCCATCCTGTACTCCACTTTGGACTCTGACATGTCTTGAAAATGTGCATAGCCCAACAACACGGCAACTAATATAATATTTTGTTCATCATTATAATTTGTCATGGTCATTGTATTAAAATCATATGGTCTCCACCTAATTTGACTGGATGACTTTATGAGTTTGACGACTTGTATAAAAACTGATGACATCCAGTTGTTTTTTTGGTGGATTATGTGTGATCTCATATTTTTTTTACTGTACTATTATCATTACGTGAGGCCCTTTTTATGACGATTTAAGTGGGATAAATGTAAAATTTTTGAAGGTACAAAGGGAGAGGATATTTTTTTGACCGATTGAAGAAGCCACTTATATGAAAAGAGGCCACTTACCTCATGGAAATTTCAGATAGTGACATTTATAAGTAAACCATAGTGATTTTTCCAATGTATGTTAAATGTTTTTATTTATTTAATTATTTTTAAGTTTTGGAAATAATTTTATGAGATTTTGGATAGATGGTGATTGGGTGCACTGTAATTTTAATGGTGACAGATGGCAGAGAGCTGTCTGGAATCAACCCCGCGGCCCCTAGGGCAGCGGCGGTGATTCTTGGAATCACCCAAGGGTGGTGGTGATTCTCGGAATCAACCCGACGAGCGACAGAGCGCTGATCGAGGGGCCAACATCATTTTTTTTTAATTATGTTTTTTTCTTAATTTTTTTTTTGAAAATTTCACCCTTTTTTAATGTTTTTGTTTATTTATTTATTTTGATTTTTTTTTTCAAATTTTTTATTTTTACAAGTTATTTTTGTTTTTGTTTACACTTTTATTGGTTTTATATATATATATATATATATATATATATATATAGTCATGTTTTTTTTTATTTTATTGTTATGTCTTATTAGCAAGATGAAAATCATCACTCTAAACAAAAAGGATTGATGCTGCATCAATACTTTTCAAAATTAGCATGAAAATCATTAACATTTTAAAACAAATGTTTATACTTGATAAATGAAAAAATGACAATTTTTCTAAATCAACATGATATTTAAAAAATAAAAAATCAAAGAAAATTTAAAGTTAAAAAAATATGCAAAAAAGAAGAAGGTTATTCTACATCACGACTTTTCAAAATTGACTTGAAAATCACGACATTTAAAAAAAAAGTCATAAGAAAATTTAAAATGCCAATAATTAAGGGTGATTCTGTAGCACCAGTTTTCAAAATCTGGTGTTTTTTTTGCTACCTCAAAAAAATGGGTACCAGATAATTTTCTTGTTTGATCAGTAACTATGTTAGTACATCTATACCAAAAAAATGTGGTTTCTTATATTTTTCATGCATCAATGTCACCAAAGATAGAGAACAACTCTATAAAGAGAGCACGAAGAATTATTGGCTACAAGAAAAGCTAATGATCAATGGTTTTGTAGTTGATGGACAAAACCCATTGATCCACCAGAGGCAGAACTAGGAACAAACTCTTGCTCATAAATGTAACAATTAGGCTCGAGGTCAAAGCACAAATTTAGGCATCAACAAGAAAGGCAAAGGCAGGAGCCATACCGACCATTCGTTCGCATGATCCATTCCCCTCAACATCTCTTCTAGTTGCAGTCCTAGACCTGGTTTCAGTTTCAGCCATTGACCCAATTAAGGTAAAGTGAGTTCTCATTTTATGAATAAGGCAACCTAGCTAGTGTTTTCGATTTTAGCAATCTAAAACCCGTATATAAATTTTTAGCAATCTGAAACCTCGATTTTCTTATATAGGGTTAGCTTGGCTTGGTATGTCTTCAATACCCTAATTTGTTGTGACCTCTATTTGAATGAGTAACATATTCATATCCAATCTAAGCGCATACAAACCTATTTATGAGTAGATATTTTCATATCCAAAGAGAAAAGGAGATTGAGAGATGTAAAATGTTATGAAACCAACTCCAAAAATAGAAGAAAAGAGAGATTAATGCCTTAGAAATAAGCCACTTTGAGGGGGCAACCTCCTTTACATTACATAAATGAACAATTCGTGGATGATACAAATGAAAAAACCTCTTTCTATATACAGGAGTCCATGGGGTCACAATATAATCCTAGTCGACCTAACAATAATAATGTAAGGGCACAATAATAACAATATTGGGGTTATAGGGTACAACAATAACAATAATGGGGTTACACTAACACAAATAAGGGACTATACTAGTAATATAGGGACCTAACATGCCCCTCTTCTTCAAAAAAGTATTGTCCCCAATGCTTGAGTAGCTCTGGATGCTTCTGTATAAAATTATCATCCTTCCATGTAGAATCTTCAGTGGGTAAGTTCTTCCACTTGATGAGATGCTCTGAAATTGATCGATTTCGTATCTGTCGAGTTCTTGTTTTCGTGACTGCTTCAGGTTCCAAAATGATTTTTCCTTCCTCATCAAGTTCTGGCAATATTGTTTGAACTGGAATTTTGTCACCTATAACATTTTTTGAGCATGAAACATGGAAAACTAAATGCACTTGCGAAGAAACATGAAGCTCCAATTTGTATGCCATAGTACCAATCTTTTGCAACAACTTGTAAGGACATAGTACTTTGGCGATAATTTATTATCTTTCTTAGCTTGCTCGAGGGACATTTGTTTGTATGGTTGTAGTCGTAAATATACCCAGTCTCCTACAAAACTTCTCTCGTTGCGATATTGATCTGCCTGTTGTTTCATTCGATTTTGTGCCAAATTTAGGTTAATATTTAAGAGTTGGAGAACTTCTTGTTGATGCTCGATGTGATCTTCCACTGCTTGAACCTTAGAATTTTATCTTAACGATGATTTGATGGACGATGGATGATATCCATAAAGTGCCATAAATGGGGTCATTTTTGCTGGAGTATGGAAGGAAGTGTTATACCACCATTCAACGAGAGGTAACCACTTGACCCATTGTGTTTTCTTATTAGATAGAAAACAACGAAGATATCCTTCCAAACATTTATTCACTATCTCAGTTTGACCATCAGATTGAGGATGATAAGATGAGCTATGAGCTAGTTGAGTACCCAAACAAGAAAATATTTACGTCCAAAAATTTCCAGTAAAAATTGGATCTCTGTCACTTACAATAATCTTTGGGTTTCCATGTAGCTTTTGAATTGTTTCCATAAATTCCGTAGCAATTGTACTTCCTTTAAATGGATGAGATAATGCACAAAAGTGTGCATACTTGGTAAGTCAATCAAATACCACCATGATGACACTCTTTCCTTCAGAATTAGGTAAAACTGTGATAAAATCCATTGAAATCTCTTCCCAACGTTGACTTGGAATGGATAAAGGTTGTAAAATTCCAGGGGTCTTAATTGTCTCTACTTTATTTTGTTGGCAAACCAAACATTCCGCCACAAACTTTTGAATATCAGATTTAAGGCCATCCCAAAAAAAATCCTTCTTCACTCTGTGGTTAGTTTTAAAAAATCCTGAGTGTCCTCCTAAAGGAGAAGTGTGCAATTCCAAAATAATCTTTTGTTTTAGTTGGGAATTCTTGCAAATATATAAGCAATCTTTGTACCATAAGGAATCATTTTTCCAGCTAAATGTATCAGATGTACTAGGATCTTGCTGCAAATTTTGAATGAGTGTCCACACTTCTTCGTCCTTCTTCCATTCATCCCTTGCTTCAGTTATCCAATCTTCTTGGATAATAGAAATGATACAAAGCAATGCTTTCACCTCTTCATCCTTTATTGAGAGTGCATTTGCAACAACATTTAACTTCCCTTTTTTGTAGATGATTTCAAAGTCATAACCCAACATCTTTGTGACCCATTTTTGCTGCTCTTCTGAAGATAATTTTTGTTCCAAAAAGTGTTTAAGACTATCATGATCAATTTTTACCTTGAAGTGTCTTCCCATCAAGTAAGGTCGCCATTTATTTAGTGCATGTAGTATTGCCAACATTTCCTTCTCATAAATAGATTTATGTAAATTCTTTCCTTTGATTGCATGAATTTCAAAAGCAATGGGTCTTCCTTCTTGCATTAAAACAACACCAATTCCATTTCCTGAGGCACCACATTCCATAATAAAGGTTTTTGTGAAGTCTGGCGTAGCTAAGACGGGTGCTAGGCACATTGCCTCTTTAATATGTTCAAAGGCCTTATTTGCTTCAGGAGTCCATGAAAATGCATCTTTCTTCAATAATGTTGTTAGAGGTGCAACTATTCTCCCATAATTCTTAACAAACTTGGGATAATATCCTGTTAACCTGAGAAATCCTCGCAAGTGCTTTATGGTTGAGGGGACTTTCCATTCTTTAATGGATTTAATTTTGTTAGGGTCTACCTTAACACCCTCGTGAGATACCGTATGACCCAGATATTCCACCTCTTGTACCCCAAAGAAACATTTGGATGTTTTTGCATATAATTGTTTCTCCTCCAATAGTTTGAGCACCCTGTCAACATGTTGAACATGATCCTTCCAAGGCTTGCTGTAGATTAGTATATCATCAAAAAATACTAGCACAAATTTTCTAAGGAAGGGTTTGAAAATGGAATTCATTAACCTTTGAAATGTAGAAGGTGCATTGGTAAGGCCAAAAGGCATGACCAAAAATTCATAATGACCCTCATGAGTTCAAAACGCTGTTTTCGGTATATCTTCAGTCTTCATTCTAATTTGATGATATCCTAAATGAATATCCAACTTGGTAAAATAAATTGCTCCATGTAATTCATCCAATAATTCATCAATCATAGGAATAGGAAATTTATCTTTAATAGCGAGCTTATTGATCTCCCTATAATTCGGACACATGCAACGCGATCCATCTTTCTTGTGCACCAATACTACTGGAGCAGAGAAAGAACTTTGACTAGGTTGAGTTATACCAACCTCCAACATTTCTGCAATCATACATTCAATTTCGCTCTTTTGGACATAAGGATATCTGTAAGGACTAATGTTTGGAGGAACACTTCTTGGAATCAAATGTATAGCATGATCATGATCACAAATAGGTGGGAGTCCTTTGGGAGTTTCAAACACCTTGGAATGATTGTCCAAGACTTTTTGGAGATCTGGAGAAATAGATGATTTTGATGTTGGAACTTCTATTGAGCATAATTGTGCAATTACGTCTCATTGTTCTTTATTTAGATGTTTTCTCATGACATTAGAGCTTATTATCTTTCCCAGATTCCCTTCGATACCCCGTAATTCGATTTCCTTTCCTTCGGAAAAAAATTTCAAGAAAAATGCTTGAAAATTAAAATCTACCATCCCCAAAGATTGTAACCATTGTACTCCTAGTACAACATCAACACCTCCCATTGGAATGGAAAGCATCGGACTATTCAATACATATTCCCCCATGGTTAGCTTGATATTATGGAATTTTATAGAGCAATTTATAGTTCCTCCATTTGCAACCATCACTTGACATTCTGGTGTTGGGTATAGGAAACAATTCAATTCCTTGGCTACCTTACAATGAATAAAATTATGGGTATTACCCGAATCAATCAACACTATTACCTTTTTCTTCTTGATATGTCCTTCTATCTTGAGAGTTTGAGGAGTGGGAATTCCTACCAATGCATTACATGATATGGTTAGACTCATTTCTTCTTATTCTAGGGTTGGTTCCAGGTGCATATCCTCTTCTTTTGAATTTTATTGTTCATTTTCTTCCTCCTCTTCACAATCTATGTAAAATAATTTCTTCTCAGCACACTTATAACCTTTAATGTATTTTATATCACAACTGTAGCAAAGCCCTTTTGCTATTTTTTCTCCCAATTGTTGTGGTTTCAACCTTGTAGGTTGTGGAAGTCTAGGAGTAGCAACACTTCCATCTTTATAGATGTGAGTGGTAGGCTTCCTTGTCGCCATAATTTTACATTCAATTTTTCTTGCCAACCTGAATGCCTTCTCCAATGAATCAGGTTCCCAAACACGAACTTCATGTTGGACGTTATCCTTTAAAGTCCCTATGAAGACATCAATCCTGTATTCCTCTGGAATATCAGTTACCCTTATATTCAATTTTTGGAAGTCCTCAATGTGCTCCACCACTGAACCTTTTTGTTTGAGATTTATCAATTGGCTAAAGAAGGTGTTGCTCTTTATATCCTCATAATGTGCTATCATTTCCTCTGTAAAAATCGACCAAGTGACAATTTTTTTACGGGAGCAAAGCCATCGATACCATACAAATGTATTTTGTTCTAAATGTAAAGTTGCAATGCGTACCTTTTGTGTGTTTTGCAAATTATTGAGGTCAAAATATTGCTCCATCTGTATATCCATGTTACAGGATCCTTGCCATCAAACTTCCTCATATCCATATTTGGAATATGGTGGTTCTTCCATCCAAAATTAGAGTTTATGAAATCACGATTAACATTTATTTTGTTCTCATCGTGAGTTTCCTCTACTATTTTTTTGCCATTAGGAAACATTTCTTGTATCAACTTTGTCAAACCTTCCATGTTTGCGTTTAGAACATTCTTCATGTTTTCCATTTTTTATTCCATCTCATCCATCTTAGCTTCCATTCCATCCATGCTATTATTCAAACCATCCATCTTAGCTTCCACGCCTTTCTTCAAACCATCCATCTTAGTTTTCATGCCTTTCTTCAAAACCTCCATTTCATTTTTTGTTGCTCTTTGCGAGAGCGAAATTTGGTGCACTTGCCCTTGTAATTTTGATATGTCATGTTGCATTTCTTCGTCTTCATGAGTCATAGTAGAGGCTTCTGAAGGCTTAATGGGTGTTGCATTCTTTTTAGGGGGTATTTCAGAACCCAATAATGATATCTGTTCTAAAATATGCCCTTGGAATCAATTCAAATTGATTTTTCACACAAGACTTATGCAATTCGAAAAAAAATACACACCTTTTTCTTGCTTTTGAGGAGCTCGATATTGAAACTGAATTATCTCTGTGATTTTGGATCTTCAATATTTGAAATTCTTCCCTGTAGTATCCCTCTGAATCCTCTTTCGAATTCCACATGTTTGACATGATTTGGATTCTTTAAGGCAAAGTTATGCCCAATCTCCCATAATGACCTAATTATGGACTGTTTGAGTAGATCGAAATTGTACGGTGTGCCACGTGTGAATTTTTCCTTGTTCGGCCCTGAAATGATATACAGGAAACTATAGTCCATTTAATTGTGGCCACTTTTTACAGAATTCCATTCCGATGCTCAGAGAGAGAGTTACGACGATTTTCCCATGGTCACCTCTTTGAGATGAAATTTAAATCCTGAAAAAACCTTGACTTCCACAGATCATATCTCCAAAAATATTGCGAACCAAGATCTGAAATTTCTACACGAAATTCCTTAGGATTTCGGCTTCACTCTCTAAACATTTCAGATTTTGAAACGTTGTATAAAAAAATTTATAACGAAAATTCCACGATGTCCTGTTTAGGTGAAATTCGAGAGCCTGAAAAAACCCTAACTTTCACAGATCATATCTCCAAAAATATTGCGAACCAAGATCTGAAATTTTTACACGACGTTCCTCAAGATTTAGAATTCGCTATGTTAAAATTGAAACTTCTGAAACTTCGTAGAAAAAAAATTATAGTGACAATTCCACGATGACTTGTTTGGAGCAACGAAACCCTAGAATCCAAAGCTCTGATACCAATGTTATGAAACCAACTCCAAAAATAGAAGAAAAGAAATATCAACACCTTAGAAACAAGCCACTT
The DNA here is from genome assembly GCA_034641835.2 of Pinus albicaulis. Lineage (NCBI taxonomy): Eukaryota > Viridiplantae > Streptophyta > Pinopsida > Pinales > Pinaceae > Pinus > Pinus albicaulis. Next base: position 1,227,713,199 of record CM076580.1, read on the forward strand.
TTAGGGGGAAACCTCGTTTACATTACATAAATGAACAATTCTTGGATGATACAAATGCAAAACCTTTTTCTATATATAGGAGTCCATGGGGTCACAATATAATCCTAGCCAACCTAACAATAATAATGTAAGGGCACAATAATAACAATATTGGAGTTACAGGGGTACAACAATTACAATAAGGGGGTTACACTAACACAAATAAGAGACTATACTAGTAATATAGGGACCTAACACAAAAATATGCAACAATCCATATGCTTCGTTACGTTTGTTGAACCACTTCAACTTTTCAGCATTAACTATGGGTTCAACTTTAGTTCCTATTGTTCTTTTTGAACAAGCCTTTGCTCTTCAGATTCCATTTACACTCATAGTAATTTCATGGTGCAAGGAGGAGAATCTAAGTCTAATCCATTGCTGTAGAATTAAACTACTGTTGTATCTATAGCAAAGTGAAAATTGTTGTATAACAAAGGTCCATAACAGAATGGAGGAACACTTTCAAGGCTTACGATGCAACAATTCTTACAACAAATTGTTGTGAAACGTCTCTCAGGAAGCATTCATTAAGACCAGCCCAAGCCCATGTCAAGATGTGGTGAAGTATCTTGCTTTCCATATAATAAGAAGCCTCTGTTTTCCACCATTTAAGCTTGCTTCTATCAGAATTTCTCTTGTGTTGAGCATGTGCCATTTGATATTCTATTTCAATGTACATATATACATAGTTGGCTTGCTCCAACATTAGATAATAAAACCACATCTGTCATTTGATGTATATCTGATGCAAGTTTTCGGTATTTATGACAACGATAACATATTGTGTTAATACTTGCAAAATAAAAATCACTTATCCCTTATGAATATGATATATGATATGATATATGTTTGTGCCGATTCATGTTTGTTGTATATCTAAGACTCTGATATATATTTGTGACTATTCAAGTGCAAAACCAATAAGTGTTGAAGAGGTTAATCCCCTCTCTGCCCGGATAGGCGATCCCTACTAGCCCGAATCGAGTCTAGCAACAATCAAACACGCTACGGTGCGAGTTTCACGATTTCAAATAAACGGAGCTTGTGATGAAGGCTTACCTGGAATCCAACGCGTCGTTTGTAGAAGGAGTGGTGCTCTAGTTCCTGCGCCTAGAAAATCACAATCCTCATGATCTCCATGATTGGACACACACACATACAGAAAACAACACAAACACAAGCATAAAATCCGATGTATACAACTATGTCGGTCGAAGAAGACATAAATCATGAACATAATCAATAACAAGAGTGGAACCATAACCAATAGTCGCTTATCATTAATGAATCAAAAAGAAGAATACAACCATAGCTTCGACGCAACACTCTTCTTTGACGAGGTCATCAAAAAAACATGTCTCGATAAAGCCTATCAAGGATGGGACAAGCCTCTCTCTCGGATACTTGACAATAGTCTCCTTGCTTGGATTTGGCCTTAAGGGAATCAAGAAGGCTCTTGCGGCATAAGGATGTGAAAGCTCTTCGGCCCTAGCTTCCCAAAGGAGATGAGCAAGCTTTTATAGATGGAGGAAGGGGTTGGGATCCCTATAATTATGGGATTGGCCATATCATCGAGAAGCTTCCATGAGAGGTGGCTAACCACTTCCTCTCTATGAAAACCGTAGCCAAACCTCCCAACTCAAGATAGATATCGGTCCGAGAATTTGTTGGGACGCAGCTTCCGCCATTTATTTACCTCTTAATATGGTTGGCGCGGGTGCGGCTCTGTGATAGAGCGCCAATTGGTGCGCCCTCTTTGCGGGGATTTACCTCCTTGGCGCGAGGGCTGAGCGTGGAACCGCGCCAATGGAAAAAGAGCTATTTTTAGGGTTTTGCGAGGATATGTCTTCGGGGCAATGAAAGCTCATATTCGGAGGGATGCCTTTATTATTTTCAAGTCTTTCTGCGCTCACGGGTCATGGAATGAGCCACTCAATGTGCGGGATGGGGAATGGAAAGGACGGTGACAAATTGCCGTGTGAAACGATTCCCCCTGAAAGCACGGGGCCCGAGAGAGAGAGAGGGGGTGGGCGCACACGGTATGCCGATGGCTGTTCCATCGGAAGGCACACGGAGCGAAAGTACAGCGTGTCTCGGATACATGATATATATGCGTGGTATGGGTGCAACCATCCATAACAACGTATACAATAATCTAGATCCAAGGCATGGACACAACCATCCGGAAGAGGATCGATAAATAGACTCGGGTATGGTCGCGGCCATCAATAAAGTGAGTCCTACGTAATAATAGTCCACAAAATGGCAGCTTGGATTTGTGAGAAAAAAATCCCGAGGTCTTGCGCTCCATCTCGACCCGAACAAGTACAAGTTCAAGAATGCGAATATATGAGGCCGTCGAACATGCAAGAACATCGTACGATTACCGACCAATGATGAAGAGAACATTATGAGACGCGAGAGGACACGGCCAATGACAATGGCCCTCAAGGTACTATAGGTACAATCTACGGCATGTGAATCAATGAGGTGGCGTCGAACACTGTAGAATCACTCGATCGGAGGCCAATGATGAAAACCTCACGTCGAATGAGACGAACCCGCCATTGAGGCATGCGGGCTCCCGAGGTACCATAAGGGAGTCTCTAGATCGACTTCTAGATAATGGTAGAAGTCGACGGGAAGTGACCTTGATCGAAGGTGGGCCATAATGTTTCCCACATCATCGACACGAGACATAGGGAACATGATGTTTTTGTGAATCGGGATCATATGAGAATCGAGAGGAAGGTTGATACTTTGCGAGTCAACTTCTCTTGAACATATAATGGCACAATAGTGGATTTAGCGTGTTGACATCAACGGTCTCGAGAGGTCATGGTGACAAGGCGGCGAAGCAGATGAGAGGTCAAAGGGATTATCCAAACCGGAGGGCAAGTGAAAAACGGTTGAAGATGTCCCCAACCCGACACGAATGCGATTGATGCCATGTTCGAAAGCGACATACGCAGAACGTACAATGATGCGGTTCATTCACCATTTATGGCGAGTATCCCAATTATTTTTGATAACAAACGAGGGGATAGCATATGCTTGTAATATGGTCCGCCTGTCGGGCGAATCCATCCCCTAGTACATTTAACGAGCCCTAGGAAGGAGAAACTCGTAGAGACGTCATTCCATTGAATCCAATGTCGAGGTTTTAATGAGTCGAAAAAAGGAAGAACTTGACGTCTTTTCATATTTATAGAGTTTCGAAAAAGACAACGAGAAAAGTAAACTCCGGCGGTCCCTTTCGTATATAGTTCCTCGGACCGAAAAGGTGAAAACTAATATCAAAGAAAACCTCCTAGTCGTGATAGGCTGGGGTGTTCCTTTTTCATAAATAATCCCATCCCGGCCCGAAAAAGGGTAACGTATCTTGGGTAGATGTCGATTCGCGTCCCGCCTTTCGCAGATCAAACGACAAGAGACCTCGGCAATCTTTTCATGTTTGAAATTGAGAAAAGAGGTGAAAGATGACTCCAAAGTGACTTTTTTGTGTATTTACCGAGTCGAAAAAGTATAAAATACAACTCGTTTCACCGTTTTAAGTGCGTAAAAAAAGCTTGTTCTTTGCACAAAAAGCAAGTGTAAAACATTTTTGACAAAATATATTAAAATATTCAGAAAAATAACTTTCAAAACCTATTTTGAGTTCAAAAAGTTATAAATATGTCAAATGGTAAAAATAAAATTACTTTTCACTATTTACCTCATTTGAAGAGTAGCGATGGTCCATTTTGTGTGCGAACTTCGACGGCGATTGCGACCGATTCGGGCTGCAAGTCGGTTAAATACAATTCGAGTGAGAGACATTTCTTTGTACTCCATTTCAATCATTTTCATAGAATTTTTATTGCATATTAGACCTTTGTGAGGAATTTTGAATTTTTGGGGCTCCGCCCATTAGCACGGGTATCAGAGCACGGACCCGCGCCAATGGTATTTTTATTTCCAAGGGGCCCGGCGCCAATGGCGCGCGGTAGGAAAGCCGGTCGGCGCCCGGCGGGGGCTGTCAGAATTTCATTTGAAATTTCCACCCTTGTTGAATGAATTGCATGAATTTTTAAAGGATAGCGAGAGGTCTAATTGAATGACCATGTGAATGCGGGCAACCGATCAAAATGGTCATTGAGTGGAAAGAGAGGGAGCACGAGGAAGAGGATGAACGAGGCCATGGAGAATGAAACTTGCATGAATGCCCTCAGAGCGTGGGCTTAGAAGTTCTTCACGACACCTTGCTTACGAGCTCGGCCGAGCTCCTACGGTCCCCGATTAGCATATGGGACGAACATGAACAAGTGTTCAAGTTGCGGGACCAAGTAATATTAGAAGCGGGAGGTTTCGACGACGTATACTTCATGGGACTATTGCGCGAAGGTACGGTGCCCATGACGGGGGAAGACGGACCGTACGGTGAGAAGATGGAGCGAGTGATGGCACGAGTGTGTGCCGAGGGGCACGAATGGGATCGGGGAAGTGGAAAAAGTAGACATCCATACTATTCCTGATCTACCACTCGGGGGTAGTGCTTCATACCATCACGCGGGACGGCAGAAGTTCCGCGCGAGCACCGCACGAGGCAACGAAGGCCCAGCTCTTACGCCTCGAGTGCATGAGTCCTATTATTCGGCGGGCACATCGGTGACAATAAATATCAAGAGACAGCTCACGAAGTATCGCTTGGTAAAATGAAACGGTTGTGGCTACGGTTCTATCCTGGTATCGTTCATTACGGAACGATTACCAATCTTCCGGGGCCAAGGGGCCATAGTAGCTGATTCGATTCCATGAGAGCCAAGAATGGCTCGGCGGGGCGCTTCGATGCGGAGGCTGGAGAGGCCAACGGATGTCACGGAGGCCGGAGTTTTGGGTGGTTGCGGCGTCGGTTGATTGTAGTGGAAAAATGGCCATATGCGGGAACCGATTTCCTTTCGGGACCCGGATCTCTTTGCCCGAGGAGGGAGATGATTGGGACAAGGAGTTGGGTATGATCTCTTCTCTTTTTTATTTTTATGTTTTATGATGGTAATACATGTCCGTTCTGACACATTTTATATGTATGCGGATGTGGACGGAGAGAACCCGGCCGGTATGTCTCCTATTGCGCGGAGGACTCTTCCACACACAGTCCTTAGAGCGAGAGGGTGCGAGAGTTGATCGAGTCTCGAGGAGTGTGCCGAGGATCCCCGAGACTACGCTCGGGCCGGAAGATGTACCGATGGCATACCGAGAGACATACGGTGGGGAGTGCACAGTCACCTCCACCGAATTACGAGACGCTTAGTGTGTGCGGTCACTTGTTATCATGAGCACCATGCGGATTAGACTCCTGAAGACTTTTATCATGCATATTTTTTGAGAGACATGTCGTCTCCGGATGTATTAAGATGAACATGTATATTTTTGATTTCTATATATATACATATCTATTTACGGATGGATTTTCCTTTTACATGTGATGATGTTTTACAAATTGCGCAAATGTATATCTAGAACCAAATTAGCCTCTTTTGCATCGATTAACGTATTCATATGCACAGGTATATGTTGATATGTAATATAGTCAAAATTTCTTTCCGGTAAAAAAATACGCGGATACGAAGTAAAATGGATGGGTTTCTTGCGGAATAGTGTCCATTCGGTTTGTGATACTACAAGTTTCAAGTCTAGATACACAAGCAATTCACGGAATGCAAGGTTTACAGCCTCGGTTAATAATTCTAACACGGCCCACTATATTCCGCGATGTTATTTGTGGTACGTCCCGGACACGCCGGGTTGACCCGCTCACCGGCCCGGGGATCGTAGATTACCGGACGCCGAAGACGAGGTTCCTGGTACGCGAGGCACCATGGCGAAACCGACAAAGCGGGTGTGGACATACACTTGCAATCGGGAAGACCGTCCCGGCGAGAAAGATGTTTACATACACACCACCACACATGCACACAAATGAATATACACACCCTGCGCCTGCACACACAAGACGGGCATGCCCCCCGACATGGTGTCTCAATTAGGGGTGCATGCCCCCAAGCTTCGGTCCATAGGAAATGGAGTGAAGGTTGAGATTTGAACTAAATCTATCAAAACTCGAATTGAACATGCTCGTGTTTCATTATTTTAATGAAGAGGTTGACACACTTAAAAGAACTAATATAAATGGCAAACTTGTTTTATTGTTTTTAGGAGCTTAACACAAGTGGAGGAACTATGCTCCAACGAGCTCCAAGGAGGAGGCTCGGGAGGAGATGATCATGTACGTTCCCAACGAATCCTCGGTTCAACGGAGATGTTGGTCGAGGATGGTTTCGGTGATGTTACCCAGTTTCCTTCGAAAAAGACCTCATGAGTCAATATAGGTGTACGAAGAGCGGAGTAGGAACTTTCGGGATGCAAATTCTCCGAGAAAAATCCGACGACGCGGGCTGGGCATGAAGAGGAACGATGATGTCCATCGCTCCAAAGGCGACTCCGCCAAGAGACAGTTCAACGATGGCTTCATCGGAAGGAAATTCTCTTTTAGAGGATCGGCGAATCGGCCTCGTCCGACGAGGGGATTGAAAATAGGTGTCCGAACCCGCCTCGAAGGAGCATGTTCGAGAGGAGGAGGATCGGATGCGGCGGCGATTTCCACGGTAGCTAATCTCTATTGGAGTTAAGGGCATTGATTCTCCAAGCTCAGAAACCTGCTCGAGGTGTAGGGATGAGCAGAGGTCATCGAGTGTTGGAGATCATGTTAACTTCGAAGCGGTGTGCGGTGGCGGAGCGGGGAAAAAATACATATGAGGACGGGGTCTTTGAAGGGCCGGGCTGCACTATCGGGGGATTTGGGATCTGATCCCGTACGGAACGTGGTGCTGGAGGTGGAGGTGAAGAACGATAATTGATCCATCGTAACGGTTTTTCCCTCATGAGGGAACTTAAGAAGTCGAAAGACGGTGGATGGCACGCATAGCATGGCATGAGTCCAAGCTTGCGGCCGAGAAGTATATTGTAGTTGAGCTTGGCGTCAACCACTTCTAATTCTACGTTGACGGTCTTCCCTTGTAAAGTGATCGCGGCTAAACTCTCAAGAACGACCGGGGGTTTGGATTACCGACTGTCAAATGCCTCTAGGGCATTAGGAGACGATGAAAGGGCGGGAGAGCCAATGGCCTTCCGGCAAGCGGACGACATGACACGGGTAGAGGCACCTTCATCCACAACGGCCCTATGGATGTTAAGACCGTTGATCCCGACTTGAATAACAAGAGCGATGCGATGTGGAAGTCGGGGGGATGAAATTACTCTAAATCGAAGGTGAGAAGACTCGAATCGGCGGGATCGATGCCATAGATTGCGACCAGTAAAGCCTTCGCGTTGCGAAGGACAACTTTGAAGAACTTCTAGTGTAGACATAGCGAGAAGGCGCTGTGCTAAATCCTCAACAATGCGTAGTCTTGAGCAGCACGGGCATTCGAATTATAAGAAGATCTTCGTAAAACACCTTTAGAAGGTGGCTTCACAACGGAGTTCGAGAGTAGGCTTCTCGATTTCCAATGAGCACGGAGACGAGGTGGGGGAGGTGGTCCATCCGCAACGCCTTCCCGGTGCACCGCCATGATTCGTTGTAATCAGCAAGGCAACGTGGCAATAGAAATGGGTGCCATGCCATTCATCATAAAGATTTGGGACCCAAATGGTGCGGATGGTGATGGATGTTCAACCATCTGGGTCTGTTTGAGATGGGAATGGTTCTTTAAGAGCTATCATAGGGTCCCTTTGGAGCCTTTTTTAGAAGTTGACTAATTTCAGGTCGTCGTGGAAAATCCTTGGTATAATGGTCTCCTTCACAAATGAGGTAGGGATACTTCGGTTTACGTTGGAAACCATCCTCGGTGCGAGTTTGGATTACGGCTTTGGGGCGTCGGATTTAGATTTGCCTTTGCCCTTATTTTTCCCTTTGGAGGCTTTCTCTGTAGGATTGGCACGAACGGCGTTAACCTCCCGCGGTTTTCCGGAATCGATAGGGGTGGGAGGAGTTGAATTATTGGATAAGGTTGGACTTACGCTTCCCATTCGAAGATTTCTTCGAATTATGAGACACGGAACCAATGACACCATCCTTTGCGGGGGTGGGTGGAGCCTTAGAGGTTCGGACACGTGGAGCATCCCAGACGAATATCATAAAGCGTGCCGGGCCGAAATATACAAGATCCGGATATTGGGCACGTGCAATGGCATTCCTCCGTCACACACGCTCCCATCGCAATATCTTGGGCGATTTTGTTCCACGAAGGAGGTGGTGAACCGGTGAGTTAGTATCTGATCGGGTATATGAAACGATCGATCTACAACGGCCGCCACTAATGAATGTGATCAGAAATGTGAGTGGCTTTGTCCTACTTCAAAGAAGTCGGGAGGTGCGTCCGGCTTCATAGCGAACGTGGCCGAAGTGCTCGAGCCATGGCTAAGGAATTGAAATGCGGAAGATGCCCGGATAACTCGATGTACCACTTAGCTGGCCCGACTCCGGTCAAAAGTCTTGTTGGAAGAGGCGCGGAGATGAATTGAATCATCGACCCAAGAGTTGGACGAACACCAAAGATGATACGTCATCACATGCGCTTGAAGGGTCCTCCCGAAGCACCCTCAAACTTGGAGCAATCTTTGGTATCTTGGTAGGAACCGGAGGTCAATGAGATTATGCAAAATCGGATCATTGGTCGATTTTGAAACATTCGGCAACTCGAGAGTGGCCGGGGAACGGCAATGCGGGGATTGATCGGCATGCCGAGCCCGGGATGAGGGCCGGTACAGCCACTCACGGTTAGAATATCCTTGCCCCCACTGGGTTCTGTCTGTGGAATTCATTGTAGGGGGTGTAGGTCGTATAACGGACGATTTGGGCTGTGGTAACCGGTGTGTGGGAGCTTGATAACCGGAGTACGGACCACTGATTATATGTCGGCGGTCTTAAAGCGACGTTTGGATTTGTTCTTGGTATAGGTAGAACTAGGTGGATAGAGGATAATACTTAGAGCCTCGGGGTTGGTTATAATTCGGTTGAGATTGACCATGAGGATAATAACCGCCACGAGGATAGTCGGCGTTGATAGGTGGAACCACTGTGAACTCGATAACTAGGGTGCGGTTGGTTGCGGCATCGAATAAATCGGTACAACGGTCGGGGTTAATGGAATGAGCGGGGGCGCACGGGTGAACGGGGTTGAACGGGGATAAACGAGGCTGCGCCGGTTGCACGAGGTTGACCTAGACGCCAAAAGGGCCCCCGGGGTTGTGCCGGATGGGCGGTTGGCAACGTAGGGCGGGGAACACAGTTGTCTCGGTGGCCATTTGGCTGGTGGGGGAAACAAGAGCAGAAAGACGTGCCGGCCATAGAGACCTGGAGCGGAACCCGCAGGATGGTCCCGGATATGCAACGTTGAAACAACGGGATACTACGGTTGCATAGGTTGAGAAAGGGGCACGGATTTTTCCCCCCGGGACCATAGGCGGTCCCGGTTGGTACACGGTGAGGGGCGCGGGTTGACGGAAGGGTTATGTGTGTCCTTGTGGAGCATGCGATGGCCCTTGTGGCCCGCGGGGATAGCCTTGCACGGGGCGCACTTGTGGGGTCATAAGGATAGCCGAGGTTGGCCCGAAGGTTGCCTTGCGGGTTATAAGCCTAGTTATAAGGTAAACCTTGAGCATGGAGGTGAGCCTCGGGGGGTGGGTAGACGTAAAATGTCCCTGTGCTCATCATGCGACTGTAAAAGCATACATGGGTGTGCCATCTGTGCATAGTGCGAAAAATAAGAGCGGTCGGGATCTTGGGAGGATGGTCTAGCCTCGGGGTTCGGCTGTTGTAGGGACAACCGATACTCCTCCCGGAAGATGTTCTACGGCATATGGGCCGCTAAATAAACGTCTTCGGGGAGGCGGCATAGCCCTCGCGGAGGGTGCCGTAACGGCAAGTGCGAGCGACCACACAAGCAGTGGGTCGAGCGGGTACATGATGACGGGTGTACGAGGAGAAATCCCCAATGAAGGAGCAACGGAGAGCCTCGTAGAAGGAGTGACACTCCCATAGAGGCTGCGGCGGAAATGATGCGACCCAAGGATCTATACCACCTAGCGGGAAATGAGAGGCGGATGATGACATGATCGGTTCGAGTTGTCTCCTGAAATAATCTTCGTGGGAAAGAGTGATAGTCTTCACCGGACGTTGGGATTTCCTCACTAGAATCACTCGTATTTGGAGCACAACTGCTTGTTGGATCTTGTAATAGACGGCGAGGACTGGAGAAGAGCAAAAACGAAGCTATAAAGGCGAGCCCGATGTAAGAGAAGACACGCTACTCTTGGTCGGACCAAGGGGTAGGAAAAGGGCCAATTGAACTCAGCTGACGCTGGTCCCCCAAAGGGTTGCTCGGAAAGAACCGGTCCCCCGTCGGAAACTCGGAAACAATGGGTTGCTTTGGTTCGGCGGAGAGGATTGGAAACCTCGATGAATGGAAATCATATAAGGACTACCGGTAGGCCAGAAATCGAGGGTTCATGCATTGTGATGATAACGACAAGAGAAAAAAGATAAAACACACACACGGGGTGAAAAGAGTCAAGACACACAATCAAACGGTCAACAAGCATAATATAACAAGGCATGTGATTGTGGGTGATTATTTTTTACCACATTGAAAAATAAGAAACACCAACTTTGACATTTCATGTTTGAGAGTCGAGAGAAACGGTCGAAAATGTGACTCTAGCTCTTTTCTGATTTGAGCACAGCATTAGAAAGGACAAGCGCTTGGTGATCCTTTTAATTTAGGGAGTCGGAAAAAGATCAAATGACTACTCGGGAATACTATGCAAGGGTGTACCAAATAACATGGCTGTCTATACCTTGTTCAATAATGAAAGAGAGAAATCAACCAAGGACTTTCCGTACGTGTCGACAATCTCCCCGAATGCGTGTCCGGTGTATCACGGGTATAGGGCGGCGGGACTCGGCTTCCTATGGATAAAGGATTGAAACCTAGTGGGGTCTCCCTTTATATACACGACGGTATGGGGAGCACAAGTCCGTACTAGTGTTGTCTAAAGCCAAAGAGGTGAACGAGAAAGCTACTGGGTTTTAAGACATCGGGACACGTCTCTAGCCTAGACCTCTAAATGTGTTTCGTTAGATTTTCAATGTTTTGCCTTAGTGTAAGTTGAGTAAATTTTAAAGTTTATTTTCAATTACGTTTTAGTTCGGGACCTAACGAATGTGATGTCTCAAAAATCTCCTAAATACTAAAACCCTGTACCCACGGTATATCATTTTGTTCGGCGAGAAAGCTATTTTTCTAGGGAATGACTCGCCGAACCAGCACCGCTAGAATATGCGGATGATGCACGCGCGATAAACCGTCGAGCGCTATTTTTACGAGGCACGACCCAGGGACTCAAATTCGAGAATCAAACCCGCCGTTACTCCACAGTTACGGAGAGGACCCGTCTGGCGCTCTCGGACCCGGTTGAGCTATCCCTTGGGGCTCCGATGAAAACTAGCTATAGAAGAGTTAAGAGCTTTTTACACAAACAAAATGATCGGAAGACAATCGGTGATATCTCTATTTTGTTAATGAAACTAAATTTTTTTCTTTCAACGTCACTAATTACTAATAACAACGAAAAGATTTTAATTGCACTAATCAATCAAAAAGCAAAAGAGATTTTTTATTTTCAATGTTTAAGAGCTAGATGCACTAAACAAACCGAAAACAAATGAGAAGCAATTTGAGAAATAATAATAAGAGAGAAAAAAACAAGCGAGATTTCACTCAATGGCACAAACAATCGGATCTCAATCGACCAAAAAGTCCTCAAAACCAAAGAAAAGTACCAAAGACACTAATGAGTCGTGTAATCTAGGCCAAAAATAGACGACGAAATTTGATGAAAACGAAATCGGTCACTCCAAAAAGCACAATAAAAATGATAGACAAAAACTGTCAAACGAATGCAAGGAAGCAATCCCAAAAGTCGGCGGAACGAGCAAAAACCAAAAAAAACCCCACGAGAGCTCGACTCACAATCGCCTGAATGCCTAGGGCTTGAATGCAAAATCGAAAGAAATAGGCAAACAACCAAAAGGATGGAGGTTACAATCGGTCAAACTAGGCTCTCGTGCCGCCAAACAGCTGAAAAAACAAGATCAAAATCACAAATCAGGTCCGGAAAGCATAAAACACGGCGAGCCTAATAGCTCACGGGATTGGCGCGGCGCTTGAGCTTAAAATTAAGCGCCCGAGAAAGGCAATGGCGCGGGTGATACACAAGCAATGCACGCCAATGGGCACGTACATCTACACCTTTGAAAAGCGCGCCGGTCTAGTTTACTATGGGAAAATGAAAAACAAGTAATCTGAGACACGAATGATGATGACAAGGCTAAAACAAAGCCAAAAAAAATAGAAAAAAACAGATCTAAGGCGACCAAGCAAGCAAGGCCAAGAAATTGACCGAAAAGAGAAGACAACACTCCAATTTGTTAGAATCACATTAAACTAAACGGAGATTGATCGAAGCAGCGTTGATCTACTCCGCTAATGCGAGGAGAAAAGCGTTTCGAAGAGCTATCGTGTACTTCGATTGTCTATAGCTTACAAATCAAACGACGAAGCGGAGTCCCCCGGCGGGTCGCCAAATTTTTGAAGAGGTTAATCCCCTCTCTCGCCGGACGAGAGCGATCACAGCGGATCGGGTCTAGCAACAATCAAACACGCTGCGATTGTGGGTTCTATTGCGAAATAGTGAATTGAGATGAAGGCTTGCAGAATCCATGTTGTCTTTTGGCAGTGGTTCTCCGTTCTATACTGCCTTGACGAATCCCCAAATCCCCTCCACGATCTCCGTGATCGGACACGTGCACATGCAAGAAACGGCACAAACGCAAGCATAAAATCCCGGTGTATACAACTATGTGTTAGTCGAAGAAGACATAACTCATGTGAACATAATCAAGAACAAGAGTGGAACCATAGCAGCAGTAAACTATTATTAATGAATCAAAAGAAGAATACAACTATAAAAAACTTCGACCTTTGACACTCTCCTTTGATGGGTCGTCGGCAAAACATGTCTCGATAAAAACTGTCAGGATGGGACAAGCCTCTCTCTGAGTACTTGACAATAGTCTCCTTGCTTGGATTTGGCCTTAAGGGAATCGAGAAGGCTCTTGCAACGTAAGGATGTGAAAAGCTCTTCGGCCCTAGCTTCCAAGGAGATGAGCAAGCTTTTATAGATGGAGGAAGGGGAGTTTGGATCTAAGTTATAGGATTGGCCCTATCATCAAGGAAGCTTCCGCCAGGAGGTGGCTAACCACACTTCCTCTCTATGGAAATCCATGAAAACCAAACCTCCCAACTCCAAGATAGATATTAGTCCGGGGAAATTTGTTTGGGTAGAAACTGCTTCATTTATTTTTAAAAAACACATCTTAATATGGTTCGCGGGTGCGCTCTGTGATAGAGCGCCAGTTGGCGCGCCCTCTTTGGAGGATTGCCCCCTTGGCACGGGGGACGAGCGTGGAACCGCGCCCCGTGGAAAAAAGAGCTATTTTTAGGGTTTTTTGCGGGGAGATGTCTTCGGGGCAATGAAAACTCATCTCGGAGGGATGCAATGAAAGTATTTTCAAGTCTTGTCTCTACTCACGGGTCACGGAATGAGCCCTCTAATGTGCGGGATGGGGAATGGCGAGACGGTGACAGGTGCGTGTAACAATAAGCATCAGTAGCATAAGCACCACCAAAACCATCAGTGGTTTAATCGGTGGTTTGTTGTGTGAAAGATGCACGAGCAGTGGCATATGCATACCTAGGAACATAAGAAGATCCTGTTGATTAATAACCAAGTCCCACCAATGGTAGGGTCATAAGCATCAACAATTTTAGCTGAACCAATTGATCCAACTACAAATCCATTTAAGGTAAGCCATGTAGCTCTTGTTTATCCAACAGTAGTAGAGGCATAGGTAGGATAAGCCCCACAAGTATAGGTATATATAGAAGCAATAGATTATATTTTTGAAGCACACGTAGGGAAATGGGCATATCCAGTTGCTTACCCAAAACAATATTACCTAGCAACATACCTTACAAAGCTAGATTGTGTCTTTCAAAAGATATATCTCGATAATGAGTTTAGAGATCGAGATTATTCTGACCTTAGTGATCATGGTAAAGAGTCAGATGATTGTAATAGTTTTCCAGCTCTAGAACCTATAGATCCAGAGCAAGTAAAATAGGTAGTTGATTCATAAGTTCTAGGTATAGTATCCAAGTTAGCATAAGAAACACCAGTAGCACAAGTAGCATATCCAATAGCAAAAGAAGATGTTTCAGGGCCACACCTAGTGACAGATCTAGAACTTCGTCAGCAAAATGAAGAGTTCCACTAGAAAATTTGGCGGAAATTCCGACGGCCAATTCGTCGCTATTCCGACATAGTGGGTGCAAGACGACGATTCGAGGGCGGACAAACCGTGGTTTGTCATGCCGTCGCGGTTCGAACGCACGTAAAGTGTCGCACTATCGACACTTCTTCGTCGCTTCCGAACAAGTGTCACTCTTCGACGTCTCACAAACTTCGTCGCGCCTCCGAGATTTGTAAAGTGTCGCACTTCCGATGAGAAATGTGGTTCGACGTTTGGAACGTCGCTCTTTGGATGCTTGTAAACGGTCACAATTCCGACCCAACGCGGTCCAACGTTTTGGACGTCGCTCTTGGCTTGTCTGTAAGATGTGTCGGAATGCCGACGATATGTGGTCCGACATTTTGGAACGTCGCTCTTCCCGTTTGGGCATCCTTCGACGTTTATAACGTTGCTCTTCGACGTTTGTAATACGTCGCAATTTCGACGAAATGTGGTACGACGTTTTTATCTTGTCTCTCTTCCGACGTTTCTAGGTTGTCGCGGTTCCGACGTCTACACAAAGCGTCGGTGAATATGGAGGTTCAATTTAAAAAATAAAATTAAAACTTTAAAATACGAAAACGTTGTTTTGAATATATTATATGAAGTAAAACAGTCCATGAAGTCATTAAATTTTTCACATCTGAAGATTGGAACCCAAATATCCATCGAGAAAAGTGGAAGTCCCACCCCGGACGATGATAGAAAAATACCCATGTCACATACGGGGACTTGATATAAAAAAACCAGGTAACGGTCCACATGGAGATTATCGACAAATGCGAGAAAGCATCCAAATATGCAGAGGCATCTATAAGAAAGTGAAATAATAAACGGTAGCAGAATAGTAAAACAACAGATGAAGTCTTTGATGTCCATTGTTCCAAATACAAATTAAAGTACCCAAAATCCTTGAACGGAAAAACGCTAATCATGTGAGTGTGATATGTCCAAAATATAAAAAGACCATCGGAATATCAATAAACCAGCAACATAGACCAGCATTGCTAGTTTTGAAGGCGAGTGATAAACATTAATCATTTTTTTTCACAAGAGAAAAAACGTTGTTTTGAATATATTGCCAGTAAAACGATCCATGAAGTTATTACATTTTCACATACGAAGTTTGGAACCCAAATATCCATCCGGAAGAAAAGTGGAAGTCCCACCCAGGCAGTGATGAAAAATACCCCATGTCACATACAGGGACTTGATATAAAACCCAGTAACGGTCCACATGGAGATTATCGACAATGCGAGAAAGCATCCAAATATGCCCAAGGCATCTATAAGAAAGTGAAATAGTAGTATGTAGAATAGTAAAGCAACGGATAGAGTACCGACGTTCATTGTTAAATACAAATTAAAGTACCCAAAATCCTGCCCAACGAGAGAAAAATGCTAATCATGTGAGGAGTGTGATATGTCCAAAATATAAAAATACCATTAGACCATATCAATAAACCGGCTTAACATAGACCAGCATCGCTAGTTTTGAAGGCGAGGAGTGATAAACATTAATCATTTTTTTCACAAACTTGTTGTTTTGAATATATTATATGAAGTAAAACAATCCATGAAATCATTACATTTTCACATCTAAAGATTGGAACCCAAATATCCCATCCAAAAAAGTGGAAGTCCCACCCCGGACGGTGATAGAAAAATACCCCATGTCACATACGGGGACTTGATATAAAACCCGGGTAACGGTCCACATGGAGATTATCGACAATGCGAGAAAGCATCCAAATATACTGAGGCATCTATAAGAAAGTGAAATAGTAGTATGTAGAATAGTAAAACAACGGATAGAGTACCGACGTCCATTGTTCCAAATACAAATTAAAGTACCCAAAATCACGCAGCAACGCTAATCATGTGAGGAGTGTGATATGTCCAAAATATAAAGACCATGAGACCATATCAATAAACCGACCAAAATAGACCAGCATCGCTAGTTTTTGAAGGAAGAGTGATAAACATTAATCATTTTTTTTCACAAGAGAAAGCTTGATGTTTTAAATATATTGTATGAAGTAAAACAGTCCATGAAGTCATTACATTTTCACATCTTAATATTGGAACCCAAATATCCATCCCGGAAAAAGTGGAAGTCCCACCGGACAATGATAGAAAAAATACCCCATGTACGTAACGACTTGATATAAAACCCGGTACTTCGGTCCACATGGATATTATTGACAATGCGAGAAAGCATCAAGAAATATGCCGAGGCATCTATGAAAGTGAAATAACGGTATGTAGAGTAGTAAAGCAATAGATAGAGTACGTACCGACGTCCATTGTTCCAAATACAAATTAAAGTACCCAAAAATCCTTGAACGGAAAAACGCTAATCATGAGGAGTGTGATATGTCCAAAATATAAAAAGACATTAGACCATATCAATAAACCAGCAACATAGACCAACATCGCTAGTTTTGAGCGAATGATAAACATTAATCATCGGAAGAAAAACGCTATTTTGAATATATTATATAGTAAAATAGTCCATGAAGTCATTACATTTTCACATGCGAAGATTGGAACCCAAATATCCATCGAGAAAAGTGGAGGTCCACCCGGACAATGATGAAAAATACCCCATGTCACATACGAGGCCATGATATAAAAAATCGAGTAACGGTCCACATGGAGATTATCGACAATACGAGAAAGCATTCAAATATGCAGAGGCATCTATAAGAAAGTGAAATAGTAGTATGTAGAACGATGAAAGCAACGAGATAGAGTACCGATGTCCATTGTTCCAAATACAAATTAAAGTACCCAAAATCCTTGAACAGATCAAGAAAAACGCTAATCATGTGAGAATTCTAATTAAGTTAATCTATTGTTGAATAAAATTACACCGAAGTCAAAAACATTGCTGGCCATACTCATGGCAAATTTGTCATCAAAAAATCAAAAAATTAAGAAGACTACCCTCATGCGGGGGAAACCCGGAGTCTTGAACGTTTAATTTACGGAAATTCCAAAAAATATTACAAAGGTCCAACACAGTAAATAAAGTAAAAGCAGCCCAGTTAAGTGGGCCCGCTAAGCAGAAAAACAAATTAACCAAACTAATCCTACGGTGGTTCCTCCACGATTCGGCACCATCCTTGAAGGTCCGAGTTGATAGGTGCTACCTCCACATGCATGCCATGGCTCCCCTCACGAAGGCCGAATGTTGGGCCCCGGCTTTCCGAGCTCGGACCGCCCGGACGGTCACATTCTTCTCCGTTTAGACACTCCTTGCGGAAGACAACGGTGACTAAAGCCGTGATTCGCGGGCGGTCGAGAGAGAAATTAAGGAAAATTGCGCCGGTCGTGTCGTGGGAGAAGGTGAACTAGCGGTGGGGAAGCCGAGGAGCGAGGGAAATCATCGGTGGCCAGATCCTACAAGCGGGACCCCGCCCATTCCTAGTATTTGGATATCGACCTAGTAATCATGGACTGGCCGGAGAGTCGGCTACGGTGAGGGGCTGGAGGGAGCGCGTCGGGGTTGACCTCTAGTGCTCCCCACGCGACAACGCATCTTATGACGCATGCGAGGCATGAGTGCAATCTCAGGCGCGATTGGGCACGGAGAGGGAGACGAAGAAACAAAATTCCAATTAACGAGGAGGGAAGGCAGACGGAGACGAACCCAAGAGAAATGCAAATGTCACCGGCGAGGTCTAGGCAGCGATTCGGTGGCCACTTCTCCTTATCGTCACGGTTAGCGAGGCCGGTGTAATCCGACAACGGGCTTGTCTAAAAAACCATGGCTAAACGCCATTTTTGTCGACCCGTACGCAATGCAATCATAGGACGCCCGTCATAATTAATCTGCGATCATTAATAATGAGAGCCGAAGGCCGGATCAAATTGGAGCGTGCGGAATCGCTAAGAGGAGTGGAGGTCCGATCTTGAACGGTGTTAAAAATTAATTAATGCGGATTTGATGTGAAAACTTAATTAAACGACGTTAAATGTTAATGCGCTTGATATGAAATCGCCATATCCATGTCCCATCACCTTAAACGCCGTCGAATGCACCGCCGGCGGGAGCGGGGCAGAGTTTTATTGAGGACACGTGGCGAGGAAATTGATTGGAGTGGATCTTTGTTTGGGCCGCTCGCGGGTGAAATCCGGACCCGTAAAATATTAAAGTGAATTTGATAAATTCGCGTCACAAAATTGACGACGTCGGGCTATTTTTGGAACGCGAATTTAGTTTTGAATTATGGTTTATCGCCGTTTGAAGTCCGCGTGCTCGACTTAAGAACAATTTTATTTGATCCCATCTTATAAATTTTGTGTTTAGGTTTTCTTTGATAAAACACATATTTATAATAAATCATGGGAATACCACACTAAACATGTGGAAAAAGTTATATAAATAATTATTGAGAGCAATCATTTTTATGTAAAAATATCAAGGCGGTACGTATGGCTTAGGAATTAAGCTGTTCAAATATAAAAATCCCGCTTAATAAAGAGAAAAAAATTGTTGTGCTTTCGAACTGACTCGAGGATTGGACATGAGTTAAAAAACAAAAGGATAGCGGAACCCGGACTTGCCGACAGGTCAGGCCCTGCAAAACCACGGCGGAATCACAAAAAGCGGGTTGCCATATCGCACCGCTTTTGCGGAGTAGGCGGTATTTCCTATTCACGAGCGATTCCATGAGAATGCGACACATGGCGAAAGTGACCCCCGGAAAACCATCGTTTTAACCCGCGCCATGCTGCGTTAAAAACTGACGTTGGAGGCTTCGACGAAATTGCCGAGTCGTTGATTTGGAGAAGGGCCATCGGATGGTGGTCGCACGTTGAACTTGCCGGAGGTTAACTAAGGTGTGCGGAGGATATCGGAGTATGATACGAGTGTTTGATTGGTTATTGATATATATAGGTGGGGCGGGGGTATAATGAAATTTTTTTTAATTAAACGATTGGCGGATAATTAGCATAAGTCTAGAGCGTGATTGTTGTAAGGTTGGGCGGTGAAATATAGAGCCCAAAGTTCATTACAAGTTATTTATTTAAAAAGAAACGTGGAGTATAAATACAAAGTATTGAAAGTTAAACGTTGAACATAAGGATTGGAGATAATATAAAGTCGGGGAATATAAATTAAAAGTCCAACCATTGTGGATATTATTTATCAAATTCTACGAATTTGATAAATAAACCCGAAGAAAAGAAGAAGTCAATTAAGACTCGGGCTGGAGAAAAAGAACAAGGTACACCAAGGGAAAATGCGACGAACGTTGCGGACACACCAGCTCTCCTTGGGGGTCCAATTTCAGTTTGTTGCGTGTACGATGATCTCTCTTCTGGCGTTTATTTGTATTGGTCACTATTCTAGGAATAAGGAGTTATTTTTCTCCAAAAATAACCCTAGCCAAACATTGACAATGCATCAAGGATATCTTTCTATGCTTCATAGCACATTTGTTATACTTCTAAATCTGTGTCTTGGAAGTGGTTGTTGGAAATTATTCACAGTTGGTTTCATACGAAAAGTCTTTTTCATTTTTATTTGTCAATACATGAAAAAGATAATGGTTTAAAACAACATAAATATTTGAAATTTTGCAAAAATTGTACGGCACACTTTGAATATGAATTTTGAAGTCAAGTGCATGATCTTTTGTATAGGATCAAGTGTCATTTTAGATTAAATGTTTCACAAGAAACTTCTCAACATGCTACCTATAGGTAAGGATTAAATGACAATATTGCATCAACTATTTCCCATAATAAAAAGTGCACCTCGGCCATAAGACTAAACAACTACAAATGTTGTAGATCTAACAATACCACACAATCAAATGTATTCCACAAGGCCAATACGCTATGGAAAATGAAAAGGGTTTGCAAGCAAAAATACCTTGGGCAACTAATTCAATTAGATACACCAAACCATCGGGGAAAAAGGAAAACTTGACCTACTCCAAAGACGCGTTTACCTCCTTTGACAAAATTTTGAGTTCCGAAACAAGGGCCTTTATTGTCTTGTCAATGCCCCTAGTAATTTGAATGGGGTTTGCACCTGCTGCAGCAACCTAAACAAAAAGGTTTCATTTCAAATTATTTTCCACAAATTTAAGATACAACCATTATCAGTTTTGTATTTCCTAACAAATGCATAAATTTTGACAAAAGAACCAATTTTTAATACACGATAGCAATTTTTTCACTCAAAAACTATCTTAGACTCAATAAAGCCAACTAAAACTAAAAAACCAAACACCATAAGACCCTACAAAAATGAATAGATGATCTTAATCGATTACTATCGACAAGAATTTACCTTTACACCTCACTTATTAAACCTTTTGTCTTTGTTGAATTTTAACTTCGGCTAGCACGGCGAAGGACGGATGCGGCGGCAACATTTTTTTTGGAGGTTGCTTTGTCGTCTAAATTTAATTTAGCATTTAAAATTCCACAATGTGAACGGCCGCGACCATATTTCTGTACGGGATTGTATTTAAACAACGACATTAACGCAATTTACCAACCGAAATTAAACAAACGAAGTTACCGACGAGTTTTGTAAATTCAAGGAGGACACGTGGAGCATTAATATTGGATCGCATGAAATTGAAGGGAATCTGAAAACACGAAAACCGGACTGAATTTTTTTATAGGGCACATTGGATTGAGAATTCGAGTTAAAATTAGGCGGACGTCAACATCCCATTTTGGAACGCGAATTTGGTTTGAAATTCAATATATTCAGCTTTTGAAGTCCGACGGAAAGGGTTCTTTAATGTTTTTGATAGTTTAATATATACGTATGTTTTAAACATATGTTATATATATATCATATGCGAAATGAAAGGTGGGCCATAGAATTTAGTTTTAATTTTATTTTTTTTAAAAAGAGGGTTTATTATAATATGTTTTATATGTTACGGCATATAAAAATAAAAAAGGTCGAAAAAGCTTGGTAGTATAGAAAGTACGTAAATTTTTTATTACACGAGTGTGTGTAAAAAGTGAAAAAGGCGAGTGTAACTTTTTAAGTGTGTATGCACAGCGATGCGAGGAAAACTGTAGTGTTTTAGAGATAGAGTATGTTTGTTTGAACGGACGGTGAGTTGGTTTTATGCCTTGCGTTTTGTAACGATCATAATTTGCAATCCCTCTCGGTGAGAGTAGTGTAATAGTTTTTTGAGTTATTGAAGGGAATAGAAGTTTGTTTTCAAAGTAGTGAAACTCTGTCTCTGTGAGAAATTTTTATTTTCTCTGTGTTAGAGGAAGGGAGATTTATTCTCCATTCATTGTTCTGGAATTTTCCAATATTCCAACATGTGCAAGAACAACGGATGTTGTGGTTCCATCCCTAGCTAAATAATTTATTTCTTGTGACTTGCCTTACCAACTTGGCCCCAATATTTTCAACGGGGGTCTCCCCAATTCAACCAATAAAAAGGCCAAAACCATAGCATTGAGATACATTTAATTGTGTCAATAACAATAAAATTTGACTTATGCCTTCTTTCCTTTTATTGTTGTGAAAAGCTTTATGCGTTACTCTAGTATGTGGCTAGTCCATAGGCCAAGTAGACCCGCGGGTAACAAATATGTTTCCTTTCACCTTTGAGTTTTCAAATTATGCCTACCAAATCTAAGACATTTTAAGAGGGGAACTAATACAATGTTAAAAAAGCGAGGAGCACATATCTAGGTACCCACATGGCCCCTGCGGCCATGCCATCATTGCTATTTTCGGAGAACCATGCTTGCTCTCCAAGACAACATTTTTTCCCCGCGGCCCCCAACGAGGTGACTCCAACAAGATCGGCAAGTTTGTTCACACCGCACCGCAAGACAAATTGAAAATGCTTTCGGTAAGTGTGCAATTGAATGCCAGGACCATATGCCAAAACAACCCTCCATGAAAAATTAAAATAACGTGAAATGAATATAAGTGGACAAGGAAAGATCCACGCGGTGAAGTTTCACGTGCGAGGTGACCTTCCTTTAAACATAATTTTTTCTCGACTGCAATTTTTTGTCAACGAGCCATCCTTGTTGAGAGAAGTACAACTCCTTTCCATAGCTCTTCGTGTCTCCCTTCTGTCGCGTAATCTCGGAAGTCCCTCTGCTTGAGCGATTAAAGGAAATAGGTGAAAAAAGCGAAAGAGAAGACAATTGTACGCCATAATTATCAAACATTGCACCTTCCCCTTTCCATTGTTACCCAATGAGGTAGATGTAGCAATTGTTGTCACACCGCCATGAGAGGCCATCTTCTCTTATGCTGAATATAGAATTACAAGATCTTCATATTAGTATGAACCTTAAAAAACATGACTCCCATTTATAAAAACCACTTTTAAGTTGTAACGGGAAAACTAAACAACTAGCAACTTTTGGCAACTTTTGGAGCATTAAGAGAGAAACAACCAAAGCGAAATACAACCACAATCCTCATTTTAATGAGACCGGACTATATATTTGCATTAAGATAATAGAAAATCCTGAGCTATATTAAGGGCCGGCTAAAACAATCTTTAACCGGTGTCTCGGCCTTGGGTTGCCATGCTAGAGGTTGCATATTTTTAATTTAAATTCTGACCTCTAGGTGCCCATCTATAGATACATCCAATGGGATATCTACATCAAATGCTCCTTTATATCCCCAAAAACAAATTCCCTACTACAAGAGCACCGATATCGATGGATCACCCACCCATCCACACCCACTAGAAACGGTGAAAAACTCGAAACCTTAGGAAATATCTCAAGATGACTATGGGTGGTTCTTATGGATAATAATAATTCAGAACATGCTCATCGATCAAACCATAAGTATTATGTGACAATATTCAAGCGAGCCTTTGAA
The DNA here is from genome assembly GCA_034641835.2 of Pinus albicaulis. Taxonomy (NCBI): domain Eukaryota; kingdom Viridiplantae; phylum Streptophyta; class Pinopsida; order Pinales; family Pinaceae; genus Pinus; species Pinus albicaulis. Next base: position 1,227,736,547 of record CM076580.1, read on the forward strand.
TCGGATTTTAAAGCTATGTTAGAGAAACCTAAACTCTCATTGAAAATAGGTGAAATGTGGCACCACTCGGTGTTGACATGTGCCAATTGGTACAAGTGGTAGACAATTGGCATGCTCCAAACAACGAGGTGATTCGGGAATGACATGAGGGAGAAAATATCGAAGAAAAAGCCCAAATCTAGAGAACTAAAGCTCATCACCAACCTGAGATTGAAAACTTTACATGATGTAACCTATGAAATCGTAAATGGAGAAATCATAGTACTTGATAAAACAACTATGTAACAATAAATTGGTTCATCTTGGGAGTGGTAATGGGAGAAATCATAGTGAACAAAACATGCATAGTTGCTTACAATCAAATAGATGAAAAAACACATACAAAAAACCTAGATAATAATCGTGAACAAGCTTAATATTGAATTATAGGCTAAAAAGGAACTTACCAAAATGTGACATTATGAACACAGTCAAGTGCACAAGCAAAAATATCCTGGACATGACCCTGGTTGACAAGTTGTATTGCTCATGATGCAAGAGGATTTGTACTTGCACCTTACTTGATCAGAAAATCAAAATCCATCATTATCTATACAATAAATACAAGTAATTGATGTAGTATTTTTTACTCTAAGATGCATTGTTATGATAATGTTAGAACATATGTTGAAAATGTCAAAACATACCTAAATAAGCTCCTCTTACGTTTCAAGAACAATTTATTGGAGTCTAGCATGAACTTGGAACAAGCCTCCCACGATGCGAAAGAGTAGCAACTAAGTCAACAATGAATTTTTTTTGTTGCTACGGCTGGATCAAGGGAGGTTTGCTCCAAAGATAAATCGCTCAATAAATTATTCTCTACCATCGGGGCCAACCACGTGAAGGTGGAAGCTCTTATGGCCCCTCTCACATCACTCTCAATTCCCAATACCCAATCTATATTTCATTTTTTACTTTCATGAGCATATTCAATAACTAATAAAAAAACAATTCAACAAAAAGTACGCAAGGAAACATTGCAATTAATGTTTGACATAAAAATAGTATGATAAATGAGTTTTTTATATAACGCAAAAAACGTTCCAAGTATGGTAACGTTTGTCTTATAATAATACAATATTTTACATTTGTCAAATTTTCTTTTTCTTCTTCCTATTTTTTAAAGCTCCTAATTACATCATCAATATCATCGTGCTCTTTGCTCATTTCGTGCCTTTCAACCCCGCCTTTGCGGCCTAGTTGCGTATTCATGATGTACGGGCTCATCCGGTGACGGGGCATCACCTACAAAAACGGATAATATTAAATTTTAATTGTCGGTTTTTAAATATCATTGAACTAGTTCGGTAATATTAATAAAAAAAATTGCAATGAGATTATTTACACAATTTTCGGTTGTCGCCGCTGACCTAGTTGCGTTGTCACGATGCTGCGGTCTCATCCCGGTCGCGGGGCATCGCCTCCAAAAACGGATAATATTAAATTTTAATTATCAGTTTTTAAATATCATTGAACTAGTTCGGTAATATTAATAAAAAAATTGCAATGAGATTATTTACCTGGTGCACCGGTTAGCCATCGTGGAATTTGTTACTTACTGTCTTCCTCTGCGAGTGGTAAGATCCTCGAAAACATTCATCATTTAAACAAAAACGTTATAAGGACAACCATCAAGGTATAATTAGAAAAAAATTATAAGTGGAAATTAATTACCGTCATGGCCCTCCTTTGATAGCGACATTATTGGCACGGTCCCCACTACAATGATCGGGTTGCAGAGAGGATCATCTACATTTTGGCTCTAAAGGCGGGTTATTTGCCTCGTCGGTAGTGTTGCTCCCCTTTGATTTAAACAAATTTGTTAGACATTAAATTTTTGGACGAAAACAAAAATATTGAAAGGTTAATGTTTTACCTTATCGGGCATTCTAGATCTTGGGACTGCCCAGAAAGCACGCGACGTTCAACTACGGCTTGATAGCCAAAACGGAAGCGATATTTTTATCTTCCTCTATAGTTTACATTCTGAAGTCATCACCCTACATTACATATGATTGTGTATTTTTAATCATATTTGATAGGATTACAAACGTTGGAAGGCGATACAATTAATTATAAGATGTTTAGCTACTTAATTACAATTCTTGCGGCTAATTTCAAGTAGCCACCCTGGCCAGGAAGCCCCGCGATGGCCCTTTTTCTCAATCCTAGCTTTGGTTGCCTTTGAGGTGTCGGGAAACCTAGCATCAAAAGATTGAAGTTAGATATGACGTAGCACACTTTTATTTTAGACATAAAGAAAATTAAAGCTATTGAATTAAAGTTGTAATTTACCTTGCGGGTCCGGTTGGCATTTTTCCTTCTTTCTTTGCCCTTTTCTCTTTTCCGTCATGGATGAGTGCTCTCCACTCACTCTACGAAGAGCTGAGGACGCTCATATCTAGGGTTAAATTGCAATTGCGTCCTATAGGTGTCCCTGGTATATTTCAAATATTTGTCGGCTACGAATATGCCCAGCACTAATCGATAGTGCCGACCCCAAAAAGGGCTTCTAGATAATCTAGAAGTTCTTTTTTCGAGGTTGGAAGTGCAGGAATTCCACCACAGTACGTATAGTTGGGCAAAAAATTACCAACGCATGGCTCTCCGGAAGTCTGTGAACTCACACATTTTTTTCTACACGGAATAAAACCAGAAGATATTATCATTAATTTAAAAATAAAAATCATGATAAATATGTTTTAGATAAAGTACATGAAATAGTTAAAATATAAAAAATTTACCTCGGAGTTGTACATGCTTTATAGGGACACCCTCATCGTTCACCAACAACGTACTACATTAATGGTCCTGTGGAGTGACACGTGTAGCTCAGAGCACAATAATGTAGTTGGCCATATCGACCTCATCATTGTCAACACGTTCGGTGGTTGGTGGGTGTCTTCTTGGGCGAGTGTGTTTCTTGGCTAGCACCTAAAGGAGTAGAAGGTGTACGAGAGGGTTGTTGGGAAATATCTTGCCCTTGTGTCCCACTACCACCAACACCGGGTTCGGCAAATGCCGGAAAACGCTAAATACAAAAGAACTTTTTTGTTAGTTTAGTCAATGTAAAAATTAAAAATCAAACTATCACAATTCATCTCATGCAAAACAAAAAAAATATCCTTTTGACTTTTTATTACGATATCTTTCTAGCTGCCTCATAAGATGTTGTATCCTCTCTTACGTTTCGGGTGTTTGAGGCACGCCTATCAAAGTATTAAATTCCGACCTTGCATCTCGTGCCTTTTTTTGCAACAAGAACACTAGAGATAGGGATGAAGAAAGCTATTCCTCAAGAGGGAATCATCGGGCGTACCATGGCTAGGTGTACGCATATTTGAACAAAATTAATATTATTTCAATTATGTAAATAACTAAAATACCTGAAGATAGAGCAATGCGGCACTTTACATGTTCTTCCGGCCTCTTTCGCGATCATCCCGTCTCGGAGTTGTTCTGCTTTGCTCTGATCGAGTCTCACATTGCAATAAAATTATAAATGTAAAAACTTGAAAACAATATCTAACTTGAAAACAAAAAATGAAAAGCGAAATAATTTCTAATAAGACACCGGAAGACGGAGTTAGAGTTTCAAATATGCCTTGCATTGAAGTCGATCTGAAACATGTCATTGCACATTAAGGCACCCAAACGTCAATCCACGAATGATATATTTAAGTAGGCTTCTCTTATTATGGGAAAACATCATACCTATAATGCATTCACTTGCATGTATAAAGGAAAGGAAAAACATGTTTTCATACAACGGTGACAAAGGGAATCTTGGGGAAAGGTATCCTCACTTTTTATTTATGTTGTTCACCCACACCACTCTCGTGTTTTCACTAATCTGTTTTGTCATTTTTTTGGATTCAAATTAAGTTAAGGCCTTAAGTATTTTTTGACCTTTTGGTGTAGTTTTTATAAGTATTGTATATGGATTTTCCATTGATTACACACTTTTTCTCTTCGTACGCATGTTTCTCTGGAAATCAAATACATGATTTAGTCCCATACATTTAACAAGTTGTTGGATCAACTCCATAGGAAATATCATGTTTCCTATTCAATAAAGAGGTATCTCAGTTAGGGTAGGTAGGAAGGTTTCCCCTTTGTATTAATAGGGCACTTCTAGCTTGCATTTTTTATTATATCTTTCAAATTTAGTGTCATTTCAATTAGGGCATGAATTTTTGCAACTTTCAAGAGTGAGAATGAACAAAGACAAATTTTTGTGATGGATGAGCGTATATGACTCCATGGCGAGAGGAAAAGGCACTAATCTGCTTAAAATATCTAGTTCTCATTCACCTCATACGTAGATGGTCCACAGTTTTGAGCCAAATGTTGCAGCACAAAAGTTCTCCCATAATTTGATATTCAATGGAAATTTCTTAAATTGATGATGGGGCATGATTATGAGTTGGCACATACATATGTAATGGAATTCCAAGATCATGATATATGTTTGCATATGTTTATAGCAATGTTCCACAAAAGTCCCACGGAGGGTGGGAGCGAGGGGGCGAGGGAGCGCGGGAGTGGCCTATGCAAAAGCTCCCTACCAATTTTCGGAAACGTGGGGGGGGACGTCGGGGTCACAAAAAATTATAAAATTTAATATTTAAATGTAACTATATTTTTTCAAGGAATGTATATACAGTCATCATACACTTGCATCATGAAAGATAAATCATAAATGATAAAATTACAAATCGATGAATGATGAATCATATAATTGAAACAAATTTAAAAGTTAAAAGTTAAAACATACATCATACAATCATGCATGTAAGTTTGTAAGTTTGTAACTATATAATCATTAATGTAACTACTAACAATGTACAATATGAAAATAAAGTTTAAGATATCATATGACATATTATATCAAGATTCAAAATAAGGTTTAAAGAAATGAAGTTTTACAACTCAAGTACGAAACATAAAACTTAAACGCAAATAAGTTATGCCGAAACATAAAACATAAAAAATAACATATGAATATCAAATGATATCATCATAATGATAAATGAGCATAAATGCTCAAGTTAATGCCCCACTGGTCTACGTATCCAACACACTTGCAGAATATATCAAGATCAACCATGTCACCATACGAATCGGGGAATCACTTGGATTCTCAAATATGCTAAGTGGCACATCAACTTTTAACACGAAACCATAAACTAAAAGAGGGCGGTGAGGGGACGTGAGGGCGTGAAGGGGGGGGTGTGAGGGGGGGGCGTGAGGGGCGTGAAAGGGGGTGTGCGGGGGCGTGAGGGCGTGGGGAAACATCCCCTAGAAGTCCCAAGACCTCCCGGCGCGCGCAAGGAATCTAGACCCCTAGGTGGGGGGGGCGAGACCCCGTGTAACCTTTGGTTTATGGAGGTGGTGGGAGCAAAAAAAGAGCTCAAATAGAGTGAAATTTTTCACATAAAAAGGACTGTGGGATTGACTAATGGTTCCAAAAAAAAAAATGATATCTAGACAGAGAATAAGTGTAGCATGAAAACATGCAATGAAAATCCATCTGAGTTTGCATTGTATTACTTATGATGGATTCAAATTTGGGTTTCAAAATGCCAGGTTATGGCATGATTTTGTCGAGAAATTCATAGTTGGATTCTCATGTTGGTTTAATTTATATTTTAAGTTTGTTTTGCAATCTTTTGGAGTGATAGTAACTCATGAACAGGAGTTACCAATGTGTAACAATCATATTTCAAGAATAAAGTTGTGATTTTTTTATATTATTATTATTATCTATTAGCTACGAGTATTGACACCTAATGCACGGAATTTTGACATCTTGATAGCATGGATAATTTCGAAAATGTTTCTAGTAATGTTAACATAATAACTATCATTACGTGTCTTCACTTTTGTCACCATAATAGACACGTGATATATATATGGACTCATCACACAACTTCATATGCTATGTCCCAACAAGTTCAAACTGGTTGTTCCTACCTCATAGTGTGGTTATTAAGGACAAGTTGCTTGATATATAACTCGATAGCATAGACCGCGTTGCGGTTCTAAAGAATCCTCAAGTGTCAAAAAAACTTCACAATATGTTCTACTATAAAGCCTTTTTGGGATAACTGAAATAATATATGTATCATTGATGAATTTTAAAGTATGACAAGATCCGGAGGAAAGGAAATCAATGGAAGAGTGATCCACCAATGAGAACTGAAAATTTAGCATCGGATGAGTTAGAGTCTAGAAATTGGAAACCTATAATTTTAATTAGTGATCGAAGGACATCACATAGGTAATTATATTTTCATGTAGAATAATCTGTTAATTCAAATTTAAACTACATAATATGAAAGGCATACCATAAATTTTTCCACGTAAGTCCAAACAACCTATAAAAAGGGAAAACCTTCTTTTTCCATGGGGAAATAATTTACCTTTCCTTTTTCAAGACAATCTAAATCACAAAAAATATGAACTATCTTGCACACATTCTTGGATAATGTGCAAAGTGGAAAAGGAATACCCTACACAAGTGATGCACATGTACATTTGAACACTAATAGATTTTTGTAGTTGAAATGCAATTCTTGTTTTCATTTAAATGTAGGGTTTTTAAAGCGAGGAGAAATAATGGGCACTTAAATTAATAAGCGTTTCTTTGGGAAAAATTTAAATCTTGTATTGGGTGATGAAGATAATAGAGGGTATTGAATCTTGATTCTTGACATCTAGAGAGAACCATCTGACCTAACACAATCCAATGGAATTGACCAAAAAAACCCAAATAGAGTCAACCCTACTATGGGAGGAAGGGCACAACGATGCAGAACTTACCATTTTGCAAGAGATGAGGGTGAATCTTTGTTACGCAAGAGGGCGAACGGCGGGGGCGAATGCGAGGAAAATGCTGTTGCACGGGGCGGGCGAATGCGGGGGTGAATGATGTTCTGAAAGAGCCGAGGGTGAATCCAAGGCGAATGCGTGCAAGAGCTCGGGGCGAATGCGTTGCGAGAGCTTGGGGAGGAGAATGCGCGAATGTTGTTGCACGCAGAGGGCGGGGGCAAATGCGGGGGCGAATGCGTGCACGCAAGAGCGGAGGGCGAATGCGCGTGATATCGAGCCGTTAATGTAGCACACATGTACATTTGAACACTAATAGATTTTATTACGAAATGCAATGCTTGTTTTCATTTAAATGTAGGGTTTTTAAAGTAGGGAGAAATAATGGGCATGCCAAATTAATAAGCATTTCTTTGGGAAAAAATTTAAATCTTGTATTGGGTGATGAAGATAATAGAGGGTATTGAATCTTGATTCTTGACATCTACGAGAGAACCCTACGGCCCCCACCAACACAATCAATGGAATTGACCAAAAAAACCCAAATAGAGTCAACCCTACTATAGGAGGAAGGGCACACGGTAAGAACTTACCATTTTGCAAGAGTTGAGGGTGAATCTTTGCATTACTGGGCGAGAGGCGAACGGCGAGGGGCGAATGTTGAGGGAAAATGTTGTTCTGCCTGGGCGGCGCGAATGCTTGGGGAAAATGCTGTTATGCGGGCGAGGGCGAATGCGACACGGGCGGAGGACGAATGCGCGCGTCATATCACATGTTAATGTAGCTATTGCGACGCATACGAAACAATAAAATCATTTTTATGTAGCGCGCATATAAGTTTCGAATTTTTATGTAGCGCGCATATAAGTTTCGTATTTTTATGTGGCGCGCATATAAGTGTCGTTATGCGACGAGCGGAAAAAGCGTTGCTATTGCAACGGGTACCTAAACGTCGCAATGGCAACACCTGAACTTGTCGCACTTGCGACGATTGGAGTCGTCTCCAATAGCGACGCTTTGGGCCATAGTGTCGCAATTGCGACGTCTTCCTCCAAACGTCGCAATTGTGACACTTTTCTAAGTGTCGGTATTGCGACACTTTTCTATAAACATCGGTATAGCGATGGTTTCGGGCGGGATGGAAAAAAATTTGGGGAAATTTCCGACATTTGGTCAAAGCGTCGGAACCAAGTGTCGGAATTTCCGCCAAATGTAGTAGTGTTTGATTCTCGAGATCGAGATACGTTAGAGAAACAAGATCCTTATCCATCATCAACAACATAGCCTATAGGTCCCATATCAAAATACAATTCATGACCAAGACACAACAACATTCTTTACAACTTATTTCCCAACATACCTTATTTTCGAGTGACCCTTCCTGTGACTTCAACATCCTGTCACGAGAGCCATGAGAATCAAAGCATCCAACATTTTGATAAATTTGCAAAAATATAATGAAATAAGGTTGTGATATAGTCTTTGGAGGTGAAGACAAGTGGGAACTGCCACATAAACTTTCAACATGTGTCAGGCATATGTGTCAGCCATGTGAATTCTCTGTACGGAAATGAGGAATTTGACTAGCAGGCTTGGTACTAGGCTCCTTCAGTAACTTATCGAATGAGCCCCTCGAAAACAAAATTTCATGCGAGGAACTAATTCCAGATTTAGTTTATCTTTTGAAAATATTAAGGAAACAAATTCTTACGATATAAATTTTATAGCCTCTTCCTGACCTTTATAGCCTCTTCGCCTCAGGAAGAGGCCAAATAACCTTGTTTTTTCTTGAAATCAGTTTTCCAAACATCATCTTCAAAAATATTTATTCAATGATAAACGATTTTAAAATATAACTTAGTGAAGTAAACAAATTCCATTAATTGATCTAGAAAATCATAAATGCAAGGAAGATGATAACAATCCTTTACCGTGATCTTGTTCAAAGCTCAAAAATCCACACACCTACGCCATGTACCATTTTTATTTGCAACCAAAACAATAGGAGACCCATAAGGAGATGTATTAGGCATGCTGACCCCTTTTTCAAGTAGCTCTTGAATTTGCTTCTTGATTTCCTCAGCCTCTGTCAATCTAATGTCCAAGGCTTCCCATTCTATTCGAACCTAGACTTGAAATTATTCCATCTTTCTCTGCATCAATTCATGCTTGGTGTTCATTAGCAACTAATATGTTATCCTTTCCTTTTCCTTTGTGACACTCCTTTTCTTTAGGGTGTTCAGCATCCCTTCCACTGACTCTAACAATCTTTCCAAGAGCTGATTCATTTTGGCTTGCTCATTCCTGTAGGATGATGTCCTTGAATCTGCCACGAGAGGTCTATGTTGCACCACACTTCAATTTCTAAGAGTTGTAAACCACCACTACTCACGATTGTAAAGACTCAACAATAATGCAAAGCGAGTTTGGTAGCGAACAACACTGAGCCATATGTATACTCCTTTGCCTCTGTTTTTCCGTGACCTTGGAGCATTAATTTGTAAGGTTGTCGAATCCATGCCTAGATCATGGCTAATTCCCTGAGATGACTATCAAATGATACAAATGGAGAATAGCATTAAATCCATTTTGAACTGAATTTAATGAATTAGTACGGATGAAACAACCCTCGCCTATGTATACCGTTTCCCACCTTGAAATATTAAATCTTATGGCCACTTGTGCGTGCATGAGGCTTCATCCCTTCACTAGATGTTATGGTGATATGGACAAGAGTACACCTTTGTTGATATTTGTGGCTAAATAGTTAACATGAGCTTCCGTTCCTTTCTTACAAGGGCTCGTTTGTGGGTCAAAACATGTTTTCTTGAAGGTTTAATTGATTGGATGTCTTCCTCTTTGAATGCTTGCAAATTTATTTGGCCATAAGAGCCTTTATGCGTATTATTTTTATCATGGAGCTTGTTCATTAGAATAAGGGTAAACATGAATTTATTATCAACCTCTGATCCAATTCTAAGGACCCATGTTTCAATATAGTTCCTTTATTTTCCAATGATTCAACTATTGCATTCAATTGACTATACACATGGAACATTTTGATTTGTTCAAATTGCAGTGTTTGTAAAAAAATCCTTTGCAATATAGGAGGAAGGGCATAATTTTGCGATCCCCTTGCTTACCATGCCTGTCAAATTATAATCATTAAATCTTCCAACACTAATACCTAGGATATTTTCCTTTCTATTGCTAATTCCATTCTCTTCCAAAGTGCTAGATATTCAACTTGGTTGTTAGATGTGACACCCACACCCCAAGCGTATTATGTCTCTATTTGTTCATTGAGGTGAAGGATAACCCGTCTTGCTCCTGCCACCCCTAAATATATTCATAATATATAAATTATTGAAAATAATAACATTTTATTTTATAATTTAGTATCTTATATTAAAATTTAAATATATCAAAATTAGTCCACAGGGTCTTGGATAAACGATGATCGGTTATGTTGTTAAGATACTCCTTGATGTGAAGTCATCGATTCAATTCCCTGCCTCGATCAAGGTGATATATTGGACATGATGATGAAGATATAGTCCTACCCAGCTTACTATACACACACACACACACAGACACATATATCAAAATTAAAATATTTACATTATTGAAAAGTATAAAATTTGATTTAAATTGATAAAAAATAAATAGGTTTATTTTAATTGGTTTAACAAATTAAAACATAAGTTTAATTTTTATTTTTAAGGAATTTTTTTTAATTTTATTCAACTTGAAAAAAAGGATCAAAATTACATTCTGCATATGCTCAAAACTATTCAATCATGTTACTTTGTTCGTTGATGCACAATAAGAAGAATAAACTATAAAAAAATATATAATTTTGTTGAAGCTAAGTGCGATAAAAACCACTTAGCTTCCCCCTTTTGCCTTTGTTTTTCTCCACTTATCGCCAAACTCCTTGATTGTTAGCGAGTGTTATTCATTAGAGAAAATTTGAGGTCCAAATGGGCCTCCTAAGGATATTATAAAATAATAGTAGAAATAATAAAAAAATATTAAGATTACATCATCAATTTTTAGAGGGAAAAAGAAAAAACTACTTTTAACTTAGATTTTCAACATATCTCTCTACGTTTTTACTCAAATTTCGAGTGGGAGCACTTGTTGGATGCATAATTTAATCCTTCATCCAAGGAGTACCCATGTTGCATATTTATGATAGACCTTGCTACACGAAAAATGAGAAATACATTTTGCAATCACGTTTTTAATGTACTTATTATTTTTCGTGTAGTAGGGTCTATCAAAAGTATTCAACATGGGTACTTCTTGGATGAGGAATTAAATTCTGCATCTAATGAGTGCTCTTGGTTGACATTTAAGTAAAAACATAGGGATATAAGTTTAAAATATGAGTTAATTAATTAATTAATTTATTTTTTTACTCCAAAAATGATGAATCATCTCTCAGGGTTGACATCATCATCTTAAATCCTATTGGTTCTTATAAAGTTTATTTTGGTTTAAATTTTTGTTTTGAGACCCATTTTAGACCTCAAAATTTCTCTAATGATTTCAAGTTGATTACCATCTGCCTTTTGGGGAACTTCTTTGTCTGAGTCCAAGCTCTTAGATACATGGGATCTCTTTATGCCCCTCGATTCATTTTCAGTAGATTTTTCAACTTTATGTTGCTTTGGTACTATGATCTGTGTTGATTCAATACCCTTTTGTCTAAGATGCACTGTTCTTGATGGATCCCCCACTCCACCATTTGATTGGATCCCAAGTTGAGTCTGTTCTTTTGTATTTGGAATGTTTTCATTAGGATCTTATTTTTCATCTGATGTAGTGTCAGGAAACTATGCTTAGGGGTCTACCTCTTTCTTTTTGGGGGACTTTTTTGCTTGTGGGCAGGTGTTCTACAATTGTCTTGTTTGAAAACAATTTTGAAATCTGAATGACATATTCTCATAATCTAAAAACTGTGTCCACTAAAAGTTTTCATGTTTATAAGAATATGATTAGGAAGACCTTTTTCTAAGGTCGATATCTACACATATCTTGAAAAATGTAAAGATACCTTTTTCTATTCTATCCAGGTCGATTATTTTGTATTTTCCGAAAGTATTTTCGATATCCTCCAAGAATTGATGGTTCCAAAAAAGAAGAGGTATTTTTACAACCTCACCCAAAATGACATCGTTGTTACCACCATGCTTGTAGCATCAAACTCTAGGAACCATGGTGTAATAAAAATCTCTGCTCTACCCCAAAACCATGGCCCTTCATTTAGGAATTTTTCGATATCTTGTTGCGTAAGAAATTGTACTTTAAATAATCCTTTAGAGCATAAGTAGAGATTACAATTTGTTGTCCAAGACCAATACACCCATTGATATAAGTCTTCTGGTATTGGCCAAAAACTGTTAAATTGATATATTAATGCCTTAGTTTGTAGATTAGCAAAGTATGATTTTATCAATCGATATTTTACGTCTATAGTTGGTACATTGTCCATTTTCTCAACAATATAAGGTCATAACAGATTTTGGATCTCACCGGTTGGAGTGGCAGTATTCCATTTTAGTGCATCCTTGAACGAGATAGATCCATTAGAATTTCTAGAATTGTATTAAGGTTTCTGAAAGCTATAGAACCCCCCGAAAACCTCATATTTAATATCATGGTAGAAACCTTTGCCACAACATGATATTTCTGCTGGAGAGAGTCCCAGATGATTTTCTTTCGTATAACAAAAGTTGATGTGTTGTTGGTATTTCTGTTTTCAAGGTTGGGGAGTTGGGAGTAACAAATCCTTTAACCTCGTTTTCAAAGCATGGGGTTTGTGAAAATATTGGATTTAGTTTTTAATTGCTTTATGTATGAAACCTATTTTTAATAAGTGTTTTTTTTTTCCAAGGAATAAAGTTATATTTGGTTAGCATAAAATTTATTAATTCTTTGAATATCAATAATTGTTACTTTGTGAATCATTCAAGGTTTCTTCCCTAGAATTTCAAATGGAAGGTAGACTGACTACCAACCTTTTAGTTGGCAATCACATGGGACTTGAAGTTGACTTTTTCATTAACAACATGATTTTGGTGAACGATCGAAAGCAATTAAGCTAAAACTTGGGGTTAAGGTGGATGGTTTCTACAAACACTAACATAATTCTTTTTTGAAATGAATTTTAAGTATAAATCATGCTAAATGTAGATGAACACATTTTATTCTTTGTTGGTTGAGATAATATAATGATAATTTCTCTAGCTACACTAAAATAAATCTAGAAAGGAAATTGATACATAGGAAACCACTAAACATATTAACATGAAAGCTATCTATGTAAACATATATCCATTCATGTAACACCCCAATTTCGATCCTTAGATTAACAATGTATAATTATATATATTATGAATTGTCAAGGGCTCCACGATGTAATATGTAAACTTTGTACATTTAAATAATAACATGAAATACATGATCGACTATAAGATTAAGACAGATAGAGTTGTAGGTGGCTATGATTCTACAAGAGAGAGGGTTGAAAAAGGATACAAGGGAAAAATCCCACATGCCTATAATCCCATGTGATTTTCCTCAACTACTTGTCATTACCATTCCCATTTGACTTATTACAGACCGATCATTGAATGCAGGTGTGTGGTTGGTAAAAGAGTCATCTCAACTAATTATGAAACATGGGAGTAAGTACAACCATGTAAGAGGTGGGTGAAAGAGTTTGCTCACTTAGTTACGACAAGACATGATAAGTACAATAATCTTCGGTAAGAGTGAGATTCAAGCCAACACTGGGCAAAAAGGAATTAATGGAGGGCATTCAATTAAATTAATGATTTCTTTCACAGATGAGGAAGATTTCACTTGTTTTGTTGAATAGTTAGCATGCTATTGGACACACTGTTGTCATTAATGTCAATAACAGGGGGAGTTTACATATGTCCAATATAAATATTCCAAGATAAATATAGTTGGAAATATTGTTGTCATTGATGTCAAAGGCAGGGAGAGATTACAAATGGTCCAAGATAAACATCGCAAGAGGAATATATTTCTTAGAAACATTACTTGTATACCCATTTTTTTGTTGATTCCTATTTGGATACTGTATCTTTGAAGATTTTTTTACTCTAGAGCATAAGATATATGGTTGAATATCTTATTATGATACCTTTCTAATGGTATATGACACTCCCTCAAATTGCAAATAAATGAGAAGATATGAAAGATCTCGTTAGGTCAGTCCAACCATAAAGTACATGTCAACCCAACTAATTTTACAAGTCAACCCCATAGGTTAATGTAGAAACACAATAAACAAAGGATAGATGACTGCATTTGAAGACCACCCAAGATAGAAGATATTTGAGGTGCACAAAAGAAGTTGGGGAATATTCTTAGGGTCTTAAAAGTGGAGTAAAAATGTAATTTGCACAGTGAAGGAGCCATCTTGGAAGTTTTGATATAAATTTTATTTTGGAATATTTCAGTTCTTGAAAGTTGGAGGACATAGACGGGACATATTTGTATAGACATGGTATAAATTTCAGAATTTAATTCACTTTACTTTCATAGATATGATCCGAGGAAGTTAGGGTCCCCAAATGCTCCTTAAATTTGCTTCAAACATGTCAACTTGGAATTTCCGCTATAACTTTTCTTTTGAAATATTTTAGATTGTGAATTTGGACTATACAAAGGGAATATATTCATTTACCTATGGTAGAAAATTCAGAATTTGGTTCACTGTAGTTTCAAAGATATACTTCAAGGAATTTAGGGTTCCTGAATGCTCCTGAAATATGTTTCAAATAGGTAATCTTGGAATTTTTGCTATAATTTTTTTAATATGTTTCAGACTGTGAAACATTCAAGAGAGAGAGAGAGAGAGAGAGAGAGAGAGAGAGAGAGAGAGAGAGAGATCTATGTACATGAGGTATAAATTTCAGACTTTGGTTCAGTATAATTCATATATATTCCCTGTGAAAGTTAAGGTTATTGGGAAAAATACTAAGAGGGAGGGGGGGGGGTGAATCAAACATTAGTGCAGACAATAAAACTTTGGTATTTTCTTTCTTAAAAACCCATACGCTATTTTCTTGAAGCCAACCCGCGTATATACGCGGATATCCTTTACAAAACTCACGTATATCCAGTGATTTAATTATGCATTTAATTCTTGAATCAGATCATTGCATTAATCATTCATCAGATGTTTAGATAACAATAAACAGGTGCAGAAAGAACAAAATAATCATCACACATAAGCAACAGACATGGACACTAGTATTTTTAGGTGGAAACCCAATTCGGGAGAAAACCACCACTGCCGTCGTCTCAGCCTTTAATCTTTATTATTAAGAAAACTTCTTACAACATGTACTGGCGTAGAATCATACCAGCACGCAGGCACCCACCTGCAGAAGGCTACAACCTTCTCTTGTTTACCAGCCTCTCCTGGAAGGGAGCAACAACCCCCTGCTCTCGTTTACCAGCTTCACCTGGAAGGGAGCTACTACCCCCTGATATTAATACCAACCTCTACTGGCAGAAAGCTTCTACTTTCAGATTGAAGGCTTCAACCCTCAGAACCACTACAGACCATGTTTCATCAATTTTCAAACTGGATCAAACAGCTTCAACACAATCCTTCACTTATCAGCAAGCATCCTTTTCCATTGCATCAAACAGAATAGTGAAACCACTGTAACCAGAATATCAGAGATAGCCTAGACTTCAGAATAGATATACAGAAACTCAATCAGCTTTGAGCAACCATCAGTTCAAATTACATATGCGCTTTTCTTTAGAAAGACCCGCGTATATACGCGCTTTTAATAAAGACAACCCACATATACATCTGTGCACTTTTTAGGGAAAAACCCTAACAGTCCATACACGCCCTTGGTTAAACAGATCCGCGTATATACGCGCTTTTCATGAAACGAACCTGCGTATAGATCTATGAAAGATAAACTTTGCGGAACAAACCAGATCTATGGACTTACCCATATTTCTTCAATATCTTCAATAGATTTGCGCCAGGTCTTCATTACTTCTTTTCAGGTCATCCTAGAGATTCATCATTTCCAGATCTACAGTTTTTGAACCTTCATCATATTCACAGGTGCATCATAGATTCAGATCTAAGAACAAAGTTCAACCATGCAGATAAAATTCAAAGTGAAGTATTCATTAAAACCCAGACACATGCACACACTTGCACACTGATTTTCTTCTCCTTATATAGATTTAGCCTTTGTCAATACCATGAGCCAAAACCACACAACATCCAATGGTTTTCCTGGACGGGATCACATAGACAATCCAGCGCTCAATACAATGGGTCAATACCATGGTAGTAACCCCTGGTTTTACAAATTTAGAGCGCAATTGAGCATACGCGACTTGGCACGTACATTTCCGTGTGCATACGCTACTTCTCCTAGACAAACCCGCGTATGCATTGAGACACACACTTTTCATCATTGTTCTAGCACATACTGAAATTCCTTTCATCATTACATCTGAGTTGCTCTGTAGACACATCACATCACATCAGATTTACATCATTACCAAGTCCATCAAGTCAAGAATAACTTCATCAAGTAGGTTGCCATCAAGGACAACACTCTGCAACATATTGTCAATTATCTTAGTTCATCAATTAAGTTGCCATCAAGGACAACACATGCCAACAATCTCCCCCTTTGGACTTGATGGCAACCACGATGGTGTTGGATCACCACATCAGATAGATACCATGACAATCTCCCCTTATTGAAACACCAAACACCATGTCATTCTCCCCCTTTGACATCAAGGGCAAAGGGTGGATCAAAACCATCCTCATGAGAAAGAAGAGCGTTGTAGATCTGATGTGCACTGAAGTTACCATTCTCCCCCTGAGGTCATGTTGAATCTTCAAATATATTTTTCAATGAAGTACATGAATCTATGACCTTCTTATCACCAAAGACTCATACTTACATCAAAGATCCAACCAAGTGGATTTACATATGAGACTCAAGTACCCAACCAAGTGGGTTTACAGATTTGGACAAGTCCTGACATGACTGAATATAAGAATTTACATCAAAGGTCTCAACATGACCGTTACATCAAATTACAAATATGACTTTCTATGACCAAAACCAAAAGGGACTTCAAGAAGGTGATCATATTTCAGAATCATAATGCCAACAATACATAATACTCAGCAAGGCTAATGCTCCCCCGGAACCTATACATCAGTTTACTCCTTCATCTCCCCCTTTGCTTGTGCATCCTGAACACTTTCAACAGAAGATCATCAAGGCATCTTCACCCAATATCAGAGAATGAGACAGAAATATAAGAGATAAAGCTTCACCAGAGATACCATACAGCATCAGAGATATCAAACAGTACTGCAGATGTGCTGAAAAATGCTGACCCCAAACAAAATTTGTCAGAAACTAACCATACGCGGCTTTCTATGGATAAACTCGTGTATATACGCGACTGTATTTTAGGAAACCCGCGTATCCAATTTAATCTTCTGAATTTAATCAGATCTACCCTTCTGAGAGGCAGAGACAACACCCAGCTTCTGTCTGAGATATTTGAACGCTTCCCTGGGCAGAGGTTTGGTAAATATATCAGCAACTTGTTCTTTAGAGGGAACATACTCCAACTTCACCTTTTGTTCAAGCACTTGTTCACGTAAGAAGTGATACTTGATGGGAATGTGCTTGGTCTTTGAATGCATAACATGATTTTTTGAGATACTGATGGCACTTGTATTATCACACATAATGGAGATAGGAGGTGTACATTTGATTTGAAAATCTTGCAAGGTTTGCATCATCCAAAGGAGTTGAGTGCAACAAGACGCGGCAACCACATATTCTGCTTCTGCTGTAGATAAGGCAATAGAATTTTGCTTCTTGCTGAACCAAGATACCAACCGGGGCCCCATATAGAATGCACCACCACTAGTGCTTTTTCGATCATCAACATTTCCAGCCCAATCTGCATCCGTGTAAGCATGAAGAGTAAGATCGGCATTCTTTGGATACCATAGTCCAAAGTCTTGAGTTCCTTGTAGATATTTGAATATTCTTTTGACAGCCTGAAGGTGAGACTCTTTTGGATTAGCTTGGAATCGTCCAAAAATCCCAACTGCATGCATAATGTCTGGTCTAGTCCCAGTGAGATAAAGTAGGCTACCTATCATTGATCTGTATTCTGGTTGATTCACCGCGGGAGAATCATCATGAGAACTGAGGTTACATCCGGTTATCATTGGTGTACTTACAGGTTTGCATTCTTCCATGCCATACTTCTTCAGAATTTGCTTAAGATATTTTTCTTGTGATAAGAATATGCCATCTGTTGCTTGTTGTACTTGCAAGCCAAGAAAGAATGTTAGTTCCCCAAGTAAAGACATTTCAAATTCTTGCTGCATATCAGAAGAAAATTTCTGACTCATAGACTCTTCATTACTTCCAAAAATGATATCATCAACATATATAACCACAATCAATAGTTTGTCATTTTCAGTTTTTGTGTATAAGTTGCTATCAGCAGACCCCTTTGAAAATCCTTGTTGATGAAGATATTTGTCAAGACGATAATACCATGCCCTTGGAGCTTGTTTGAGACCATATAAAGCCTTTTTAAGTCTACAAACAAGATTTTTATCATTTCCCAAAATGAATCCTTCTGGTTGTTCTATATAAACTTCTTCTTCTAGATCACCATTGAGAAAGGCGGATTTAACATCCATTTGATAAACTTTGATTTGTTGGAAGCTTGAAAAAGCAAGAAAAATTCTTATGGCTTCAAGTCTAGCTACCGGAGCAAAATTTTCTTCAAAGTCTATACCTTCTTGTTGAGCATACCCCTTGCAAACAAGTCTAGCTTTGTTTCTTACAACATCCCCATTCTCATTTAACTTTTTTTTGAATATCCATTTAGTTCCAATGACATTTTTGTTATGAGGTCTTGGTACTAATTCCCAAGTGTGATTCTTTTCAATTTTATCAAGCTCTTCATTCATGGCTTGAACCCAACATTCATCTTTTCTAGCTTGATTGACATTGTGAGGTTCAATAGTAGATAGAAATGCCAGATAGCTAGAAGATCCCCGTTAGGTCCCTATATCACTAGTATAGCCCCTTATTATTGTTAGTGTAAACCCCTTATTGTTATTATTGTACCCTTGTAACCCCCATTTTGTTATTATTGTGCCATTAAATTATTATTGTTAGGTCGGCTAGGATTACATTGTGGCCCACTAGGATTACATTATGGCCCCATGGACTCCTATATATAGAAAGGAGGTTTTGTAAATTGTATCATCCAAGAATTGTTCATTTATGTAATGTATTGGAGGTTTCCCCCTCGAAGTGGCTTATTTCTAAGGCGTTGATATCTCTTTCCTTCTATTTTTGGAGCTGGTTACACAACATTTGGTATCAGAGCTTTGGATTCTAGGGTTTCGCTGCTCCAAACAGGTCATCGTGGAATTTTCGCTATAACTTTTTTTCTACGAAGCTTCAGAAGCTGAAATTTTTAGGGTGCGAAGATGAAATCTTGAGGAAGTTTTTCTAAAAATTTCAGAGCTTGGTTCGCAATATTTTCGGAGATATGATCTGTGGAAGTTAGGTTTTTTTTCAGGCTCCTAAACAGGTCATCATGGCATTTTCGCTATAAAAAATTTTCTACGAAGGTTCAGAATCTGAAATTCATATGGTGCGAAGCTGAAATCCTGAGGAAATTCGTCAAAAAATTTCAGAGCTTGGTTCGCAATATTTTTGGAGATATGATCTGTGGAAGGTAGTGCTTTTTCAGGCTCCTGAATTTCATCTCAAAGAGGTGATCGTGGAAAAAGTTCAATAACTCTCTCTCTGGGCATCGGATTGGAGTGCCGTAAAAATTGGTCACAATTACATAGACTGGAGTTTCTTTTCTATCAATTTCAGAGACAAAGGACAAACAATTGACACGTGGCAAGTCGTACAAGTTCGCTCTACTGAACCAGTCCATAATTAGGTCATTGTGGGAGATTGGACACAACTTTGTCTTGGAGAATCCAAATCAGGTCAGACCTATGGCATTCAAAAGAGAATTTAGAGGGCTACTTCAGTGCTGAATTTCAGATATAGAAGAGCTGCAATCACAGAGATAATACAATTTCAATATCGAGCTCCTCAAAAGCAAGTAAAAGGTGTGTATTTGTTTTCCGAATTGCATAAGTCTTGTTTGAAGAATCAAGTTGAATTGATTGCAAGGGCATATTGTAGAATAGATATCAGTATTGGATTATAAAATGGCCCCAAAAAAAGAATTCAACACCCATTAAGCCTTTGGAAAGCTCTACTATGACTCATGAAGATGAATAATTGCAACATGATCTATCAAAATTACAAGAGCAAGTGCAACAAATTTCACTCTCGCAAAGAGCAAAAAAAAATGAAATGGAATTTTTGAAGAAAGACATGGAAGCTAAGATGGATGGCGTGGAAGCTAAGATGGATGGCATGGAGGCTGGCATGGAATCTAAGATGGATGACATGGAAGCTAATATCGATGAGAAAATGGAAAACATGAAGAATTTTCTAAAAGCAGACATGGAAGGTTTGACAAAGTTTATACAAGAAAGGTTTCCTAATGGTGAAAATATAGTAGAAGAACATCATGATGAGAACAAAATAAATGTTAATTGTGATTTCATAAACTCTAATTTTGGCGGGAAGAACCACCATATTCCAAAGATGGATATGAGGAAGTTTGATGGAAAGGATCCTGTAACATGGATACTACAGATGGAGCAATATTTTGATCTCCATAACGTGCAAAACACACAAAAGGTACGCATTGCAGCTTTACATTTAGAACAAAATACATTTGTATGGTATCGATGGCTTTGCTCCCGTAAAAAAATTGTCACTTGGTCAATTTTTACGGAGGAAATGATAGCACATTATGAGGATACAAAGAGAAACACTTTCTTTATCCAATTGATAAATCTCAAACAAAAGGGTTTAGTGGGGCAGCACATTGAGGACTTCCAAAAATTGAATATAAGGGTAACTGATATTCCAGAGGAACACGGGATTGATCTCTTCATAGGCACTCTAAAGGATAACATCCAACATGAAGTTCGTGTTTTGGAACCTGATTCATTGGAGAAGGCATTCAGGTTGGCAAGAAATGTTGAATGTAAAATTATGGTGACAAGGAAGCCTACCACTCAATTCTATAAAGAAGGAAGTGTTGCTATGCCTAGATTTCCACAACCTACAAGGTTGACACCACAAAAATTGGAAGAAAAAAGAGAAAAAGGGCTTTGCTACAGTTGTGATAGAAAATACACCAAAGGTCATAAGTGTGTTGAAAAGAAATTATTTTACATAGATTGTGAAGAAGAAGAAGAAAATGAACAAGAAGAGGATACACACCAGGAACCAACCATAGAAGAGGAAGAAATGAATCCGACCATATCATGTAATGCACTGGTAGGAATTACCACTCCTCAAACTCTCAAGATAGCAGGACAGATCAAGAAGAAAAAGGTAATAGTGTTGATTGATTTAGGTAGCACCCATAATTTTATTCATTGTAAGGTAGCCAAAGAATTAAATTGTTTCCTATACCCAGCACCAGAATGCCAAGTGATGGTTGCAAATGGAGGAACTTGGAGGCATTTGTCACACAGTCATGTTGGGAAAGCATCCACTATCAATGTACCATTTATTTTCTTCACCTTCTGCAAATAACGCTATGCCACAATTTTCAACCTACAATTCCTTCTTTTTCCATACTTTGGAGCTTGAAGGAACATGCTCTTTTGGCTGAACTTTGCTCCTGCATTCAGATTCTTCATGGCCAAAGTTATTGCAATAAGCACATTCAACTTCATTTTGAAGAGGAGAAAAGTTGTTATAGGTATTCTTATTTGGTTCAGTATCCAACCTTTTCTTTCTTGCTTCTCTTGTCATGATGGTTTTGTACGCAACACATTGAGCAGCTTTATGACCAAAATTGTGACATGTAAAACATTGTCCATTGAAGTAGAAATTTCTGTGATCATGAAATCTTCTATTTGGATTTACCTGTTGGTTGGAGCTTCTTTGAAAGTTATTCCTGTTAGTGTTCCTTGAATTGAGATGATCTTGCTTTACCTGTAAAGATTCCTTACTTCCTTGTTGAGTGGCAGAATATTGTAAACCAGTTGTTGCTGCCTTTAGATAGTTCGGTGCTGAAGCCTGAGAGGATTCTCCAATATATCCAAGACCTGTTTTTATGAGAGGAGAACGTTGTACCTTGATAATTTCATCTAAGGTTTCCAATCCTTTAGCAAATCTGAGATTCAGAGTCTTTACTTTCTCCAATTATTTTCTTAGACTTACCACTTCACATTCTGCTTTCTCCCTGTGTTTCTTTTCTTCTTCAATCTGATTTTTCAGCGTCTCTATGATTATCTTATTTTCTTCTAAGTATATTTTGAGTTGATTGTTTTCCTCAAGAAAATCATTGTCCTCTAGAGCATCCACAAAAGTATCATTTTCTTCTCTTGATTTTTGTTCAAATGCCATGAGAAGTCTAAGATCTTGTTCACATTCTTCCTCACTATCAGATAACCCATCACTGTCTTCATTAGTATAATAACTTTTCTTAGTGCTAGATCGGTTTTTATTCCTTCTTGCTACTTCTTTAGCAGATGTTTCTTTATAAGGACACTTTGCAGCATAATGACCAACTCTTCCACAATCAAAACATTTGAAAGGAAGCTTACCTTTGAATCTTCCGGTTCCTGGTTGGAGTCTTCTCACAAAATTTGCCTCATCTTCTTCTGAGATATATCCTGAACCTTCTGCCTTGTGAACTTCATTCCCTTTTGTAGAAGCTTTAAAAATAGATTCTTTGACTTCAGATGGTCCTCCTCTCCTCATTTCATATGCAGTCAGTATGCCATGAAGTTGCACCAAAGTAAGAGTTTGAAGATCCTGTTTTTCTTCAAGAGCAGAGACTTTTGATTCAAATTTCGCCGTTAGCGATCTTAAGATTTTCTCAACCAAAGTAGATTCGGTTATTGTTTCTCCCAGATTTCTCATACGATTTACAACATCATCAACACATAAAAAGAAACTGGCAATATTCTCATCACTATGCATTCTTAAGTTTTCATATTCAATTCTGAGAGATTGAAGTTTTGCACTTTTTACCTTTGCATCACCTTCATAACTTAGAATGATTTTGTCCCATATTTCCTTTGCTGTATTCAGTTGCATGACTTTGACAAATTCTGCTTCAGTTAGACTTCATGTTATAGCATTGACCGCTTTTGCATTTGATTCATAATTATTCCTTTCAGTTGGATCTGTTGGTGTAGCAGCTGGATATTGATATCCTTTTTCAACAATGGCCCATATATCTGCTCCCATAGACTGAAGATAGGATCTCATCCTTATTTTCCAGAAGATTAAATTACTTCCGTTGAAGAGCGGAGGCTTGATAGATGTTGTTCCCTCTTGATTGCTCATCTTTCTTGATCTTCCTTCTAGCGGTTAAGCCTTTTCAGAAGGACCTGCTCTAATACCAATTGTAGGGAAAAATACTGAGAGGGGGGGGTGAATCAGTATTTAGTTCAGACAATAAAACTTTGATATTTTCTTTCTTAAAAACCCATACACTACTTTCCTGAAGCCAACCCGCGTATATACGCGGATATCCTTTACAGAACTCGCGTATATCCAGTGATTTAATTATGCATTTAATTCTTGACTCAGATGATTGCATTAATCATTCATCAGATGTTTAGACAACAGTAAACAGGTGCAGAAAGAACAGAATAATCATCACACATAAGCAACACACATGGACACCAAGATTTTTAGGTGGAAACCCAATTCGGGAGAAAACCACCGCTGTCGTCGTCTCAGTCTTCAATCTTTATTATTAAGAAAACTTCTTACAACATGTACTAGCGCAGACTCATACCAGCACGCAGGCACCCACCTGCAGAAGGCTACAACCTTCTCTCATTTACCAGCCTCTCCTGGAAGGGAGCAACAACCCCCTGCTCTCGTTTACCAGCCTCACCTGGAAGGGAGCTACTACCCCCTGATATTAACACCAGCCTCTACTGGCAGAAAGCTTCTACTTTCAGACTGAAGGCTTCAACCCTCAGAACCACTGCAGACCACGTTTCATCAATTTTCAAACTGGATCAAACAGCTTCAACACAATCCTTCACTTATCAACAAACATCATTTTCCCATTGCATCAAACAGAACAGTGAAACCACTGTAACCAGAATATCAGAGATAGCCCAGACTTCAGAATAGATATACAGAAACTCAATCATCTTTGAGCAATCATTAGTTCAAATTACATACGTGCTTTTCTTTAAACAGACCCGCGTATATACGTGCTTTTAATAAAGACAACCCGCGTATACATCTGTGCACTTTTCAGGAAAACCCTAACAGTCCATACGCGCCTTTGTTTGAACAGATCCGCGTATATAAACGCTTTTCATGAAATGAACCTGCGTATAGATTTATAAAATATAAACTTTGCAGAACCGACCAGATCTATGGACTTACCCAGATTTCTTCAATATCTTCAATAGGTTTGCGCCAGGTCTTCATTACTTCTTTTCAGGTCATCATAGAGATTCATCATTTCCTGATCTACAATTTTTGAACCTTCATCATATTCACAGGTGCATCATAGATTCAGATCTATCAATTAAGAACAGAGTTCAACCATGCAGATAAACTTCAGAGTGAAGTATTCATTAAAACCCAGACACATGCACACTCTTTGCACAATGATTTTCTTCTCCTTATATAGATTTAGATTTTGTCAATACCATGAGCCAAAACCACACAACATCCAATGGTTTTCCTGGACAGGATCACATAGACAATCCAGCGCTCAATACCATGGGTAACCCCTGGTTTTACAAATTTAGAGCGCAATTGAGCATACGCGACTTGGCACGTACATTTCCGCGTGCATACGCTACTTCTCCTAGACAAACCCCCATATGCCTTGAGACACACACTTTTCATCATTGTTCTAGCACATACTGAAATTCCTTTCATCGTTACATCTGAGTTGCTCTGTAGACACATCACATCACATCAGATTTACATCATTACCAAGTCCATCAAGTCAAGAATAACTTCATCAAGTAGGTTGCCATCAAGGACAACATTCTTCAACATATTGTCAATTATCTTATTTCATCAATTAAGTTTCCATCAAGGACAACACATGCCAACAAAGGTTATTGAATAGTCTGAAATCAATTTCAAACAGGTTAGTTTGACATTTTTTCTATAACTTATTTTTTGGGAATTTTCTAACTGTAAAAAATTTAGAGGTCCGAGGAGACATATATAAGTGCCTCATATAAAAATTTTAGAATCCAATTTTAAATATTAAATACATGGCATAATGTACAGTTTGTTTTGGGGAAGAGGGTAAAAACAAAAACTTTTTGGAGAACCAGATCCGATGAAGGTATAAGTTGCAAGTATACCTAGTGAAGGAAAACACAACAAGCAGACCTGATGAAGATAGAAGTAGCAAGCAGACTCAATGAAGTAGGTTGGTGCTTAAAAATATTTGCAGTAAGGGGGTTAGTGGCTCCAAAAATATAGGTTGGTTCCTACAAGTAATTCACTAGAGGGGATTGGTCTCTTGTGGGTTGGTGCCTACAAATTTTGTAGTAGGGGAGATTGATGTTTCTTGTAGGTTGGTGCCTGCAAATATATTTTATAAATAAGTTTTCATTTATATATTGTGTTCCATATGGGAAAATTTTTGGTTATGTTTATGTTGGGAAAAATACTGAGAGGGGGGGTGAATCAGTATTTACTGCATATTCAAAACTTTTACCTTTTCTTGCTTCTAAAACCCATACGCTACTTTCCTAATACAGACTCGCGTATATACGTGGATACCCTTTATGAAACTCGCGTATACACAGAGATCTAATTATGTCATTAATTCTTCACTTATATCATTCCATCATTCATTCATCAGATGTTTAATAAACAGTAAACATGTGCAGTAAGAACAGAATAAACCATCACACAAAGCATCACACATGAACACCGGGATTTTTAGGTGGAAACCCAAGTCGGGAGAAAACCACCGCTGCAGTTGCTCAGCCTTCAATATTTTATTATAGAGAAAACATCTTACAACATATGTGTTGGTGCAGACTTGACCAGCACGCAGGCACCCACCTGCGCTCGTTTACCAGCCTCTCCTGGAAGGGAGCTCCAACCCCCTGACTCGTTTACCAGCCTCTCCTGGAGGGGAGCTACGACCCCCTGCTCTCGTTTACCAGCCTCACCTGGAAGGGAGCTACGACCCCCTGATCTCGTTTACCAGCCTCACCTGGAAGGGAGCTACCACCCCCTGACTGAAGGCTACAACCCTCAACACCTCTATGGACCACGTTTCATCAATTTTCACACTGGATCCAAAGCTTCCTTTAGGACACCACTTGCAGGCCACATTTCATCATATTTTCAAACTGGACCCTCTCCATACTTTTAAGCATAAACATACAACCAAGCCGTCTGAGACAACTCGAATAGTAGACTACGAGATAGCGGCACATCGGGTGGTCTTACATTTTCTTACCCTGATTTCCCCCATCAAACCTAGTTTGCATACGCTTTCCTTTCACTGTGTCGCGTATATGGTGCTTCTATTCACTGAAACAGCGTATACCTCATTACAAATTATAGAACCATTCTCATTGCGCATACGCTTTCTCTTGATGACCGCGTATATACGCGCCGTTCAGAACAGAACTAGCATATGCTTCTTCAGCATTCCCCCGGAGCCTGGCTTCTTTAAATCGGATATTCGGTTCGATTCCCGGCCTTGCTTAGGATAGATGTTCACCTCACTACAGATCTAATCATCCCCTAAACGGATCAAGCAAATACAAGTACATTTCAGATCTAGATACCCTTCTTCATCATTGGTGCATCATGCAATCAGATCTATCATTCAACTGTAACCCTTTCCATTCAGATATGCTTCAGAGAGAAGTATTCATTCAAGCTCAGACATCTTGCACCCACTCTCATGATTTGCCTGCAATGTGGAGGTTCTCTTTATATAGGTTTACCCTTTTTCAATACCATGAGCCAAAACCACATTACTTCCGATGGTATTCCTGGACGGGGTCATTTAGACGAATCAATACCCAATACAATGGGTCAATACCATGGTGGTTACCCCTGGTTTTGTATTTTAAGAGCGCTTTTGCCCATACGCGACTTGGCACGTTGATTCCCGCGTGCATACGCGACTTCCAGTAGGCAAATCCGCGTATGCCTAGAGACATACTCTTTTCATCAAGATTTAGCACATGCTGAATTCCTTTCTTCATTGCCTTTTGTACACACTTTAGATACATCATATTTACTCCATCAAGAACATATTCTATCAAGCACAACTTCATCAAGTAAGTTGCCATCATCTTCATCAAGAGGGTTGCCTTTCAAGAACAACACTCATCATCATATTGCTAACAAACATCATTTACCAAGTCCATCATGTCAAGAATAACTTCATCAGGTGGATTGCCATCAAGGACAACACATGTCAACAGTCGCATGTCTTCATCTTCATTCAGTGGGTTGCCATCAAGGACAACACTCTGCATCATATTGCCAACAATCTCCCCCTTTGGACTTGATGGCAACCACGATGGTGTTTGGTTACCACAATAGATAGGTACATTAAGAATACAATGACACCATGTCACTCTCTCCATTTTTGACACCATTCTTTCTCTTCATTCAAACACCATGTCACTCTCCCCCTTTGACATCAAGGGCAAAGGGTGGATCAAAAACCAACATACTCTCCCCCTTTTCTCCTCATGGGGAAGAAGTGTTCTGCATATCTGATATATACTGAAGTGACCAAGCTCCCCCTGAGTTCATGCTGAATCTTCAAACATATTTTCCAATAAAGTATATGACTCTATGAACTTTCTATCACCAAAGACTCATACTTACATCACATATCCAACCAAGTGGATTTACATATGAGACTCAACTACCCAACCAAGTGGGTTTACAAATTTGACTCAGCTACCCAACCAAGTGGGTTTACAAAATTTGACTCAGCTACCCAACCAAGTGGGTTTACAAAATTTGACTCAGCTACCCAACCAAGTGGGTTTACAAATTTGACAAGTCCTTACATGACTGAATATTACAAATTTACATCATGGGTCTCAAAAGGACCTTTTCAACAAAATACCAACACCAGAAAGTCCTCAAGAAAGATCATATATCAGAACCACCATAATGCCAACAGTGCATTATACTCAGCAACGCTAATTCTCCCCCTGAATCTGTGCATCCAAGCATCCTTTTCATAAGACTAAGGCTCCCCCTTAGTTTGTGCATCCTGAACACTTTCATCAACAAATCATCAAGGCATCTTTATCAAAACATGAGAAATAGAATTTTGAGAACTGGAACACCACCAGATATACCAAACAGTATCAGAGATACCAATCAGCACTGCAGCTGTGCTGAAGAGAGCTGACTCCAAGCAAAAACTGTCAGCAATCAAACATACGCGGTTTTATATGCATGAACTCGCGTATATACGCGACTGTGTTTCAGGAAACCCGCGTATCCTATTTAATCTTCTGAATTTATGCAGATTTGTTCTTTTGACTGGCAGAGAACACTCCCAGCTTCTGTCTTAGATACTTGAACGCTTCCCTGGGCAGAGGTTTGGTAAAGATATCAGCAACTTGTTCTTTGGAGGGAACATACTCCAACTTCACCTTTTGCTCAAGCACTTGTTCACGTAAGAAGTGATACTCGATGGGAATGTGCTTGGTCTTTGAATGCATAACAAGATTCTTTGAAATACTGATGGCACTTGTATTGTCACACTTAATGGGGACAGGATGTGTACATTTGATTTGAAAATCTTGTAAGGTTTGCATCATCCAAAGGAGTTGAGTGCAACAAGATGCGGCAGCCACATATTCTGCTTCTGCTGTAGATAAGGCAATAGAGTTTTGCTTCTTGCTGAACCAAGATACTAACCGGGGTCC
This sequence comes from Pinus albicaulis, assembly GCA_034641835.2. Classification (NCBI taxonomy): domain Eukaryota; kingdom Viridiplantae; phylum Streptophyta; class Pinopsida; order Pinales; family Pinaceae; genus Pinus; species Pinus albicaulis. The sequence continues at coordinate 1,227,765,540 of CM076580.1, forward strand.
CATATAGAATGCACCACCACTAGTGCTTTTCCGATCATCAACACTTCCAGCCCAATCTGCATCAGTGTAAGCATGAAGAGTAAGATCAGCATTCTTTGGATACCATAGACCAAGGTCTTAAGTTCCTTGAAGATATTTGAAAATTCTTTTAACAGCCTGAAGGTGAGACTCTTTTGGATTAGCTTGGAATCGTCCAACAATCCCAACTGCATGCATAATGTCTGGTCTGGTCCCAGTGAGATAAAGTAGACTTCCTATCATTGATCTGTATTCTGGTTGATTCACTGGTGGAGAATCATCATGAGAACTAAGATTACATCCGGTTATCATTGGTGTGCTTACAGGTTTGCATTCTTCCATGCCATACTTCTTCAGAATTTGCTTAAGATATTTTGCTTGTGATAGGAATATACCATCTGCAGTTTGATGCACTTGTAAGCCAAGAAAGAATGTTAGTTCTCCAAGCAAGGACATTTCAAATTCTTGCTGCATGACAGAAGCAAATTTTTGACTCAAAGATTCTTCATTACTCCCAAAAATGATATCATCAACATATACAACCACAATCAATAGTTTATCATTTTCAAATTTTGTGTATAAGTTGCTATCAGCAGACCCCTTTGAAAATCCTTGTTGATGAAGATATTTGTCAAGATGATAATACCATGCCCTTGGAGCTTGTTTGAGACCATATAGAGAATTTTTAAGTCTACAAACAAGATTTTCATCATTTCCCAAAATGAATCCTTCTGGTTGTTCTATATAAACTTCTTCTTCTAGATCACCATTGAGAAATGCAGATTTAACATCCATTTGATAAACTTTGATTTGTTGAAAACTTGAAAAGCAAGAAACATTCTTATGGCTTCAAGTCTAGCTACAGGAGCAAAAGTTTCTTCAAAGTCTATACCTTCTTGTTGAGTATACCCTTTGCAGACCAATCTAGCTTTGTTTCTTACAACATCCCCATTCTCATTTAACTTGTCTGGAAAATCCATTTAGTTCCAATGATATTTTTATCATGTGGTCTTGGTACCAATTCCCAAGTGTCATTCTTTTCAATTTGATCAAGCTCTTCATTCATGGCTTGCCTCCAACATTCATCTTTGCTAGCTTGATTGACATTGTGTGGTTCAATTGTGGATAGAAGTGCCAGATGATTAGAAGATCCCACAAGAGTTCTCCTTGTTCGTACTCCTGATTCCTTGTCACCCAAAATTTGAGATTCAGGATGATTCTTTTGCACATATCTGGATGGAGCTTTTTCAGATAGATCATCTTCAGGTTCTTCATTGGATCCATTGTCTATATCATTTGATGCAGAAGGACATAGGTCACCATCATCTTCTTTTGTTGTTTGTTTTTCTTCTTTAGGAGCTGCAGGAGACTCATCAATAACAACATCAATACATTCAACAATCTTTTGAAGCCTTTTATTGTAACATTTGTATGCTTTTCTTGAAGATGAGTAACCAAGAAATATCCCTTCATCTGATCTAGGTTCAAACTTGCCAAGCTTTTCATCATTATTTTTGATAAAGAATTTACTTCCAAAAACTCTAAAATGCTTCACATATGGAGAATTACCATACTAGATTTCATATGGAGTTTTGTCACTATTTACCCGAACATGAGCCTTGTTGAGAATGTTAGCTGCTGTATGTGCTGCTTCTCCCCAGAACATGTCAGGAGTTCCAGAATCATCGAGCATAGCTCTAGCCATTTGTTGAATTGTTCTATTCATTCTTTCTGCTACGCCATTTTGTTGCGGAGTACCTGCTACAGAGAATTGTCTTTTTATGCAATGTTGTTCACAAAATTCAGAGAATTCATTTGATGTATATTCTCCTCCTCGATCAGATCTAAGACACTTGATTTTTAGATCTAATTCATTTTCAACTAAAGCTTTGAAGATCTGAAATTTTTCAAATGCTTCATCTTTGTGTTTAATGAGCCCGATCCAACACATTCTAGAGTAATCATCAATAAATAAGATATAGTATTCTTTCCCACGTGGTGAATTTTTCCTCATAGGTCCACATATGTCAGTATGAATGAGTTCAAGAGGCTCACTTGATGATCCTTCTTTGGCATTAAATCGTACTCCGGTCTGCTTACCGAATTGACAAGATTTGCATATGATACTTTCTGGTAGATTAATATTGGGAAGACCACGAACAGCTTGAAGTCTGCTTGCTTTGCTGATTTGAGAGAAGCTCAGATGCCCCAGCCTTCTATGCCATAGCCAATTTTCTGAAGACTTGCTCAAGTAACATTGATCTATGCCGTTCAGTACATACAGGTTGCTAGGATTTCTTTTTCCTTTTATAATGATTTTACCTGTATCAAGATCACGAACCACACATTCCTTTGAACTAAAGACCACTTCCGTTCCTTGATCACACATTTGACTTACACTTAACAAGTTATGCCTTAATCCATCCACATACATGACATCATTAGCCTTCACCTTTTCTTTTAGAAATACTAACCCTTTTCCTTTAATTACAGCAGGAGTATCATTTCCAAATGTAACTTTTTTTTCCTTTTCTAGAGCATTATATGTAAGGAGTTTGCTTTTGTCACCTGTCATGTGTCTTGAGCACCCACTATCAATGTACCATTGATTTTCTTCACCTTCTGCAAATAATGCTATCCCAAAATTTTCAACCTGTATTTCTTTCTTTTTCCATACTTTAGAGCTTGAGGGAACATGTTCTTTTGGCTGGACCTTGCTCCTGCATTCAGATTCTTCATGACCAAAGTTATTGCAATAAGTACATTCAACTTCGTTTTGAAGAGGAGAAAAGTTGTTATAGGTGTTCTTCTTTTGTTCAATATTCATCCTTTTCTTTCTTGCTTCTCTTGTCATGATGGTTTTATATGCAACACATTGAACAGCTTTATGACCAAAATTGTGACATGAGAAACATTGTCCATTGAAGTAGAAATTTCTGCGATCATGAAATCTTCTATTTGAGTTTACCTGTTGGTTGTTGCTTCTTTGAGGGATCTCCCTGTTAGTGATCCTTGATTTGAGATGATCATGCTTTACCTGTAAAGATCCTTTGTTCCCTTGCTGAGTGGTTGAATGAAGAGAACCAGTTGTGACTGCTTTCAGATAATTTGGTGCTGAAGTCTGGGAAGATTCCCCAGTATATCCAAGACCTGTTTTTATAAGAGGAGACCGTTGTGTCTTGATAATCTCATCTAAGGTTTCTGAACCTTTAGCAAATCTAAGATTGAGATTCTTCACTTTCTCATTATCTTTCCTTAGACTTACTACTTCACACTCCAATTCCTCAATGCGTTTTTCCTTGGCTTCAAGCCGATTTTCAAGAGTCTCTATGATTATGTTCTTTTCTTCTAGGCTTACTTTGAGTTGATTGTTTTCTTCAAGAAAATCATTGTCCTCTAGAGCATCCACAAAAGTATCATTTTCTTCTCTTTGTTCAAAAGCCATGAGAAGTCTAAAGTCTTCTTCACATTCTTCCTCACTATTAGATGATCCATCACTGTCTTCATTAGTATAATAACTTTTTCTTGTGCTAGATCGGTTCTTATTCCTTCTTGCTACTTCTTTTCCTTTAGCTGAAGTTTCTTTATAAGGACACTTTGCAGCATAATGACCAACTCTTCCACAATTGAAACATTTGAAAGGAAGCTTACCTTTGAACTTTCCGGTACCTAGTTGAAGTCTTCTCACAAAATTTGCTTCTTCTTCTTCTTCAGATATATAGCTAGATTCTTTGACAACTTCCTTTTCTTTTCCTTTTGCAGATGCCTTAAAAGCAGCTTCTTTGATTTGAGAAGGGCCTCCTTGCCTCATTTCAAAAGCAGTCAGAATACCATGTAATTGAACAATAGTAAGAGTTTGCAGATCTTTCCTTTCTTCAATAGCTGAAACTTTAGAGTCAAATTTTGAAGTCAAGGATCTTAAGACTTTTTCCACCAGAGTAGTATCGGTTATGGTTTCACCCAAATTTTTCATCCGATTTACAATATCATCTAGACGAAGAAAGAAACTGGCAACACTTTCATCACTATGCATCTTCAAATTTTCATATTCAATTCTAAGAGTTTGGAGTTTTTCACTTTTTACCTTTGTGTCTCCTTCATAGCTTAGAATGATTTTGTCCCATATGTCTTTTGCCGAATGTAGTTGCATCACTTTGGCAAATTCTGATTCAGACATGCTTCCCAATAAGACATTCACTGCTTTGGCATTGATTTCATACTTCTTTCTTTCAGCTGCATCAGTAGGAATACTTGCCGGGTATCGATAACCTTCTTCCACGATTGCCCATACATCTGCACCAAGACTTTGCAGATATGCTTTTTTTCTTACCTTCCAGAATATCAGATTGCTTCCATTGAATAGAGGTGGCTTTATAGACATCACTCCTTCTTGACTTCCCATTGCGACGGATCTCCTTCAAGCGATCAAGCTTCTGCAGAAGGACCACGCTCTGATACCAATTGTTGGGAAAAAATACTGAGAGGGGGGGGTGAATCAGTATTTACTGCATATTCAAAACTTTCACTTTTTCTTGCTTCTAAAATGCATACGCTACTTTCCTGAACCAGACTTGCGTATATACGCGGATACCCTTTACGAAACTCGCGTATACACATATATCTATTTATGTCATTAATTCTTCACTTAAATCATTCCTTCATTTATTCATCAGATATTCAATAAGCAGTAAACATGTGCAGTAAGAACAGAGTAAATCATCACACAAAGCATCACACATGAACACCAGGATTTTTAGGTGGAAACCCAAGTCGGGAGAAAACCACCGCTGCAGTTGCTCAGCCTTCAATATTTTATTATAGAGAAAACATCTTACAACATATGTGCGGGCGCAGACTTGACCAGCACGCAGGCACCCACCTGCGCTCGTTTACCAGCCTCTCCTGGAAGGGAGCTCCAACCCCCTGACTCGTTTACCAGCCTCTCCTGGAAGGGAGCTACGACCCCCCGATCTCGTTTACCAGCCTCACCTGGAAGGGAGCTACGACTCCCCGATCTCGTTTACCAGCCTCACCTGGAAGGGAGCTACGACCCCCTGACTGAAGGCTACAACCTTCAGCACCACCTTGGACCACGTTTCATCAATTTTCACACCGGGATTCAAAGTTTCCTTTAGACACCACTTCAAGCCACGCCATCATATTTTGTCTGGGCCAGCTCTCCATACTTTAAGGTCATTGAAACAAACAACCAACCGACACTCATAACTCTAACGTAGACTGGCGTATACAAAGAAGGCATCGAATAGATCGACATTTCTTACCACAGATTTTAGCAAACCCTAGTTTGCATACGCACTTTCCTTTCATCGATGTCGCGTATATACGCGCTCTCGTTCACACAAACAAGCGTATACCTCAGTACAAATTATAGAACCAATTTCATTGCGCATACGCGCTTTCTCTTCAGCGAAGTCGCGTATATACGCGCTTCCGTTGCGGCGAACTAGCGTATGCTTCTTCAACTATTTCAGAGCTGCAAACTTCTTTAGATCAGATATTCAGTTCAGATTCAACCCTTTACTTCAGATAGATGTTCGCCTCATCACAGATCTAATCATTCCATAAACGGATCTAGAAAATACAAGTACATTTCAGATCTAGATCCCCTTCTTCATCATAGGTGCATCATACATTCAGATTTATCAATCAACTGTAACCCTTTTCATTTAGATCTACTTCAGAGAGAAGTATTTATTCAAGCTCATACCTCTTGCACCCTCATTCATAATTTGCACAATGAATTTCTTCTCTTTATATAGGTTTACCCTTTTCCAATACCATGAGCCAAAACCACATTAGTTCCGATGGTATTCCTGGACGGGGTCATTTAGACGAATCAATACCCAATACAATGCGTCAATACCATGGTGGTTACCCCTGGTTTTGCATTTTAAGAGCGCTTTTTCCCATACGCGACTTGGCACGTTGATTCCCGCGTATGCACGCGACTTCCCCTAGTAAAATACGCGTATGCCTAGAGACATACTCTTTTCATCAAGATTTAGCACATGCTGAATTCCTTTCTTCATTGCCTTCTGTACATGCTGTAGATACATCAGATTTACTTCATCAAGAACATATTCTATCAAGCACAATTTCATCAAGTAAGTTGCCATCTTCTTCATCAAGAGGGTTGCCTTTCAAGAACAACACTCATCATCATATTGCTAACAAACATCATCTACCAAGTCCATCATGTCAAGAATAACTTCATCAGGTGGATTGCCAGACATAGACATGGGGCCAGATGTCTTCATATTCATTCAAAGGTTGCCATCATGATAAACACTCGCATCATATTTCCAACACATGAATGCTTAACATAAACGAATATCACACCACCCACACACCCCCCCCCCCAAAGAGAAGAAGAAGAAGAAAGAAGTATAAGTGTGAATCCAACAATTGGTATCATAGAAGGTTCCCTTAGAAGTAGTCTAACCTTTGGAAGAAATATCTCAGAGGGCCTATGACCAACCGTTAAGGTTCTTTAAAAGAAAAACTCCATTATTTGATGGAACACATTATTCATTTTGGAGGGCAAGGATGAGGACTTATCTAATGTCTCTTAGTTTTGACAATTGGCATTCTGTAGTGGATGGTTACAAATCTCTAACAACTCCATCTGATCAAGATGGTAATAAGGCTTGTGTAAATAATAAAAAATACATGAATGAAATCTTATGTAGCTTATAAAAATCATAGTTTTTCAAAGTAATGGATTGTGAATATGCAAAGGAAATTTGGGACAAGGTTCATAAAACTATGAAAGAGATGAAAATGTGAATAGGGAAAAAAATTCAAACCGATAGAAGATAGTTTGAGGGTTTGAAGATGAATGATGAAGAAGATGTTGCAACCTATTTCTTTCATGTGGATGAGATTGCCAATACCATTAGAGGAATTGGAGAAGAATTTAAGGAATCAATGATTGTACAGAAGGCATTGAAATATCTCCCCTTGATATTTAATTCAAAGGTATTAACTATTAAAGAAATGAAGGATTTGAAAAATTTGAAAATGAATGAGTTGCACAATATTCTCACTACGTATGAAATGAGGATAGAAAAAGGAAAGTAAACTTTGAAGGAAGAGGCTTTCAAAGTTTCAAAGAATATAGAAGAAATTAAAGCCAATGATTAGTCCATTAATGAATCAAATGAAAAAGAAGCACAATTTGTGAGAAATTTGAAAAAAAATATCTAGAAAATACAAAGGTAAGCTACCATTAAAATGTTTTAGTTGTGGTAGAATAGGGCATTTTGCTGATAAATTCCCATATGAAAAATGTGAATATAGTGATGATGACAAAGAGCATGAAAATAGAATCAATTCTTATAGACATAAAAGAGGAAAGTATTCCAAGAAGAAATGTTTTTATTCCAAAGAAGATAGTAGCTCCTTGGAAGAGAGTGATGAATATGCATCTAATATTGACAAAGAAGAACTTTTCATATCCATTTTAAATGTTGAAAATGACAACAAGAAATATTGAAAATGGCACCCATGAGGCTTCTGATTTTTTTCCCCTTAATTAAATTAGAATTAAATTGTAATTCCACATCTTATGACAACTTGTACGAGTTAAATGAGTTAGTAAGAATTAGTTAGCTCAGTCAATTTGAGTTGAGGGTAAAAATAGAGGCATGTAGGGTGTCTCCTACTTTGTAGGAGCCTTGGTTGAGTTATTTGTGAGTTGTAATTAGTTAACTCAAGTATTTTAGTTAAAATCAATTTAACTAGTTCTAACTGAGAGATGAGCTAGTGATAGGTCTAACGAATTAAATATGATTTAATTCATAAGTAGTGGTAAATCATTTAACTGATAATTTACTATAAATAACTGTTGCATGTCAGTTCTAAGGAAGGCCTAGTTGATATTGGAGTTAAAGTGAAGATAACTATCATTTGTATAATTAGAAAATTGTACAGGTCATGCATGAGGTCATCAGGAAGCCTTGGGTGTATTGCACAACCATTAACTTGGAATTTACTAATTAATAGGGGCTCAATTAGCCCAGGAATAGATAAGCAAGGATGGTCAGGAAGAGGCAAGCAAGTGGTTAAATATTGGAACAAACTTGCTTAGATCAGCGCCAGATCAAAAGCAAGATCAGAGTGAGACAGTCAGCAGAGTGAAGAGGTTTCCCAGGAAGGGAAATAACATTGTATTGTTTTGTGTTATTGACTTTATGCAATATACATATAGAGGGGTTTTCAGTAGTTTCTTTCCCCATATACATCTTGTGTTGTGCGATTGATAATTTATTTCTCTTACTTGTTATGTGATTGTGCGATCGAAATTGGTTTATGCAATTTGTAGAAGGTTTCAGTATTTTGTTTTAGTACATTACAAGATCAGTTGAATCCATTTGGATAATTTGTACATGGTATCAGAGCATGTATCACTATATAAGAGAAGAACCAAAGTTTGTTTAGAACAGACGAATCAAATTTGCAGATTTATTCTTTAGGACCAACAATAGATCATGATGTCTTTCTATCGATTGAGAATCGAATATGCCCTTGAGGGAATTCGAATTGCATAGCATGGAAGGACAAGATGGACACAGTGTGGGAGGACAAAAGGTTGAAATAATTCATAGACAATGATATTCCCAACCCCACAACAAAATATGCTCAAAATCTTGATGCATGGAAGAAGAATGTATCCAAGTCGAGAAGGATTCTATTAGAAGGAGTTGGAGATCATATTGTATCAAACCTCCATGGAAAGGAAACTCCATATGCTATGTGTAAGGCCTTAACATATATATTTAAGAATAGCGGAAACCACCGGAATCTGGTGCTGAAGGAAAAGCTCAAAAATATCAAGATGGAGGAGGGAGAGACGATACCAAAATACTTGACGAAGTTCACTCAATGTCGATATGAGCTTGGAAGTGTTGGTGTGACAATAATTTAGGATGATTTGGTGATTCTAGGACTTCTAGGCCTTCCCAAGAGCTGACAAAACTATCAAGATTTAGTAAATGGGAGGGAGAAGTTACCAAAGTGGGAGCGATTATGGTCTGACTTGGTACAAGAAGAGATAAGGCGTAGCACGAGAGACAAGACTTCTACCAAAGACAAAGAAGAATATTTTGCATTTGTCAGAAAAGGCAAGAAAGCCAAGGGAAAGAAGTACTAAGGTGAAGAGGGGAAGAGAGACTTGTCCAAGGTCAAGTGTTTTCATTGTCACGAGTATGAGCACTATGCCATGAAATGTCCACAGAAGGCTAGCAATAAGGAGCCTGCAGTTGTAGCAGTGGGTGAAGCTCCAGCTTCATAGTTCAAGCTTGATTTTACTTTCATTTCATGCATGTCCAACACTATAATGGGATGCATGTGGTATCTCGACAACGGTGCCTCGTTCCTTATGACAAGGAATAAATATCTCTTCAGGGAGAAGGATCTCCAGCAGAACATAGAGTTTGGAGATGATGCGAGGTATAGCGCGAACGACATAGGTACAATTACCTTTCAGTGGTAGACTGGCTCCCCTCTCAGAATGAAATATGTTTTGTTTGTTCCAGGACTAAAGAAGAATATTGTTTACATAGTGGTTTTGGAAGACCATGGTTATGATGTGATATTTAGAAAAGGAAAGGTTTTCCTTAGACACATCTCCACGGGACAGGTGAAACAGATCAATGTGTGAGTCAAGAACCTATATGCTCTCGAGGTTGAAGTTGCATGAAAATATTTGAGGAGCATGTAAAAGGTTAGATACTTGGTGGTTGAGAGGGAGCATAAATTACCTCTCAACATGTAACCTCAGAAGAAGCCTTGAAAGGTTGTGGGAAACCACAATTGGAGAATCAAATAGGAGACCAAGTGGAGGCATCCAATCAAGCAGATACCTCCAGTAGGGGGGAATTTCGAGCCAAGTAGGCAGAGGGAGCACATGCAACCATACCTCTAGGTCAGAGGCAGGGTGATGTGAAGTCATAATACCAAGAGAAGAAATTTTGCCAGGATCCATTGAGATTTCTTGTCTCATGGATTAGTACCTAGCTACGGTGGGCCCACATTACCCAATAGTAGGATGGATCGATAGCGATTGATGCAGCCATATATTAAAGTGACATATGTCATATACTGGAGCATAGATTAGAATTGGCAACAATGCAGATGGCACAGATGCAGAGTAAAAAACATCACAAAATTTTCAGTAGACAATGCAGTAATTAGTAGCAGTCAAAGACTTTGATGATAGATGCATCATATTGATTTAGTTTGGATTATTTTTATTTTCCGAAGTTGCTGGAGAAACAACACTAGAGAGAAGTGTTGCATGCACAACATTGCAAAGGTATCATATTGAAATAGATTGAATTCCTTTCTTGTTGAGAGGGAGTGTTGAAATGGAAACAAGAAATATTGAAAATATCACCCATGAGGCTTCTTATTTAATTTTCTCTTAATTAAATTAGAAGTAAATTGTAATTCCACATCTTATGACAACTTGTATGAGCTAACTGAGTTAGTAAGACTTAGTTAGTTTAGTCAATTCCAGTTGAGGGTAAAAATAGAGGCATGTATGGTGAATCCTACTCGTTAGGAGACCTGGTTGAGTTATTTGTGAGTTGTAATTAGTTAACTCAAGTATTTGAGTTAAAATCTTTTTTAACTAGTTCTAACTGAGAGATGAGCTAGTGATAGGTCTAGTGAATTAAATATGATTTAATTAACAAGTAGTGGTCAATCAGTTAACTGATAATTCACAATAAATATCTATTTCATGTCAGTTCTAAGGAAGGCCCAATTAAGATTGGAGTTAAAGGGAAGATAAATATCATTTGTATAATTAGAAAATTGTACAGGTCATGCAGGAGGTCATCAGGAAGGCTTGGATGCATTACACAATCATTAATTGGGAATGTCCTAATTAATAGGGGCTCAATTAGCCTAGGAATGCGTAAGAAAGTATGGTCAGGAAGAGGCAAGAAATTGGTTAAATATTGGACCAAAATTGCTTAGATCAGTGCCAGATCATAGCAGTATAAGAGTGAGATAGCCAACAGAGTGCAGAGGTTTCTCAGAAAGGAAAATAAGATTGTATTGTTTCATGTTATTGACTTTATGTAATACACATATAGCATGGTTTTGAAATTTTTCTTTCCCTATATACATATTGTGTTGTGTGATTGATAATTTCTTTCTCTTACTTGTTATGTGATTGCATGATCGGAATTGGTTTCCACAATTTGTAGAAGGATTTAATATTTTGTTTTAGTACATTAAAAGATCAGTTGAATCCCTTTGGATAATTTGTACAACAAATACTAGTGATAAACAAAGTGAATAAAATCAAGAAGAAAAAATAGATTCAAAGGATTATGACATTCATGGAAAAGTAAACCTTGAAGCATAACTTTATGTTCCACAGGACTCCAACAAGATGATGAGCTTAGTGAAAAGAGTCGCCTTCACTAAGTGGGCCTGCAGGCCATTTTTGGCGCAAGTCTATCTTTAGGCTATGTCTATTTTTAGACATGATGATCATATTTCAGAAGTTGCAGGATGCTATTTGTGGATGGTTGATCAAGTTGGAAAATAGATGAAATTCTATTTTTAGAATATTGGGCGAAGTCTATTTTTAGATCGTCAATCTAAAAATAGATGCATGTTGATTATTATTAGCTCTTAATAATAATCAGACTCTAAACAACAACTTATTCTCTTGGAGCACTTCAGTTCAGTGCATAGATGTGGCACATCAGTGGACTGAGGGAATTACACAATTCCCAAGGGTTTACTGGAGCTAATGCATGGAGGACTCAGTTAGAACTCAAGTGGCAGAGTTATGACACAGTTGGAAGAAGTAGTTATGGAGTTGTATTTAGTTTAACTCAGTTAGACTCAGTTGAGCTAGTTGTATCTAGTCTAATTGAATGATACACTAGTGAGAGTGGAGTGAATTAATTAGTTAATTAATTCACAAATAATAACTCATTAATCAACTGAACAATACAACAGTTAACTACAGTGCATGGCAGTTTCAGTGGAGACCCAGTGGAGAGATAGGTGAAAGGGCAAGATGGACTATCCGTTGTGACTACTAGTGATGCATGAATTGCATCTACATATACATTGGAGTTTCCAATGATAATCACGCAGTCAAGGAGAGTGGGATTACATCGAATTGGTCTTTGTAATCAGCTTGGATTGTGCAGTGGAGGCAGGCTAGCAGGAGGGCAGAGATTGGTGCATGGATTTGCAGATTTCTTCTATGTTAGTGTGTGATGATTGTATTGTACTGAGAGCTTGATGTACTAAGCTTTGTATGAGATTGTTACATGATCTCCATGATACATAATATATGATAGTTGGGGTTTTCAGCTTTAGGCTTTCCCGTTAAACAACTGTGTTATGTGCGATTGTTTTTATTTATGCTTCACATGTGTTTGTAATTAATTTTCCGCAAAAGATTAACAGTGGAATGATTCTATATTTTGCAAGAAGTTAAATATTGTGAGATCAGGGGAATCTGGATGTATGCATGCTTAGTGTATACCAATTTCTACAAGTTCTTAGAATAAATAGATAAACTCATAAGTAAGTTTAAAAAGAAAAAGGAGCTATTGCAGTAATATGAGAAGAGAAAGGATCATGATATCGATGAAACAACAACTTCCATCCTGAAAACACAACTATAAGAGGGAAATAATATATAAGAAGTAGTGAGAAGCCAATTGAAAGAAAATGAAGAATCTTGAAGGTTGTGAAAAGATAGAAGTAGAAGTTATTTCCTTGAGAAAGGAACTAGAGAAAGAAAATGCTCAATTGAATCAAATCTTGAAATTTGGAAAGACTATCAAAATCTTAAATGATATTCTCAGTTTTCACATGTCACCTTTCATTAAGGTTTTGGATACAAGGAAAATCATAAGACCTCCAAGGGAGAATCAAGCATAAAGCCATTACAAAAGAGAAATGAAGAAAATCCCAAAATCTATGCTAATGTTCTCAAGAGCTCCTTCAACAATGAAAGCAACACTAGGAAATGAGATGAAGACCAATAGAGAGCTAATTTTCTAAAGGGATCTATTTACAATGATAGAAACACCTAGAAAGTATATTAAGACCAATAAAAATCTAAATTTTCTCACAATATCAACAAGAACGAATTCAAAAGAGTTGTTCCACAAAAAATGTCTTTCACATCTCTATATCAAAATATATTCTTTGAATATTTCTTTGATTGTAATAATTTTAGTCATAAAACAATAGATTGTAGAGATTATGTAATAAGTATCTATGTGATTAATAGAAACAAATGATATTATAAGACCTTAAAGAATGGTTTTGTGAGCAAAAAATTTAGAAGTCTTAATGAAGGTGGTGTTAGAAGATACAACTCATTTTATCCTCTATTGGAACATATTGAATGCTACAAGTGTAATAACAATGGGCACATTTAATCATGTGACTATACAAGCAAAACAATAAGGTTACCTAAGCAAAGGAAGGAAGAAGATAATACCATGCATGAAGAATAATGCATAAATTTATGGGAAAGGAAACAAGAAAAATAAGAGGGATGCATACTTGCTCTATATGCTCAAAACAAAGGAACAAATGGTTTATTTATAGCGGAAGTTCAAAACACATGACAATATATTACATGAAATTTCTTACTCTAAAAGAAGAAAAAAGAGGCAATTTTTCCTTTGGAGATAATGCATCAACAAGGATAACTAGAAATGGTACAATTAGTCTTGATCATGGAAAGACTAAAACTCATAATGTCATGTATATTGAAGGTATAAAAAACAAATTTCCAAGTGTAAATCAAATGTGATCAAGGATATTATCTCACATTTCATTCTAAAGGATGTGAAATAAGGGAAGCATGTTTAGGGAGTTTGGCAACAAAAGCGACTAGGAATTTAATTAATGTATATTTCCTTGATAAAGTTAAAGGAGAAAATTGGTATGATATCCCTCTCAAATCAAGGAAAGCATAAGATTAGGGGGAGTAGCTATCCGCCATTGATGTCAAAGGGTGAGAAGTTTCATACGAAGGGAGTAGTTGTAGATAAAGGGAGTAGCCATTTTTTTTTAATGTCAAATGGGGAGAAATTTAAGACAAGAGGAGTTCTATAACAATAATGCACAAATATATGGGGTTGCCACAAATGAAAAAGGAGGAAATGGTTTAATATTGTGTTTCCATTGATGTAAAAGTTAGGAGGAGACGAATAATGTCAAATTTATGTGGATACAAATATGTATTCCCAACTAAAGGTTACAAAGTACTACAATATTGTTGCAAAATTGACTAAGGGTTTCCATCGATGACAAATGGGGAGCTTGTTGGAGATATTGTTGTCATTGATGTCAAAGACAAGGGGAGACTACAAATGTCCAAGATAAATATCACAAGATGAATATCGTTGAAAATATTGTTATCATTTATGTCAAAAAGAGGGGAGAATACATATATCCTAGATAAGGATTGCAAGATGAAGATTGTTAGAAATATTGTTTGGGTACCCACTTTTTTTGATGCCCAGTTTGAATACCATGTCTTTGAAAGAATTCTTACACTAAATACATCACTCAAAGGGGAGTATAATGTATGGTTAAATAACTTATTACGATACCTTTCAAATGGTATATGGAATTCACTCTAAATCCATAGGAATGAAGATATATGAAATATTATGTTAAGTTAGTCCAACTAGAAAGTACAAGTCGCTCAACCCAAAAAGTACAGGTTGGCCCACCTAGTTTTACAAGTCAACCCCATTAGTGAACGTAGAAACACTATAAATAAAGGATGGATGAGTGCATTTGAAGACCATCCAAGCAAGAAGATATTTTATGTGCATAATAGAAGTTGGGTAATAATTTTTGGGTCTTAAAGACAAAGCAAAAATGTGATTTGTGGAGTGAATGAGTCATCATAACATTTTTGCTATAATTTTTCTTATGGGATATTTTAGACCATGAAACTTGGAGGAGCCTAGAGGGGAGATATTTTCTATCTATGGTGTAAACTTTATACTTTGGTTCATTGTAAATTCATACATTTGATTCAAGGAAGTTAAGGTTCTTGAATGCTCCCGAAACATGCTTCAAACATGTCATCGTGGAATTTTCAATATAATTTTTCTTCTGAGATGTTTAAGGTTGTTAAAATTAGAGGAAATAGATGGGAGATATTCATGCACCATATTTTAGAATTTAGTTTGTTGTGTAGATATGCTCTGAGGAAGTTAGGGCTTCTGAATGCTCATGAAATTTTCTTCAAACAAGTTATCTAGGAATTTTCACCATTTATTTATTTATTTGTTTTTTTTGAGATGTTTCAAATTGTGAAATATTGAGGAGACAGAGAGGCGATCTCAAGGAACCTATGGTAGACGTTTTAAATTTTGGTTTGCTATAATTTCAGAGATATGCCTTGTGGAATTTAGGGTTACTAAATAGTCATAAAATCAACTCCAAATAGGTTAGTATGGAATTATTTCTATAACTTATTTTCTGGGAATTTTAGATTGTGAAAATTTCAAATATACAAGGAAACATATATAAATTCCTTAGGTAAAAAATTCATAATCAGTTTTGAAAAATTGGATGTGTGGCATTTTGTAAAAGTTTTTTCTTAGGAAGAGGAAAAAAAAAAGTTTTGGGAGAAGAAAAGCTGGTGAAGGAAGAAGTACCAAGAAGACTTGGTAAAGTTAGAAGCAACTAACAGACCCAGTGAAGGAAAAATTAGCAAGTAGAATCAGTGAAGTAGGTTGGTGGCTACCAATATTTACAATAAAGGTTATTGGTATCTCCTATAGGTTGGTGCCTATAAATATTGAAATAGAGGGGATTGGTGTCTCATATAAGTTGGTGCTTACAAGTCTTGAAATATAGGGGATTGGTGTCCCCTATAGGTTGGTTCCTACAAGTATTACAGATGGGAGGATTTGTGTCTCCTGTAGGTTGGTGCCTACAAAATTTGTAACAAATGGTTTGTACTTACAAATTTTGTATCAGTAGGTTGGTGCTTACAAAATTTGTAACAATAGGTTGGTGCTTACAAATTTTGTATTAGTAGGTTGGTGCCTACAAATATATGTTATAAATAAGTTTTAATTTATATCTTGTGTCCCATATTTGACATTACTTGGGTATGATTCATGAATGTTTAATTAAGTATGAAATTATATTATACTTATTCACCCCCCACCCTCTCACTATAAGTTTGAATTTGTCCTACAAATTCAGGCTGGTTCCTACAACTCTTGTATTAGAGGGGATTGGTGTCTCTTATAGGTTGGTGGCTACAAGTATTATAACATGTTGGCTTGTTTTGGCTAACCCAGGTTTGAACTATACTGCGCACCAACAAAACCCTCAATCACTGGCCCTTTCGACAATGACCTGCAAGAAGATTGCTGTCTCACCCTAAGTGACTAGGGGAGGATGTAGAACCAGGTTTCTGTAGCCTTGAGGGACTGGTAGATGTGGTATTTCTCTATTATATTATGTTGACAACTCATACATTACTTCGCCACATTAAATAAATCACATAAACAAGTCATATAACATCATAAACCAATACTGCGTTGATATAACATGCAACTGTGATAACTACTTCACAACAACAAGTATTAAGAAAATATAACAACAATTTTTCTATAACAGATAACATATATACATAGAAAAACACATAAGAACATCAGAATATCATCCCCAAACTGCTTCTTTATTAAGATGGATCTTTGAGTACAAACAGTCTTTCGACCTGCACACTAAGCTGTAGACTCTTCTAAGGTCTCTGTGCACTCAGCTGCAGAGCCTTCTCTTCACTACAACTACAGATCAAAACTAGCCCTTAATCATCTATCATATCATTCATTCATTGTTTATTCTTCCCATTGATTTACGATAACATCACATCCCTTTATATATTATTAAATTGTTACAATACCATGGTCCAAATACCATGAGCTCCATAAAACAAGCAATTATAACCAAAAAACCATTACAAAAAGGAGGGGCTTTGAACCACCCCAAAGCCCCTATGATACCATGTGGTATATATAACATGCTCCGCTGCTCAGTCCACTTCGCACTCCGCTTCACAATCCACTTAGCACTTTTCTACTCAAAATGCATAGTTTTCATCAAAATCTAGGCCAATTTGGGTTGCGCCCAACAAGCCCCCAACACTCACATGTGACTCGTCCTGAGTCAGTCCGTTGCTTTGCCCTGGATCTTTGCTGTGATGATGACATAGGCACTATTAAACTTCTGTAGTATCTCGGTAGCCTGCTTCTCCTCATTGCGTACTACTTCCAATACTGCCTCTGTTACTGGTCCTGTTGTCTTCTTCAATACTTTCTCTTCCCTTTGTCGAAGTTCCTGAAGCTTCCCATCCACTTCCTGAGAAAAATGGACAGCCTCATCCTGCCATTCTTCGCTAAAACCTGTTCTTCTTTTCGCAGCTCCTTGATTTTATTCTGTAGTGCATTTCCTTCACTGATCTTGGAGAGCCTCTGCAAGATGGGAAAGGTCTTCGCAGTTTCCTAAATCACTTCTAGATGATTATTATCAAATTGACAATATTATTGAAAATCAAGAAAACTTTCGGTAAAAGTCACATTACCAGGGTTTTTTCGACGTATTTCAAACCATCCAGTGTGGTTCATATTGTCCTGGCGATGAACCACATTGGATGGTTTGAAACACATCGAAAAAACTCTGATAATGTGATTTTTACCTAAAGTTTTCTTGATTTTCATGATATGGATCACATAAGCCTAAATTCAACAATATTATTGTTAATATTATTATTAACAATAATTAATATAAATTATAAAAAACAATATTTATATTTTTTAATAAATAATAGTAATAATTAATTAATTATTGTTAGTTAGTTAATTAATAAATTATTTTTTATTAGTTAATTAAAAAAATAATTTAATTATTATTATTATTATTATTATTTAATTAATTAATTATTTACGTATGAGGGGTTTCCGCAGTGCATTATATTAGATATCACTTTTGGGATTCAACTGCGTTAAGTAAGTCATTAGTCTATGACCATTTCCATGAGAGGTAGTCATAACTGACTAATTTCTCATGATTTTTGAATAGTCCACTTAGCACTCATTGCATCAGGTGATGCTCACAAGGTGAAGAAGTGGAATTGAAACTAGTGAAATGAATCACATAGTGTCAATCATCACTTCCAAGGCTTGCACCCGGTAAACCAGGACTTCCTGGGAGGTCAGCCATCCCAGAACTCCTTTGGCTCAAGTGCACTTAACTATGGAGTTTTCCCCACAATCATGCCCACTTATCTTGCTACCCCATTTGTAAAACCTCAGCAAGTATTGTGCTTCATGAAATATTCAAGTAGATCTCCCTTTACTCTTTGTATTTAAGTATGAGGGGTTTCCGCAGTGCATTATATTAGATATCACTTTTGGGATTCAACTGCGTTAAGTAAGTCATTCATCTATGACCATTTTCATGAGAGGTAGTCATAATTGACTAATTTCTCATGATTTTTGAATAGTCCACTTAGCACTCATTGCATCGGGTGATGCTCACAGGTGTAAAGAAGTGGGTTTGAAACTAGTGAAATGAATCACGTAACGTCAATCATCACTTCTGGGGCTTGCACCCGGTAACCAGGACTTCTCGGGAGGTCACCCATCCTAGAACTCTTCTGGCTCAAGAGCGCTTAACTGTGGAGTTTTCCCCACAATCTAAGTCAAGGCATGGGTCGTGGATGACCCCCAAACACCTTAGATGACACCTCCGTAGCCACTTTGTTTGACCACAATATACCTGAGCACATCCACAGAAAGGTGGTGGCCATCAAAGAAGAGGAGACACGTTAGGGACACTCTTCCCTTTGGGCTCTCCATAACCTCCTAAACTAACATTTGAAGGACATGGAAGAATTCAAATCCAATGTTACCAATATGATTGTAGAGCTCTCCGTGCACTTTGGCCACTCATCCTTCTCGCTGAAAAAATTGGCCAAAGACTTTTGCATTGAATACCCTCCCAACTCCCCTTCCCCTACCGTGTCTCCCTCACACTCCCCTCCTGCCAGTTCATCCCATCCCCCCTATCGCAAAGCTCCATTACCTCCCTCTACACCCCTCATTTCCTTGTCGATGAATGATGCTGCCCCTCCCTCTCCCCCTCTACCCAACCCATACGAGTGTTTCATTATGGAGGAGCTATGAGAAGCCACCAACACTGTGTAGGATCGTGGCAATACCTAGGCACGTGGAGGCTCCAAATCAACGTCAGTATGGCTTCACAGTGGCACACACTATCTGACGACAAATTGAGCATCATAAAGTTGGTTTCTTCTCCTTCATTTTGGTTGATGGATTGTAGAATGGTATTGTTTTGGCTCAATAAACACAAGTGCGGTAACACCCTTCCTTTTTGGCCTAAAAGTGCCAATTTTGAGACTGAGGAGCTCCCAGTCTTCCTATAATTCACCTATGTTACCTTCCCTCACGATTTCCGTTAGACCAAAACCTGCAGATGTTAATCAACGATCGCATCTCCAGAGATAAGGATCCACGAGAGGCGGTTAGTCCATGTCACGAAACACACGAGGAGTGTTGGTTTGTCTAATGTCCAACAATACCCCCCCTAACGTGAGCTGGGTGTGTATCGAACTTGTGACCTATGCTCTAATACCAATTGTTGGAAATCATGATTGCCATTAGACCAAAACACGTAGGTGTTATTCAACGATCGCATCGCCAGAGATAAGGATCCATGAGAGGCAGTTAGTTCATGACACGAAACACACAGGGAGTGTTGGTTTATCCAATTTCCAACACCCTCAGTCAATTGTCCAGGTGCCACGAGGCTCATACCTCCTGTGCAACTCAAATGACTATGTGTTTTCGATAAATTCCTTGGAAATTGTAACTTATGGTTTCCTTTTTCAAGGGTAAATATATTCTAGTCTTTAGAGATGGACCTCATGACTATATATGATGTATATTTTGGAGAAGAATGGTTCATATTTTCCACAGTATTAGATGAATTTTGTCGATGTTTTGAATCCCAATGGGGATCCATCATTGGGACATTGAATGAATGATTGAAAGAAGAGTCAAACAATGAATAAATAATAATAGATGAACTAAAAACATTTAAAGAGATCCAACCAAAAACCCTAAGATAAACTAAACCTAAGTAAATGCATAAAAATAACTAAATAATTATTAGTTATAAATTATTAATTATTACTATTATTTATCAACTAATAATAGATTATTAAATATGATTATTATAAATAAATAATAAATATTAGGAAGTTATCTTTAATGCGAATTTTGGAGTTTCTGGTGGATTTTCTGGCCGGAATCCAGCGGAAAAATTTGAGATGAAATCTTGATTTGTGTTATTTAAATTGGTTTTTTGACTGCCTTTATGGCTTCAACACCCTGAAAAACCCCTAAGGAACTTTGATTGTGTAGAGTTTACCCATCAAACATACGATTTCAATTAATTTTTGCCGGATTTTACACAAATTAAATCGAAAAAATAAATCGGAAAACTTTTCAAAAAGTCGCATTAAAGACAACTTGAAATATTAATACTTAATTAATTTAATTTATTTCATTTTATTTCATAATAAATAACTATTTATTTATTGGAAAATAAATAATTAATGGATGGTTATAAATAAATAATTATTAATAATACTTAATTAATTAATTAATAAATAGTTAATTTATTAATAATAATTATTTATCTACATATTGTGCTAAATAAATAATTATTATTATAAATAAATAATCATTATTA
This sequence comes from Pinus albicaulis, assembly GCA_034641835.2. NCBI lineage: Eukaryota > Viridiplantae > Streptophyta > Pinopsida > Pinales > Pinaceae > Pinus > Pinus albicaulis. Next base: position 1,227,786,387 of record CM076580.1, read on the forward strand.
AATGTAATTATTGTATAATTTATTCCTAAAGCATTAAGATGAAAGCTGATGATGAGAGCTCAAATATTGATTTAATTAAATATTGATTTTAGCTGAATATTAATTTAGTTAAACTATACAAGAATTCCAATATAAGGAAGAAGATAGAAGGTTATACCTTAGATACTAAACTTGAGAAGAAGAACCAAAAGAAGTAATTTGTTTGATCAGAGGAAGCCAACTACCACTGATTTCACTTCCTCTATCCCTGTTGAGTTTATGTGGATGTTTAATAATCTCAAGAGCTTCTCTGAATTTCCTATTTTGATAGTGTTTTTCCCTCGCGATAACTTTGACACTTTCTAAACAAACATGATGCTTACTTTTTGAGGACTGTTCTGCAAGGGTTGAAGTGCAAGACCTTCCATACTGAATATCGACTTCGTTCTCTTTCAATATTTTTTGCAATAAGCACATTGTCTCTCCAATATAACTTTTTCCACAATAACATTCAATCTTATAAACTCCTTTAAGTTGTTGATGATCGATATTTTTTTTTTTCTAAGTTGGACTAATCTATTAATATGAAACTTAGTTTACAAAGTGGGACTTACCTCCAGAACTACATAACTATCCAATTCCAGAGGGATTCTTGATCAAAAAAACAAAAAAGAGACCGCCCCTCGCGGGGAAACTGGCCCAGAAAATGCTGCCCATGGATGGGAAACCAACTTTCATAGAGTTATACAAAAAACATTTTACAGCCAACTTGTCCCAAAAATACAGAAAAGCATTAAAATTGACAAAAACAAGATAAGGAGACCTGTCAATGCCATGGATGCCCATCAGGCTAGCTATCGAGATGTGTTGGAGGAGGCTCCTCCACTATGGGACATCTGTACTCCTCGTCGGAATCATCATCAACTCCCTTGGACTGCTGAGCAGTGTGCTTAGGAGAGGATGTTGAGTGAGCATGAGTGCAGCCTTTCTTCAGCTGCCTGTCTGAATGCGCTGAACTCCCGCTGCCGTTTCTCGCGTTGCTAGAGGACTGCGAACCAGATTTGATGGGTAAGGCAGCAGATTTTCTGGAATCCTGAGGAGGCCCCAGGGAGATGGTGGATTTCCTCATGTGCTTTTTGGAGCCAGAGCCTGTGGCGCTGGGCTGCACTTCCTGTCAATGCCATGATGCCCATCAGGCTAGCTATCAAGATGTGTTGGAGGAGGCTCCTCCACTATGGGACATCTATACTCCTCATCAGAATCATCATCGGCTCCCTTGGACTGCTGAGCAGTGTGCTCAGGAGAGGATGTTGAGTGAGCATGATTGCGGCCTTTCTTCAACTTCCTGTTCGAATGCGCCGAACTCCTGCTGCTGTTGCCCGTGCTGCTACAGGACTGCGAACCATATTTGATGGGTAAGGCAATAGATTTTCTGGAATCCTGAGGAGGCCCCAGGGAGATGGTGGATTTCCTCATGTGCTTTCTGGAGCCAGAGCCCGTGGTGCTGGGTTGCACTTCCTAGAACACAACAAAAATAGTAGCAGTGATTCTTGGATTTTCCAAGACGTTGTCAAAGTGAAATTGAGCAACATTTTCGGTTGGAGGCATGGAGCCGTGTTCTTCATGAATGGAGAGAGGTGGGCGAGAGCCTGCTCCTTTGCCTCTGCCTTGCCTACACCTCATATGGTGCCGTCTCAACATGCTGGGGATGGAGGGAGAATGAAGTGACTGGGAGGGCGAGCAGGAGGGCGAGTGCGAGGAATGGGAAGGCGAGCTCGGAAATTTCGTGCAGAGGCCAGACCAATTAAATTCTACGCTGGAGGGATTGTGAGTGTAGAGGCCAGGCGAGGGGCTAACAACGCAATGAGTAGGCGAAGAGCTTTCAACGATGGACGACATCTTGGCTAGCCGAAGACAGAGATGGAGCAACGCATCTGTGGAGCTCAAGAGCTGAGCAGAAGCCAGAGACAAAGACAAATAATGTCGTGCAAATGAAAAAATTATGGAGGTGGGATGTGATGCCATTGAAGGATGGGCAGGGCAAGTTGCAGAACCAGAGTTAAGGCAGAGTGTGATAGCGATGAATGCTGAATGTGCATTGCAGAGAATGTTAAATGTAGTGGTACCGCCCTGCTAGATGGCCATGTGGTCTGGCCAAGTGTCATGCCTTGGGCCAGCCATTTCCGCATGCTCATAACTTACCCGCATCCGGGAGCTGATGATCGATATTATCATTTACAGACCACATTCTTTGTCTTATCATTCCCGATGTTGTAAACTGAGCGAATATGTCCTTCTTTCCCAAAATATTTGCAATCTTATCTGTAAATCCTTGAATGTATGGTATGAATAATTTTCTAAACAAACATGATGCTTAGTTTTCAAGGAGTGTTTTGTAAGGGCTTAAGTGAGAGATTCCATACTTAATATTGGCTCCGTGCTCTTTCAATATTCTTTGCAATGAGTGCCCCGTCTCTCCAATATATCTTTTTCCACAAGAACATTCAATCTTATAAAATCCTTTAAGCCGCTCATGTTAAATACTATCCTTTACACACCGCATTCTTTGTCTTATCGTTCTTGATGTTACAAAATGAGTGAATATGTCCTTCTTTCCCAAAATATTTGCAATATTCTCTGTAACTACTTTAATGTATGGTATGAATACTTTTCTAAACAAACATGATGCTTAGTTTTCGAGGAGTGTTTTGCAAGGGTTGAAGTGCAAGATCTTCCATACTTAATATTGGCTCCGTTCTCTTTCAATATTCTTTGCAATGAGCGCCCCGTCTCTCTAATATAAAATTTTTCACAAGAACAATCAATATTATAAACTCCTTTAAGCTTCCGATGATTGATATTATCCTTTACAGACCACATTCTTTGTCTTACCGTTCTTGATGTTGTAAACTGAGCGAATATGTCATTTCCCAAAATCTTTGCAATCTTATATGTAACTCCTTGAATGTATGGTAGGAATACTTTTCTAAATAAACATGATGCTTAGTTTTGGAGGAGTGTTCTGCAAGTCTTGAAGTGTGAGATATTCCATACTTAATATCGGCTCCGCACTCTTTCAATTTTCTTTGTTTAGTTAATATAATTTAGAGACATTTACTTATATATTTTATTCTTTATTACTAATGATATTATAAAATTTCATTATTATTGTTATTAACTAGTCATTACTAATTAATAATGATATTAAATTTAAATAATAATATTAACTAATAATTATAATAATATTAATTAATAACAACAACAACAATAATAATAATAATAATAAATTAGTAGTAACAATTGACGGGCCTCCAAATTAAACATAAATTAAGGCCCATCTTACCCTCCTTAAGAAAATTAAGTCTCTTTTTTTGCATTAGATGACACATTTTTAGCTTTAACATGTTCATTAGGAAGGTTTAGAGATAATTGCATATTTGTGCCTAATATTATTTATTTTTGAATAATATTGTGATAATATTGGGAAAATTATGAAGATTTGGAGGAGTAGATAATTTAGGTATTTTCTCCCTACTACAGGAGGATCAATATTGGATAATAAATGAACATAATATCACGAAATTATTGATAAATTATGGATCTTTAATGATTGAGAAAATCTAGGAATGTGTTCCCTGTCATTTAATGCAAATTCCTAGTGTTGGGAACCAGATCCACTATTTGAGGGATTTTGGAGGGAAAAGCTTCCTCCTTTCAAGGAGAATGATTCCCCATCAATTTTTATAAGTACAAATTATAATTTTCCTCTAGAGGAATGTATTTATTGGTCTTTTTGTGGAGAAAACTTGTATGTTTGCAGCTCCATTTTCATTTCTAGCAGGGATGTACCTGGATTGATTCAAATAATGAAGTTTGGTGCCATTTTTAGCTTCTAAAGCTTAGTTTCTTCCATAGGAATCTAATTTTCCTTGGGCTTGGCCATCTCAGGAGCCTTAGATCCCTATTTTACACTTTCTTTATGTCCTTTTAAGTATTTTTCACTTGCATATATTGTTTATGTATTTACTGTTCATGCTTCTTTTGTTGTAGGTTATATTGGTTAATGGTTGAAGCGAGATTTTTTTCAGGTTATTTAAAGAGTCACAAGAATGATGCATCCTTATAAAATCTTTGAAAATTCATCTTCATCATTGACCTACTTTGATTGGGTCACTAGTTCACGAGTCTACAATTTCTGGAAGTCCCTTTTAGAAAAATAGTAGTAATTTTCTGCTATTTTTTAGAAAGTGTTAATAAGATTAATTTGAGTTGATTCCAATTGCATTAGGTCATAAAAAAATTCAAGTTAATAAAAAAATTCACCCCATTTAATTTTCACTTGATTAGTTTAGGAATTTGATAGGTTAACTTGCTCACTAGTTCTTGAATTTCTAGTTTTTAGACTAGTACTTTTCTGCTATTTTTTAGCATGTGTTAAGAGGGGTATTTTGGAGTGATTCCACTTGTAATTTAGTCCTAAGAAATCCTACGTAAATTTTTTTTTTCCCATCCCATTTTCATTTGATTTACTTTGTCATTTAGTGAGTTATCTTGTCCTGTAGCAAAACATGACTTCCTGTAACACTCCTATAGCACGTGTAAACTTGACCATGTTTGATCCCAAAGCTTGGTTTTTATCTCTTAGGCTTGAATCATGACCTCTAGGATCCAAATCCATGATTTAGGAAGAATACACATCACTTAGGACATGAATTTTTACTGTTATCACTAAATTGAGGCTGATGGGCTGCTTCAATAGTCAACCTAGAGTAACTATTTCAAACCTAGTTTTAGCTAGAACTTAGCCTTTCCAGCCTAAGAGGGATCTCTCAAGGATAAAGATGATATTAGGTAAATGAAGATCAACATATGGATAACTCTGAAATTGGATTTAAAAGTATTTTTGTGCAAGTGAAAGATGTAGACAAATAACTACCATTGAGCATATCGAGTCAGTATAAAAAAAAAACTCAGTGACATATGAAACTCCTCTCGTGGAAGCTGATGCATATATATTATAATGAAAACATAACATTTATAGCACAATAAATGTTTAAAAGAAGTTAGAGCATGCTGACCATGAATTCGAAGTAATAAAACAACTAGGATACTGAAGATAGAATAGTAGAACACAAAAGACAAACACTCATAAGAATACTAATGAATCTCAGGTAAAGAGAAGTACGCTGTCATTGTATATTACTGATAAAAGGATTTACAATAGTAGTATGCAGTAAAAACATCCATCAACCTTTTCTCCATCAATTATCTACCTATTTATAACTTTAGGCACCTTTACAATGAGTCTTCCAGCAAGGCCAGACCTTCGAATGCTTCTAATGGCACCTTGACTAACCAAAAGCAGATTACAAGGAGAGAATGAAGACAACTGCTATTTTTAGGAGTTTGAAACATAATAGGACTCTAATACTCTTTATTACATTAACAAAATTTAAAACCTGCATGTTTACATCGAGAATATCATGTGCCTAAGGTGGAAATGACAATGAATAAACCATAAATACCCCCACCAAGTCAGGATGTCTGTATTCCAAAATTTGAGGAGGTGGTGTCATGATTGCTGATGTGGTTTCTATGATGAGATGGCATTTGAAAAACTTTGTCGAGGAGTGTGTATTCATAAAAAATTCAACTAATGTTTTCTGACCTTTCCAGATGGTTGTTCTGTCCCAAAAATACAATTAATTCTTGAAAATTACAATATTCCTCTTCGCTACAAAAACAGAGGACTTCTAGGTAAGTCCGTAGCGAGAGTTCAAAGCATTTTTTACTTTGGCCATCTCTGCAAATTGTTTGCCCTATTTACTGATTGGAGGATGTCTAGTGGGTCTAAAAAATTAAATACATGCCTTCACCTTTCTTCTTTGTGACAAAATTTGGATTTTATAGTGAAAATTCATCTTTAGTGGGTTCGTAGCGAAAACTCAGCTTTAAGCCTGGAGTATGCTACGAACTTGCCTAATAAATTGAAAATTTCAAAATTTTCACTTCCTACCTCCAAAAAACTGTCCAAAGCTATGTGAGATGATGATATGAAACATGATAAGGAAAAATTTATTGAAAATACATCTTACCCTTCTTCATGGAGCAACAGGTGGCTCATCTTCCAGTAAAATTGGACCTGTTTTTTGTTTTTTGTTTTTCCGAAAATATAGGGGTCATAAATGAGCTATTATCTGAATCTCCTTGATATATTTTGGAAAAAGAGAGGATATTTTGTAAATATGATTGTTCTGAAGAAAAACCTCTCTTGGTTTTTTGAAAAACAGCTCCAGATGTCCGAAATCTACATTTGAAAAACATGTCTAAAACAGGGAAAAAACGAACTCTGAAAATAAATCCCAAATATGTCTTCGAATCTCCCAATATGTAAAACCTGTGAGAAAAGTGAAAGAGGTTAATGTTCTTTGATCTATGTTTGAAAATAAACCCTCTTAGGCTTTTAGATGTCATCTCTATTTACCCAAAAACTACTCTTGAAGTCGACTTCTTAAACAATCCAAAAACACAACAAATCCCCTTGTAACTTCTCATAAAATCTCATGCAGCCAACTTTGATGATGGCATCTGAAAAACTAGGATCTTCCATGACCAATTTTAGGTTCATAGGTTCATACTTGACCACTTAACCTCCATTTTTGGTGTTCTTATGTGTTTCCATCTCCTCCAAAACAATGCTGCCTTCTTTGAAATTTGACACCTGCAAAAAGTGTATATGACAGCAAGATGATTATTGACAAAGGTCGAAACTAACCTATGAAAACATCTAGAGATATACTCAGACAAAAGGGAAAAGGTGGCAGAAAGTAGCTCACAAGGATGATTTGAAATGATAATTTTGAATGCAAGAGAAAGGAGGCCAAATAAGGAAAGAAAAACAGAATGATGGGATGGTAATGACGACCAAGCATGAACCATGACTTCAAACAACTCAACACATGACCTCATACTGACCCCTATCCATTTGAAAATCAACACCTCATCCATTACCTTTCCGGTGGATAAAAACCCGAGTTCGTAGTGTTTTCTGTTATGAGTTTGGCAAATTTTCTATGGACTTGTCAAGTGAGTCCATAGCGAAAACAACCTATTTTCCATAGAATTCGTTGCAGAGTCAGGAAAAAGTGGACAAGTGGCTTAAACCTTAATTTGAACCAATGCATGCGAATTTTTGGTATATTTTTATTGACATGAGCTTAATGAGATGACATGTGGGGATTCTAAAGACTTAGGACTATAACCAAATCATGAAATTTCATCAATGTTCATGAATTAATTCATTAACACACTAAAAACTATACAAAATGACTTTCCTAACCAAACTAAATGTTATTGATGATAACATTTACAAATTAGATTAGGCGTATTTATTTGAATTCATGTTCTTAGTATTTCAATTACAAATTGTTGATTAATCTATTCTCAAAGTAACATTTCCATTTCTGCAATTAGTTTAATATTTGATTTCATGAAATTCAATCCATTACATTAAATCAACTAAAGAAGGACATATTTTACACTGCACATATAGTGCCGACACCTCTTAGGTTTGTAAAAACCCCGGGTTGATAATTAAAGTTGGTAGCCTTGGGAGTTGCTACATTCTTGTTGCAATATTGAGGCGCATCACTTTTTGGCGCCATTGTCAGGGAGGTGTCAAAGTATGCATTGTTTTCTTCCATAGTTGATTCATTTCTTTTACCTTCTGCAAAAACAAAAAAAATGCATTAGGTAAATTTCATTTCAAGAACATAAAATTGCATTGCATTAGCATTCTGATTCAATTTATTTTGGTTTTGTTTTTTGTTTTTTGTTTTGTTTTTTATTTTTGTTTTTGTTTTTGTTTTTTTTTGTTCTGTTTTGTTTTGTTTTTTTGTTTTGTATTTTTGTTTTTGTTTTTGTTTTTTTTTGTTAAAACTTTTTCGAAACCAACCCCCCCCAACTTGATAAAGTGGTGCAGTAAGAGCCACATCACCATCTGATCAGGTGCTTAGTGTAAAAGCTCAAAAATTAAAGTGCTTAGAATTGATTGGAAAATGAACGACAACGAAGATCTCATCTCTAGGAATTCGACACAATTCGTTTCGTTGAAAATGGAGTCCGGATGAAGGAGATAGAGCTTGCTATTCGTTTTCCTAAATAACTAATTTTTTTTACAGAAGTGACAGGTTGGTGACATGGCAGCCCAGTCATAAAATTTAAAAATATTTTTAAATATTTCGCCTTTCACTTTTCACTAAATGACACTATGAAAAGTGTCACTGCTGCACTACGATTTGGTTTGAAGAAGATTTTTTTTTTTTTTTTTTTTTTTTTTTTTTAATGTGTTTCTCCTAAGGCTGAATTCAAATTTTATATATATTAAGGTTGGGATAGTCCAAACAGAGGCTGACATGTGGTGTAGCCAGGGACCGCCACGTGCCCCCTCTGGTGGACCAAGGTGGGCGACGAATTTAATATTATATGGTGCATTTTACATTATGGTCCGAATACATATATTATCTGGGTGCATATTAATTTTATATCAAAGTCTGAAGACATGAATCCAAAGTTCGAATTAATGAATATGCCAAAGGTTTTACATATATATATTGGTGGAAAAAATTTATACAGGTTTGGGCGGAGGTTGGGGCTGAACCCTGCGACCCCCCCCACACTATTGTCTGCCTTTACCAACGAGGCACCACCAAAGTTGTTGTTAACATATGGCACCAAATTCTATTTGATATCAATGGTTTGAAAGGTGGGGGTTTGGAGGGGGCCAACCCCCTCCCCACAAAACCATACGCATGACCACAACGTAGCGAAGTTTCATAAGCATGAGATTAAGGTTCTTAAATGAGTTTTAGTAACCCATAAACAATTGATAAGCACACTTATCATTTCATTAATCTTGGTTTATGTTAAATCACGTTTAGTGCTAATCTCACCCTTATCCACAATTAAACAGGTTTATATTTAATTTAACAGTAGTTTAAGTTGGTGGAATTTTTAGTGGAGTGACCAATTTAGGCACTGCCCCCAAATTTGGTGGCCCTAATTGGAGTCTTCTCCATTTTTGGAGAGAGTTTACTAGGCAAAAACTGTTTTGGCCATATCTTTGGAAAAATTCGACTAAATTGAGAGCAAGAAGAGTCATTTCTAAATGATTTGGATGTTCTGAACACATTGGAGTAGGTTTCAGGAGCAATAGGTGAATGTAAACAACAATTTTTTTCACATTTGAGCTAATACAAAGGCCCAAGCCATGGAAGCTGGACCAAAGAGATGTAGCCTAGGAGGGGTGAACTCCTTCATAAAAACACTGTGTTAATGCATCAATTGTGATGGTTTGCTGTACTTATTATCGCTGTTGTTCAACATTTGTTTTTAATGCTTTATGCTCTTGAATTTAAATTAAAACTCAGCTCATTTACCTGTTTGACACTTATAAACACCAAGGAAACCTATGCACACAAAGCATAATATCAACAAAATAATTATGAATCTGAAGATGAAATTAGCACAAAAAAACTAACATTCAAATTCATATCAAGATGGTATCATAGCAAGGTTTCTAAGGTTATTTGCTTGATTTGCTTGAGTTTGTGCAAGTAGTGTTTTAATGGTTGCAAATTTGTGATGCTTACAAGGTTAAATTTGCAGAGAGGAGAAGGGAAAATATTGGTTGCAAGTCTCGAGATTAGGACCAGAAGAAGGAGAGCCACAAGGGCACCATCTCCACCCAAATTTTCACTCATAGTTTCACTTGAAGCACATAGCGTTTCTAAAGTTGAGATTGAAGAGGTACAAGTTGCACAAGAAGTTGAGCTTGAATCCAAAGCCATCATATCAAGTGTTGGAGAGAATTAAGTTCTTTCAGAAGAGGAATCATATTGCAAGAAGGATTTCTATGAACTGACTGAAAGGGTTAGGATCCTCTTTGAAGAGAGGGACAAGACTGATGAAGAGAGGAATTCAAAATACAGTGGAGGAAATCCTCTTCCATCTCCACCATATTCATCGTCATCCTCATCACCACCATCAACATCATCTTCCACTTCCACCACAAAACCACCCATACTCACTCAAAGACCACAAAAGGAAAAACACCCTTACTCAAACTTGATGTCAAATTTGAGCTTCCAATGTATAGTGGCGAGGTAAATGCAGAAAGGCTGGAAAATTGGATTCATCACTTGGAGGTGTATTGTAGAATTTAGAATCTTCATGAATATGACATAAATATTCAATTGGATTCTTTGAGGATGGAAGGAACTGCGCTTGTATGGTGGGAATCAAGGACTCAAGAAGATATTAAAAACTACAACAATATCTCTATGTCTTAGTCAAGTTTTATTGCTGCCATTAAAAGGACATTCTATCCATTAGCTTTCATGAAAAAAACCATTATGGACTGGAAAAATTTTAGACAATTGAAATGGAAAAGTTTGCAAGATTATACTCGTGAATTTAGGAGAAGAGCTCTTATTTTGGGTATTGATTTGTATTCTCAAGAAAATTTGTTAAATTATATTGGGGTTTTCACAGTTATCTTAGGCACACTATTATCATGTTAAATCCCACAAACATAGATGAGGTTTGTGTTCAAGCCACACATCTAGAAGCAAGAGGGAAACCAAACATAGATGAGAAAAGTGATAGTGAGGGTAAAGGAAAGGGCAAGTTTTATGGAAGAGGAAAGAGAAATAACCCTGTCAAAAGAGAGAAGGAAAAACTCACATGTAAAAACTGTTTGAAGAATGGCCATTATGAATACCACTGTTGGAAGCTTCATCCAGAGTTGAAGCCAAACAAACTGAAAGCCAAAGAAAAAAAGAAAACCGTTGCTATCATTGAACATGGCATAGGTTAAGATTCATGATATGAAACAAAGATTACAACCATGGGTTTGAAATGTAAGCATCATTAGAAAGCACTAGTTATTCAAATTTTTCCAATGTCACTCAAGATGAAGATACATGAATTGAACTTTTCAACATTAAATTCGTCTCTAAACATACAAATATAGACACACTTTTTGATAGTGGGTCTCAAGCTAACTTGATTCCCAAAGACTTAGTTAAGGAGCTAAACCTTGAAATTTTTAGACATCCAAGACCTTATCATTTAGGGTGGATATGCAAGAATGCAAACTTGCTAGTTACAAGGAAATGCATACTAACATTCACCATCAATTCAAAATTTCTTGATGAATTTGAACTTGATGTGGTGCCGCTTGAGATATTAGGTATTGTTTTTGGAAGTCCATATTTTTATGATAGGAAAGCATTATTTCATCTCCATGAGAATAAGTATCACTTGTTTAAAGATGTAATTGAGTACATAATTAGAGCGCATAAGAAGAAGACAAGTTTGTCTCTTATACATGCAGGAGAAATAAAGAGGATAGTGAATTCAAGTTAGAATTTGACATTGTTAATGATCAAACATAAAGATGTTTTGAATCAAAACTTTCAAAAATATGCATTGAATGAACAAGTTGATTTCATTAAAGTTGTTTATGCTTGTAATGAGATGTTTCAGGACTCTAACATGTTGCCTTTGAAAGGAGGTAAACAAGATGTGCCATATTTGCAATAGTCAACATGAGTGTTGAGCAGTGTTGGAAACAAGATGCCGGTGCAAGAGAGTGCAAAGGTCAAAGAGAAGGTGACAAAGCAATTTAACAAAGAAGGCATGGGTTCCAAAAGTGCTTGTTTTTGGTTTCCAAAGGGTACATGGAAATGGTGAAGATACTTGGTTAAGAGTCGACACAAGTACAAAACAAGACCAATTAAGAATCGCCATGATGACAATGTGCAAAGTGAGATAATTTTTAAGTTTCATTTGATTGATGACCAAGATAGGAACAAGTTTGTTTCTATAAAGATATCTTGCTGCTCTGCAAATTCAGGAAAATTGCAGCATGACGGTTTCAAAAATAGCAAGAGAAGGTCGCAAGAGTAAAGCAATTTTTTTTTTTTTTTTTGAAAAGCTCAATTTGATGAAAATTGGAAAATTTCAGTGGATAGAGACTACAAGGGTGAGGGAACAATACCCTCATCCACATGATCAGTAATCAAAGATATTTTTTGGCAATATGTTGCAATATGTTGTCCTTGATGGAAACCTACTTGATGAGTTGCCTGTTGATAAGAAACCTATGTGTTAAAGATGTAAAAATGATGTTTCTACAGGTCAGTTCAGATGTGACAGAGAAAGGAATTCTAGTAAGTGCCACATAAATGAAACAGGAAATATTTCTCAATGTATACGCTACTTTTGTGAAGGCAACCAGCATATGGATGCAATGTATATGCTACTTTTGTGAAGGCAACCCGTGTATACATTCAGAATTAGTATATACGCAGTTTTTATGAAAATAAGTTGCGTATACATGCGGATACGAACGATCCAAGTCGCGTATGCATTTTGCACTCTAAAATTACGATACCAAGGGGCATTACCATGGTATTAGCCCACAGTATTGAGCGCTGTATTGTATATTTGATTCCGTCCAAGAATACCATCAACAATTGTGTGGTTTTGAATCATGGTATTGGTAAAGGCTAAATCTATATAAGGAGACGAAGATCATAGTGCAAAGGTGTGCATGAGTAAGGGTTGTTACTAATAATTTTATCTAAGGTATATCTGCATGGGATGAAATCTGTTTTAATTGATAGATCTGGATCTATGATGCACCCATGGATACAATCATGGTTCAGGATCTCTAGATCTGAAATGTCTATACTTTTCTGTGATCCATTGAAGAGATGATTAGATCTATGACCTGGCGCAAGTTTTCTAAAGTCAAGTGAAGTAATCTGGGTAAGTTCTATGGATCTGGTTCTTTCTGCAAAGTTTATATTTACAGATCTATACACTAGTTCGTCTCAGTAAAAGCACGTATATACGCGGGTTTGCTTCAGAAAAGCCGCGTATGGCAGTTAGGATTTTCTGAAGCTTATTGCAAAGGTTTTTCTGTTATTCTGGCTATTTGTCTGCTGTCTGTCAATGAAGTCTTCTTGGAGATATGGGTTGTTTGAATATGTAATGTTCCTAATTAGCCCAAGCTAATAGGAATATTTAAATTTTGTTTTATTTTCCATTTATGAATAAATGACTAATGGAGGACATGTAAAAATCCTTAGATCAGTGAATAAATCAATGCTCAATGTAAACACAGCTATATCTGAGCCATTTACATAAAATCCACTTGCTGGTGTGAAAGGGGTTTAAGCTATAAGACTGGGTCAACCTTGACCAAATCTACATCGCTGTCTAGATTCAATGTATCTCATAAAGGGGCAGTGCAATTCTAGAAGGAGGACCTCATGTGAAAGGGGTTAAGTGATTCAAGGTGGTTTAGGGTTTGGCACATCCTCATCTTATAAAAGGAAGGAGAAGGCTCAAGAGAAGGTTTTTGAATGTATTATGATTTCGGAGAATTTTTCTGCTTAGACAAATTCTAGTTCTATGGGATTTTTAGCAAGAGACTAGAGAGGATCTCCCGTGGGGGTTCTCCATCCTTCCATTGAGTAGCTCTTGGAGGGCTTGTGCTTCTTTCTCCACTATCTGGCATATGGCCAAGCTCCATCTCTCTTTGGAAACGTAAATCTAGTGAGGGTTTCATTATCTAAGTGATTTGCAACAAGTGGAACTCTAGATCTTCAAAGATCTAGTTTATATTGGAACCTCTTCTCAATGAGTGTGTCTTTTAACCTCCTGGAAGAGTGCATCCACAACTTGTGCTTCAGTATCAGATCTTGGAATCAGGCCAAAAGATATATTATCATAGACAACTTAGTTTATCTCATTGATCTGCGTAAATCTTGAAGAGTAGAGTTGCAGAGGTTTTGGAGTCCTCCTGGAGGAGAGATCTCTAGTGGAGAGGATCCTTCCTTTCACTGTGGTGATCCATGGATTGGCCAAAAAATCCATGTGCCCTTCAGATCTGATTTATTTGATGATTTATTCACTGTATAATTTCTGAATGCTGCTGCAAAACTGTGACTTAGATCTCAGATCTACTCACTGTTGTTGATCATTTGCTGAGATCCCCAAGGGGAGTGTATTCTAAAGTGCCTTTTGTATACAGATCTGCAATAGATATACCATTTTGTATGCAGATATGTTATAGATCTGAAATTTAATAAAAATAAGCTTCAACCTCCTGAAATTTATGCTGATAAGCTTTCTTGGCTCAATACTTTGTTGCAGCACCTATTTGAGGCTTGTTTTCCATGTAAATGTCTGTATTTCTCTTGTACAATGAATAAGCCATAGAATAGATGAGATTTACTGTTGTTCACACCCTATTACAACTTTCACCTTCAGAAATCACGCTATCCATGCTTCAGTAAAATTTTGCATACTCTAAGTCATGGGGAATTAGGGTTTTTAAGCCTAGTTGGGGAAGGAGGAACTGTTTAACCTAGCTAGAATTATTTTTTTGAGCTGAAATTTGGATCATAGGTCCCTCATGACCTAATATAAAATAACCTCCTACCATTTCTATTAATTCTACGCATATTTTTGGATTCACTCATTTTAGGGCCAAAATCACCACTTTTCCCCATCCTTTGTCAATATAATTAATCTCTCTTCTTGCTGCTGTACATAAAATTTATTCTGAGGTGTTTCTAAACACATTTCAGAGTTAGTAGCTGGATGATACTCCAGTATTGTGTTTTATAATTCTGCAACCCTTCATTGGGTAATTTTCTGAAGACAACTAGGTGTGGGAGATCTGTTTAACCCACCTAGAGTGATTTCTTTCGAGCCTCCTCTTGGATTTCGGTCTTAGATACTCTGATATAAGGGATCCAAGGGCTGGTATCCCTGAAAAATGTGTTTTTAAGGCTTGTTTTTCTGAGTAGTCCAATTTGGGAACATTACAGTGGTATCAAAGCATGATCTCTGGCTCATCCTGTGAGATCAAAATATCAGAAGCATCAAGAGAAGAAGTAGATATCAGGATGGCCAGAATGATAGAAGAATATATCTCCTTACTTCTCTTTAAAACTATAAAAGGCATTGAAGAAGATCTTGAACAGATGGAGGAAGAAAGATGCAAGGAAACTCCTAGAGGGTTTCAAAGAGAAGAAAGATGCAGTGAGCTCCAAAAATAAGAGATTAGAAAGCTGGAGAAGATGAGATTTGCCTCATCATGTTTTAGATCCATGAAGGACCTCCCCAAGGAGGATGAGAAAATAGAATAGGAAGGCCCTTGCACTTCCTATTCTCATCAAGGAGGCAAAGAAAGAAGTATAAGAAAGACTCCATCTTTTGGAGGAAAGAAGGAGGAGAGGCTCTTGAAGATTCTTCCTAGATATAAAAAGAACATCAGTGAAGTTCTCAAGAAGATCATGAGGGAGATGTATAGAGAATCTCGAAATGAGTTTGAAGATGCATCAAACTCTAGATTTTCACACAGTGAGTGTGAGCATGCAGCCACACACTGTGATGAACAGCATAGTCAAAAGCTCAGATCTGTCATGAGGAAGATGGGAGAGAAAGAAGAAATGAGTAAGAGGAAAACTCGTAGTGATTTCTTGGAGGAGAATGAGTCTCAAGCCCTGAAACTCAGAAATCAGTTCTGTTTTTCAGAGTATTGCAAGGCCAAGGTGAGGAAAAGAAAGAAGAGTGATAGATTTACTCTATCTACCTTTGAAGGATCACCTACAAGATCAACCAAAGAATGGGTGGAAGAGCTAGACACCTTCCTGAAACTGCACCAAGTTCTTGAAGAAGAAGCCATCAGAGTTGCAGCACTACACTTGGAAGGTAAGGCCTATGCTTGGTGGAAATTTGAGTTCCTCCCTTTCATAAGTGTGAATACTTCATCTTACATAAGTTTCACTAAGGCATTAGTGAAAAAGTTTGATAAAAGAGTTCATGGAACACCTATGGTGGAGTTAAATGAGAAGACTCAAATAAAAGCCCTGCATAAAAATGCAGATCCATTTCAGAGGCCCATGGAGAAGGCTGAAAACTTGCATCATGCCTTGTTAGAGGCAAGATTTCCCTCCCACACCTTTGAACAAAAGAACATAGAGATCTCTTCTTCAAAGGTGGGTCCTATCATTGGGAGGTTTCCCAATTTTATTGCAGAGATAAAGGGCAACAACGCTGTCAAATCTAGACTTGATCTAGCACCTCAAGCAGAGGTAGGAGGAGCTTTTGCTCCAACAAGAGGGATTCTTATGGCATGGCAAGAAAATCCCCAAGATCTCATGTATGGAGATCAAGGCACATTTTATGATCTACATGTGCCATCAATGAGAAGGTGTAGAACCATGGAGACACAAGTAAGAGATAGGAAAGAGAACCAACCTCATTCCTATCCATTACAGAAGGTTGATGCACCTAAGAAGGTGATTGGATTGCACAGTGGAAGCATGGAGGGTTTTCTCCATTCATATGTTTAGTCACCTCTTGTTGATGATGTCTCATTTCATGGAGACATTGCACCAAGGATACCACTGGATCAACAAAGGAGGATGAGTGCTTCACCTGTTGAGGCACCAATCATTGATTTTAGAAGAGTGTAGACCTTGGAAGGTCTTGGTACATCGCTGAGAGTCTTGGGTAGGCTCAAGGAGGAGAGAAGCATTCTCTCAACATCATCCACACCCACTCTCATTTCATTTTCTGCGCTGTGGCAGGAGAAGAAAGGGAAGGATAGCAGCCTTCCCACTCCCACATTTGGCATGAGAGCTGTCTATGCACATAACTCTTTGGAAGAGTTAATACAATTACCTCTCTTCTCTACAAGGATGGAAGGGGACTTATCTATGATCTGCTCCCTTTGCATGAGCAAAAATTATGGTAAGGGCATTGATTATTTTGATTTATCTAATGCATGTATGCATCCCTTAACCATATATGTGCAGGATGTTGCTCCAGGAAGGAGCATTATTTCTTTGAGGATGCATGGCCTACTTGAGGCCATGAGCATTGTTGGTGACCGCTCCCTAGGAGGACTTGGGGAGGAATTTTGTTTTGGAGGAAATATTCACATTGCTTCATCCATCATTCACTTCCTCCAAACCTATGAGGAGATTGGGGCAGCAAGCAAGTGGTTGAGAGACCACACATTCTTTCAGTCTCTGTTGTAGTGGAGAGTCAAGCTGCATTGGTTACACATGAGGGACCATTGTCCTTCACAGTTGCTACATAGGGCAGCCAGCATGATTCTCATTTTGGCTCCTTATGCTGCTATTGTTCCTATTCTCAAGAGGAGCATGTGTGGGAGAGAGACACCTTGGCTGGGTGTGTTCCTTGGGGGAGAGAATCCCCATATTTTTTGCAGTGTATGCTCTAAAGGGAGCATGAGAGATGATATGGCTGCCACAATCACACATTTTTTTCTTCAGGAGGCAAGCCATATGAGCTGGGATATGCCTCTCACTGATATTAGAGATGAGTCTTTCTATGAATTACCAAGTTGGGAGGTGTTTCATTTCATGTGGATGATAACATGGAGACCCCAAGAAGGAGGGGAGATTTTGCAGCACTCACCTTGTCAATTGCTTGAGGGCAAGCAACACTTTTGGAGGGGAGGACTGTAATGTTCCTAATTAGCCCAAGCTAATAGGAATATTTAAATTTTGTTTTATTTTCCATTTATGAATAAATGACTAATGGAGGACATGTAAAACTCCTTAGATCAGTGAATAAATCAATGCTTAATGTAAACACAACTATATTTGAGCCATTTACATAAAATCCACTTGCAGGTGTGAAAGCGGTTTAAGCTATGAGACTGGGTCAACCTTGACCAAATCTACAACGCTGTCTAGATTCAATGTATCTCATAAAGGGGCAGCATAGTTCTAGAAGGAGGACCTCATGTGAAAGGGGTTAAGTGATTCAAGGTGGTCTAGGGTTTTGCACATCCTCATCTTATAAAAAGAAGGAGAAGGCTCAAGAGAAGGTTGTTGAATGTATTATGATTTTGGAGAATTTGTCTGCTTAGACAAATTCTAGTTCTCTGGGCTTTTTAGCAAGAGACTAGAGAGGATCTCCTGTGGGGGTTCTCCATCCTTCCATTGAGTAGCTCTTGGAGGGCTTGTGCTTCTTTCTCCACTATCTGGCATATGGCCAAGATCCATCTCTATTTGGCAGTGTAAATCTAGTGAGGGTTTCATTTTCTAAGTGAGTTGCAGCAATTGGAACTCTAGATCTGCAAAGATCTAGCTTATATTGGAACCTCTTCTCAGTGAGTGTGTCTTTTAACCTCCTGGAGGAGTGCATCCACAACTTGTGCTTCAGTATCAGATCTTGGCATCAGGCCAAAGTGTATATTATCATAGACAACACAATTTCTCTCCCTGATCTGCGTAAATCTTGAAGAGTAGAGTTGCAGAGGTTTTGGAGTTCTCCTGGAGGAGAGATCTCTAGTGGAAAGGATCCTTCCTTTCACTGTGGTGATCCATGGATTGGCCAAAAAATCCATGTACCCTTCAGATCTGATTTATTTGCTGATGTATTTACTACAAAATTTTTGAATACTGCTGCAGAACTATGACTTAGATCTCAGATCTACTCACTGTTGTTGATCATTTGCTGAGATCCCCAAGGGGAGTGTATTCTAAAGTGCCTTTTGTATACATATCTGCAGTAGATATACCATTTTTTATGCAGATCTGTTATAGATCTGAAATTTAATAAAAATAAGCTTCAGCCTCCTAAAATTTACGCTGATAAGCTTTCTTGGCTCAATACTTTGTTGCAACACCTATTTGAGGCTTTTTTTCCATGTAAATGTCTGTATTTCTCTTGTACATTGCATAAGACATAGCATAGATGATATTTAATATTTATCACACCCTATTACAACTTCCACCTTCAGAAATCACGCTATCCATGCTTCAGTAAAATTTTGCATACTCTAAGTCATGGGGAATTAGGGTTTTTAAGCCTAGTTGGGGAAGGAGGAACTGTTTAACCTAGCTAGAATTATTTTTTTGAGCTGAAATTTTGGAGCATAGGTCCCTCATGACCTAATATAAAATAACCTCCCACAATTTCCATTAATTTTACGTAGATTTCTGAATTCACTCATTTTAGGGCCAAAATCACCGCTTTTCCCCATCCTTTGTCAATAGAATTAATCTCTCTTCTTGCTGATGTACATATAATTGATTCTGAGGTGTTTCTAAATACATTTCAGAGTTATTAGCTCACTGATACTCCAGTATTTTTTTATACTGCTGCAGCCCTTCATTGGGTAATTTTCTGAAGACAACTACGTGTGGGAGATCTGTTTAACCCACCTAGAGTGATTTATTTCGAGACTCCTCTTGGATTTTAGTCTTATATACTCTAATATAAGGGATACAAGGGCTGGTATTGGTTTCTGGAGCACACATCCCTGAAAAATGTGTTTTTCAGGCTTGTTTTGCTGAGTAGTCCAATTTGGGAACATTACAGAATACTGTATATGCTGCTAAGTTGATTATGTACAAATATGGTCAATAAGAGAATAAAAATGGTTGATGGTGGCTAACTGATGATTGGTTCTGAATTTCTAAAGATATCTGACTGAAAGCCTCAGATCTGGATCTGAGACTAATCACTTTCTGAAAAATAGTATTCACAAAGCTATACACAGGTTGGTGTGAAGGAAAGCGCGTATACACGCGGGTTCTGTGAAGTGAAGTAACATATGCATTTTAGGTTAATGAATGATCAGGGTTGAGTTTGTATATGCATATTTATTCTGAAGTCTGGGTTATTTCTGAGTTCTGGTTATAGTGGTCTCACTATTCTGATTGAAGTATTGGGTAAAGTTTATGGTTGTTGATGTTTATGAAGAGTTGTGTTGATGATGTTTGATCCAATATGAAAATTGATGAAATGTGGTCTGTAGTGGTTTTGAGGGTTGAAGCTTTCAGTATGGAAGTATAAGCTTCCTGCCAGTAGAAGCTGGTGTTCTGATTAGGAGGTTGAAGCTCCCTTCCAGTAGCGGCTGGTAAACGAGATTAGGGAGGTTGTAGCTCCCTTCCAGTAGCATCTAGAAAATGAGAGAAGGTTGTAGCCTTCTGCAGGTATACGCCTGCGTACTGATACGAGTCTACATCAATACAATATTGTAAACAGTTTTCCATATAATAAATATTGAAGACATAGACGACAACAACGGTGGTTTTCTCCCGAATTGGGTTTCCACCTTAAATATTGGTGTTCATGTGTGTTTCTCTTGTGTGATGATTTATACTGCTGTTACTACACATAATTACTGATTATCTAACAGATGCATGACTGGTAAACTGACTTAAAGATTGTTCCTAATTTTTTTTTTTTTTTTTTTAATTTATTTTTTTATTTATTTATTTATTTTTATTTATTTATTTATTTTTTAATTTTTTTTTAATTTTTTATTTATTTTTTTATTTATTTTTATTTATTTATTATTTTTTTATTATTATTTTTTTATTATTATTTTTTATTTTTTTTTTCTGATCTGCAAAATTATATCAGTATACACTAGTTTATTTAATTATATGCACGTGTATACGTGAGTTGGGTTCATCAAATCCGTGTATGGAATTTTGTAAAGAAAAATTAAAATATTTTCAGTGAGCTCTTAATACTGATTCACCCCCCCTCTTAGTATTTTTCCCAACAATTGGTATCAGAGCCAGGTTCTTCTGAAGAAGCTTAATTGCTAGAAGAAAGATCAGCTAAGGTGATAAATCAAGATGGGACAACATCTATCAGGCCTCCTCTCTTCAACGGAAACAATTTAATCTTCTGGAAGACAAGGAAAAGATCCTATCTTCAGTCTCTTGGAGCATATGTATGGGCTATAGTTGAAGGAGGTTATCAATATCCAACATCAGTTCCAACAGATGCAACAGAAAGAAAGAAATATGAAACCAATGCAAAGGCGGTCAATGCATTATTGGGAAGTCTGAATGAATCAGAATTTGTCAAAGTCATGCAGTTAAATACAACAAAGGAGATATGGGACAAACTAATTCTAAGCTATGAAGGTGATACCAAGGTAAAAAGTGCTAAACTCCAACCTCTCATAATTCAATATGAAAATCTCAGGATGCATAATGAGGAAAGCATTGCCAGTTTCTTTTTATGTCTAGATGATATTATAAATCGTATGAGAAATCTGGGTGAAACCATAACTGACACTACTCTGGTAGAAAAGGTTTTAAGATCCCTAACTTCCAAATTTGAATCAAAAGTGTCTGCTATTGAAGAGAGGAAGGACCTACAAATTCTTACTATTGTTCAACTTCATGGTATTTTTATTGCTTTTGAAATGAGAAAAGGAGGTCCATCTGAAGTCAAAGAAGCTGTCTTTAGAGCTACTGCAAAAGGAAAGGAAGTAGAAGAACAAGAAGGATCAAGGTATGTTTCAGAAGAAGATGAGATAAATTTTGTAAAGAAGCTACAACTTGGCACTGGAAGATTCAGAGGTAAGCTTCCTTTTAAATGTTTTGCTTGTGGAAGAGTTGGTCATTATGCTGCCAAGTGTCCTCATAAAGAAAAACATGAACAAGGAAAGGAAGTGGCAAAAGTAAATAAGAATCGGTTTATCAATAGAAAAAGTTATTATACTCATGAAGATAGTGATGGGCTATCAATTAGTGAAGAAGGAGAATCTGATCAAGATGTTAGACTACTCATGGCTTTTGAAAAAGACTCTAGTGAGGCTAAAGATACCTTTATGGATGCTCTAGAAGAAAATGATTTTCTTGAAGAAATTAATCAGCTCAAAATATGTTTGGAAGAAAACAAAATTGCCATAGATACTCTAAAGAATCAACTTATAGAAAAGGAGAAGAACAATGAAAAATTAGAATGTGAAATAGTAAGTCTAAGAAATGAAATTGAGAAAGAGAAAACTTTAAATCTTAGATTTGCTAAAGGAACTGAAACCTTAGATGAAATTATCAAGGTTCAACGCTCTCCTTTTGTAAAGACAGGTCTTGGATATATCAGAGAGTCCTCTCAGTTTTCAGTACCAAGCTATCTAAATGCAGCTAAAGCCAGCCTACAACTTTCCGTCACTCAACAAGAGAACAAAGAAACTTCACAGGTAAAGCATGACCACTTCAATGCAAAGAACAATAGCAGAAATATCAATCAGAGAAATACCAATCAACAGGTAAACACAAATATAAGGTTTCATGATCGGAGAAATTTATTCTTTAATGGGAAATGTTTCTCATGTCATAATTTTGGTCATAAAGCTATTCAATGTGTTGCATACAAAACCATAATTACCAGAGAAGAAAGAAAGCAAATAAATGAGACTGGAATAAAGAGGAATACTTATAACAACTTTTCTCCTCTTCAAAATGAAATTGAATGTGCTTATTGCAATAACTTTGGTCATGAAGAATCTGAATGCAGGAGCGAACTTCAACCAAAAGAGCACATACCTTCAAATTCCAAGGTATGGAGAAAGAAGGACTTACAGGCTGAGAACTGTGGCATAGCCTTATTTGCAGAAGGGAAAGAAAATCAATGGTACATTGATAGTGAATGCTCAAAACACATGACAGGTGATAGAAATAAACTCCTTTCATACAATTCCCTAGAAAGAGAAAAGAACGTTACCTTTAGAAATGATACTCCTGCTGTCATTAAAGGAAAAGGTTATGTTTTTCTAAAAGAAAATGTAAAAGCTAACAATGTTATGTATGTGGATGGATTAAAACATAACCTGTTAAGTGTGAGTCAAATGAGTGATCAAGGAAATGAAGTTGTCTTTAGTTCAAAAGAATGTGTGGTACATGAACTTGATACAGGAAAAACAATAATAAAAGGAACTAGAACACCAAGCAATCTGTATGTATTGAAAGGTTGCAAAGAACAATGTTACTTGGGTAAATATTCAGAAAATTGGTTATGGAACAGAAGATTGGGGCACTTGAGCTTCTCTCAAATAAGCAAATCTAGCAGACTCAAAGCTGTTCGTGATCTTCCCAACATCACTCTACCTGAAAATACCATATGCAAATCTTGCCAATTCAGTAAGAAAACCAGAGTGCAATTCAATGCCAAAGAAGGATTAACAAGTAAGCCTCTTGAACTCATACATAATGACTTATGTGGACCTATGAGAAAAAGGTAATCTCGTGGAGAACAATATTATATTATGTTTATTGATGATTTCTCTAGAATGTGTTGGATTGGTTTACTAAAACACAAAGATGAAGCATTTGAAAAATTTCAGATCTTTAAAGCCCCGGTTGAAAATGAATTAGATCTAAAAATCAAATGTCTTATATATGACCAAGGAGGGGAATGTATATTAGATTAATTCTTTGATTTCTGTGAACAACATGGCATAAAAAGACAATATTCTGTAGCTGGAACCCCACAAAAAAATGACATGGCAGAAAGAATGAATAGAATAGTTCAACAAATGGCTCATGTTATGCTTGATGATTTTGAAACACCTGATACCTTTTGGGGAGAAGCAACACATACCGCAGTAAATATTCTTAACAAGGCTCATGTTCGTGTGAACAGTGATAAAACTCCTTATGAGCTCTAGTATGGTAATCTTCCAATTGTAAAGCATTTTAGAGTTTTTGGAAGAAAATGTTTTATCAAGAACAATGATGAAAAACTTGGTAAATTTGAACCTAGAGCAGATGAAGGAATATTTATTGGCTATTCTTCTAGAAGCAAAGCATATAAATGTTACAATAAAAGACTTCGAAAGATTTTTGAGTGCATTGATGTTGTAATTGATGAGTCTCTCTCAGCTCCAAAAAGGGAAATACCAACAACAAATGAATATGATGATGATGTATATTCTCCTACATCAAATAGAAAAAACATGGAAGGTGAACCCAATGAAGCTCTAGAAGAAGATCTATCTGACAAGGCTCCATCCAGGTACATTCAAAAGAATCATCTAGAATCTCAAATTTTGGGAGAAAAAGGATCAGGTGTCCAAAAAAGAAGAACTCTTGTAGGATCCCCTAGCTATCTAGCATTCTTATCCACTATTGAACCGCATAATGTAAATCAAGCTAGTAAAGATGAATGTTGGATTCAAGCCATGGATGAAGAACTTGATAAGATTGAAAAGAATCATACTTGGGAATTGGTTCCAAGACCTCAAGATAAAAATTTTATTGGAACAAAATGGATATTTAAAAACAAGTTAAATGAAAATTGAGATGTTATTAGAAACAAAGATATACTTGTTTGTAAAGGGTATGCTCAACAAGAAGGTATAGAATTTGAAGAAACATTTGTTCCTGTAGCTAGACTTGAAGCCATAAGAATGTTTCTTGCCTTTTCAAGCTTTCAACAATTCAAAGTTTATCAAATGGATGTTAAGTTTGCTTTCCTCAATGGTGATCTAGAAGAAGAAGTTTATATAGAACAACCGGAAGGATTCATTTTGGGAAATGATGAAAAACTTGTTTGTAAACTTAAAAAGGCTTTATATGGTCTCAAACAAGATCCAAGGGCATGGTACTATCGTCTTGACAAATATCTTCATCAACAAGGTTTTTCAAAGGGATATGCTGATAACAATTTATACACAAAAACTGAAAATGATAAACTATTGATTATAGTTGTATATGTTGATGACATCATTTTTGGGAGTAATGAAGAGTCCATGAGTCAGAAATTTGCTTCTGTTATGCAACAATAATTCGAAATGTCTTTACTTGGGGAACTAACATTTTTTCTTGGCTTACAAGTGCAACAAGCAACAGATGGCATATTTTTATCACAAGCAAAATATCTTAAGCAAATTCTGAAGAAGTATGGGATGGAAGACTACAAACCTGTAAGTACACCAATGGTAACTGGGTGTAACCTCAGTTCTCATGATGATTCCCCTACGATGAATCAACCAGAATACATATCCATGATTGGAAGTCTACTTTATCTAACTGGGACAAGACCTGAAATTATGCATGCAGTTGGGATTGTTGGACGATTCCAAGCTAATCCAAAAGAGTCTCACCTTCAGGCTCTAAAAAGAATATTCAAATATCTACAAGGGACTCAAGACTTTGGTGTATGGTATCCAAAGAATGCTGATCTCACTCTTCATGCTTACACAGATGCAGATTGGGCTGGAAATGTTGATGATCGAAAAAGCACTAGTGGTGGTGCATTCTATATGGGGCCCCGATTAGTATCTTGGTTCAGCAAGAAACAAATTTCTATTGCCTTATCTATAGCAGAATAAGGATATGTGGCCGCCGTGTAATGTTGAGCACAATTACTCTGGATGATGCAGAATTTACAAGACATTCAAATCAAATGTTCACCTCCCATCTCCATTTTGTGTGATAATACAAGTGCCATTAGTATCTCAAAGAATCCTATTATGCATTCCAAGACCAAGCAAATTCCTATCAAGTATCACTTCCTACATGAACAAGTGCTTGAAAAAAAGGTTAAATTGGAGTATGTTCCCTCCAAAAAACAAGTTGCTGATATATTTACTAAACCTCTTCCTAGGGAAGCATTTGAATATCTTAGATAGAAGCTGGGAGTTTTCTCTGCTTCTATGATAAAATCTGCTTAATTTTAGAAGATTAAATTCGATACGCGAGTTTCATAAAGGAGAATCGCGTATATACGCTAGTTTCGGTGCATAAAACCGCGTATGGGCTTTGCTGACATAATTTCTCTGGGTCAACGTCTCAGAACAATTGTGGTGCTGTTGGGTAATCTATGTTGTTGTTTCAATATTCATATTTCTGTATCATTTGCTGATATTTTTCTCCTTGATGAAGATACTTTGATGATTTGGTTGTTGAAGATGTTCAGGATGCACAAGATAAGGGGGAGCAATTGTCTTGTGGAAAAGCATGCATTGTTGGAATTCTGATTGGTTGCTGTTTTATGATCTCATGTTTGAGATTCTTTGGTTTTGGTCATAAATAGTCATATCTGTAATTTGATGAAAAGGTCATGTTGAGACCTATGATTTAAAATTGTTATATTTAGTCATATAATTACTTGTTCAAATTTGTAAACCCACTTGGTTGGGAAGTTGAGTCAAATTTGTAATTCCACTTGGTTGGATCATTAATGTAAGTATGAGTCCTTGGTGATAGGAAAGGTCATACTCGGTTGAGTCATGTACTTCATTGAAAAATCGGTTTAAATATCCAACATGAACTCAGGGGGAGCATGGTAAAATGAGTACACATCAGATCTTCAGAGCTCATATTTCTACAAGGGAAGAGAAACCTTGTTTTGGTTTTGATCCGCCCTTTGCCCTTGATGTCAAAGGGGGAGAGTATTTTGGTGTTTGAATAAAGGTTATGATTAATGTACTTATTTATTGTGATGATCAAACACCATCATGGTTGCCATCAAGTCCAAAGGGGGAGATTGTTGGCAATATGTTGCAATATGTTGTCCTTAATGGCAACCTACTTGATGAAGTTATTCTTGATGGAAACCTACTTAATGAGTTTCTTGTTGATAATAAACCTATGTGTTAAAGATGTAAAAATGATGTTTCTACAGGTCAGTTCAGATGTGACAGAGAAAAGAATTCTAGTAAGTGCCACAGAAATGAAACATGAAATATTTCTCAATGTATATGCTACTTTTGTGAAGGCAACTCACGTATGGATGCAATGTATATGCTACTTGTGAAGGTAACCTGCGTATACATTCAGAATTAGTATGTACATAGTTTTTATGAAAATAAGTTGCGTATACACACGGATACGAATGATCCAAGTCGCGTATGCCTTTTGCGCTCTAAAATTATGATACCAAGGGGAATTACCATGGTGTTAGCCCACAGTATTGAGTGCTGTATTGTCTATTTGATTCCGTCCAAGAATACCATCATGAGTTGTGTGGTTTTGACTCATGGTATTGGTAAAGGCTAAATCTATATAAGGAGAATAAGATCATAGTGAAAAGGTGTGCATGAGTAAGGGTTGTTACTGAATAATTTTCTCTAAGGTATATCTGCATGGGATGAACTCTGTTTTAATTGATAGATATGAATCTATGATGCACCCATGGATACAATGATGGTTCAGGATCTCTAGATATGAAATGTCTATAATTTTGTGTGATCTATTGAAGAGATGATTAGATCTATGACCTGGCGCAAGTTTGTTGAAGTCAAGTGAAGAAATCTGGGTAAGTTCTATGGATCTAGTTCATTCTGCAAAGTTTATATTTATAGATCTATAGGCTAGTTTGTCTCAGTAAAAGCACGTATATACGTAGGTTTGCTTCAAAAAAGGCGCATATGGTAGTTAGGGTTTTATAAAGCTTATTGCAGAGGTTTTTATGTTATTCCCGCTATTTGTCTGCTGTCTGTCAATGAATTCTTCTTGGAGATATGGGTTGTTTGAATACTGTATATGCTGCTAAGTTGATTATGTACAAATCTGGTCAATAAGAGAACAAACATGGTTGATGGTGACTAACTGATGAAGGGTTCTGCATTTCTAAAGATATCTGATTGAAAGCCTCAGATCTGGATTTGAGACTGATCACTTTCTGAAAAACAATATTCACAAAGCTATACGCAGGTTGGTGTGAAGGAAAGCACGTATACACACATGTTCAGTGAAGTGAAGTAGCGTATGCATTTTAAGTTAATGAATGACCAGGGTTGAGTTTGCATATGCATATTTATTCTGAAGTCTGGGTTATTTCTGAGTTCTAGTTACAGTGGTCTCACTGTTCTGATTGAAGTATTGGGTAAAGTTTATGGTTGTTGATGTTTATGAAGAGTTGTGTTGATGCTGTTTGATCCAATATGAAAATTGATGAAATGTGGTTTGCAGTGGTTCTGAGGGTTGAAGCTTTCAGTATGGAAGTGGAAGCTTCCTGCCAGTAGAAGGTGGTGTTCTGATCAGGGGGTTGAAGCTCCCTTCCAGTAGTGGCTGATAAACTAGATTAGGGGGGTTGTAGCTCCCTTCCAGTAGCAGCTGGAAAATGAGAGAAGGTTGTAGCCTTCTGCAGGTAGATGCCTCCGTACTAATATGAGTCTACATCAGTACAATATTGTAAATTTTTTCCATATAATAAATATTGAAGATAGAGATGACAGCAGCGGTGGTTTTCTCCCGAATTGGGTTTCCACCTTAAATATTGGTGTTCTTGTGTGTTTCTCTTGTGTGATGATTTATACTGCTGTTACTGCACATAATTACTGATTATCTAACAGATGCATGACTGGTAAACTGAATTAAATATTGTTCCTAAAAAGTTTTTCTGATTTGCAAAATTATATCAGTATACGCTAGTTTCTTTGATTATATGCGTGTGTATACGCGAGTTGGGCTCATCAAAGCCGCGTATGGAATTCTGTAAAGAAAAATTAAAATCTTTTCAGTAAGCTCTAAATACTGATTCACCCCCCCTCTCAGTATTTTTCCCAACAATATTTTGGCTTCCAAAAGGCTTCTAGTGGGGAGGAATGATGAGGTGCTCAATGTAAAAGCTAAAAAATGAAAGTGCTCAGAATTGATTGAAAACTGAATGACAACAAAGAGCTGGTCACCAGGAATATGACACAATTCATTTCGTCGAAAATGGAGTCCGGATGAAGAAGATAGAGCATGCTGTTCGTCTTCCTAAACAAATATTTTTTTTTTGCAAAAGTGACAGGTTGGTGACATGGCATCCTAGTTAGAAAATTTAAAAATATTATAGGAATATTATTTAGTTTTGTCCAATGACACTGTGACAAGTGTCACTGCAAGATTTTCTGGTTTGGTTTGAAGGTAATTTTTTTTTATATGTTGCTCCTAAGGTTGAATTCATATTTTTTTATATATTAAGGCCAGGACAGTCCAATCAGAGGCTAACACATGGTGCAGCCAGGGGAAACCACGTGCCCCCTTTGGTGGACCAAGGTGGATGGTGGTTTTAATATTATATGGTGCATTTTACATTATGGTCTGAATACATATATTATTTGGGCACATATTAATTTTATATCAAAGTCCGAAGACCTAAGTCCAAAGGTTGATCTGAATTATCAAAGTTCGAATAAATGAATATGCCAAAGGTTTTACATATATATATTGGTGGAAAAACTTTATACAGGGTTAGGCAGAGGTCGGGGCTCGACCCCGCGACCTCCCCCACACTACTCTCTGCCTTTACCAATGAGCCACCCCCGAATTCCTTGTTAACATATGGTGCTGAATTCTATTTGATATCAATGGTTTGCAAAGGCAGGGGTTTGGAGGGGGCCAACCCCCTCCCCACAGAACCATACGCATGGCCATGACGAAGTGGAGTTTCATAAGCGCGTGATTAAGGTTCTTAAATGGGTTTTATTAACCCATAAACAATTTATAAACACACCTATCATTTCATTAATCCAGGTTAATGTTAAAGTACATTTAGCGCTAATCTCATCCTTATCCACAGTTAAACAGGGTTATATTTAATTTAAATGCAGTTTAAGTTGGCGGAATTTTTGGTGGAGCCACCAATTTAGGCGCTGGCCCCAAATTTGGCAGCTCTAATTGGAGTCTTTTCCAGTTTGGGAGGTAGTTTACTAGGAAAAAACTGTTTTGGCCATTTCTTTGGAAAAATTCGACCAAATTGAGAGCAAGAAGAGTCATTTCTGAATGATTGGGATGTTCTGAACACATTGGAGCATGTTTCAGGAGTAGTAGGTGAATGTAAACATCAATTTTTGCACATTTGAGCTAATAGATAGGCGCAAGCCATGGAAGCTGGACTAAGGAGATGTAGCCCAGGAGGGGTGAACTCATTCATCACAACAATGTGTTAATGGATCAATTGTTATGATTTGCTATACTTGTTATTGCTACTATTCAACATTTGTTTTTCATGCTTTATGCTCTTGAATTTAACTTAAAACTCAGCTCATTTACATGTTTGACACTCATAAAACCCAAGGAAACCTATGCATATAAATCATAAGATCATCATAATAATTATAAATCTGAAGATGAAATTAGCACAGAAAAAATAACATTCAAATTCATATCACCATCCATGTTTATAGGTAGAAGAAGAAGAGGTGGGAAAGAAAGTATAATAAATGGATGGAGATGATGACAATGAAGAACATCCTCTTGGATTTCCCATTCAAGATAATGATGTCAGTGTGCATATGAAGAACATCCCTCCATATTTCCTTCCCAAATTCCATCGTATGAGGTCAGAGGATCCGGAAACCTTTCTATTTCAATTTTTTTTTTTTTTTTAGATCTTATGGTTACTTATTAAAAACTCAAAACTTGAGATTGTTTCCAAAAACATTGAAAGATAGAACTCTTAAATGGTTCATGAAAGTTAGGGACTAATTAAATAAGATCATGGAATGATATGCAAAAGATATTTATAGAAAAATATAAAGATCACAATTTGAAAGAAGAAAGATTTAGAATGAATAAAAAACAAGACGAGAGACTTGAGTATCTACTAGAGAGATTTATGTATAATTTTAAGAGGGGAAAATTGCATCATTTAGGATTTGACACACTAAAAACCCTCTTACTTAGAACAATTAGGGATGATAGGATTTATCTCCTTGATCTCATGAGTAGAGGAGATGTATACCAATTATCATTTGAACAAATTTGTGAAACATTCAAACACATATCAAGAGGAAGGGAAATAGTAAGTAAATCAACATCGAGATTGGTAAGTTAAGCTGAGCTTGGAAATTTTCTTGATAACTTTAAAACAAAATTTCTTAGAAATATAAGTGAACAAGTAGAAATGTTAAAGATACAAAATGAGAAAAAATAAGATGCTGATATTTGTGTTGTCCATGCAGAATATCATGCTATTAAATATTTTCCATCATTACCGAGGTTGAAAGAAGTCTACCAAGAGGACAATAGAGCAAGCCAATCACCAAAGTAACTATGTTATGTAGCTCCAAGAAGACCATGGAATCCTAGTCAACCTAGTATGATGAAAGAACCTAATTCATGATTTAAAGGTTATGCACATCCATATCAAAGTAATTGGATCACGCCCTTCCTTGGAAACCTTTTCCATCTCAACACCAAAACCAATCTTGGAAACAAGGTTGGCAAGAACCTTATTGAATAAATCCATAATATCTTCAATATATTCCTCAATATCCTCCATAACCAACTCCATGCTATCCCTACCCTCCACCTCAACAACAACCACAACCCCAACCACATCCATCTCAAATATCTGCTCCCACTCAACTACCCGTACCACCATTTCCAAACCCAAATAAGGAAGTAGCTAAACCCACTTACAATTTTGAGGTACAACACTTCCTAACATCTCCTATTGATCTAAATGATATTCATCTTAGCTCAAGAAGAGTATTGCAAAAGATAGATTCTCTTGATGCTGTTGAAGGATAACATTCAGAAAAAGAAGATTCAAATAATAATACCAAAGAATCATGGGCTGCACTTGATGAAGAGCAGACATCAGAATCAGATATTGAGAAATTTCCCTCATGTTTAGCATTATATCCTCCATTTTTTCAAGGAAAAAATCCACAAAAATAGGAAGTTTTGAATGTCATGGTAGAAGAAGATAAAAATAGATCCAAATTGCAAGTGGACCAATGGCATCACAACTATATTGAAATATGGTTCTAGACAATCATTAAGTTGCAACAACATTATTATGAAACCAACTCCAAAAATGGAAGAAAAGAGAGATCAACACCTTAGAAATAAGCCACTTTGAGGGGGCAACCTCCTTTACATTACATAAATGAACAATTCTTGGATGATATAAATGAAAAAACCTCCTTCTATATATAGGATTCCATGGGGTCACAATATAATCCTAGCCGACCTAACAATAATAATATAAGGGCACAATAATAACAATATTGGGGTTACAGGGGTACAACAATAACAATAAGGGGGTTACACGAACAACAATAAGGGACTATAATAGTAATATAGGGACCTAACATGCCCCTCTCCTTCAAAAAAGTGTTGTCCTCAATGCTTGAGTAGCTCCGGATGCTTCTGTATAAAATTCTCATCCTCCCATGTAGAATCTTCAGTGGGTAAGTTCTTCCATTTGATGAGATACTCTGAAATTGATGAATTTCGTAGCTTTCGAGTCCTTGTTTCCGTGACTGATTCAGGTTCCAATATGATTTTTCCTTCATCATCAAGTTTTGGAAATATTGTTTGAACTGGAAGGTTGTCCCCTATAACCTTCTTTAAGCATGAAACATGGAAAACTGGGTGCACTCGCAAAGAAGTAGGAAGCTCCAATTTGTATGCCCTAGTACCAATATTTTGCAACACCTTGTAAGGACAATAGTACTTTGGCGATAATTTATTATCTTTCTTATCTTGCTTGAAGGACATTTGTTTGTATGGTTGTAGCCGTAAAAATACACAGTCTCCTACTTCAAAACTTCTCTCGCTGCGATGTTGATCTGCTTGTTGTTTCATTCGATTTTGTGCCAAATTTAGGTTATCCTTTAAGAGTTGGAGAACTTCTTGTTGATGCTTGATGTGATCTTCCACTGCTTGAATATTAGAATTTTCTCTTAAAGAAGACGTGATGGATGGTGGATGATATCCATAAAGTGCTATAAATGGGGTCATTTTTGCTGGAGTATGGAAGGAAGTGTTATACCACCATTCAGAGAGAGGTAACCACTTGACCCATTGTGTTTGCTTAACATATACAAAACAATGAATATATCCTTCCAAACATTTATTCAGTATCTCAGTTTGAACATCATATTGAGGATGATAAGATGAGCTATGTGCTAGTTGAGTACCCAAACAAGAAAATAATTCTGTCCAAATTTTTCTAGTAAAAATGGGATCTCTGTCACTTACAATCTTTGGGTTTCCATGTAGCTTTTGAATTGTTTCCATAAATGCAGTAGCAACTGTACTTGCTATAAATGGATGAGATAATTCACAAAAGTGTGCATACTTCGTAAGTCTATCAATTACCACCATGATGACACTCTTTCCTTCGGACTTAGGTAAACCTGTGATAAAATCCATTGAAATCTCCTCCCAACATTGACTTGGAATGGATAAAGGTTGTAGAAAACCCGAGGTCTTAATTGTCTCAACTTTATTTTGCTGGAAAACCAAAAATTCCACCACAAACTTTTGAATATCAGATTTAAGGCCATCCCAAAAAAATTCTTTCTTCACCCTGTGGTAAGTTTTTAAAAATCCAAAGTGTCCTCCTAAAGGAGAAGTGTGCAGTTCCAAAAGAATCTTTTGTTTTAGTTGGGAATTCTTGCAATATATATATGATCTTTGTACCATAAGGAATCATTTTCCAGCTAAATGTACCAGATGTGCTAGGATCTTGCTGCAAATTTTGAATGAGTGTCCACACTTCTTTGTCCTTCTTCCATTCATCCCTTGCTTCGGTTATCCAATATTCTTGGATAATAGAAATGGTACAAATAAATGCTTCCACCTCTTCATCCTTTCTTGAGAGCGCATCTACAACAACATTTAGCTTCCCTTTTTTGTACATGATTTCAAAGTCATAACCCAACATCTTTGTGACCCATTTTTGCTTCTCTTCTGAAGATAGTCTTTGTTCCAAAAAGTGTTTAAGACTATCGTGATCAGTTTTTACCTTGAAGTGTATTCCTATTAGGTAAGGTCACCATTTCTTTAGTGCATATAGTATTGCCAACATTTCCTTCTCATAAATATCTTTCTATAAATACTTTCCTTTGATTGGAATAATTTCAAAAGAAATGGGTCTTCCTTCTTGCATTAAAACAACACTAATTCCATTTCCTGAGGCATCACATTCCATAATAAATGTTTTTGTGAAGTCTGGCATAGCTAAGACTCGTGCTAGGCACACTGCCTCTTTAAGATGTTCAAAGGCCTTAGTTGCTTCAGGAGTCCATGAAAATGCATCTTTCTTTAATAATGTTGTTAAAGGTGCTACTATTCTACCATAATTCTTAACAAACTTGTGATAATACCCTGCTAACTCGAGAAATCCTCACAACTTCTTTATGGTTGTGGGGACTTTCCATTGATTGGAATAATTTCAAAAGAAATGGGTCTTCCTTCTTGCATTAAAACAAACACCAACCTATTTCCCGAGGTATCACATTCCATAATAAATGTTTTTGTGAAGTCCGGCATAGCCAAGACCGGTTGGTTAGTACACCGCTCTCTTAAGATGTTCAAAGGCCTTAGCTACTTCAGGAGTCCATGAAAATGCATCTTTCTTCAATAATGTCGTTAGAGGTGCTGCTATTCTCCAATAATTCTTAACAAACTTGCGATAACACCGTGTAAACTTGAGAAATCCTCGCAATTGCTTTATGGTTGTGGACTTTCCATTCCTTAATGGATTTAATTTTGCTAGGGTCTACCTTAACACCCTTGTGAGATATAATATGACCTAGATATTCCACCTCTTGTACTCCAAAGAAAAATTTGAATGTTTTTTCATATAATAGTCTCTCCTCTAATGGTTTGAGCACCCTCTCAACCTACTGAACATGATCCTTCCAAGACCTACTGTAGATTAGTATGTCAAACAAGAAATACTAAGAATAAATTTTCTAAGGAAGGGTTTGGAAAATGGAATTAATCAACCTCGAGGGTAGAAGGTATCAAAAGGCCAAAAGGCATGACCAAAAATTCATAATGACCCTCATGAGTTCGAAATGCTGTTTTCGAAATATCTTCAGTCTTCATTCTAATTTGATGATATCCTGAACGAAAATCCAACTTGGTAAAATAATTTATCCATGTAATTCATCCAATAATTAATCAATCACAGGAATGGGAAATTTATCTTTAATAGTGATCTTATTGAGCTCCATATAATTCGGACACATGTGCCATGATCCATCCTTCTTATGCACCACTACTATTGGAGCAGAGAAAGAACTTTGACTAGGTTGAATTATACAAGCCTCTAACATTTCTGCAATCATACGTTCAATTTCGCTCTTTTGGACATAATGATATCTGTAAGGCCTAATGTTTGGAGGAATACTTCCTGGAATTAAATGAATAGCATGATCATGATCAGGAATAAGTGGGAGTCCTTTGGGAGTTTCAAACACCTTGGAATGATTGTCCAAGTCTTTTTGGAGATCTGGAGAAATAGATGATTTTGATGTTGGAACTTCTAGTGAGAATAATTGTGAAATTACGCCTCATTGTTCTTTCTTCAGAAGCTTTGTCATGACTTTAGAGATCATTATCTTTCCAGGCTTCCCTGCGATACCATGTAATTCGATTTCCTTTCCTTCTGAAAAACATTTCAAGACGAGTTCTTGAAAATTAAAAGCTACCGTCCCCAAATATTGTAACCATTGTACTCCTAGTACAACATCAACACCTCCCATTGGAATGGAAAGCATTGGAATATTCAATACATATTCCCCCATGGTTAGCTTTATATTATGGAATTTTACAGAGAAATTTATGGTTCCTCCATTTGCAACCATCACTTGACATTCTGGTGCTGGGTATAGGAAACAATTCAATTCTTTGGCTACCTTACAATGAATAAAATTATGGGTACTACCTGAATCAATCAACACTATTACTTTTTTCTTCTTGATATGTCCTTCTATATTGAGAGTTCGAGGAGTGGTGATTTCTGCCAATGCATTACACGATATGGTCAGACTGATTTCTTATTCTTCTAGGGTTGGTTCCTGGTGTATATCCTCTTCTTTTGAAGTTTCTTGTTCATTTTATTCCTCCTCTTCACAATCTATGTAAAATAATTTCTTCTCAGTACACTTATGACCTTTAGTGTGTTTACTATCACAACTGTAGCAAAGCCCTTTTGCTCTTTTTTCTTCCAATTTTTGTGGTGTCAACCTTGTAGGTTGTGGAAGTCTAGGGGTAGCAACACTTCCATCTTTATAGATGTGAGTGGTAGGCTTCCTTGTCACAATAATTTTACATTCAATTTTTCTTGCCAACCTGAATGCCTTCTCCAATGAATCAGGTTCCCAAACGCGAACTTCATGTTGGATGTTATCCTTTAAAGTCCCTATGAAGACATCAATCCCACGTTCCTCTGGAATATTAGTTACCCTTATATTAAATTTTTGGAAGTCCTTAATGTGCTCCACCACTGAACCCTTTTGTTTGAGATTTATCAGTTGGCTAAAAAAGGTGTTGCTCTTTGTATCGTCATAATGTGCTATCATTTCCTCCATAAAAATTGACCAAGTGACAATTTTTTATGGGAACAAAGCCATCGATACCATACAAATGTATTTTGTTCTAAATGTAAAGTTGCAATGTGTACTTTTTGTGTGTTTTGCACATTATTGAGATCAAAATATTGCTCTATCTGTAGTATCCATGTTACGGGATCCTTGCCATCAAACTTCCTCATATCCATCTTTGGAATATGGTGGTTCTTCAATCCAACATTAGAGTTTATGAAATCACGATTAACGTTTATTTTGTTCTCATCAAGAATTTCATCTACTATATTTACGCCATTAGGAATCATTTCTTGTATTAACCTTGCCATCAAACCTTCCATGTTTTCTTTTATATCATTCTTCATGTCTTCCATTTTGTCTTTCATTTTTTCATTGATCTTAGCTTCCATGTCATCCATCTTAGCTTCCATGCCAACTTCCATGCCATCCATCTTAGCTTCCATGCCATTCTTCAAACCATCCATGCCTTTCCTCAAACCATCCATCTTAGCTTCCATGACTTTATTCAAAACTTCCATTTCATTTTTTGTTGCTCTTTGCGAGAGCGAGATTTGGTGCACTTGCTCTTGTAATTTTGATATCTCATGTTGCGCTTATTCCTCTTCATGAGTCATAGTATAGCCTTCTGAAGGCTTAATGGGTGTTGAATTATTTTTAGAACACATTATTGATATCTATGCTTCAATATTCCCTTGGAATCACTTCAAACTGATTTTTCACACAAGACCTATGCAATTCGAAAAAAAATACACACCTTTTTCTTGCTTTTGATTAGCTCGATATTGAAACTGAATTATCTCTGTGATTTAGGATCTTCAATATCTGAAATTTGACCTTGTAGTAGCCCTCTAAATCTTAGTTTGAATGCCAAAGTTCTGACTTAATTTAGATTCTTTAAGGAAAAGTTATACCCAATCTCCCACAATGACCTAATTAAGGACTAGTTCAATAGAGCAAACTTGTATGACGTGCCACATGTCACTGTTTCCTCGTTCGGCTCTGAAATTGGTACACTTGAAACTACAGTCCATGTACTTGCGACCACATTTTACATAATTCCAATCCAACACTCAGAGAGAGATTTATGAAGATTTTCCCATGGTCACCTCTTTGCAATGAAATTCGGGAGCCTGAAACAATCCTAACATCCACAAGATTTGAAATTTTTATAGGAAGTTCCTCGAGATTCCAACTTCCCTCTGTAAAAATTTCAGCTTCTTAACCTTCGTAGAAAAAAATTATAGTGCAAATGCCACAATGATATGTTTTAGGAGAAATTCGGGAGCTTGAAAAAACCCTAACTTCCACAGATCATAACTCTGAAAAAAATTGCGAACCAAGATCTAAAATTTTTACACGACATCCTCAGGATTTCGGCTTTGCTCTGTAAAAATTTCAGCTTCTGAATCTTCGTAGAAAAAAATTTATAGTGGAAATTCCACGATGACATGTTTGGAGCAGCGAAACCCTAGAATCCAAAGCTATGATACCAAATTTTATGGAACCAGCTCCAAAAATGGAAGAAAAGAGAGATCAACGCCTTAGAAATAATCCACTTCGAGGGGGAAACCTCCTTTAAATTACATAAATTAACAATTCTTGGATGATACAAATGAAAAAACCTCCTTCTATATATAGGAGTCCATGGGGTTACAATATAATCCTAGCCGACCTAACAATAATAATGTAAGGGCACAATAATAACAATATTGGGGTTATAGGGGTACAACAATAACAATAAGGGGGTTACACTAACAACAATAAGGGACTATACTAGTAATATAGGGACCTAGACATCAGAATAAGATATTAAGAAAGTTCCCTCATGTTTACCATTAGATCCTCCATTTGTTCAAGGAAAAAATCAACAAAAAATAGGAATATTTGAATTTCATGGTAGAATATGACACAAAGAGATCCCCAAATTGCAATTGACGAATGGCATCACAAATATATTGAAATATGGTTCCAAACAATCATTAAGTTGCAACAACATACTCTTCAACAATACTTGATATCATCTCAGTAAAATTAGTTGGTCTCTCATATTCAGTTACATGTCAAAGCATATATTTCAAGCCTGCACATGATTTTATATGTCATCTTGATGTGCACATGGCTCCATTGGAATTATTCCTATACTTGAAAGAGGTTTTGTTTTTTCAAGTAGAGTAGGATAAAAAAAACAAAAAAAGAGAGTAAAATCTCAGATGAAACTCTTTTGAGGCACCTGAGATTGGATCACTAATTGAAAACCTCGATGAAGAAGTAAATGGGATGGTAAAAATAGAAAATAAGAGAAAAAAAATACCTTAGGTGAAAACCTTCTTTGAGGTGCCTGAGATTGGATCACTAATTGAAAACCTCGATGAAGAAGTCAATGGGATGGAAAAAATAGAAAATAAGAGAAAAAAAATACCTTAGGTGAAAACCTTCTTTGAGGCGCCTAGGAAAACCTACAAGTTGAAAACCTCATTGAGACAACTAGTAGACAGGCCTAAGAAAAGAGAAAAAAAAAATGAAACAATGAAAATAAAAATTTATTTACTCCATGTACCTCTCTCTAATGAATGCAAGTTCTCTCCAACCTTTCCAAGCAACAAAAACAAGTTAGCATCAAAAGAAAAAGTTGGTAAAAAATCTAGTCAAAGGAAGTCAAACTTTGAATTTCTCCTCCTTTGATTAGATGCTCCAAAAGGACCAAGGCCATGTCAATCCATCACCCTCATCCATTTCCATTATCCACCCATCATTTCCAAGTATTTCCCATTCATTTTCCTCGCTGTCCTAAAATGCTACATGCGCGTTTTGTCTTGCAATAGGAGGCCATAATACATAGAGCATAAATTGATTTATTATTTTTTTAAAAACATGCATCCATTGGACGTGATGTTTCATGTGGAGACGCATATAGATTATGGTAACATGCTTATGCAATTTCAACAAATTTCGGTGCACACTTTTTGAAAAATCAACCTCCATCACCTACATTTTTAATTTTAATTTTTTATATTCGTGCATCCAATGGCCGATATTTTTTTATGGGTATTTCATAAGGATGTGTTGAAGGCTGGAAAGTGACTTCCTCAACATTAGGGATTCCATTCGGTTGGGAGCTTAAAACAACTCCCTTTCTGTTGAAAATGGTGGGTCCGACTGGGGATAAAGGGACCAATTTCCCATATAAGAGATTTTATATAACAAAAGAAATCAAATCAACACTAGCGGGGTGATTTATTCTAATGATAACATAAATTAAAACTAATATAACTACTTCCAGGGATTGGATTCATTGATATGATTATGGCGTAGAATTTCAAAATCATGCAATAATATAGATCATTGCATACTTAATGAATATAAGCACATTTAAGAAAATAAATAAATTTAATTTATTTAGTTGATGAAGAACATTAATCACATAAAAGATCTCTAAGTCTCACATCTAACAACATATCGTTCAATATATTATGTCAATATTAATAAGAACATATATCACTTCAATGATTATCAGAATGAAACTAATATAAATAAATAAGTTTGCTAAAATTTTAGAAACATAAAACAATCAATACACAAATAATAGTACACGTTGCATCATAGATTAAGATTTGAAAATATAGCTTCAAGGTTTAGACTTTCAATTAGATAAATTTCATTCAAAGAACAGTCTAAGTTCCAAAAGAAGTCTTCTCAAAATTCTGGACCCCTTTCTCAATGCATGAAAGGGGTTTAAATATTAATTTATATTACAAAAATAGAAGACTTGTAAAATAAGTATTCTAATATTACTCTAAACTATAAAACTATAAACTAGTAAAATAAAATGCATAAGTTGTAACAATCTACGACTGTTTCTCGGATTCACTCTCTAGCTGGTCTTTGAGCTGGCATGTTTTGATCGTATGTTCGAGCTGGGGGGGATGAATTCACTGCATTCTCATCTGTCCCATGAATACTACATCGTTTAGTGTTGGAAGAGCTAAGCTGCTGCTTTGGAGAGGCACTTAAACATTATCAATTGGTTATGAGGCTTAATCAACAAATACCAATAAATATCCATATTCAACCTTGTAAGATTTTCTATGTCAAGAGCCTTTCTGTTTGATGTCTCTTGCCAGGATTGCTTTAGGAAACTGATATCTGGCATGGTGTCTTTTGATGCTTCATGAATCGGGCTGGATTGTAGGAGAGAATATTTTATATACTTAGAGATGCTGGAAGATAAATTCTTAGCTCTGATAATAGTTAATTCACTTCTCTTCATTTTAATATCCCAATCTTCGAATATTATATCTTTAATTGATTATTCTTGCCAATCTATGTATTTTGACACCTTATCATCAATTTCTTCATAACAAGTTCTCAGATTAGAGATCTGAGTGACTAATTGATCACTGGTCTTAACTTTCTCTTGAATTTGATTATACTTCTCATAGAAAATTTCTTGCTGTGTTGCCATTAATGCTTCAAGCTCTATTTCTTCTTTCTTTAATTCATTGATTTCGGGGTTTTCTTGGAGCTTTTGAATTCTCTCCTGCAATTGATGAATTATTTGATATTTTTCTTTAATCTCATTTTCAAGTTTGAGTTTGAGTCCTTCAAACTGTTGTTGCAGATTATTGATGCTTGAATGAAGCTCCTGCTCGATCCTTTGCTTTTCATCATAGAAAACCTGCTCCATTTTAGAAAATTTCTGATCCTTTTCTATAATCAATGATTCAACCTCTGCTACCTTGTCGATGGTTTCATTTGCATAAGCACTTGCAAATTGAGATAATCTGTTAAGTTCCTTCCCTGGAGATGGTTGAGTTCCTTTCCAAAGGACTCGCATTAGTGTTGAATCTATAGGAATTTCTAGAGATTCTTCCATCTTTCGCTTCTTCTTTGACTTGGTCATGACAACTTTGTGTCTTGGACTATAAAACACATCCAATGGAGGTATCTCTTCAAATTTTAAGACTATTTCAGTAGTCAGAAAAGCTGGGATGATTTCCATATCTTGGGCTGGTGTATCTTCTAGTTTCTCCTTTGTATCATTGTGTCCTTAGATCTGGATTTGCTCAAGAATAATTTTGGAAACCTCTGCAGTGAATGAGGTTTCTTTGATTTCTTCCTAATCCTTGGAATTATCCATATCAACAAAACCATGCTGCACAATTGGCTCACCTGCATGATTTATGGAACTTGTAGCACCCACAATAGGCATGGTTTCTGAATGAATGGCATTTTGAATGGCAGGGGTATCAGTCTCTGATAGTGCTTTCTTGAATTCTTCCAAATTTTGGATGAATTTATCATCCTATTGAACATTAGCGATTTGTGCTTCTTCAGATGGTACTGACACTTGAGAAGTCATTGCAACTATAATCTGTTATGCCTTCAGCTATGGTCTGTGAGACAAATAATATGGAAAATGAGCATTTATCTGTTCTCGATACACTTTGAATCTTCAAAATTCTTCCGAGCTAAACCTTTCAGCTACCTTTTGCTGAACTTTTGAAAATTCGTGAATTGATGCAAACATATTGTCAAATTTGTTAGGATCGCTTGGGAATGCTCGTAGCTTGGCCGAATTCATTATCTATCTAGAAATACCGTAGGAATCATAAATTATATTAGGTAACACTGGAAAATTGAAAGGTTTTAATCGATCAATTTCAAGATAGGCATGCTTGAAATTGTTTAGGGAATCCGAACCATAGGAAAAAGGAAAAGTTGGCCAAACGGTCTTTTTTGCATATTTCAGGGTTTTTGACAAACCATTACCAACTGTTTGATAAGAAATTTATTTGGCCAACAATTTTTCTGGTATATACAAAGGTAGGACATGAGGATGGCCATAACTTCCAAAAATACGGACGTATGTAAATTCTCTTCACCAAACCACCTACCTACAGAGTTAAGACTCCTATTGGCTTCAGGGGTGACTCTAGGGATTTTTCTTTCAAAAATGACTTGGAAGACCGGGAGTATTATTTCATTGCATATTCTGAACATATGAGAATGATATTTTGACTCCCACAAGAAATATAACTGTACGTAGATGGGGGTCTCAAATTCTCTGGTCCTTTTCCATCCTAATGACGAAAATTCAAAGGAAAAACAGACTGCATCTAAGATATAGGAACTCATATAAAAAGGAGAGACTGCATTGGGTGGGGCATTACGATTTTCTCTATAGGCTATGATAATCTTATCAAATTATTAGAAAGAATAGTAGCCCAATCTAGAATATAGCCATCAAAGGCTATTTCTATCAAGGGTGTCCAATTCTC
Source organism: Pinus albicaulis (assembly GCA_034641835.2). Taxonomy (NCBI): domain Eukaryota; kingdom Viridiplantae; phylum Streptophyta; class Pinopsida; order Pinales; family Pinaceae; genus Pinus; species Pinus albicaulis. The sequence goes on from CM076580.1 coordinate 1,227,828,801, forward strand.
TTTAAACTTGGTCGTATTTATAGATCCAGAGAGACGACACATCATTGCAACTATATGAGAGAATGGGATTTTAAGAGAGACAAATGAATACATACCCTTATCATCGCGCTTATGTCAGTTAGGATCATTTCTCCATTCTTTAATTACAGTTGCAGGATGGTCATTCTCGTGCATGAACTCTTGAACAAATTGGGCGTCATATCTCTTCTGGGGTTCTGGAAGTCTATACATATTCTTCAAATCTGACGGCCTAAGAGAGCGAATGATAATTCTGATTCGAGTAAAAAATTGCCTATCTCTGATATCTACATTATCCAACACTCATTTCAATAAGTCAGTATATGGAAACATCTTAGGACGATTAGAAATTCTGTGAAGAAAAGAATTAGCAGTGTCCATCCATGATTCTGAATCATTGGACAAAGTATCGTCGACCATATATTTTCTGTCCAGAATTACTTGCAGTTTATCATTCTCGAACAACTGATAGATCCCTTCCCAAATTGAAGAACCAATTTATGAGTTGCATGTAGTATCCAAGATTAGGGGAGCCATTTCGTTGTTTTCCTCTTGCTGTATGACTAACAGTGATGGGGTGGCGGATTTCCTTCGTGCTTTAATCATCCTTGACATCCTTTTATGCCTGTGTGTTTGGAATTACCCTGTTGAAAATAAAACCAGAGAGGATAAGCCGAAATCACTTCGAATGATATTAAATGTCCTATCAACTTAACTCATGCATAATGGGAAATCCTTGGTATTAATATTTGAAATAATTACAAATCAATTAAAAGCCTCGAGATCACAAAAAACCTAAATTAACATTAAATTGACAAGCATGGGGTTCATGTGATTTTGACATATGTCATCATATTGGTATCCGTTAATCGACGATTTTGGTTGTCAGCAAGTTATAACACTTGAAAGAAATATGAAAAACGTGAAGTGCGATATTACGATGATTTGAGACGAGATTCGATATCGGCATCTATCAGATGATGGTTTGTGATGTCGACATCTGTTAGGTGACGATTTCACTACTTTTCATTTCGATGTTTCACAATTTGTAACTTCGATGCTTGGATTTCGGCATTGCGCTATTTTGGTGATTCGCTATTCACAATTTTGCTCATTTTTTCTCCGCGATTTTATGCTTTTTCGGTTTGAGGGTTCTTTTTAGGTGTTTTTCTTATTTTAAAAGGAAATTTATAACTTAATATAATAAAATCCTATCTTTAAGTTTTATTTCTAAAAATAAATATTAACCTAAAATTTTTAAAGGGTCCCCATTATCCTTTCTAATCTATTTTACTTGGATAACAGGGAGTTGTTGTAATACTACAACAAGATGATGGAAACATGCTCAAATTTTGTTAGGTCAATCCAGTCTACCGTTTGAGGGTTATGGATAAAACAAGTCTGCTACAAGGGACTATCCTAAAATTCTACAGGATCAACTAGAATTGCTACAAAAGCTCACCTACAAAGCTCTCCTCCATCCTTCCATCCATAACATCTCATCTACATACCCCTCACTCATATAACCATCTTTCTCCACAATCCCATGACCTCAAAACCAAAATTTCCCCCACTCTCTATGGTGCTACAGGAAGGAATTATGTTGCTACAGGACGTCCTCTAGTGCCACAGGAAGGTTCTGAAAAGCTACAGGAGGTAGGATCGAGGGCAAGGGTAATCACCAAGAGTCCTATGTTATAAAAAAACCATGAAGAATGTCTTTCCACCATTACCCATCATCCTCTCTGTTGGCGCTGGAATCAACACTTGGACTGCATCAAGCGCCTGACCAAACACATCCTAAACTCTAAAGCAACTTAATGATTTGGTTTTATGAGATTGGTAGGTGGTTTAAACTTTAATTCACTGAAAAGAGATTTCAGTCAAATCCACATTTCTACTAATGAGGGTATTGGATCCTGATGTGGTAATAAAGAGTGAGTTTGTAGCCTATGAGGAGAAGAAAATGTGAAATGGGAGAAGAAACAGTAGGTATACAAGGCATAAATCTACTGCATTTGGTAGAAATTAGCACAAGTAGCTGTTTAACAATACTTCATCAATATAAATCTATTTCTAGTCTTAAAATATTCTCATTGAAATATTATGAAAGATAACTGTCATAAGTGATGCTCTTTCCACTTTTTATATATATTTTACCAAGAAGGCTCACAAAAATTGATAAAACACATGAACATGTCAAGAGGCTGATAAAAACACATAACAACATGAGGGATTCCAAATTGTAACTGAAGAAAATAAGATATGGAAACACAAGTAAAATTGAAAATACACACACCAGATTGGTAATAAGTCCTCATAAGTTTCTTTCCATTTCATTCACAAAAAAGAGTGCTGATATTATGAGTCAAGATTTTAAACCCACAAACCTTTACTTCATATTAGTTTGGCATAAATATACAAAAATATGATATTGTCATATCCACAAAAGAAGTAAATCTGTTCCAAAAGTTATTACAATCTCGTGCAAGAGATGAGGTTTATCGCTAAACTTAAATACAAAATTCTATATTAAAAATAAGATAAACATCATGAAGGCTAACAATACAAAGTGGTTGTATGAAGTGGCAGTCTATTGCAAGACCACTCTTCTGTTATGGTTCAACCAATCTTCACAAAAAGTGTAAAAAGTAGTGAGAGTGACATGTGGTTGTTCTCCTTTAAATGTGCAAAACAGAACCCTGGCATTTCAGAGGAGACTTGATACATGACACCTGGTAGCATCCATTGCAACTAAAAACTCCTCCACTTCACCTAATTTGATGTCACCATCATGACAACAAACCAAAAATCATCCCCTTTTCATCATATGCTAGTATTCAGAAATAATTGCTACCTTCGCAAAAAAAGTATCTATATCTGGAAACATGGACAATTAACCCAAAAAATGAAAAGTTTCTCCAAAGTAGCCCTATTCCTTCATTCGCCAGAGGTCCAAAATAGAGGCAAAAATCCTGATGGCCTCGGCTTTAGTCACCCTCTTATCTGACCTCTTTCTTTGTGCTTGACTCTTTGACTGAGTATTTTTCTTCTTTTTGATTTTGTCTTCTGGGCTCTCCTCAATGTTGATAATTTCATCTCTTAATGTAGGATTGGAAATTAACTTGCTGTTCAACCTGAGTTTATTTTTGGGCCTGATATGAGGTCTCTTTATATAGGGATTTAGGATGAATTTGGACCTCTTACCTCCATGCATGAATCTACTAGACTCTCCTTCCTCATCTTCTGATTCTGTGTACTCAGGGTCACTGCTGTCTTCATGGGAGGAATAGGAGTGTATCACAATTTTCTTTCTCTTATTGATCGAAGAGCCAATGGAAGAAACTAATTGAGCCAAAGTGGGCTCTTCTTCCATGACAGGCTCTGATATTTTCTATTTTCTCTTCTTAAGAGAAAGCAAAACCTGTGAGAGAGTGGACTCTGTGAGAGAAGTACCACTGCTTGGTTGTGCTTGATGAGATGTTTCAGGAACATGACTTGAAATTTTTAGACCAGGGTTGACCTCCACTGGTGACAAAATAGGCTTAGATGCTAGAAGTCTAGGGTTGAATTCTACTGGTTCTTCTAACATGAAGAGATTATTCCTAGGTTGGCTTCTTGAAGAGGAAGCTATTTGCTCCATGTCCTTTGACATAGACTTTTTAGGAGGAAAAGCATTTTTCTGTTTCAGTTTATTCTTGTATTCCTCCATGAAATACCTTAGGGTTTGAGGTTCCATAGGTGAACTTTTCACTGGGGAACTGCTGATAGGGGCTTCATTAAATGGTGGCACTGTTGGCATAGGGATAGGATTTGTAGCCTTCTTAACCGAGGTACTAGTTGGCCTTCTGGCTGAGATGGAGGGAGGGTTAACTTGACGACAAACTAATGAATGGACAGAGTTGGGTTGTGAACTGTCTGAGACAGGGACTGCACTAGTTTGTTCATGGGTGTCTCTTTTCTTGGGCCTCCCTACCCTTCTCTAGGAATTTATGCTACCAAACCCTTCCTCTCTCAGAAACTTATCCCAAGTGGTCTTATTATTTCTAAGATGATAGAAAATTAGGATTTTAATCAGACCCCTATGATATAAATTGTGAAAAGAGTAATTTGGGATTTTCTGCAGCTTTAGGGACATTTTGAGCAAAGACTTATATAGAAAATAGGGTAGGTTCAGAGGTTTATCTCCTGAAATGTGAGAAAGGAATCTTAATTGATAACAGTGGACAGAGGAAAACCTACCCTTGCATGTGATGTATTTTTGGAGTGTGGTAATCACATGTTGAAACTTAGCCTTAAAGCAAGAAATGTGTGCAATTGGATTCCACTTAACATTAACATGTTCAGTCTTAAGGTAGAGACTTACTTTTGTGGGCAGCATTTTGTTTTGGAACCAGCGTTCACCAGTTGCAGAGGTTTGGGTAGCACGAGCTATGATGGCCTCGAATATTTTGAATGTCTTGCTACCTAGCTTGACCTTTTCACTATCGAAGCTCTCGAAAAAAGCCTGAGCTAAAGCCACATTCTCACCATATTTTTTTTGTAGAAATTTATACCAGCCAGCGGATTTGATCTGTGGTTTAGCGCTAGAATCAACGAATCTAGTATTTGCTGGCTCTGACCTATTGAAATTATCACCTTTCCGCATTCTTCCAACAGCTAGACTACTCATAGACACATATGTTCAATTCTGGTTGCAAAACCCTACACGAAGCCCTGTTTTTCCTGCTTTGAAAAACTAAAACAACTTGCTGGAGGAATAACTTCTGTTTACCTGTAGCCTGCACAAAGAACTTTGGTTGAGTGAACACTGAGCTCTCTCGTCTGATTTCGTGCCTGAAATCATGGCAAGGAGTAACAACATGCTTTGAAATAATTCGAAAACAAACACCAAGTCACTCCACTATGCTCAACACTCCACAATATCATTAAAGGAATGATACCTCGTACTATGATCTCTGCTTCACTTAGGTGGGGTAGCTATAGGTTAGCTGCATAGATAATGTAACCACTCACTAGTAATAATCCTCCTATGTCAAAGAATAATTTATCTTACTTAAAATAATAATCATGTTCATAACATATGAGGTATTCAATGATCTTCCAACATGAATGATCCTTTCTTTAAAAATATTCTTTGCCGCTCCTATATGATTGAGAGATAAATATCCTTACCTTTGAATTGCAATAAACCAAATCTCAGCAAAATAACATCTCTTTTCATTATGTGAGTAATATGACCTTCAATTTAGAGAAATAGTTGCCCTCCATTACATCACTGTGTTGACAATGAAATTAAAATAGAGGTAGCTATTATCCCGGACATGGTGGCTGCAACTTTATTACCCAAATGACGAATAGCCTTCGACACTAACATAAGTTAAAATAGTGATTTTAAATTATTTTATGAAACTAAAACACTAATAACTCCTATACACTTAAAAGTACCTTGATTTTGAGACTCTTTTTTGACCTTTATTGAAAATGACTCAAACTTCGACATGGACTAGGACATTAGAAAAAAATTGGTAACGGTGATACAATGGCGCTTACACCATTAAAATTTTTAGTGCTAACAGTGGCTCCTATTGGGGATGAATTCGTCCCTATGAGGCTTCAAGGACTGTAGAATCAGTGCCTTAAAATCTCTTGAAACTAAGAAGGCTTCTTGAAAATTAGGACTAGGATTGACCATTGACTGACTGGACTCAAGACTGACCATATATATAGACATAAGTACCATTGGGCATGGAGTTTTATTGACACATCACTGTTACTCGTTATTTTATCACCATGAAATTTGACTGTCTATATAGGTTCATCACTACCTATATTATGCTCCCTTAGAGGTAAAAAACCCTAATGTTCCTAAACCAAGTCTTGGAATTGGAGAAAAGCTCATTAAAACCATAAAAAGTCTAACTACGCACTTTTCCTAGCCCTTGCCTATGGATCCACAGATATTTTCCCTATAGCCTGTGACACATCCCACACGTTTTTCTTATAAAAACCGCGGACCCCCATAAATAGTCAAATAAAGGAAAAAGTAAGTTCTAGAAGCCCAGCTGGTCGAATATTCTCCCAACTGGAAGCTTCTAGAAGCGCGTTCAGTTCGAGCTTTATCCTATACTCATGAGCTCTATCCTTTCACTCATGGAGCTTATCCCTTGGTCTATGGAGCTCAAATCCCTTCATGAGAGGAATCCATCCCCCTATCCATGGAACTGAAACTACCCCCATTTCCCTATATATTGAGCTCATGTTTTAGTCTCAAGGGTAGAGACACATAGGTGGTAATTGTTGAAGAAATTCTTAAGAGAGCATACTCTCTATACTAGCCACTTTTGATATGAGAATGATCACACACTCATGTCCATAACTTCATGCTAGTTCAGAGAGAAGAAGGCTTGTCAATCTGAGAGAGGACGGTTGTTCAGGACCCCGGAAGAACCTGTATCACATCAAGGCGAAAGGTTGTAAGGTTACTTCTTATTATACAAGTTAATACAAATGGATTCCATTTTCTCATTGAATTGTCCATATATCTATTTGAGTAATTCAATTATTAGATTCCTTGATCACTGAGATAGATTAGTGTTTTCTCAATTATTATATCTTGTAGGTGCTTTTAATCCTTTTATCTGTCTTTGATTGCAGGTTTCACATGTTGAAGTGACTTATTTTGGAGCGACTGGATAGAAGACTTCGATAAGCGTTGAACTTCAGGTAGGGGCATGTCCTCGTACTTTGTTATTAATAATTTTGAATCACAAATGATCTAGAGAAAATGGTTTGCATTTGGTTGTTCATTTCTAGATATCCTTAGGATACTAGGGAGATCGTTCTTGTCTGCAAGAAGGATTTATCCGCATAACAAAATGGAGACTCCGCTGGGGATAGAACTTAGTTTCTCTTTTTATTTTTCAGTTTGATTTTTCGATTTCGATTAGCCTAAAACTGGGTTGGGTAGATAAACTACTAGAATCTCTGAAAATTAAATCTAAATTTTTATTTTTCTGTGTTTTTCCTGGCCTCCGCAGTTTTTAGTTCAGAATAGTGTGGTAGCGCACTGTTCTTTATTGAAACTTGCAGATTTGTGGAAAATTTTAGAAAAATTAAGAATTATCTTTTCAGGAGCCAAATTACAGATTCTTTGTGTTTTCCCCAACTTGCCTTGACTGTCAAAGTTTTATGTGTGAATTTCTTTCAGCAATTCTTGTGTCTGAGTGGTTTTTCATCTGATTTTCATTTTACAAGTGAGTGTTTGCCCTACTTTCTTGTTGCTCCATATCAGAAACCTTCGTATACCTTAGTTGACTGGTATGCTATTGTTTTCTTACTGAGCCATTGAACTTGTTGCAAACCTTGCTTTTATGAAAATTGAGTTTCATTTTCATTTCCAAATTTAGAAGAGTCTTAAGCTTACTAAGGCCTGAATTTCACTTTAAACCATTTATTGGATGTTTTGATTTTTGCTGAGATAAGCATAAATTCTTCTTGGTTCGATCACAAACTAAGAAAAACGTCCTCAAACTTTCTAGATAGAATTCAACATTAGTGTTTTCTTTTGGTTTTGAATTTTATGTTTTTAGGAGTTTTCGATAAGGTTTTATTTTTGGAAAGAGTTTGTTTAATGATTTGTAGTTTTTGATCTAATTTATTAAGGATTTAATTTTTAATGAGTAATTGATCACCGTATGAAATTGAGTTCTCAAAGAAATCATCTTCTTTTTAAATATTTTTGTTTATAAGAGAAAGCATTGGTACTTTGAAAGTTATCTAAATCTCTCAAATCTTTCCTTTAAATAGGTTTCATTGAAAATAAAAGAGTTTCACTTTCGTATAGATGCATTTAGCGTATTTTTGAGTTGGGTCATAAAACATCATTGAAGTTTCACTTCCATACCTCCTGTCTTAAGAAACAGCCAAATTAAAAACAACGCTTAAATTAAAATCAATCTAGATATTTTTACATTTTCTAGGGCTCTTTTCCACCAAAATAGCTTAGGCTAGTGCCTTGGAATAGGTTGTATTTAACATTCCAAGACAGTTAAAACAAACAAGTAGCAATCTTGCGGTAGGAAAAATCCAATTGTAGCATGTATGCTCTGGGAAGCTCTTCTTAAAAGATTCAAGCACGAGATCATGTCCGCACTAGTGAGGTAATCGTACCTATCTCATTGGGAAAGATAGCAGATGTGCACGTATTAAAAATGGTAAACCTCAGATAGACCATTATCGAGGATTGGGGTCACTTGTCGGTAAACCTTGGATTATATCAAGGAGCCTTCAAGGGGATTGAGCTAGTTACTCTACCCTTGCGTGTATATCGGATCGTAGACTGTTCCCATAGGTATATGTGTTCCTGTTGGTGACCTTAGTGGCTATAAACTTTAGGATTCTTTCCCAAGGTGACGGTGGAGGGAAGGTCCCACTGTACCTACAATAGACATCGAATAGACTCACTTGGAATTTTCGGAGGGTTCTCTTCATTTCGAGATGGTTTAAGTGGAGAAACTTGTACCAGACTGTTTCATTAAGCAGGTTGTTGGGGTAGCTGTTCCAACCGCCATTTCTGCGTTAAAATTCTACGATGTTGGGTTTCATCACCAACTAGTGCTTTTAGTGCGGGAATCTACTATTTGTGTGTGGATTTCTCTCATAGATTTTTAGGCGTGTGATCAATTTGATTGTTTCCTTAGAGACTTTAGGACATTTTGTTGAAATTTTATTTGATTTCGTGTGTTAAAACTTTTAATCGTGGCTGAATTACCTAGACAATCACGTAGAATGCAGGGGAAACCCCCTGAGTACACACCAAGCCAGTTAGAGAAACTTAAATCTGAGAAAGGAAAAACATTAGGGACTAGATCAATTGAACATGAAGAAACATAAATAATTAGTCATCTCGAATACAAATTAGATCAACCTCAAACAATAGAGAGTACTCCAAGAAGAGTTTCAATTTCTAAACTAGCTGAACTTGTTTCTACAACTAGTGAATTATCAGTTACTGATCCTGGAATTTCTGAACCAGAAACTGAACCTGCTATATCTAAATCTGCTTCCGAATTCATTAGTCCAACCCCTCATCATCCTGATTCAACCAGAGTGAAGTATCATATCACTGAAAATCTTCCTCTTAGTCTCATTAGTATTGAAGAGGTTACTGACACTGAAGAAGAAGTTGTTCTTCCTTCAAATCTGGACTCTTTAGATCTTAGGCCAAGTGAATCAATTTAATATAGCCCTTTCAAACAAGATCCTTGGTATTCTCAGTTGACAGAATTTCTACACAATATTGGTCAAAACCATTCGCCACCCCAAATTCCTTTTTTCGCCATACCAAGAGGTTACAGACCTCCATTAAACATGTTTGGTGAGTCATCCATGTTTTATGCATCACCAGAATCATAATTGTATGGTGGTCCGTCTATTCCAGCGGGATACCAGTCGCTTTCTGGTACTTTCTCAGGAGCATCTCCTTCTCCTAACAAACATATACCATCATCTGGTCCAAATGAATCACATGCTGAAAATTTGAGTGCAGAACACATTTACATGATGTATGGAAACATTCCTAACCTTGACCCTCAAGGTAGTAATCTACCGCTTGGGGGGCAACCTCAAAGTGGTAATTTACCGCCTAGGGGGAAACCTCAAGGATAGTACATACCTCAAGTGCACTATCAACCTCAAGGATAGTACATACCTCAGGGTCAATATCAACCTCAAGGATAGTACCCAACTCAGGGTCCGCAGTCTCTTTAAGGACAATACCCTACACCAGGACAACCATATTTCCAAGGACAACAACCTCCTTTAGGGCCACAATTCTACTCAGAACAACAATTGTTTCAAGGAGGTGGGAATTATCCAGCTAATTATCAAGCATATGTTCCAAATTATCAACCTGGTTATGGTCCTTCTTATGCAACACAACCTTCAATGGGACCTTCATATCCTGGAGTAAACATAGTGTGGGATCCATCCCAAGTTCAACAGAATTTGCAACCTAATGTGCAAGTACCCTATTATCAACTTGGTCAGCTAATTGGTTACAGTCAAATCCAACAACCTGTCCAACCTGTTCAAACTATGATTCAAGTACCTGCATCTGGTATAGCTCAGCAGCCTGGTCCGAGTACACCTATAACTCCACCTCAAATTGTTGCACCAACTTCTGTTCAAGCTACCACACCTATTCCTGGAGTTTCTGCAGCCCCTATTTCTACAACCCCTCAAGTATCACAACAAATCCCTGTAGTTTCTGCACCACAACCTGGACCCACAGTTCAGACTAATATTCAGATGCCTATGGGACCACCTAGTACAAGTACAATTATAACAAGCCAACCTCAGTTTTTTTATCAACCATATTGTTGTACATACCTTACACTCAAATTTCTAGCCTTCAGACCTGCATGAATCCTTTAAAATCTCCTCATGTGGACGAGAACAGTTATATTCTGTCTATCATTACCCTTGCTGCCCAAAAAATGCACTTTAAAATGGTTAAAAGCCAAAATTAAAATTATATCAGGCTTGGCTCCTTCAGCCTTAGCCCCGTTGTTTCATTCCCCATATGACTCGAGCGAAAGACCAAGCGCCAGAAGGAAAGGAGCCTATCGTTAGAGTTTTCGGGCACGTCTGGAGCCGTCCGATCGAATCTAATCGATGGAGTAAAGTTGGTTTTTCGTGGTGGTCCCTGCGCCTGCTCAGAAACCGGTGGTTTCATTCCGCACCGCTTACCCCAGGCTGACGATTTTCCTCAAAGGCCCAGCGATTCCATACGCCGATTGACAAGTGTCTTTTGTACGGGCCTGAAACCGCTCCCATTTCGCACGTTAAAGATCAGTCAAAGGTCGGGTAGCGGAATAAATGGCGAACGTTAGATCTCGGGGCCTCTATCCGACGACCATCGTGCCTCGAAGATGCACGCGCTTTATCTCACGCCTCCACTCGCCCCGTGCATTAAGTTTCGGCCAAAGGATGTGCAGTGGAATCAATCATCGTCGTCCGATCCTGCGCCTTTCATCCAACGATGTTTATCTTCTAAAGCTGCACGCGTTTTAACCTACGTCAACCGCGTCCCTGGCCCACCTTTGATTGCCCTCCGGCTCATTCTAACCGTCGATCTCATTCAGAGATCGTGTGGCCCATAATCACTCGCATTTTTCCTGCTTGAAAAAGTCCTCCGCCATGTCATCTGTTCCCCTTGGTTGCTCGTACGCCTATGTGTCATCACCCCGTGCGCCCATCGCATTTCCATTCTCGCCACCTATATACATGCGCTGCATCCATACTCATTATTTCTTATTTGTACATTATGTTTTACGTGGAAAACTTACATCCTGTCTGTTTACCAAAACCTCTCTGTAATCTCTCCGCCACCCTGCACTGTTTTACCTCTTTGTAAACCTGCTCCACCATCTCCATTAACCCCACCATGTCCGCCATCCCTGTGATTGGTTTTATTTAACTAGTTTTTGTTTTCGCAGGATCACCATGGCTAAGATTATCATGATTCGTCATTGCCATTACAGAGGCCGAGAATGCACGACAGGACTATGCTTCAGGAGTAGAGTTGGTGGGAAAGGGTCAGGGAGCTGCTATGATGTGACCACCATTAAAGAAAGCGAGAATTTGAATCTATAGAACCCTCCAGAGAAAATCAAGAGACAGATTTAGGTAGGCGAGAAAATTAATGGGGCAGCATGAAATATCAGTGAAAATCGAGAAAGCCAGTGCCCAGCCTTATGATTTTGAATTTTAATTCAAATATTGGAAGACCGGGAGTATCATGCACAAACACAAGCAACCTCAAGGTTTTATTGCAGTAGATTTTTCTCTTCCAATCAAGTACAGAACATTTGTATATTTTATTCTTTGTGTCTTGTTAAGAGTATATTTTCATCCTCAGCGTTTATTCCATGAAGCAGCAACAGAGTACTTGCACCAGTTCAGCACTGTCAAACAGCATAGGCGGGTTTTTCCTCGCCAATTGGTTTTAATGAGTCAATTTAATGTACATTACCTACCTCATTCTATAGAGTTTTCGGTCTTTCCTATAAAAACCAAGAAGAAAGACATTGTAAGGGTTCCAGATTTCTATCAGCAAACTGTGCAGTGAAAGGCTTTGTATACATCTTGTAAAGTTTCTGTATGAAGGCTCAGAGCCCGTAGGGTCTCAGTGAGGAGGAGTTATAACTGTAATGAGGATTCTGGTCTTTGGTATACCACAGTATGTAATCTTTTCTTATGTGTTAATATAATACCTCATTTCATTGCATTTATCCTCTTATATCATGTTCTAGAATGCGAGTGGCTCACTAATCTTAAGTAAGGATTCATCCTAGTTGGTGCCCATACTTGGATTAGTCAAGCGCTTTAAATAGGCCTAGTCATGATATACTGTTCCATGTTCATTTCATCCATATTTTCTGCTATATTAGTTACTTGAGGAGGGTGCTTTTAAAACACCATTGTCATGTATGGATTCTTAGTTGGATAAGCCCATATGTGGTTTTGTTGTGTATCTGGGTATCAGCCTCATGCTAACTAGTATCTTCTTCATGTTTCTTCACTGCATCCACTTTCTGATATTTGATTTCTGTGGCATATTATTTGAACTGGCCCTCTTTGCAGTAAGTTGTCTCTTAACTGTTTGATGCTTTTGTATTGGAATTTTGCATGTTGTTCTTACATTATTCTTATCTTTGTACCAGCTTCTGAGAGAGTTTGGTCCCATTCAAAAGCACTTTCCTTGTTTTACAATAGATAGTAAGAGAGCTTTTGGATTGACAACCCAAGCTATATTATGGGCTCCTTGCTATGTTAAGATGTCCTAGGCACTGGTCTATGGCAACTCTAGGTTGTCTCTAGGAGGGACAAAATTGTCTACAACATCTTTCTGGCGCCATTGCCGGGGATCGAATTTAAGAATATCAGTTTCCCTGGGCCTCGACAAATTATATTCACTCTCTAATCAGGTGAGCACAGAGAGTTGAAGATTTGCTTATCTCTCACCTTGGCGACTCCACTGTTCTTTATTTGATAAATCTATTGGTAGTCTTGGCTCCTCGAAAGCCACATTTGAGGTCAGATTCCTCTAAGCTAAAGACATTCTCTGTATCTGACCCAGAGAAGATTATTCATAGGAGAAGTTGGAAAGAAAGACAATCAGCCCGCACTGAAGTCCCTAAGTTTTCTCAAGAAGATTATCCATCCTCTTCTTCTCAAGAAATTCCAATAGAAAATCCTGACTTTACTGAAGAAAATCCTGAATATTACTCAGATAGCCCACCCAGGGGAAGTGCTAGAACCAAATAAAACCTTCATCCCACCTCTGAGGCCGAAGAAGTTAAAGAAGTCACAGAAGTAGCTGTTGTTAACCGTGAACTTTTCCCATCTACACCTCAGGCTTCTGTGCAATTTATTCCCATTGTTATACATACTCCTCTCCCACCTCCTCTGCTTCCTCCATTTGTAAATCAAAACTATTATTAACCCCCACCTCCCTCCACTATTAATGTTCCAATTTTTCCTATTGAACAAACATGCCCCAATCGTCTTATCCCCAAGTGCTAAATGATAAGTGCCATGCGGGATTATTTGAAAGATTCTACCCAGATTTAATGGAGAAAAATGAAATCGACGTTCAAAACACCTTGAGACTTTTCGTTTCTTGCGTAAAAACTTAATTGTAGAATCTTTGGATGGTCTTGAGATTTCCAGTTCAATATTTGACTATGGAAGCGAAATTGTTTAAAACATTAGCAGACCGCTCAGTTAATACCTGGGATAGAATGGAAGAGCTTTTTCTCAGAAAATGGGGGGAAAAGAAAGATCATGGGCAGTGTCTCACTGAGCTCAATACACTCAAGAAGATACATAATGAAGGGGTGTCAGAAAGCTGAGTTAAAAGACGAAATATATTTGAGTTCTGCCTCCCGATACGGAAGCTCACTCAAATTTCTCGCTAAATCTATCTTCATAGCGCCCTTCGATTCATAAGACGCTTCTCCTTGAGGGGAAAGGAAACTCCGCCACCCTAGATGGTGCTCAGTCAGATGCTCTTGAATTGGAAGCGAACTTTGCTTCCTCTGGAAAATTAAAAGGGAAGGATGAACAGGATGCTAGAAGGAGGGGAAAAGAAGAATTATCCACTTCCAACCAGGATAAGGATTCAGATAAAATGGAGGAAATAAGAAAAATGATAAAGAAGATGGTTAAAATTGAATTGGAGGCCAAGAGTTCAGCCCCCAAGAATTTTTATAATGCTCCGAATAGAGGATATAACCCCCAGCACAAGAGACCACCCCTGCATATATTGCCAAGGGAAGCAAAGGAGCAGCAAGATCAGGTACCACACCCACTGTACCTGGAAGGTCCAGTAGATGACTCCACTGAAGATGCTGCTTATCAACTGGAAGATTCAAATCTCGCTTTCTCAAACCATGATGAAATGGAATGCCAATTGCAAGAAGAAGAAGAAGAAGAAGCAGAAATTGACCATTATTGTAAACAATTTAATGATTTCATGCAAGCACATTTCAATAGAAGATACGATCTGAGATCTTCAAGGAAGCGGACCAAAACTCAAGATCGAAATGAAGAGTCCAAAGAAGTCTCAATAGAAAAGTCCCCTTTTGCTTTCAATTTGCAAAAAGAAGAGATTCTTGAGCAAGATGAAAACAACAAGCTTTCTCTTGAAAAAGAGGAAATAATGGAGCAAGCCCCTGAATTCAAGGATATTTTCATAGAGCTCAGCACAACAGAGCAGAATATACCAGAGCTCCAAAAGGACTCAGCTCTAGTATACGATGAGTCCTCCATTTTAGAGAATGAAGGAGATTCTCTCTCTCAAGAGAGTCTTCTTCTCGATCTAGTGAAAGGATATAAAATCCTGGTTGAAGCCTGCCTGCCAGATACTCTTAACCAGGTATCATTTCATGATCCTTATGTGCATTTCCTGCAAACATTTCAAGAAGGATCAAGGGTCCTTTCTGGCAGCATGTTGCCAGCAGAGAGAAAATTTTTCAAAGCTGCTATTGTGGAACAAAAAGAAGAGATCCCACTGCCTTTCAAAATACAAGAAGAAGGCGATCAGGCTTTCAAGAGCCATATTGAAGACATCAGTGGGAAAAGTAAGTTCCAGACAAAAGAAAAGCTGGACATGGAAATTGACAGCATCAGAAGATTGATGATGAAGGTGTCTCAAAAACAACAGATAGCAGCAAGAAAGTAGAGAAAATTTGGCAATGGAAGAACAAGAACAGAAAGTGAAAGCATAGCTGGAGGCAAGTTGCAGAACAAAATATGGAAACATAGAAGGGTACAGTTGAAGAATAATGCAACTAATGGATACCAGCAAAGCAAAGTATGGGACCCAGGAGGCAAAGACAACCTGGTGTATTATATTGTACATTATTTTTCTTTTTTGTTTCATCATTATTTTAATAATGTGTGTGTGCTGATGAATTATAAAATGAAAACTAGAGGTGTCGAAGAGCAGAATTCACACAAAATGATCGGATGGTCTGCAGGTTCTCGACATGTCCAAGGATGAACATGTCATCCTTAGATGGAGCCGATGTTGTGCATGTCAACCCCTCCATTCAAATTTTTGGCCTACTGCCCCATATAAACCTTTCAAACTTGCCACAGTGGCCAAAAACCTCCATATTCTACTTGTCGTTACCCTTTCCGCCCAAAAAATACACTGTACAAAGGCTAAAAATCGCAGTATAAGATTTATCAGGCCTAGCCCCTGCAGTTCCAGCCCCTTTGTTTTGTTCCCCATACAACTCAGGTGCTAGACCAAGTGCCAGATGGAAAGGAGCCTATCATTAAAGTTTTTGGGTGCGTCTGGAGCCGTCCAATCAAATCCAATCGACAGAGCGGAGTTGGTTTTTCGTGGTGTTCGCGCCCGCTCGTAAACCGGTGGAGCCCCACGCACCGCCACCCCGGGTCGACGGCCCCTCAAAGGCCCAGAGATTCCATACGCCGATTGACATGCCTTGTGCGGGGCCCTAAACCGAAGCCCATTTCGGCACATTAATGACCGTACCGTGTTGCCCGCAGCGGAACAAATGGCGACCGTAAGATCTCGGGGCTCTATCCGACGGCCATCGTGCCTCGAAGATGCACGCGCTTTATCTCAGGCCTCCGCTCTCCCCGCGCATTAAGTTTCGGCCAAAGGATGTGGAGCGGAATCAATCATCGTCATCCGATCCTGCGCCTTTCATCCAATGGTGTTTATCTACTAAAGGTGCACACGTTTTAACCTACGTCAACCGCGTCCCTGGCCCACCTTTGATTGCCCTCCGGCTCATTCTAACCGTCGATCTCATTCAGAGATCGTGTGGCCCATAACCACTCGCATTTTTCCCGCTTGACAAAGTCCTCCGCCATGTCATCTTTTCCCCTTGGTTGCTCGTACACCTACGTGTCATCACCCCGCGCGCCCATCGCATTTCCATTCTCGCCACCTATATACATGCGCTGCATCCATACTCATCGTTTCTTATTTGTACATTATGTTTTACGTGGAAAACTTACATCTTGTCTGTTTACCAAAACCTCTCTGTAATCTCTCCGCCACCCTGCACTGTTTTACCTCTTTCTAAACCTGCTCCACCATCTCCATTAACCCCACCATGTCCGCCATCCCTGTGATTGGTTTTATTTAACGGGTTTTTGTTTTCGCAGGATCACCGTGGCTAAGATTATCATGATTCGTCATTGCCATTACAGAGGCCGAGAATGCACGACAGGACTATGCTTCAATAGCAGAGTTGGTGAGAAAGGATCAGGGAGCTGCTATGATGTGACCACCATTAAAGAAAGCGAGGATTTGAATCTATAGAACCCTCCAGAGAAAATCAAGAGACAGATTTGGGTAGGCGAGAACATTAATGGGGCAGCATGAAATATCAGTGAAAATCGAGAAAGCTAGTGCCCAGCCTTATGATTTTGAATTTTAATTCAAAGATTGGAAGATCGTGAGTATCATGCACAAACATGTTAAACCCTAAGGTTTTATTGCAAGATTTTTCTCTTCCAACCAAGTACAAAACATTTGTATATTTTATTCTGTGTGTCTTGTTAAGAGTATATTTTCATCCTCAGCATTTATTCCATGAAGCAGCAGCAGAGTACTTGCACCAGTTCAGCACCATCAAACAATATAGGCGGGTTTTTCTCGTCAATTTGTTTTAATGAGTCAATTTAATGTACATTACCTACCTCATTCTTTAGAGTTTTCGGTCTTTCCTATAAAAACCAAGAAGAAAGACATTGTAAGGGTTCCGGATTTCTATCAGCAAACTGTGCAGCGAAAGGCTTTGTATACATCTTGTAAAGCCAGATGAAGGCTCGTAGCCCGCAGGTCTCGTTGAGGAGAAAGTGTATCCGTAATGAGGATTCTGGTCTTTGTTATCCCACAGTATGTAATCTTTTCTTATGTGTTAATATAATATCTCATTTCATTGCATTTATCTTCTTGTATCATGTTCTAGAATGCGAGTGGCTCACTAATCTTAAGTAAGGATTCATCATAGTTGGTGCCCATACTTGGATTAGTCAAGCGCTTTAAATAGGCCAAGCCATGATATATTGTTCCATGTTCATGTCATTCATATTTTCTTCTATATTAGTTACTTGAGGAGGGTGCTTTTAAAACGCCATTGTCATATAGGGATTCTTAGTTGGATAAGCCCATTTGTGGTTCTGTTGTGTATCTGGGTATCAGCCTCATGTTAACTAGTATCTCCTTCATGTTTTCCTCACTGCATCCACTTTTTGATATTTGATTTATGTGGCATACTATTGAACTAGCCCTCTTTGCAGCAAGTTGTCTCTTAACTGTCTGATGCTTTTGTATTGGAGTTTTGCATGTTGTTCCTATATTATTCTTATCTTTGTATCAGCTTCTGAGAGAGTTTGGTTCCATTTAAACTAATTTCCTTGTTTTACAAGAGATAGCGTGAGAGCTTTTGATTGACAACCTGAAGCTATATTATGAGATCCTTGCTGGGTGACAAGATGTCTCTAGGCACCGGTCTATGGAAACTAGACCTGCTCCCTAGGGGACACCCACAACACATATCAAGGAAGCATCATTGCGCCTGTAGCACAAAGTCTAGTATACTGAACATCAATGGGTGATTCTCGGTTACTTCCCGAGAGGTATTCCGATCCCGAAATGCACATGCTATTCTGTGATATCCCGGATATCCTCCTCCTGGTACTGGTATAGTTCTGCAAGGTTATCAATTTGCTCAAGACCCTAACTGTCGGTTGCCATTCATAGAAAATTTGGATTTATCTGATTTGTCGCGCCTAACGAATGATCCCATCTATTATCTTCTGTATTGGCCGCCAATTCCAAATAAGTTGCCCAGTGATATCCCTAAATTTGAAGGGAAATCAGGAGAGGACCCATCGAACCATGTCATGACTTACCACCTCTGGTGTGCATCCAACTCTTTGATTGATGATTCTATTCGATTACGACTGTTTCAGAGAACACTGATAGGCTTAGCTGCAAAATGGTATATTGAACTACCACGTGGCTCATTCAACAATTTAAATGCTTTAGCAACTGCTTTCTTAACACATTTTTAGTTTCCATTCAGATACAACAATGGCACGAAATTATTGACTTCATTAAAACAATATATGTCTATGTACATATCCGATCACATACATGAATGGAGACGTAGAAGACGTTTGGTGAAATTTTTTATTCTGGATCAAATCTTCGCAGAATGGTTCATCAAAGTTATCATTTGAAGATCATCGAAGAGGGTTATGGAGGAGAGTTGTTATCGAGGAATAGGCTGCTTTCGTTCAATACTTAGACCTCGTATATACACAGTCTGGTACTTTGTACGAAAAAATTCCTAATTTACCACATCCTAGTCAAATAACTGCAACTCCTTCAGGGTCTCATGCTGTAGATGGTGTAATTGGTTTAGTTAACACAAATAAAAGTAAGAAGAAGTCTTCAAAAAATACTTCTCCTATAATAACTTTACCTGATTCAACAAAAGGAGATTCTTCCCTTGAAACTTATACTAACATTTACGCTGTAGATTCATCTAAAACTAAATCTAAAACCAGAAATAAGAAGAAAGGTAAGAATAAAAGCAAACAGACTTCATCTCCCAAGGAGAAAATCGAAAAAACTGAACCATATGATGATAAACGAAAACCTCGTTATCCTTGTCTTATCTGTGACAAGGATCACTTTACTAAAGAGTGCCCACATCGGTCTGAGGTCTCTAAATTCATCAAAAGTTTTCCCACACCTGCTGTCTTGAAGGATCCTTTTCCTACTCAAGATAATAAAATGATAGAGTCTTCTTCACACTCATAAGCTGATATTTTAATGATGTTTGAGGTTATGGTTGCGACACAATTGCAAGATTATGGAAGTAAAAATCCTGTTACAGGTAAAGAAGTAGAAAATTATAATTCAACACCAGCTACATCTCCTTCAGTTTCTAATCCACTTCATATTGAGAAACCTAATCTTGATCTAGTAATTAAACTGCCTGTTAAAGGTGTACTTAAAAAGTCAGCTTTCAATCCACATGTGAGAGTTGCTCAGAACTACAACATTGTTGAAGACTTGGCGATTTCCCCTTCAACAATGTCAGCCTTAGAAGTGCTGCAATCATGTCCAACACAAAGGAAATTAATTTTATCAGCCATTGGAGCTATAGATCCTAAGGATTCTAACCTTATGGTCTTCGATTTAGAAAATTTTATTCTGAGACTCCTCCATCAAATGGCTTTTCAAATTCCGGTATTAGTAAAAAACAGACGAATTTTTTGTACTGTAATTGATGAGGGGGCATCCACGTGCATTATGTCATTTAAATTTTTGGAAAATACTTGGTTCTCCAATGATCAACCAATCTCCGAAAATCCTTAAAGCTTTTGATGGAAGAGGATTCCATCCGTATGAAATTTTTACAAGATCTACCTATAGAGGTCGAAGGTAAAGCTGTTAATCTAGATGTCGAAGTAGTTGATGCCCCTCTGGATTACAACCTTATTCTAGGTTGAAGTTGGTCTTATGCTATGACTGCTGTCATGTATTCCATCTTTTGGTTCATCATGTTTCTTCATAAGGGAAATATTGTAAAAATCGACCAGTTTTCATATTATTCATCTGACCCAACCTCTACAGATAGTATTCAGCATGTTGGAAAGTCAACTATTCCTTATGAAGATGTTGGAGTAGGTTTAGTAAAATATTCTGTTTTAATTGGAAATTTTTCTATGCCTCCAACCAACGTACCATGTACCATTTCTAATATCAATATGATTTCATCAAGTACTATTCCATTTTATGATCCTTGGATAGTGCCTTTAGCGTCAGAAATGGATTCTTTCAATGGCGAGATGACTTTGAGTCCTTTCGAGATAGCATATACAACAGTAAAATAATTTTCTAACACACCTTAAACTAATATTGATCCAATGAATGTGGTCATTGAAGAATATTATTCATTATCAAGTTCAGCCTTGACATCTATTTCCGATCCTTTTCAACAAGTGTTTTATACCGATGAAAGTATTCGTGAATTTTTGTCTATGGATGAATTGCCCTAGGATGATCTACACCATAGATATTCATTTTTACCTGAACTTGATAGATTTGAAAATGATTTTTCGTCTATTTTCACAATTGATTATGTTGAGGAATCACAGAATCCAATCACGATTACAAATTCAGATTCTGAGCTTAATTTAGGAAACATTTCTACAACTGTTCCTATTGACATATTACTTAAACATTAGGGAAATTTTGAGGTCTAAAATGGGCCTCCTAAGGAAATAATAAAATAATAGCTAAACCAATAAAATAATATTTATGAATTTTCAATTAAATTTTTGCACCACAATCCATGTAACCATAGTTAAATTCAATTCAAAAGTTGTACCAAAATAAAATTAATAAAAAATTGTATTGATGTGACTATAAATAAGAATGAGATTTTCAAGAAAAAATCATTATCATTGAACAACTAATGCATTCGTCCTTTGTACTTAAATAACTTAAAATAAAATATACATATAAATTATAAATTATATTATATGTTATTAATTAAAATTTATATTATTTAAGGTTCTTGACTCAGATATCTTCACGCTCTGATAGCGACGGTGGGCCGGCCGGTCGCTCCAGCACGCCCTCGAGGCCTCTCGTGCCTCTCAGACTGCCCTCGCTCGTGCTCTATCCGACTGCGGAAGCGCGGTTCTCGACCCTCCACCCGCAGGTTTTTGCCTTCGCATCCATGAGACGCCGCCGCTCTCATGCCTCCTTCAATGTCTCAGCAGAAATTCGTAAAGAAAATGGATTCAATCCCCTCTGTGGCCCTTCCTAAAGAAGAAACCTGCAAAGCGGCGTTGAACCTGGCAGAGAGAGGTCTCATAGGTCAGTTCATGGGCCTTTGGCCCTCTCCCAAATCTGTTGAGGACTGGACTCAAAGGAACTAGAAGCCTCTAATCAAGGAGGGAGTCAAAAGTTATTTTGTTGGTAAGGGTTTCTTTGTGTTTGTCTTTGAAAACCCGGAAGATAGAGGCTTAATCTTTAGAAACTAGAACATACCATGGGGGCTTGCATGTATTCAAACAAACGTGTATCCTCGATTTGATCCCACCAGACACCGCTGTCCCAGTTTGGGTTAGGCTCCCTCATTTGCCTCTTCATTGCTGGAACCAAAAATCCCTCCAGATCATAGGTAATGCGTTGGGAAAATACATAGATCAAGCTGCAAGAAAGGATCAGTATTCATGCACTCGCATCTGTGTATAAGTGGATCTAGAAGAGGGGTTACCGGAAGCAATCAAACTCACTATTGCTGGGTGGACGCATGTCCAAGAGTTGGACTACGAATAGCTACCTTTTAAATGCAGACACTGCCACGGACACGGTCACTTTGCAAAGCACTGCAAGAAGAAGGCTGAGGAACAAGTAGACAAACAAAATGGGGAACAATGGACCCTAGTTCAGAAAAATGCAAACTCAAAAAAAGGCACAGGTAAAGGCAATATGACTGGAGGTCCTAGCAGCTCCAAAACTGGCCAAGAAACGGAAGCAACTCCAAATGGGACAGAAAGTGCACAGAATAATCAAGTAAATCTAACCCAGGAGAACGTGGAACAGGTGGACATACCACCTCCAAACAAAGAGGGAGGGGAAGCAATACAGAACGAAGCCAATCAAGGCAGCCCCTCCAATCCTTCATATGCAAAAATCGCAAGGAAAAAACCAGTGGAAAGCTCAGGTTCTTCGGAGGATGAAACCTATGAGCGTCCTTCAAAAAAAGCAGGAAGGAAATCCTGCAAAGAAAAGAGGGAGGAGGAGGCAGAAAGGCTCAAAATACAAGGAAGTCAATCTACAATAGAAATGTCTATTGGGCGAAATACCAAACCAAGGCCTTCGAAGGGAGGCCCCAATCCCCCCTTAAGTAAATAATGAAACTCGTCTCTTGGAACTGTAGAGGACTGGGGAATCCCTCTAAAATAGAAGCAGTTAAGGACCTTTTGAAAGCAGATCCCTCAGACATTCTCATGCTCCAAGAGACCAAAATAGAAGGGCAAGCCCTTCTAGAGATCAGCGGTTCAAAGTGGAATAAAAGATCAGGCAAAGCAGTCAGTTCAAGGGGAACCTCTGGAGGGTTGGCAACTCTTTGGACTGAAGATCTATTCCAACTGAATAAACATCATGAAACCCAACACTAGATATTCACGGAACTGAAGCACAATGCAAGTAAGTTGTCCATCTCTCTCTTCAATCTTTATGTAATGTTTTATTCGAAAAGCTTAGAACGTTGAACTCTCTGCGTCTTTTGTAGAGTGTTCTCTTCCAAAGAATATCATAATAGACGGGGATTTCAATATTGTATTGAAAGAAAAGGAGAAGAGGGGGGGGGGGGGGTGTTCTGTACCTCCGTAGATTCTGAAGGTCGCCAAAGCAAGGTTGAGGAGATATCCCAGCTTTGGGATCTTTTAGATTTCAATTCCGTCCGAGGCATTTATACTTGGTCAAATAACCGGGTTGGATTGGACCACATTTCTGCTCGATTAGACTGATTCCTGGTGCAAAGCTCCATAATGATGAACAAAAAAATCATGATCACGAAAATCTTGCCTAAACTCACCTCAGATCATAAGCCAAGTCAACTCCTCCTGGAAGATGAAGAAGACCTGGGTCCTATAACTTTTTGATTCAGCCCTCTTTGGATCGAGAGAGAGGGATTCTTAGAGACAGTGAAGGCAGCTTGGGCCAAATCATTCTCGGGATCCTTTAGCTATGTTTGGGAGCAAAAGCTGAAAGCCACAAAATAAGCTCTGAAGGACTGGATAAAGAAACCGGCCTCTACTCCTACCGAACAAAGAAAAGAGGCAGTGCAGTCATTGACGTCCCTGCAAACAGATATGGAAAGTAAAGATATTACAGTAGAGTTGTTGGAAGAAGAAATAAAAGCCCAAAGATCAACGTATCAATCTTTTCGAAAGGAAGAAGAATACTGGAGACTCAAATCTAGAAGTCTGTGGTTGAAAGCCGGGGATCGAAATACTTCCTTCTTCCACTGGCAATACAGAGTGAGACTGTCTAGGAATTACATAGCAGAAATCAAAACAGTTGAGGGTCAAGTTTGCAAAGGTTTCAATCAAGTCAAAGCTGCCGCTGAAATCCATTTCAGGAATCTATACAGAGAAGGAACCCAAAGCAATGACGAGGAAGCCGCTGAATTCCTCTCCAATATTCCTCCCATCATCAGTCCTGAAGACAACACAATCCTTTGTAGACCTATTACTGAGGAGGAAATCATTAAGGTAATTTGGTCCATGGAAGCAGACAAGGCACTAGGGCCTGATGGATTCACAATCCACTTCTACATTATCAAGGTCGATCTCCTTGAAATCATAAGTGGATTCATGAAAAAAGCCAAGATAGGTGGAGGCACCAACTCCACTTACCTCGCTTTAATCCCCAAAGAAACCAATGCTGAATATTTTGCAAGATTTAGGCCCATCTCGCTGTGTAACGCTTCTTATAAAATTCTGGAAAAACTGCTAGCAAATTGGATCAAGCCATTGCTAAAAAGACTGATCTCCAGTCCTCAAGATGGCTTTGTGGAGGGTAGGCACATTCTAGACAACGTAATCCAAGTCCAGGAGACAATACATTCAAGCAAACAGCAGAAAGAGAAAGGTATGTTGATAAAATTAGATATGGCAAATGCTTTTGATAGAGTTAATTGCACTTTCCTTAGCAAGGTCCTGCTCTCCTTTGGCTTTTCATCTCACTTTGTTCAATTAATTTAAGCCTGCATTGACAATCCGTGGATTGCCCCGTTAGTTAATGGTCGACCAAGTAACTTTTTCCAAGCTCAGAGAGGAATCAGGCAGGGATGCCCACTCTCCCCTTTCCTGTATATCTTAATGGCAGATTCCCTTAGTTGAAAGCTCACTGCTGAAAGATTAGTTGGTAACATTCCGGGTCTCAAACCTTCCAACGGAGCAGAACCACTGAACCATGCTCTCTTTGCTGATGATTCCCTTCTTCTCGGCAGAGCCTCCATTAGAATAGCCAAAGCTTTCGACTCTGTCCTTAGAAAGTATTGCAGAGTTTTAGGAGCTTTAGTTAATGAGAGTAAAAGCGAAGTCTTCAGCTGGAACTTAGATCAGCATGAACTCTCCGGTATTACTACTCTCCTCGGGTTCAAAGGCCAAGCAAATTGGGACAGGTTTAAGTATCTCGGTCTCCCCATCATATCTGGAGTTAATAAGAGATCGCTATGGTGTGAAATAATTTCCAAAATTAAATCTAAAATTGCTGCGTGGGGAGGCAACTGGTTGACTAAGGGAGGCAAAGTGATCTTAATCAAATCCTTGCTGTCTGCGCTTCCAATTTTCCAGGCATCGTTTCTTCTTGCACCAAGAAACGTGATGGAACAGATCTCCAAGTTGCTCAGAGATTTTTTGTGGCAGGGAGGGAAGGGAAACGAAAAAAAGAATGCATCTGGTAAACTGGGAAGTGGTCAAAAAACCATTGGCAGAGGGCGGGCTGCAAATTAGAGACCCCACTCTTGTCAATTTAGCGATGGGAGGAAAAATATTGTGGAAGCTGATCCACGAGCCCTCACATCCGGTTAGTGTTACTCTGCGTTCAAAGTATGGACCCAACAAATCCATCACCAATCTGCATAACCCAAACTCAGCAAATAGCACGCAGGTGTGGAAACTTTGCTACAAAAGCAACAACTTCTTCAAAAATCTGGTCTACAGAATACCTGGAAATGGTAAGCGTACTCATCTGTGGTTTGACAGCATTATGGGAAGTGAACCTCTCGCTGAAAATGTTGACATAGCAGATCCTAGAAACTGGCTAGAGCGAGCAGGTGTTAGTAGCCTATACGACCTTTCGAAATGGGATCAGCGAGGTGACTGGGCAGGCTAGGATTTTCACAGAGTCCCAGCCCGGTTATCTCATTAACAAGCCCTGCTAGTTGATCTGCTGGAGGACGCTGCCTCTGTCAATAGATCCATGAAAGATAGCTGGGGTTGGGGCCAGACTGGTGTATACACCACAACAACTGGATATAGAGTCTTACAGGTATCTAGAAATAGCAGTCAAACACCGGCGTTCTGGAAAAATGTTTGGGAACCTCTTGCCCTACCAAAAGTGAACTTCTTCTTCTGGACCCTGGTACATAACAAAATTCTAACGGGAGATAATCTGGAAAAAAGGAATATAGCAGGGCCTCACAGATGCACGTTATGCAGCAACAACTTTGAAATAGCCCAACACCTATTCATGGATTACATATTCGCTAAAGAGGTTTGGGGACTCATTTTACAGGACTTTCAGATTCTAGCTCCTTCACAGAACTCCATTACAGATCTATTTTCCTTTTGGAGTCATTTCTATCCCCATCGAATCCCTCCCAAAACTTTTTGGCTCAAAATCTGGATAGCGCTTCCCAAATATGTATGCTGGAAGCTTTGGTTGGCACACAATCAGATGATTTTAAAAGATCTGCGGCACTCCCCATTGCAAGTAGCTGCAAAAGCCAAGTCCTTCCTCATAGAAGCGGCCCAACAATATTATTTTAAAGAAGATCTTTTGTTACTGCCTGAAGAAAAGAGGTGGCTAGGCCCTCTAGTGCCTTATCCGCGTAAGTATCTTCTCTCCCCCCAGAGTGTCAATCCGGAATGGCGCATAAGATATGAGGATGAATTTTTTCAATCTTGGTGGAGGTCTCAAAACTTATCCATAATTTTTTTCGATGGGGCGTCCAAAGGGAATCTCGGTGCCGCCGACGTTGGGGGGGTTATCTACTCTCCAGGCGGGTCTCCCAAAGATTGGTTCTGTTGGGGATTAGGCCTGAAATCCAAAAATCAAGCAGAGATCCTTGGGCTTCTAAAATCTTGCCTTATTGCAAGAGACAAAGGAGTCAAATACCTTCAAGTCTTCGAAGATTCAGAGATAATAATAAAAAATTTAAACTTGGAGGCACCGTTCAGCAATGTTAGCCTTAACAAAATTTTGGACAGATTGAAGAGAGTTCTTCTAGACTTTGACAAGTGCAAATTTTATCATATTCTTAGAAAGTCAAATAGTGAAGCTGATCAGATGGCAAACAAAGGCAGCTTACTCATAAAAGGACAGCTCATTGTAAACAATGAAAGCTTTGTTCAAATGCCCTGAAAATTGTAATAGATCAATAGCAGCAGTAGTAAGAACTCTGCATTGTAATAGGGGCCGCTTCGGCAAAGGCCCATAATCTTTTTAATTAAATAAAATCCATACCCGTTACAGTTTAAATTTTTTTTTTTATATTATTTAAATTGTATAATAACATGTAATTAATATACTATATAAAAATAATATAATATAATACAATATAATAAATGTATAGGGATATGCATTGTTTCTTTCAAGAAATATGAAATGACAATAATATATTTTTATTCAAAAAGTGTGAAATGACATTTATTATGAGTAATTTACTTTGAATTTAAAAGTACTTAAAGCACTACCATGGTTAACCATGAGTTTTTATCTACCATTGAGAACGTGACAAGTAAGTACCTTTAACTCAAGCAATGCCACCTCAACTATTAGGGATGATGTCATCCCCTAAAATGTGATTGGTTCTCATAAAGTGAATTTTGATTGTACATTTTCCTTAGGAGGCCCATTTTAGACCTCAAAATTCCCCTAATGCTTGGAGTTGCTGAAAACATTCATATAGGAGCTTCTTGTACGATTGATGAAATTAATACATATAAAGCCCTATTTCAAGAATTCCGTGACATATTTGCCTGGTCCTACGAGGAAATGCCAGGAATTGATCCAAAAATTATCATTCATGAAATAAAGACATACTTGGATGCAAAGCCTATTAGGCAATGTTTACGTTTGATACATCCGCGAAAATCTGTCGCTATTAAAGCTGAAGTTGAGAAACTACTAAGTGTAGGATTTATTTATCCAATACCATTAACAGATTGAGTATCTAATATATTTCCCGTTACCAAAAAAACAAGGGACTATACGAGTGTGTGTCGATTATAGGGATATCAATAAACCCTGTCTAAAGGACAATTATCCTACCCCCTCTATCGACCAAATCATTGATGATTGCACCGGAAATGAGGTTTTCATTTATGGATGGATTTTCCAGATATAATCAAATAAACATACTCCTTATTGCTCAACCAAAAACATCGTTCATTTATCCTTGGGGAACATTTGCTTACTGTAAATTACCTTTCGGATTAAAGAATGCCGGTGCAACTTTTCAAAGGGAAATGTATTAGTCTTTTCATGACATCAAACACATTGTGTAGCCTTATCTTGATGATTTACGTGCTCATTCATTGCACAGGGAAGATCATCCTACTCATTTACGAGAAATTTTTATGAGATGTAGGCATTACAGGATTCGTTTGAATCCGCACAAGTGTGTTTTTTTATGTGCAATCTGGACGATTACTGGGATTCATTGTTTCCAAAGCCGACATTCATGTCAATCCCTCAAAGGTTGAGGCCATCATAAATTTACCTCCTCATTCCACACTTCGCCAACTCCAAAGTTTGCAAGGAAAAGCAAATTTTCTGCGTAGATTTATCCCGAACTATGTTGAGTTAACTAAAGGTTTTACCAGGTTGTTGAAAAATAATGTTCCTTTTATTTGGGATGATATTTCTGATCGATATTTTGATGCTCTAAAACACGCGTTAACTCATGCACCATTATTGCATCCACCAAATTACAACCAGGACTACTTTTTATACCTAGCAGCCTCTGATTCCACCATTGGAATGGTTTTAGTTCAAGAGGATGAATTTCACAATGAAGATGTGATTTACTATCTAAGTCAGAATCTGAATCCAACTGAAATTAACTATTCACATGTGGAGAAATTGGCCTTGGCAGCAGTTCAAGCTGTCCAAAGATTTCGTCATTACATACTGTTACGCAAGACAACTATAATTTCTAATTGCAACCCAATGATGTATATTTTGACAAAACAATTACTTGGGGGAAAATACTCTAAATGGATTGTTATCCTACAAGAGTTTTATTTAGAATTCAAAAAATATAAATCAAAGAAATCACTTGTGTTTGAAGAACTTATGTGTGACTTTCCCAATACTGAGAGGGAAACTGTGGTAGAGAATCCCATTGCAGACAAATCTCTATTTCTTATCAATACATTAGATCCATGGTATGGATATATCATCATTTATCTTCAAACCCAAACCTTTCGACATGAGCTTTCACGTTCAAATCGACGAAGGATCCATTACTAATCTCAGCAATACAATGACACACTTTACCGTCGTGGTGCGTATTCTGTTTTTCAACGTTGCATAATGCATGAAGAGGCTGAAAGGATTTTGAATGACTGCCACTCTAGAGCGTGTGGTGGTCATATGTATGGGTATTCCATAGCCCAAAAGATATTGCGCATTGGCTATTTTTGGCCGTTATTATTCAAAGATTGAATTCTTGCGGTTTGAAAATGCCATAACTGTCAAATATTTGATCGAAAGATGCGTGCACCACCAACTCCTCTTTACCTCATAATTGTTGTCGGTCCTTTTGTGAAATGGGGCATTGATTTCATTACATGTAACACTCACTCGGCCGAGGGGCATGGGTATATTATTATTGCTGTAGATTACTTTACCAAGTGGGCCGAGGCGATGCCTACATTTGCGGAATATGGAAAAGCTGCAGCTACATTCATATTCAATCATGTGATTGATAGTTTTGGTGTACCCCCAGCTATTATCACTGACCATGGGAGTCATTTTCAAAATACAATGATGACCGAACTTTCTGATCAACTTGGCCTACGCCATGATAGTTCTACTCCATATTACCTGTAGGATAATGGTCAGGTTGAAGCCGTTAACAAATTTTTAACCACCATGATCAAACAGATTATCGGAACTCACAAATAGAATTGGCATACCATGCTTTTTTCAGTACTATGGGCATACCGAACCTCAGCAAAAACTGCTACAGGGTTCACTCCTTTTCAATTGGTTTACAGTTTAGAAGCTGTGTTACCCATTGAATGTGAAATACCGTCACTTCAATTAGCCATAAAGTTACTACCAGCTACCTCTAAAGAGGAAAATCACTTTTTGTACTTAGCACAATTAGATGAGACTCGGTGCACCGCTGCATTAGCAATCGAAGCTCATAAAAAACGCGTTAAAGCTCAGTATGATCGAAGTGTTACACCTCATTTTTTTCAGAAGGTGACCTAGTCTTGGTACATGATCAAGCTAATGATAAGCTAGGTGCTGGGAAATTCGAACCAATGTGGCATGGTCCTTACATTGTCAAGCGAGTGCTTGCAAAAGGGGCCTATGAATTGACTGATTATGACAGGGTTTCTTTAAATAAACCCAGAAATGGACTTTATCTGAAGAGATATTATGCTTGATTCTTGTATGAAGATCTCAATTGTATATTAGTTATTTTTCTAGTTAGTGTGCCTTAGATTAGATAGGTGTACCTAGTTTAAGTTTGTTTTTGCTACTATCTATGCTTATCTTGATTACTGTTGATATTGCAGATGTCGACATCCCTTCAAACATACATTGGTTTTGCTGATGGTGCCTGTCGTAGTACACAGAATATTTCTTCCGCAGCTTGGGTTATCTATTCACCCACTGATGAGTTAGTTTATATGCATGGGGTAAGCCTTGGTCAAACAACAAATAATATTGCAGAATATAGCGCAATGATTGAGTTATTATCTAATGCCATTTCATTTGGTGTTCGATGTTTGATCATTAGGTTAGATTCTGAACTCATTGTATTACATTTAAACATAGTGTACGCAATTAAAAATCCAGTGTTATTGAGATTACTTTTGAAGGTTCGTCTCTTGGAAAGAAAATTTGATTACATCGAATATCAACACATTTCAAGAAATTTAAACACATTGGCTGATGCATTAATCATGTTCTAAATAGACATTTGCAACATTAAAATAGTAAACCAAAACAACATTCAATACATGTTGAACAAGATAGTCAGAGAAAGTAGTAATATCATAGATAGGAGTTTTTGTTTTCAAAAAATATTACATCGTCTGCGATCATAGGTTTAAACACCTTATGATCTGAAATATACTGATATAAAAAAAAATATGTCAATCCATGATGATCATCCATTATCTGTGGTGATGATCATGGTAGTAGAATATCGCACGCGCCACCTTGCGCAAGAATCTCCTAAACTGACCTGGAACACCAGTAACATGTCTCTGGAGACGGAGAGGAATATCATCTGTCAATGTCTCAGGGATATCTATAGTCAACCTCTCTAGGTTGTGTTCCATGTCAGTAAGGATTTTTGTTGCCTGATATTTTGGCTGTGCTATGGGCTCTTTTTGCCACCTTTCAAAGCGACAAAGTGTAGCTAGCCGTCGTGGACCAACATTTGCATTTAAAATTTTGTTATCAGTATTGGAAGATTAAAAAAAAATAAAAATTAGAGTTAAAAAACATCAAAATGATTCGCTTACCTGATTCATCCCATTGTGCCCCTGGAGGTAAGGACATCTAGGGATCACCTTTGAAATCTATACCCGCATATGGGAAATCTTCAATTGTGAAGATTTGGTTCTGTAGCCACATAATATACGCAAGAGTAAACCGAACCACCGTACTGCCGTCGCCACCATGGCGAGCCATCAGTGGAACCCAACGTACCATATGAGGTTCTCTAACTTCACAATGATCAACAGGAATAAGCCGAGGGGCGAGGAATGGAATCCTCTCCAAATCAAAAGAAATCAGGATGGCGCCATACCCAAAGTTTTTCAACTTTTCATTTTTTCATTTGGTCAGTTCGCCTTTCATGTTGGCCAATACCCCTTCACACCAGTTGAAAATAGTGCCTCTGAAACATTAAACCGTGGTCTGCATCTGAGACTTGGTGGCCACATGTGGAGCTGCACTTCCACATAACCTGGTTACTGTGAATGCAATAAATTTAATATCAAGTCGCAAGATAGTATTTATATCTATGCAATTATCCTTTGGGTCTGCTTCATCACTGCAAAACTCTTGTTTGTAGCTAGCAACGGGTAGGGTACCCTGCCTAGCTCCAAACAAAGAAATGTTTTATGCTCTTTTGGATAATCCAGTGAGAAAATAAATATCTTCAAGCTCAATTTCAAGCCGATGATCTCCAATGATAAAGCACTGATTTTGAACATCCCACTTGTTCACTAGCCATGTCATCAGTTCCACCTATGCCCTCATACCTTGAATTGCCCATAATTTATACAAACCACAATTTCTAAGCACATGCATTGTGGTTGGATCATTCATAGCCGCATCACCTGTACCTTCATGCTCACATTCTCTCCGCTCTAGCATGGTGAATTAGTCTGCAAATGGACGCATTTGAGGATTAGAAAATTTTAGAGTGGGAAATTTTAACCATTTTTGTGAGAAATTATCAATTTTCATTTGGTCACGGTGCCTCCACAGTTTTCGTGCAGAGACAGTGCGGATGTCCGCACAGGATCTACATGAAAACCGCAGTAGCCCAATAATTTTCCTTTAAGAAAATTATCGGGGTTCGCAGGTAATGCATGTATGACTCGCGGACCCCCGAGAGCAAATTTTTACACATAATTTCTACTCAAAAAATGATTTTAAAGCCTAAAGAGAATTTAAATGGATATAAATGAAGATAAAAGTGTTTTGGATTACCTGGTTCTAACAAATCTCGATTTGAGCGGTCGGTTCTCCCGTTATCAACTCCGGAAATTTTTCTGCCAAAAGCTCTCAATTTACAACTCTGAAGACAAAAGGTGAAAATGACTTTGTTAAACTCCTTTTTATAAGATTTTTTGAATGAATAAAATATTATATTTTATTTATTTTCAACTTTAAAAAGTAAATTTTCAATGTTTTTACTTATTGGAAATAGGTATGTTTAATGTTTCAAGTTTTTTGTGTAGAATACAGATTTTCCCAGTGAAAAGAATTATTTTGATGATGAGTATACTTTTATCACTTTTTCGGGCTCTTGAAAATCACAAAAAAGTGAAACCCTGGAGTTCTTTTTTAACCCATTTTTAGACTCTTTAAACATGAAAAGATTGCTGAGTACTTGACTATTCGAACTCGTTAAAGGAAATAAACAGTCGTCCTTTCAGTATAAGTTTACCCCTTTTCCGGACTGAAATGGATTATTTACGAAAAAGGTATATGTTGACTAATCATGGTCAATATAGTTCTCTCTTGTATTATTTTATCCTTTTTCGGGCTTGAGAGACTAAATTTATGAAAAATTACAACCATGGAGTTTTCTTATGTTTTTCTTCTGACTCCATAAAATTGAAAAACACCGAGTTTCACCTATACTGGACTCGTTAAAATTTAACAGTAAAGGACCTGTCGATCACAAATAGGACCGAACCACTCCTTCTTAGCGTTCAATTTTAATACTAAGTTGGACTCATCCGAAGGATGAGCTTACACAACAAGCGAATGTTATCCTCCTCAAGCTTGTCAAAAATAAAGAGGTACTTGCCAGAAATGGTGGGGGAAAAAGTGAAAATGACTCCAGTTGTCACAATTTGTTTTGAAAAGCAGTATACCACTCTTGAAAACGACACTTTTTGTCACACTTGTAACTGGGTTGGGAAAATCCTTTGTCTAACAGTTAATCAAACCACATTGAAAGCCTTCAGCTGTTTTCTGGGTATTAGCTTTAGGTCAATTGTTACCAAACCATCTGCAGTGTCGTTATGTGTTCAAGAGACAGTTCAAATAAACCATTCATTGCAAACACTTGTCTCCATTCGCGTTGACCATTCCTGAGTCAGTCCTTGCTAAAAATTTCTTCAAAACTTGATCTAATGGTTTCATGTCCTAGGCTTTCCTGCGATGGGTTGCTTTCTATCGATGACAACTCATCATCTAGAAATTTGATCTAGAATCCTATCAGTACCTTGGGATCTGAATGCCCTAATGGTAGGTTTCTCGCCTTCGAAGACAGGTTGCATCATTGACCTTCAATCGAATGATTCCGTGATTCACATCATTGACTGGTAATCAAGTGGTTTCTACCATGTTCGATTTCGACACAATCAATCACATGGATAGAATCGTACTAGTTCGGGAAGCGAAAATCAAGACCCTGGATCTAGTTTCCACCATCCAGGCTATGAGGAGTTTTATTATTCATGATACAATAGACTACTTATGATAGATGGCTGCGTCCATGCTGTGTCTACTATTGATGTAATTTTAAAATCATTTCTGTACCAGAACATGTAGTTAGTTTTGATCTGAGTATGGTAATGTCTACCTTATTGATGATATACATATTTATGTTTTCATTGAATTTTTTTATAGGTTTTCGACCGGTGTGTCCGCAATCCAATCCTCAGAAAGATAAAGCACTTCACTCTTCAGAACTACCTCAGACTTCGCACTTTAGGGGGAAATCTGTTACATGTTATTTTGTCACAATGACATTTGACTATCCATATAGGTTCATCACTACCTATATTATGCTCCCTTAGAGGTAAAAAACCCTAATGTTCCTAAACTAAGTCTTGGAATTGGAGAAAAGCTCATTAAAACCCTAAAAAGTCTAACTTCGCACTTTTCCTAGCCCTTGCTTGTAGATCCACAAATATTTGCCCTATATCCTGTGGCACATCCCGCATGTTTTGCTTATAAAACCCGTGGACCTTCGTAAACGGTCAAATAAAGGAAAAAGTAAGTTCTAGAAGCCCATCTGGTTGAATATTCTCCCAACTGGAAGCTTCTAGAAGCACGTTCAGTTCGAGCTTTATCCTATACTCATGAGCTCTATCCCTTCACTCATGGAGCTTATCCCTTGGTCTATGGAGCTCAAATTCCTTCATGAGAGGAATCCATCCCCCTCTTCATGGAACTGAAACTACCTCTACTTCCCTATAAATTGAGCTCATGTTTCAGTCTCAAGGGTAGAGACACATAGGTGGTAATTGCTGAGGAAATTCTTAAGAGAGCATAATCTCTATACTAGCCATTTTTGATATGAGAACGATCACACACCCATGTCCATAAATTCATGCTAGTTCAGAGAGAATAAGGCTTGTCAATTTGAGAGAGGATGATTGTTCAGGACCCTGGAAGAACCTGTATGACATCAAGGCGAAATGTTGTAAGGTTACTTCTTATTATACAAGTTAATACAAATGGATTCCATTTTCTCATTGAATTGTCCATGTATCTATTTTAATAATTCAATTCTTAGATTCCTTGATCACTAAGAAAGATTAGTGTTTTATCAATTATTATATCTTGCAAGTGCTTTTAATCCTTTTATCTGTCTTTGATTGCAGGTTTCACATGCTGAAGTGACTTCTTTTGGAGCGACTGGATATAAGACTTCAACAAGCATTGGACTTCAGGTAGGGGCATGTCCTCGTACTTTATTATTAATAATTATAAATCACAAATGATCTAGAGAAAATGGTTTGCATTTGGTTGTTTGTTTCTAGATATCCTTAGGATATTAGGGAGATCGTTCTTGTCCGCAAGAAGGATTTATCCGGATAACAATCACACCGGATATTTACAATGGAATGACTCAACTGAATTTATAAACAAAGAAGTTCATAAGAAAATGACCATTGACTCAGCCTCCAGTCAACTGTTCATCATCCATATGTTTGAGTAGAAAAGTATTCTTTTCCAAAACTTCAACAATTCTAAATGGCCCAAACCACAAATTGTCAAACTTACCATGCTTTCCATGGTCTTCTCTCGTAACATCCCAATGCAACACCAAATCATTCTCCTGAAATAACTGCTGATTTTCTCTTTTGTCAAAAACAGAGTTGACTTTAGTGTGATACTTATGTACTTTATCCATCAATGATTTTCTGATTTGGTGTGCCTCTATCAACTATAGCATTCTCCTTTGGATTGGATTTTCATCATCAACTTCATCTTGCAGGAACTTCATCACATGAAGAGATAATTGCAAAGGTATTACAACATCAGTACCATATACAAGCTGAAATGGAGACATTCCAATTGATTTTTTACCACTTACCCTATCCGCCCGAAGAAGATGTACCAGCTGAGTGTCCCGATTTCTCTTATTTTCAGACAAAATTTTCTTAATGATCCTCACTAAAATTTTATTGGATGACTCGACTAATCCATTACCTTGAGGGTAATAAGGTGTGGAATGAGTCAATTCAATTCCATATTGCTGACATAGGTTATACATCTTAGTAGACTTAAAGGCCATTGCATTATCAATTACTAATTTCCATGGACAACCAAATATTGACATAATGTTTTCCAACAAAAATTTGATAATTACCGTATCAGTAGCATTTCTGGTTGGTACAACTTCAATCCATTTAGTAAAATAGTCAGTAGTTGTGAGAATCCATTTATGCTGTCCCGATGAAGGTGGATGAATTTCACTGATGAATTCTAACCCCCATTGGTGGAAAGGAACATCTGCTGAAATATCAATAAGAGGTAATGGTAGAAATTTCAGTTTACCAGCAAATTTCTGACATTCAACATACCTCCTAACTTTGGCAAAAACATCAGAGAAAAGAGTTGGCCAATAATATCCAGCTCTTAATAGTTTGTTTGCAGTGGCTTTCCAATACAAACTCGCTCCACACACTCCTACATGTATCTATGTCATAATCTCTTGGGATTCAACATCATCTACACATCTTAATAAGACTCCAGTAGGGTCCTTCCAGTAAAAATGATCTTCCAAAATGCAATACTTTATAGTTCTCAATTTGAAAGCTCTGCTTTTTGACTTCTCCATTTCAGGGGGACAGTTGAAATTTAACAAAAAGTATACTATATACTTGTACCAATCCGAATAAAATATTTCAGGATAATTATAAATACCTTCTCCATCTTCTCCTTCAGCTACCTCTACATTCATATTTAAAGCCTTGCAGTTAGATTCAGTCATCAAGCGAGCCAAGCCTTGACCTTTTATCAATTTAGTTGGTCTGATCTCAATATCAAATTCTAGAATTTTGGTCAGCAATTGTCCCCTTCTGCCATCTGTACCTAGCTACATCAAAACATCTTTAACAATGATATTGGGCACAAAAACAACTATTTTTGAATGCAACACATAAACTCGAAAATAATTCAAAGCCTTAACAAGTGCATATGCTTGTTTTTCAGTCAGGTTGTACTTTAATTCAACATCCCTCAGAGCACGACTAAAAAATGAAATAGGTTGCTCTAAACTTTCTTTGTTCTTCTGTAGCAAGAAAACTGCAATTGTTTTTTCTGAAGCATATGAAAATATTAGAAAATATTTTTCAAAGTCAGGACTAATCAAACTAGAGCTTCAGTCAAGGCAGACTTGATTGCTGAAAATGAAATCTTTGCTTCATCTCGCCATTTAAATTTTGCATCTTTTTTTAGAAAGACATTTATGTGTTTGATCAACTCTGCAAAGTTATGAACAAAGTGCCTCAGAAAATTGATTTCCCTAAAAATGACTACAATTATTTTTTATTCCTTGGCAAAACAATCTTCTAAATAACTTCTACTCTTCCCGGATCAATACAAATGCCACTTTCTGTTACAATATGTCCCAATAATTTCCCTTCTTGGACAACAAAGGAAGAATTTTTTGGGTTCAAGGACAAACCAAAATTTCTGCATTTGTCAAAATCTTGTTTCAAATGTTTCAAGTGGTCTTCATCATATTTTGAATAGACGATGATGCCACCCAAATAGATGAATAAAAATCTGTCTTTTTCTCCAACAAAGGTAATATCAATTGCTCGCTGAAATATTTCACCTGCATTCATGAGACCAAATGGAATTTTGTTGTACATGAATGTACCCCAAGTTGTGGTAAATTCTGTCTTTTCACTGTCTTGCCTGTCAACTGAAATATGATTATAGCCTGAAAATCCATAAATCATTGATAATATTTTGGATCCTACAACTTTCTGCAAAATATAATCCATCTTGGGCAGTGGATAGTTATCTTTCAATGAACACCGGTTCAGGTTGCAAAAATCGACACAAATTCTTATCTCTCCATTCTTTTTCCGAACCGATACTATATTAGCTTCCTAGTTAGAAAATCTCAAAGGAATAATTATTTTTTCTTCCCATAATTTTATGATTTATTTCTCAACGATTGGGAGCAGCATGGGATTGATATGTTTGATTTTTTGTGCTACAGTATTTGCATCTATTTTCAAAGGAACCTTGTGCTCCATTATGCCTCTATCATAAGTTTTCAGCTCACTATAAGACCATGCAAAAATATCAGCAAATTCTTTCAATAGCTTGATATATTTTTTTCTAGTTTCAAGACAAACGAACTTGGACACTTTGACTAATTTTGGCTGATCTTATATGCCAATGTTACATTATATTATACTCTCTCCATCAAATTTACTTTCAGGCTTGATAAAAACATCATTATTGTCGAACAATCTTTCTAAAGGAACTAGGCCTTTAGGAATATAGTTAGTTTTCAGATCTATAATGTTCTTTCCAACCATGGTTTTCTTAAAAGGCCTACTATTTTGATTCTCAACAATGTCCTGCTCATCATAAATTTGTATGTCTGCAAACTCTTCAACACACTCTAAAAATTTCTGAATTTCCTTTTCATCCTTAAATACTTGCTAGTATTTGATGTTATCAGGAATTGAAGGCCTGTTTTTTATTTGAACATCACAGGCTACCTTGAAATCTAGAGGAACTTTGAAATTAATAGCAGCAATAACTAGTGAATCAACGATTTGATTTTCCTCTCTAGTGACAAAATTTATATTAAATGATGAAAAATAATGCTCAATCAAGTCCCAGACTTTATTCCTATAATTTTTCAACTTGGAATTTTTCACTTGGTAGTTGTTTCTCACCCGCCTTATCACCAAATCTGAATCACCAAAAGCAATTAGCTGCTCCGTTCCCAAATCTTTCGTTGCCTTCATACCCAGCACAAGTGCCTCATATTCAGCAATGTTTTTAGTGGTAGAAAATTGCAGTTTATATGGTATAGTTACCCTTTGCTGAGTGGGAGAAAATAGGAATACACTAGCTCCTGATCCTTCTCTTGATGAAGCTCCATCAAAGTACAATTTCTAGATCTGTCCTCCCTCTAAATGCTACTCTTTTGTACCTTGAAAGTGTTGTTTTTCACTTATTTCAGGCTGGAAATTGTTATCACCAACAACAAGGTGTAGTATTGATGACACCAATTCCTTTTCTTCAGCATATATGGGATGGTTTGAAGGATTATGCTGATCACTAATGATGTAGGCCATTTGGGTTTCCTTATAAATCCTTCCAAATTCCCCTCCAAACAGTGGGATGGTGGCATATGACATGTCCATCTGAAGGGTACCTCCCAATTTTTTAGACCAAGATCTGGAAAGTAGCATCCCAAATCTAGAAGGAATGTCCACAACTACAATGTACATAACTAAGCTTTTCATAGGTAGTTGGGTAAGAGAAACAAATAAGTCCTTAATTACTCCTAGAAACTTGACTTTTTTGGAATCAAAGGTGTAGAGGTCATGGTATTTCTTGGTGATCTCTAATCCCAATTCATCCATCACTTACTTTGGCATCATATTATGAGAAGCCCCAGACTCTAACAAACAATTATGCAACAATTTGTCATGTATATTGACTGACAGGTAGAAAGGTGGTGAGTTTTCATCATTTTGGTCTTAGACATGACATCCCAGATAAATAGTGGGACGTTCATCCTCAAGGTTGACTGAATCGGGTGTAAGAGGTGGCTGTAGCAGACTTTTAAAAGACTCTTTATATGATCGATTTTTCTAAAATTCCAGAAGTGGGACCAAAAGTTTGATTTTATTCAATTCAGATTTGAAACTGAAATAAATTGGAACTAATTCCTTATTTTCTGCAGTGATTTTGACAATTGGGGCAGAAATTTGAAGTGGAGGAACCTCATTGACTTTGGCCTTATGTTTGGTAGCTTATTTCTTTGAATCTGATTTTTGTTGAGGTTGCTGAACATGGCCTTTAGACCTCAAAGGATAATTTATGTTTTGAGATTCTTGCTGTTTTTTATCATTTTGTGCATAAATTTGGACACCTCATCATCTGAAAACAAATAAATCCTTGGCTAGTCTTCATATTCTTGCAAAGTCAAACAAGTTGACTGTGAGGTTTCTCCTACAAGGTTTATTTCTTCATTTTCTTCCTCATGTTCTTGCTGCTCTTCTTCAGCAAAATTATTCAAAGGAGGATGAAAATTTTGATCATCAACATTCCTCCTTGGGCACTGTAGGATTTGTTGAGGTTGAAAAGGCCTCCTGGAGGGAGCATGATTTCTACTGGCCTCATTTTGATTGGCTCTAGCAGCTGGTATGTTTTCTAGCTCTAATTTTGTCATATTAGAGGCAAGTTCCTTGATCAAATTGTACATTTGATCGATATTTTCTTCTGCGGTAAGGGAATTAGAAGAAGAAGGTTTTTCTTCTTTCATCTTATTTTTGTCTTTTGCTGCCTTTTCTTCCTCTTTTTTCAATTTATTAGAGGCCATGAGATTAGAATGCACTCCAATTGCAACCTCTTGCATATCCATCAATGTATGTGCTTTCTCAGCCCTTAACCATAGAGCAAACTCATAATCTAGAGCATTTGCAAAAGTCATCATAGTTGTAGTCTCAGGAGGCTTAATTTCTTCGCTAATTTTCTGATAAATCTTATTAAACCTCTTGGTAAAATCAGCCAATGATTCATCTGGTTTCTTCTTTAGAGTTCCAAATTCTTTAAGATAATAGACATAATCTTTCCTATCACCCCATTGCGTCACAAATATTTCCTCCAATTCATCAATTCTTGTTATTGAGTTTGGTGGCAGACTTCTAAACCATTTATGATCTTCACCAACCAAGCTCTGAACAAAGAGTCTTGAACAGACATCTTCATGTTCAACAATCTGATTGTTAGCATAACTATAGAAAGCCACTAAATGTTCCTCAGCAGAAACTCCTTCTCCCTCCCCGATATATTTCGGAAGATATTTCAAGTAATCTCCTTGAGGGAGTGTATGCAAAGGTTGAGGAAGAGCAAGTGATGCATATCTTGTAGCCACTATTTGCTGCATCCTTGTAAGGGAAGGTTGAGCCATATTTTGCTGATGTGCAGTTGATGGATGACTGGTTGATGTAGCTGTTTGGGAAATAGGAATTAAAACTTGTGGATTCTGAATTTGATTTATGACAACAAAAAATTGGAAATATTGAGTTGATTCTTCAGGATTGGTGACTGAAAATAGTGGATTCTCAAAGAGATGAACAAAGGATGTGTTGACTTCACCTTCTACAGAAGAATCAGATTCAAAATTTGTCTCTTGAGGGGATGAGGTTAATTCAACTTTATTTTGCTGAGCTAGGAAGTTAGATAAGTTGAATGTGAGGCCTTTAAGAACACTCTCTTCTAGCGGATGAGAAGAAGATGACCCAACAGCTAGATATATAGACAAAGGAAAATATTCTTTCTGAGGAGTGATGAAAGACTGGTATTTAGGATGATTTTGGAGGAAATTTAAAATGGTCTTAAAATATTCTTCAGTCAAAACATCCCTATCAAGAAAAGGTGCAACTACCAATACTTGCTCTAACTCCCCTTTAGTTAGAACAAACTCTTCTGTTTCCTTATTGACACTTAATAACTCTGTTTTTCCCTCTTTGAATGAAATAGTACTTACTTCATATTTACTAATTTCAGATTTAACAATTAAGGAATGAGAAAAACTTTCAGCTGAGCTTAGGTTAACAACATCTACTTTATCTTCTAGGGAAGCAATTTCAATTTTAGATTTTTCAGCAAGATCTTTTGAAACTGAAACTTTTTTTGATTCTAAAGTAGATGAGGGTACCTTTTGATTTGGAATGTATTTTTTGTGTACCTTCTTCACTAACTGAGATGTGGCCTCAATTGATCTCTATTTTCCTTTTGCATCTTTAATGATCTTCTCTGGGTCTGCAACTGGGGTCACGGTAGGTGATCTCTGATTTCTCCTTGTAGTTGGAGGTCTTGAAACCCCTTTTCCTCTCCGTGGTGTCGCCAGGTGAACTAATTTACAGTATTTTTCAAGTCATCAATTCTTATTCACCATTAATAATTGACATTCATCAATTCAAAACAAGAGACATCGGGAGAATACTTTGTTTCAAGGCCTTCGTCTCCTGGTAGATGCACCAAAATATGTTGGCGTTGGAATCAACACTTGGACTGCATCAAGCGCCTGACCAGACACATCCTAAACTCTAAAAAAATTTAATGATTTCATTTTATGAGATTGGTAGGCGGTTGAAACTCTCATTCAGTGAAAAGAGATTTCAGTCAAATCCACAGTTCTAGTAATGAAGTATTGGATCCTGATGTGGTAGCAAAGAGTGAGTTTGTAGCCTATGAGGAGAAGAAAAATGTGAAATGGGAGAAGAAACAGTAGGTCTGCAAGGCAGAAATCTACTACATTTGGTAGAAATTAACACAAGTTGCAGTTTAACAATACTTCATCAAGAGAAAGCTATTTATAGTCTTACAATATTCTCACTGAAATATTATGAAAGATAACTGTCAAAAGTGATGCTATTTTCATTATATATATATATTTTACCAAGAAGGCTCACTATGTGAGACTAAATTTTTTTGATAAAACACATGAACATGTCAAGAGGTTGATAAAATCACATAACAACATGAGGGATTGCAAACTGTAACTGAAGATAATAAGATATGGAAACACAAGTAAAATTGACAATA
Organism: Pinus albicaulis; assembly: GCA_034641835.2. NCBI lineage: Eukaryota > Viridiplantae > Streptophyta > Pinopsida > Pinales > Pinaceae > Pinus > Pinus albicaulis. The sequence goes on from CM076580.1 coordinate 1,227,871,177, forward strand.
CACACACTAGATTGGTAATAAGTCCTCAAAAGTTTCTTTCCATTTCATTCACTAAAAAGAGTACTGATCATATGAGTCAAGATTCTAAAACCATGAATATTTAATTCATATCAGTTTGGCATATATATACAAAAATATGATACTGTCATCTCCACAAAAGAAGTAAATCTGTTCCAAAAGTTATTACAATCTCGTGCAAGAGATGAGGTTTATCCCTAAACTTAAATACAAAGTGCTATATTAAAAATAAGATAAACATCATGAAGGCTAACAATCTGAAGTGGTTGTATGAGGTGGCATTCTATTGGAAGACCACTCTTCCATTCTGGTTCAACCAATCTTCAGAAAAGTGTAAAAATCAGTGAGAGTGACATGTGGCTTTTCTCCTTTAAATGTGCAAAACAAAACCCTGGCATTTCAGAGGAGACTTGATACATGACACTTGGCAGCATCCATTGCAACTGAAAACTCCACCTCTTCATCTGCTTTGATGTCACCATCATGATAGCAAACCAAAAAGCAACCCCTTTTCATCATATGCTAGTATTCAGAAATAATTGCTACCTTCACAGAAAAAGTAGCTATATCCAGAAACATTTAAAATTAATCCAAAAAATGAAAATTTTCTCCAAAGAAACCCTGTTCCTTCATTCATCAGAGGTCCAGAATAGAGGCAAAAATCCTTATGGCCTCAGATTTAGTCACCCTCTTATCTGACCTCTTCCTCTGTGCTTGACTCTTTGACTGAGTCTTTTTATTCTTTTTGATTTTGTCTTCTGGGCTCTCCTCAATATTGATAATTTCATCTCTTAATGTAGGATTGGCAAGTAACTTGCTGTTTAACCTGAGTTTATTTTTGGGCCTGGTATGAGGTCTCTTGATATAGGGATTTAGGATGAATTTGGACCTCTTACTTCCATGCATGAATCTACTAGAGTCTCCTTCCTCATCTTCTAATTCTGTGTACTCTGGGTCATTGTTGTCTTCATAGGAGGAATAGGAGTGTATCACAATTTTCTTTCTCTTCTTGATCGAAAAGCCAATGGAAGAAACTAATTGAGCCAAAGTGGGCTCTTCTTCTATGACAAGCTCTGAAATTTTCTGTCTGCCCTTCTTAAGAGAAAGAAAAACTTGTGAGAGAGTAGACTCTATGAGAGAAGTACCATTGCTTGGTTGTGCTTGATGAGATGTTTCTGGAACATGACTTGAAATTTTCACACCAGGGTTGACTTCCACTGGTGACAAAACATGCTTAGATGCTAGAAGTTTAGGGTTGACTTCTACTGGTTCTTCTGCCATGAAGAGATTCTTCCTAGGTTGACATCTTAAAGAGGAAGCTATTTGCTCCTTGTCCTTTGACATAGAATTTTTAGGAGGAAAACCATTTTTTTGTTTCAGTTTCTTCTTGTATTCCTCCATGAAATACCTTAGGGTTTGAGGTTCCCTAGGTGAACTGTTCACTGGTGAACTGTTGACAGGGGCTTTGTTAACAGGTGGCACTACTGGCATAAGCATAGGATTTGCAACCTTCTTAACTGAGCTTTTAGTTGGCCTTCTAGCTGAGATGGAGGGAGGGTTAAATTGACAGAAAATTGATGAATAGATAGACTTGGGTTGTGAACTGTCTGAGACAGGGGCTGCACTAGTTTGTTCATATCGTCTCTTTTCTTAGGCCTCCCTACCCTTCTCATGGAATTTATGCTACCAAACCCTTCCTCTCTCAGAAAATTATCCCAAGTGGTATTCTTCTTTCTAAGATGATAGAAAATTAGGATTTTAATCTGACCCCTATGATATAAATTGTGCAAAGAGTAATTTGGGATTTTCTGCAGCTTTAGGGACATTTTTAGCAAAGACTTATATAGAAAATAGGGTAGGATCAGAGGTTTATCTCCTGAAATGTGAGCAAGGAATATTAACTGATAACGATGGACAGAGGAAAACATACCCTTGCATGTGATGTATTTTTGGACTGTGGTAATCACATGTTGCCACTCAGCCTTAAATCAAGAAATGTGTGGATTTGGATTCCACTTAACATTAACATGTTCAGGCTTAAGGTAGAGACTTAATTCTATGGGAAACGTTTTGTTTTTGAACCAACGTTCACCAATTGCAGAGGTTTGGGTAGCACGAGGTATGATGGCCTCAGAGATGTTGACTGTCTTGTTACTTAGCTTGACCTTTTCACCATCAAAGCTCTCAGAAAAAGCCTGAGCTAAAGCCACATTCTCCCCAAATTTTTTTTGTAGAAATTTATGCCATCCAACGGATTTGAGCTGTGGTTTAGCCCTAGCATCAAAGAATCTAGTATTTGCTGGCTCTGACCTTTTGAAATTACCACCTTTCCCCATTATTCCAATAGCTAGACTGATCACAAACACAACTGTTCAATTCTGGTTGCAAAAGCCTACACGAAGCCCTGGTTTTCCTGCTTTGAAAAATTAAAACTGCTTGCTGGAGGAATAACTTCTGTTTACCTGTAGCCTGCACAAAGAACTTTGGTTTAGTGAACACCAAGCTCTCTCCTATGATTTCGCGCCTGTAATCATGGAAAGGAGTAATGGAATTCTTTGAAATAATTCGAAAACAAGCTCCAAGTCACTCCACTATGCTTAACACTCCACAATATCATTAAATGACTAATAACTCGTACTATGATCTCCGCTTCACTTAGGTGGGGTAGCTATAGGTTAGCTGCATAGATAATGTAACCACTCACTAGTAATAATCCTACTAGGTCAAACAATAATTAATCTTACTTAAAAGAATAATCATGTTCATATCATAGGAGGTCTTCAATGAACTTCCAACATTAATGATCCTTGCTTTAAAAATATTCTTTGTCGCTCCTATATGCTTGAGAAATAACTATCCTTACCTCTGAATTTCAATAAACCAAATCTTAGCGAAATAACATCTCTTTTCACTATGTGAGTAATATGACCTTCAATTTAGAGGAATAGCTGCCCTCCATTACATCACTGTGTTGACAATGAAATTAAAACAGAGGTAGCTATTATCTCGAACATGGTGGCTGCAACTTTATTACCCAAACGACGAATAGCCTTAGACACTAACATAAGTTAAAATAGTGATTTTAACTTATTTTATGAACCTAAAACACTAATAACACCTATACACTTAAAAGTACCTTGATTTTGAGACTCTTTTTTGACCTTTATTGAAAATGACTCAAACTTCGACATGGACTAGGACATTAGAAATTTTTTGAAAACAATGATACAATGGCGATTACACCATTAACATTTTCAGTGTTAACACTCTCATCACTCCATCTCACTCAAAAATATTTTCCACTTAAACCCTTCACTCTGTCCCATTTGTAAAAACTTTTTTGCAAAAACACAGAGTTCCTTCACATCATTCTTCGAAGTCCACACTAATCCTTCATTAGCCTATCACTAACCTAAAGCCTTACCACACTCTCACTCATCACCCCATGTAGATTGGAGGTCAAACAAATACAAAGAAGGGATGCTACATGAGGGAAACATCTTCCTGTAGTAAACCTGTGTAATCACCAAAAAACACTATATGGTTTTATTGATCATCGAGGAAGACATGAAAACTTGTGAGGTGAATATAAAGAGGCTATGGAACTCCAATAAGGAATTTCAACACCAGCAACAACCTAGACATCAAAGAGGCATTTACACACAAAAAACAAAGTTATCAGTCAAGGTATAATAAAATTACGAAGACATGCACTAGGAATAGAAAAAGGGTCCACTCCCTCTAATATCATGATGTATATGGCCCAAATCCAACATGAAAGCATCTCCAGCAAATCAACATCACATGTAGGTACATGTATGCAATATTCTTTACCTATTCTCTTGAACGTGTAATGGTTAAAAATTGTTGTCAATGCATGAGAGATGAGGTTTAATAAGTTAAGGATGGGCCAGAAGTATTGACCACCCTCAACCAGTTAAGTGGAACAAACTCTCTCAATCATGCAATGTGGAAAATCCAAATTAAGGAAAGTGATAATTACAAGTAAATTGGACCAGATCATCAAGCACACTGAGACCACTACCACAGAAATAAATAAAAGAACAAGGATCAACTTCAGATGTATCAATATTCATTCCCAAAATAGTTAGAGAGGTTCATTAAGGCTTCAAAAGTCAAGCTAGATGCTACCAGGGGTTATCTAAGATGATATAGAAGAGATATAGAGTTGATTTGCAAGTGTTATAAGATCAGACATGGCTACTACAGGAGAAACAAAGTTGATATAGGAGAGACATATTCGCTACAGGAGAAGACAAAGTGCTACAAGAAAGTTCAGTGAGCTGCAAAAGACCCCGATTTTGAGCAATTTTAACCCCAAAGCCTAATATTCTAAGGATGTCATCCAAAGGAAGGTTAAATACCTATTTCTTATTGACATATGTGAACAAAAAGGATGCTATATATATATATATATATATATATATATATATATATATATATATATATATATATATATATAATTTTATTTTAAGTAATACAACCTATGGGAAACTTCTTATAAAAGTTTATGAATAAAAAAAAGAAATGTGGATGTCTTCTTTGAATTGAGCCTCATAAGGAAAGGAATTGCAATTTTTTTTAGAAACAGAGGATATCCTTGCCCACAGCCAAGATGAAGTTGGGGAAGAAGAGGAAGAGAATGGAGAAAGAGAAGATGTGGCAAAATTATTTTTGAGGTATCTTGAGATGTTAAGGAGGCCATAGGGGCTATGAATGAGGCACATATAGGTCACTAAGTTTTTTAGAGGATGTAAAACACTTTCAGTAGGGGCGTATGAAGGGACTCCACAAATTAGACATAAATTAAGGTCCATCTGACCATCCTTCAATAAATTAAACCTCTTTTTTTTCAATTAGATGGAATATTTTTAGCTTTAATATGTTCATTAGTAAGGTTTAGAGATAATTTCATTTTGTGCGTAATATTATTTATTTTTGAAGAAAATTGTGAGAATATTGGGTAGATTATTAAGATTTGGAGGAGGAGATAATTTTAGGAGGATCAAGATTGGATAATAAATAAACAAAATATCATGAAATTATTGAGAAATTATGGAGCTCCAATGATTGAGAAAATCCAGGAATGTGTTCCATGTCATTAAATGCAAATTCCTAGTGTTGGGAACCAGATCCACTATTTGAGGGATTTTGGAGGGGAAATCTTCCTCCTTTCAAGGAGAATTATTCCCATCATTTTGTATAAGTACCAATTCGAATTCGTCTCTAGGGGCATGTATTTCTTAGTCTTATTGTGGAGAAAACTTGTATTTTTGCAGCTTCAATTTAATTTTTAGCAGGGATGTACTTGGATTGATTCAAATAAGGAATTTTGGTGTGATTTTTAGCTTCTAAAGCTTGGTTTCTTCCATAGGACTCTGAGTTTCCTTGGGCTTGGCTATCCCAGGAGCCTCAGATCCCTCTTTGTACAATTTATTTATGTCCTTTGAATGTCTTTTTATCTTGCATCTCTTGTTTATGCATTTACTGTTCATGTTTCTTTTGTTGTAGGTTATATTAGTTAAATGATTGAAGTCAGTTGTTTTGAAGCTTAGTTATAGAGTCACAAGAGTGATGCATCCTTAGAAAAGATTTAAAAAGTCATCGTCATCATTGAGTTACTTGGATTGGATTACTAGTTCACAAATCTAGGATTTCTGGAAATCCCTTTTAGCAAAATAGTATTAATTTTCTGCTATTTTTTAGAACGTGTTAATAAGCTTCATTTGAGTTGATTCCACTTGGATTAGGTATACCTCATTGCATTTTCATTTGATTATGCTAGGCATTTGATAGGTTAACTAGCTTACTAGTTATTGAATTTCCAATTTTTAGACTAGTATTTTTCTGCTATTTTTTAGCACATGTTAACAGGGGCATTTTGGAGTGATTCCACTTGGAATGGAGTCTTAAGACATCCTACTTAAAACCAAATTTGTCTCATTCCATTTTCATTTGATTTACTTGGTCATTTGATGAGTTATCTCCTCCTGTAGCAAAACATGACTTCATGTAGCAAAACAAGACTTCCTGTAACAACTTCCTCTAGCACTCCTATAACACGTGTAAACTTGACGAGATTTGCTCATATAGATTAGTTTTTGTCTCTTAGGCTTGAATCATGACTCCTAGGATCTAAATCCATGATTGAGGAAGAATAAACACCACTTAGAATGTGCGTTTTTACAAAGTAGATTAGACCTATTTATTTGAATTTATGCTCTTAGGATTTCAATTACAATTTGTTGATTAATTTCTTTTCAAAGTAACATTTCCATTTGTGCAATTAGTTTAAGATTTGATTTCATGAAATTCACTCCATTACATCAGATCAACTAAATGACACATTGTATTATGCACATTTAGTGCCAACACCTTTTAAGTTAGTTATTAGTCTTGGGAGTTGCAACATTCTTGTTGCAATACTGAGGCTCATCAACAATAATTTTTTTAAAATGATTATAATAATAATTAACAATATTTAATATGATTAACAATATTTAATATAAATTAATAATTTTTAATAAATATAATAAAAATATTTTTATTATAATAGTTGTTTTTGTAATATTGTTATTATTATATATTTATTAATATAAATACAAATATTAATATTATAATTAATTATTATAATAGTTATTTTTTTAATATTGTTATTATTTTTATTATTATATATTTACTAATATGAATATGAATATTATAATTAATATTAAATCTATATTATTAATTTTATGGACTTTTTCAATGACATTTATTAATATATAATTGTACTTTTATATCAATTACATTTATTAATAAAACTGTATCTATTTATAATCATTGCATTGATTCATAAAGGGGTTATAGTGAAAAATGTATTGTTAAGAAACTCGTGATGAAAAGAGGTCACCTGTTCTAATGTATTGTTAAGAAACTCATAATGAACATAAAATCATGTAAAGACCCACATTACCAAACAAACAAAAAAAAATAACCATTTATATAACCATATTAATTCCCTATTAACCACTCACATAAAATTTTAGAGCCTTCTTAAAAAGAACAATACCTTGTGACAAAATACTTTTACTAAAACCCTGTATGATCACCATAAAAAAATCTGAATTCCATCTCATCGTCGTGTGAAACACCCAGAATTACATGTAACATGGAAGCTGCGTTACCTCATTCATTAATTCTTTCACACTACTCTCATTATCCATATCCCAAACTTTACTCTCTTCATCTTTTAGTGTTTACCGACATATCTGTTCTGTATCGCCTTATTCCGATTCCATTTCCTAGACACCACGCTTTTGGTGACTTGCTGATATGTGCCCACAACAAAATAAATCCCGGAATTTTACCCTTTCAGTCAATACATGGACATGATTTAAGAAGCAGCAAGAATATACGAGCTTTAAGCTTCAAATCTGAACCTATCTTTGCAATTTTCCAACGTATTTTGAACACCAAAAGATATTCTTTGGAGATATCAGTTAGTAAACTTTGGCCAGCCCGAATATGATGCATACTTGATGTAGAAGTAACGGTAATAAAACTTAAAATATCCATCCAGTGTTCAATCACATGGCTTTTGCTTTGAAATATTGGAATCAATACTACTCTTTAACTATAATTAATAATATGCCTTCGGGAAAAAAAATAATATGTTCCCTATTTCAGTAATTATGTGCTGATGCTGAATTGGTTGCATTTTCAGCAATTATTTGTTGAAGCTGAATTGGATCAATTGCTGAAGAGAATGAATATGATAATCCCGCTGTTGGGTACTGCCGCCGCCGCAGCCGCCGCATATTTCAGTTACAATAAGATGACGAGGGAACGCATTTTAGATTATCAGTACAAGGAAATCAGGGATGCAGCGGCGGCGCTTTCTTCCAAAAATCCCATCACTGTTTTGGTGCTTGGATTTCGGAAACATGGGAGGAGTTCATTTATTAATACTATTTTCAGAGTTCTGTACAAGGAGGAAGGTTCCTTGATAATGCGAGCAGAAACAGGCCCTGCCAAAGTTACAACATCTGCGCAGAGAGTGCATAGAGTGAGGAATAAGCTTCTGGTTTTCCCAAAGATTTTGATGAACATTATCGACACTCCGTGTAGCTCATCGTCTGAGGAAATTGATGACAATGCAATTAGAAATGTTTTGAAAGGTGGAGTTTCAGGAATGGAAAATAATAATGAGTCAGAAATCGATGGTTCCAAGGGGATCAAGAACGTTTACCCAGTGTCCGAGTGTGTGATATTGGTGATTAAAGCCCAGGATTGTTATATGGGAGGACCTGCTTTGGAGAAGTTGCCAGAATTAGTGAGAATTATACGCGAGGAAGGTACTCTATGATCTTACAGTTATTAATTTATTAATGTCTATACAAATATACAGTTGCGGCATGCAGGTTGCAAATTGCTATGTTAAAAATAAAATAACCTTATTTATATGGGATATTCAACCGGATCTTTTGTTTTGTTTGGTGAAATCTTGGGTCCTTTTTGTTATTCTTTAGGTAAATGGTTAATGTTGAGAAAATTTCAAACTATCATAGAGTGTAAATTAAATTCACAAAATAATTTAGAAATTTTGGTAAGATTATGAAAAATTTTAGCAATTTTTTTTGAAAATATGGGTTAGTGGTATCAAACTTGAAGATTTTGGGTGTTCTTTGTTTTTTTTGATGATGCTGAAACCATTTCCACTATGAAAAATTCCCGCATAATTTTTTGAAAATCTAGATTATCGCTGTTAAACTGGAAGATTTTGGGTGCCCAAAAGTTTTTGATGGCACTGAATCCATTTTCCACCATCAACAAATAATTCAAATACTCCAACTATCTGATTTTTTGAATTTTTTTTATCAGCTATTTTATTACAAAAATTCCATTAATTAATATTGGATAGAAATAATTAAAAGTGTAAATTAAATAAATTAATTTCATTAATTAATATTGGATAGAAATAATTAAAAATACAAGTTAAATAAATTATCTCATAATCTAATAAATTATCCTATGTGGTTCTATCAATAATTAAATTTGATATATATTTACTCATTTTTTTTCTATTTGATAGGTACTTACTCATCTTTCCTAGGTGGCTTCATCAATGTTTAAATTTAATAAGTATTTACTTATTTTTTATTTGATAGGTACTTAATCATCTTTCCTTTTAATTCATTATTTATTGATATTTTAAAAGTTACTAGGCCATTATCAAATGACAATGAACTTCATTAAATAAATAAATATATAATTATATATAATTTATTTCATTAAATAAATAAATAAATAAATATATAATATATATAATTCATTCTATTTCTTAGAGTTCAATTCGATAAGATTTTTTTTACAGTCACATGCATATTTGTTTAAAAATTTTAAATGTTAATGTTCTCATAGCAAAGTCTTCTGTAATAAATTTAATAGATAAATTTTATTTTATAAACTTCATTTTAATAAGTCTTTTTGAAAATACAGATATATATATTTGTGTAAAATATAAGTAGGTGTATAAGAGGGTATGATATAAATAATTATATAATTTTTTTATAAATTTTAAATGTATATTCACATTAAATTTTCTCAATTTCGAAAAAATCTATTTATAAAAATGTAAAAAGTTTAAAATTTATCTTAAATTAAAACATCAATTTTATTCATAATTTTATCTACTAAATTAAAGAAACTAATAATAATGTATTTCACATAATAACAATTAAACTTTGAGACTCAAAGGTTAGCTTAATTGATCTATGTCGTGTGAGTTCTAATCAGTATGGCCCTGGGTGTGGTCCCTAGCCACTAAACCTTATACAATTTATTCTTTATGTTGCCTGATATTTTGTAATTTTTCCTTTTACTTGTTTACTTTTCATAGGTTTAGCTACAATTATACATAATGTCTAAATTATTCAATTGATATCCATAAAAATTAAATTTTTAATTTTGTTTTTAAAATATAAAAAGAAGTTGATAACTAAAATATACAACCATTATTGTTACCAAAAAACCATATAATTTTGCTACTGAAATAAAACCCCAACTCAATATGATAGCCCACCGACCTTACTCAGGCAACTCTCACCAGTTACCGATTACCCTAAATCTAAAAAAAAATAAAATCGGTAATTAAAATATATAACCATCACTCTCGCTAAAAATCACAAAATATTGTGCCAAAAAGAAAACCCACCTCAATATCATAATCCACAAACCATAACCACTAGAATTAACCACTCCTAATAGGTGACAGGAAAAAATGAATATAAAAAGTTTTTTTTTTTAAAACGACCCCAATGATTAAAAAATAAATAAATTACTTGACTACAAGAAGTGACAGTATTAGATGTTAAATGCCAAATAAGCTTTTATAACTGTTAATTTATTCACAAAATTTTCTCTTTCTCTATGCTTCTAGTCCATTTCAGCTACTCCTGATATTTATTTGAAGTTTAAAAAAAAATAAGTAGGTCATCCTTAATGTTCGGAATTATTTGATAAAAATATTGTTAAGGAAGTTGATGCCTTGCAGGGCTTCGATTTGTGGTGATATTGACGCACAAGAAAGTAGCGCAGAAGGACTCAATGGACCTGCAGGACCTCACCAGAAGCGTTGCTCTGAAATCCGGGACAGATTTTGTTCATTGTATAGAGAATTATGTTGCAGATCACAGTGATGGGAAGAATGGTTCGATTGTGAGCAACGATTTCGACACTCACTGCAAGACACTGAGCACTGTGAGACAATGCTTTGAGTATGTCAGACAGCACCGTCTAATGAAGCTAAATGGCCTTCAAACTGCATATGATTCCTCAGATTCTGATTAACTGAACAAATTATCTGTATATATGTTTATTGTAACCCTGCAACATCTTTACATAATGCTGCTGCTGCTCTGGCTGTCCCTAGTGTTTGACATGGTATTGTATGGAGCATTATGCGGTGTAACTGCTTTTGTTGCGACTTGTAGGTGGATAAATCTGTTTTACCTGAAATATAGCTGGCATTAAATGAATCGTGGAAGATATTAAATTTTTCACATAGCATAATAAGGCAATTGTTGTGTGTAAATTGTTGTTGTTGTTGTTGTTTTTTTTTAGATATGATTCATTATTTTTAGATTTTAAAATATTTAGAAATATGCAATTTAAATAATGAAAAAAAATAAAATTAAATAATGAGTATTACTTGATGCAATGAGTGTTAAGTGGATTATTCAAAAATCATGAGAAATTAGTTAGTTAGACTAACTCTCATGGAAATGATCATAAATGAATAACTTACTTAACACAGTTAAATCCCAAACAAAAAATGATATCTAATATAATGCACTACAAAAACCCCTAAATACTCAAAAACTAAATTGTTTGAACCAAGAAATTATTTATAAAATTAAATTATCTAAAACCTTGAATTAGAAAATTCTATTGAAAGTGCTAAGACAACTTTGCCTATTTAATTAAAGTCTTAAAATTTAATATGGAATAAAACGGAACATATCTCCCATTATAGTGATTAGAAAAAGTATAAAATCTTTACAAATTCAATAAAGATTTCTGATTTATAAAAACATAAAGCATCAAAGGATAGAGTCACAAACCATTTCTTTCTAAATAAGTCAAAGACTCTTTTAATCCACCCATAATGATCTACTATCTACTGGCTTTTATAATAATCTACTTTATTTTATAATAATCTTTCTATAAAAAAATTATTAACTAATTTGGAGTTAATTAGGTGTTTTTTACTAGTCATAACTAACACTTCATGAGAAGTTATGTAATAGCATATATGGGAATGTTGTAGATTATGAAACAATTTTAACATTAATAAGAAATATTTCTAACACTTTTTTAGTTGAAATTGACATAGGATTATTTTATCATTTTTAGTTTATCAAGAAAAAGTTTCAATGAATGAATCACACCCTTATTTAATTTATTAAATGAATAGTACATTCTAAGTGTTACAATATCATTAATTCCTTTTAAATAGACCTTTATGTGGGATAATTATTTATGAATGCAGTAAACTATCTATTCAATTTCCAATTTTATTGTCTCAATGGAAAATATGTTATTCATTACTCCTTTACGTATAGAAATTTGGGTCGACAAATATACTAGAAATCATTGAAAAGGTAATTTCAATTATAAAACTGAATGTTGTCTCAAATGTACATAACAAGTCAAACATGAAACATTTTGACGAGTAATATGTTCTCCATACAACTTAGGTGGTAACCCTTTCATTGTGGGATCCAAAATCATTTACTTAGTGTTGATTTTTTCAATAGCCACTTATCATTCTAAACATGTTCTTTAACGACAAGGTACTTTGTGTCAATGTGTTTGTTTGAGCTACTATTCTTATTGTTGTTACCAAATTTAAATGTAGAAAAATTATCATAGTAAATCCTTAATGGCCTTGAGATGGAGTCTACAACTTTAATTCATGTGATTAAATTTTGTAACCATAAATTCTACTAGCTATCCTCATAACATGCTATATACTCTACCTCCATAGTGGAAGAAGCAACTCAATTTTGTTTCTTGCTTCCCCATGAGATGCCGCCTTCTGGAAGTAGGAACACATATCCAAATGTATAATTTATAGAGTTGAGACATCATGCATAGTTTGATTTTGAAAACCCAATCCCTCCCAAATATTATAATCATCTACATGTAAGCTTGTAGCATTTTGTACCTTGCAGATACCACATAATTTTCTTTGCACTTCAATGATTAATGCATGGATTAATTTGATATTTATTTAACTCTCCAATTGAAAATACAATGTTTGGTCTTGTACATACCTGAGAATACATCATACTTCCAACTTCAAATGAATAAGGAATGGACTTCATCTTTTCTCATTCCAAATGTTTTTCAAACATTTATTTAGACAAAATGTATACCCTTAACAGTGTATGCCACACTAGGTGACAATCGTTCATGCAAAATACTTATAGAGCCTTATTAATGTAGGCCTTTTGAGACAATCCCAATATCCCTTGGGATATGTATCAATGAATCTGTATGCCAATGACAAAAGAGGCTTCACCCATATCCTTCATATTAAAGTCTTGTTTCAAAAATTGTTTGACCTCATGTAGTAAGCCCAAATAATGTCTGGAAAGAAAAATATCATCCACATATAGGACTAAGAATATGAGTTCGCTCCCATAGACCTTAGGGTATATACATTGATCCACAATTCTCTTTTTAAAATAAAATGAAGAAAGGACATCGTGACATTTAAAAATACCATTTACATGAAGCTTGTTTTAGCCCATATATGGATTTTTTTAGGTTAAAAACTAAATTATTTTCTTTATCTGAAGAAAAACCTTTAGGCTCACTCATGTACACCTCTTCCTCTATATCCCCATTAAGGAAAGCTATTTTCACATCCATTTGTTACAACTCTAGATTAAAATAATCTACTAATTCCATGATTATCTGAAGTGAGTCCTTTGTAGAAATTGGAGAAAAGGTCTCATGGTAGTAAATACCTTCTTTTTGAGTGAATCCTTTGGCCACAAGTATGGATTTACACGATTATATGTTGCCAAATGAGCCCATTTTATTTTTTTTAGATCCATTTACATCCAATGGATTTGACTTCTTTAGGAAATTTAACTAAATCGTAGACACGGTTCTTAGCCATTTAATCCAACCCTTGTAACATAACATCATCCCAGAGCTTGGAGTTTCCTTCTCTCCTTTCAGGTTTGGAGTTTATATTTTCTTTAAGTTATTTTTTCATTTTTAGAAAGTTCCATTTTATTTTTCATGAAAATCAAAGGTTAATAATTGTAACATATTCTAGAATCTATGTGGAAATGGATCTCAAATTAGGGTCTTTAGCTTAAATTATTTTGACTAAGTTATTTAGAGATGACTATCTAGTCCAATGGGATAAATCAAGAGACTATAATTTCCTAAGAAAACAACAAGAAAATGTCTCCCACAACCCAAACATGACATGAGACAAGAATCCCATGGTAAGCCTTGTAAGTCATCCCTCACCTAGCAACAAGTTGGGGCAAATCAAATTTATGAAGCCAAAAATTTATATAAAAAATAATCCCAAGCTCAAGGTCCTCAAGTCCTAGAAGAACCTTCGAGTACTCCACCCACATAAAAATAAGTTTAGAGAAAAGTAGGGAACAAGAAGAGAATTTTTTTTCTCAATTAACAAGAAATCCTATCAAAAAACCAATTTAATCCTGTAGTGCTTTTATCTATTGTTATATAACCAATTCATGATAATCTCATGTTAGAAATGTTGGAATGTAGCTCTTTTGAGCTTTTGGAAAAATAATTCAATCATGTTTTTGTTGGGCTTGTGAAATTCAAAATTAAAACTTATTTCCTTAAAACTTTGGAAAACTAATAATTTTCTATATACTCATGTTCTTCTCTAGATCACATAGTAGAACTAGGTTAGAATGATTGGATTTTATTGGTTTACTTTTGCAAGGTATGTTAAAAAAATCCAACCATGTTATATATATATATATATATATTTCAAATTTTTACAACGTATTTACTAGAATTCCTATCTCTTGCATGCCAACGGGTTAGACTAGAGACAAAAGAGGATAGAGTTTAAAATAAAAAAATTCAACTGAAGATGAAAATATATGTCCAAGGAGTTAAGACTATGATTTATGCCCCATATTTGGGGAAAAAATCAATAATTCTCATCCAAAATGACATTTCCAATCCACGAAGTTTCATATAACAAACTTAAAACACTAAAATTAACAACTACGATGTGGCATAAGCACCCCTAGAGAACTAACATAAAATATAAAAAATAAACAACATGATAAAAGGGGAAATTGGGTCTCAAGAGGAAAATGAAGTGTATATATTAATGGGATGCTCCTAGACCTTGCATGGTGGTGGAATTGGAGAGCTAGGTGCTGACTCCGTCTCCAATATTCTAGCCTTTCTCCTATGTATGATATGAGGTCCTTCAACTTGTCCAAACTGTGCATAAGATTAACTTGTGACTAATGCCAATCACCCAAAGACTTTCCTAGAAACAACATTACATGCTAGTAGAGGTCCACTTTATAGAGGTTATGGTTCTGGAATCCACGCAAATTTCTTGTGTATGGTTCCCATGGAGAAACCTTGCCATGCCTTATGAATCCAAGACTTCTTTCCTTTCCTGGTGAAATTCCTCCTCCACTGACCATATTTCTTCCTAAATATTGGGAGGGGTATTTTGATAAAAAACTCACACTGGGATCTCAACACAAAACCTCACCCTATAGCCACCAATTTATCGACTTGCATCCCCTCCCTTGTGATAGTGTGCATGCTAACACATCATGGATATAGGAGGCAACAAGGAACAAGTGATGCTCAACTGTTATGGGGCTAAGAGCGGGGAAAATTTTAGGGGCTAATATTTGCAAGTGGGCTAATTTTCTATACTTTTTCCAAAAAAAAAATTCACCAATTTACATTTTTTTCTAAAAATAATTTGCCCAAGTTTTATAGTATGAAATTATATAACCTTAAAAATCGTGAATATGTTATATAGATTGATATAATATAATCAAAATTTTAGATATTTTAACAAAAATATCATCAAAATTTTTATAATTTTTCTATTATAGATTACTAAGATTCTCTAAGGTTTCTTAACTTTCAAATATATATCCATCCTTAAAATTTTCCCTAGCTAAGAGATATAAGAGGTGCTAGAAGAAGGTGAATAAGAAATCATGCAAGGAGGGATGAATCTCCATAAAAGGATGGGCTAGACCCTCACCCTCTAAAATATCCACTAACAATGAAGGTAAATCAATAGGAGAAGGGTAAGTCCCCCAATCTCAAGACACTGTGCAACAATTAAAAGTCATGATTGATGATGGAAGCAACATCAGGGCTCGATGGAAGAGCAGGAGGAAGGATAATAGATTACCAAGGAGACAAAGCATTTTAGAGGTATGATTTAGGTGGATATTGGTGGCCACCGGCTTATTCCACCTAGAACCCCAGTCAGTTTCATCAACTTCCTTTTTTATATCAACATTTACTATTTTTAGTGGTTTTTCGAGTCTTGAACTTCCAGAGTAGTTTTGAGCTCCTAAACGATGTTTTAAGGTATGCAACACGACCCTATTGGCTACGAGCCTATAATAAATCTTGTATTACTTAGAGATACATTTCCAATGAGGTATTATATGTGCCAAATGAAGATAATTTGACCAAGTTATGACCCAAGGCAGTTGGCTGCCCAACTAACCCCAACGGGGGCCACAAACTCTTGGCATTCCATCTCCTAGGGTTAGGGTTTTGGTTGTTTATGGTTTTCTCTTGTTTTTCAATAATAGAAAGGCCCTTGACCCTCATTGTAACACATTTTAGAGGCATGTAGCCACCACATATCTTCTCAAAGATAAGCTACCATTGCCCGAGCTAGTTTATTTCCATTCTGTCTGTAAGCATATTTCAGTTCTTTGATATTAATGAAATGAAGGGTTATTTCTACTTCATCTATGTAGTTATGGTTATATTTGTATTCTATTTCATTCTTGTTTAAGTTCGGATTAGTGGTATTAAAGCGGTATTCTCTTTCTCAGTTTTTCTTTGCATGTCCCCAACGAGGTCAGGGTATATGGATTTAGGGATCGAAATGATTGAACCTTTGCAAGACCAACCTTGCTAACCCTAACAGAATCCCATGGAGGAATAAAAGAAAGATGAGAGAGTAAGAGATACTTTCAAAATATTGCTCAAAGAAGCCCTCGAGTAACAGAGGAACGTGATGATGTACAAATTTGCCCAAATCCTTCAATGGATGCCCATAGGTGACACATCTTCATCTGGAAGTCACTCTGGAGGCGCCACTCCCTTCAAGGTACAAGTCAACTTTGAAATTCCCATATTTGAAGGTTAGATAGATGCAGATGCCATATATAGATGATTGAATCTGTTGGAAGGATATTTTTCGGTTCATGAATTTTTCCAATAGGGAAAATATTTTGTGCTCCTCAAAGCCACCCCATATGTCAAGGACTAGTGGGAAACATACTACGAACAAAGGGACGAAAGAGAACTCTCACTGTTTTCAACCACACCGAATTGTAATTATTTCTCAGATGCCATCAAGGAACAATATCACCCCATGGGGAGTTATGATAACAAGTACACAAAATGGACCACACAGCAACATCAAAGGGATCAAGATGTGCATGAGCTAACAAAACTGTTCCATACCCTATGCACAAAGTTGGGTATCAAAGATTTAGAGAAAAATTTGGTGCTTAAGTATCACATTTTTTTGCACAGATATATTCAAGAGGAAATAGAGTTCCTTGACATCTCCTCATTGGGTGTAGCATATCGATATGCTGCCAAGATCGAGAAGAAAATTAAACTGAAGAATTGAGACTTTGGATCTGTGAATCCGAAGCAAGGGAAAGGAGCCACCAAACCATAGAACGAAGGATAAAGCCAAGGAAAGGCGGCCCAGGACAAACCACTGAAGACACAAGCAAATAAAAACACCACTACTTGACAAAGAAGGACACAAGAAAGTGGTGTGAGTTCCATAAGAGCCTCACTCCCAACACAAGTGAGTGTTTGGCCAAGAAATCATAGGTGGTCGAGCTGAATGATTATGAATTAGATGCATATTATGATTCTGAGTCAGAACCCAACAAGAGAAATGAAAAAGGGAATAATATTATTGACGTGAAGCCCAGTTCCATCGTTGCCACCACCAAGATCTAAAATGATGAGCTTGAAGATCCAGAGGAGGGGGAACGATTCTTCCATTCCAAAATGTGGGTGAAGGTGAAGGTTTCTCCGTTGTAGTTCATTGTCGACAATGGAAGCCAAAATAACCTCATTTCAACAAAGGTTGTGAAGCGATTGGGCCATTGACCACAACACACCCGCATCTGTACACCATCGAGTGGATTCACCAAGGACGAGATCTCCACATCAGCTAGGAGTGTTGCGTTCCATACAACATCAAGCCCTTCAAATATGAGGTACTATGTGATGTTTATCCTCTTGAAGTTTGTGATGTATTATTAGGCCAACCATACTTGTGGAAGAGACATGATGTGTATGAGTCTAGGCCTCATACTTTTACTATTACTTTGGGAGATAAGTTTTATAGGATACCGGAGGTAGCATCACCTAATTCCATCTCGTTACTCATTGTAAAGAAATGTAGTGATCTCATTTCCCTAACCAAGAAATTTATGTTCCTTATAATTCACCCTTAGGGAAAGAAGAATATTGTAGCTAAAGACTCCAGACTGAGCTTCCCTATGAGGTGACAACAGATGGACAAGGTCATGGAGGAGTACAAGGACATCTTCACCTCACCCACAGGGTTACTTCTACACTGTTAGGTCAAGCACTCCATTGATCTGACCCTGAGCCTGTCTCTACCCAATGGACCAATATATCATCTCTTTGTTCTATGAAATGATGAAATCAAGAGGCAGTTCAAGAGCTGTTGCAGAAAGGGAACATCAAGCCAAGTTTATTACCCTATGGGAGCCCGATCGTGTTGGTACTGAAGAAGGACGAAACTTGGAGACTTTGTATTGACTATCGAGCGTTGAACAAGATCATTGTTTGGAATATGTATCCAATCCCATATATCGATGAGCTAATGGACCATCTCAAAGGGGCCAAATAGTTCAAAAAGATTGACTTGATGTCTGACTATCACCAGGTACCAATCGAACCCTCCGATGTGTGGAAGGCTTCCTTCAAATCTAAGGAGGGCATTTTCAAATGGTTGGTCATGCCTTTCGGGTTGACGAATGCCCCCACAAACTTCATGAATTTCATGGACGATATCTTGTGACCCTTCACCAACTAATTCGTGGTGGTGTATTTGTATGACATCCTGATCTTCATCTAGAGTTGGAAAGATAACCTCCACCATATTCGACAAGTCCTCCAAACCCTGTGGGAACACATTTTGTGTGCCAATTTGGAGAAATGCACTTTTGGTATGAACCAAGATCAATATATGGGGTACATCATTGATGTGAAAGGTGTGCATGTGGATCTAGCCAAGATACAAATTATTCGAGATTGGCCATTCCCAACCACTTTAACAGAGCTCCACAAATTTTTGGTTCTTGCCAACTTCTACCACAAGTTCGTGTTGGGATTCTCTCATATCACTTAGCCTTTGAGTCAAGTCACCAAGGGAGGAGCGAAAGAAAAGTTATTTTGGTCTGAATCCCAATAGAAGGAATTTTTTGAGTTGAAGCATCACCTCTTCTCTGTAATAGTTCTCACATTACCAGACCTGCAAAAACCATTTGATATTGAGACAGATGCCTTCGACTATGCGATTAGTGCAATCCTTACTCAGTAGGGGCATCCAATGGCATATCATAGTGAGACACTTTCAAACAAAGTTTGAAAGCATCCCACCTATGAAAAAGAGATGTATTCCATTGTGCAAGCCTGCTGACAATGTAAACATTACATTCTGGGGAAGGAAACGATCATCCACACAAACCACTGACCCCTGTAGTTCATATAGACACAAGGGAAGTTGCAGAATTATCACCATCAGAAATGGTCCACAGAAATGCAAAAATTCCATTTGAACATTAAGTACAAGAAGGGAAAAACCAACAATTTTGTAGACTACCTTAGCTGACCGTTGATCATGGTGTTGACCATTGTGCTTGACTCTTGTGGACATGAGACTCTGGGGTGGCCAAATATTTACAAGAGTGATCCAGAATTCTGCAACACATACCGGACACTTCTAGAAGGAAAGAAAGTTCCAAATTATCACCTCTAAGATGCACTGTTATGCCACCCCAGATACCTCTATGTTCCTTCAAGCAAGT
Organism: Pinus albicaulis; assembly: GCA_034641835.2. Classification (NCBI taxonomy): domain Eukaryota; kingdom Viridiplantae; phylum Streptophyta; class Pinopsida; order Pinales; family Pinaceae; genus Pinus; species Pinus albicaulis. The sequence continues at coordinate 1,227,891,081 of CM076580.1, forward strand.
GTGCCAAGATTATTTTTGAGGCGCAATATAGTCGGGTCACTGGACATTTTAGGGTAGAGAAAATAGTGCCAGTACTACAAACGTATTTTTATTGGCCAAACCTTCGACAAGATGTTGGAAAGTACATTAGATCCTGCATTTCCTGCGACATTGCCAAACCAACCATTAAGAAGCAAGGCCTATATACTCCTATGCTTAGTCCTAGTCAACCATGGGAATCCATATCCATGGATTACATCTCAAGCCTTCCTTTTACTAAGCATGGCAACGATTGTGTTTTCATGGTCATCTACAAATTCTTTAAGATGGCCATTCTAGTGGCCTGGCAAAAGAGTATAATAGTAGAATAAACTGCTAAGCTATTCTTTGAACGAGTTTGGGTACACTTTGGGATACCAAAGTCCGTTATATCATATCGGGAAAGTAGGTTCCTAATTACATTTTTTTCAAGTCTTTGGTTGATGCTGGATACCAATATCACTAAGTCCACAACTTTCCACCCCCAAACTGATGGCCAAACAGAGGTCGTCAACAGGATGATCGTACACATTATGCGCATGTGCAACTTGAAGCCTCCATTCTCATGGGATGAAATCATACCCTATATCCACCACAACTAAAACAAATCTCTCCATATATAAGCTGGCCACAAACACTATCAAGTGGGGTTGGGATTCTAGCAACTATCCCATTGATGTTGCCATACCATTTGCAGCTACTCAAGAAAATTCGACTCACGTCCAGTTTGAAGCTGACAGGGCTAATAACTTCATTGAGCGCATTCAACACATCCTCTAGAAAATCCATGACATATTGGACAAAGCTATTTCTAAATACAAGTAGCGACATGATCAACATTGGGTGCCACACAAGTTCTAGGTGGGCATCAAATCTTGGCTACATTTGATGAAGGAGCGCCTCACTGGAACCCACCACTAAATTCACCCACTATGATATGGTTCGTACATCATCACCAACGATATAGGGGAAAATACCTTTGAGATTATCATTTCATCATTCCTTAGCCTACACCCAGTGTTTAATGTGGACCACCGTCAACCATACTTTCCACCATTACCAGACACATCCAAAATTGCAGAACAACTCACACCAGCGAAGTTAAACCCATACTACATGGAATAGGCCACAACTAATTAGACCATGGAAACTTAGATTAAGAACACTCACCAATAGAGGATCCAACTATATCGAGTTGTCAAAGCAGGCCAACTCCTTGACCAAGGCAAGTAGCTCACTAGGGACCAAGTTCAACAAAAATTTCCTCACCTCACGGAGGCTTTGCACACAATGGGGACCATTGATTCCTAAGGATGGAGGACTGATCTAGGTGGATATTGGTGGCCACCCTCCCATTCCACCCAGACCCCCTTTCGGTTTCATCAGTTTCCTTGTTTATAAAAGCATTTACTATCTTTAACAGTTTTTCAGGTCGTTAAATTCCGGAGCAGTTTTGGCCCCCTAAATGACATTTTTTTGAGCAGTTTTTGTGCATTATAGTTGCCTATAGGCCACATGCCTTTTTTATTTGTACTTTTAGCCATTTTCTATTCAGATAAAAATAAATAGAGATACTTCACCTTCAGGTTGGGTTTTATCTCGAAAAGGTTTTCGAGGTTATATCTTGTGTCAAATCATGGTTTGTGAGTTTTTATTTTGGTGTTATCTATTTTCTACATAATTATAAGTTGCATGCATACAAAATAAATAATAATTTATAGATCCAAAAATCTAATGGGAAATAAACCCTTGTAGTGTAGATTTCATATTTTTAAGTATAGTTTATCAGATATATAAAGAATTTATTCTTAGACTTTTCTAAGAAACAAAGGATTAATTATAAATATTGAATCTTATATTCCCCTCTCTTTTTTAGGTTGTGATGGACTATCCATTGGAATATCCAAGGCACATTTTGTATCATATCGATATTAAAGCATATTTATGTGGGTATATTGTGGAGATTCATTAGGGATTTAGATCAACAAAGAAAAATCCATAAAAACCTATTCATGGTTGATGAATATATAAATAATCCTCGTGATCCAATAGAGGAGATGTTTTCGTGGCCTGAAGCATAAGTTGTAGATATAAGCCATAATGTGAATCTCCTCATGCCAACCCTAAGAAATAAGCTTGGGCTATTTAGAGAATATTGGTGTTTTACTGCAAAGGATCGATTAGAGGGTAGATCAAGGGATTGGGACGAAAAAAGGACACGACAAAGAAAGGGCCTAAAAGAGATCAACCTAGTTTAAGTGTCATGAACCATTCACAGTCCTTATTCAAAATGGAAGCGAATGTTGATAACAAGCCATATCAAGGTAAGATTTTTCACTTTGAATCTAAATAGCTAATTGCAACAATTAGAAGTTTATTTTAGTATTAATCATATATAAATGAATAACAATAGATTTCATTTGCAGAGTTGAAAATAAAGGGCCATGACATGACCTGGTGGGAAAGCCACACAGATACCTTGAGGTGGGAGGGAGATCCTCTAGTGACTAAGTGTGAGGACTTTAAAACTATCATAAAGTCATAATTTCACCCTATCTGGTATGTAGAATACTAGTGGATATGGTGGAACTACTTCAAGAAGAAGTAGGGAAAAGGTATATGAGTATACCATACAGTTAAAAAAAATGGCCATAATGTTGGGTATCTCCCCAAAGAACCCAGATGTATTCCTAAAATATATAGTGGGTCTACACAACCATATGCAGAAGCATGTGATGAGGTTTAAGCCCATATTAGTGGATGAGGCTTGTATACAGGAACAATGTCTGGAAAACATAGGTAAGAAGAAATGGAAATCAAGTAGATCGAAGCAGAAGGAGCACCGAGACACTTTTAAGGAGGGGACAAAGAAGTGGAAAGGGGGAAAGATAATAAGATGACAACCACAACACACAAGTGAAAGGATCCTAGAAACCACTAAAACCATAGTAATATGAACAGTCATATAGAGGAGAAGTGATGGGAGCTACATCCAGAGATTAACCCATATATATATATATATATATATATATATATATATATATATATATATATATATATATATATATATATATATATATATATAATAAGAAGAAGAATCTCATGTCCAATGATTGTATCAACCAAATTGAAACCAACTCAAATGTGGATGAGAAGATCGTCTGTACGTTAGTACAGAAGGGGATGAATCTCAGTAGAATTCAAAAATAGAAAGAGAAATATATGACCAAACTCTTCCACATAAAGATAAAATTCAAGAAGAAAAATATTGAAGCTCTATATGACTCAGGATAGCAGGAAAATCTCATTATAGAAAATATGGTAAAAAATTTGGAATTAGAAGTTCATGATCATCCAATACCACATCCATTGGGATGGGTAAATAAGGATGAAGAGATAAAGGTAGAAAAACAATGCAAAATTAAAATTTCTATTCGTGTTGTTTTTATTTAGTAGTAGAACTATATGTGGTTCCCCTTTATGTATGTGGAGTGGTGTTTGGAAATCCCTACATGTGACATGTGAGATCCAATATTCATTCGAAGAGCCAATCAGTACTGGATTGTTAAGGATGGAAAAATTTTCACCATGAATGTGCACAAAGGCAAGTAAAAAATTCTCTGGTAAGTTCCAACCATGCCAAGAAATTATTCAGTTCTAGAAAGAAGTTTATTTTACTATTTTTAAGAGAGAATTAGTATACATAAGAGTAAGTGAGAGAAAATGCATCTTTAGAGGGATGTACTAAGAAACAAAAATAATAGCTGGAATATTTACTATCGTAATACATGGATGTGTTTTGGGAGCATAAAGTGTTACATCCAAGAGGGAAGTGAAACATGAGATGCAACTATTGTTGGGATCCCTATTTCCAAACAGTGGGCTACATAGGAAATCTGTAATAGAAGAAATTGAAGTGAAGAAATAAATTGAAAAATAATGGAATAAGGTTTCATTAGACCAAGTACATTACCATGCGGGTCACCCACCATCATTGTGCCAAAAAAGGATGGGACTTGGCGAATGTGTATTGATTGCAGGGAGTTAAACAAAATCAAACTCAAGAATAGGTACCCCTTGAACAAAATATATGATCCGCTGGATTAGTTGCAACAAGTGAGATACTTCACCAAGCTGGAATTAAAGTATGGATATTACTGGGTCTGAGTTAGATAAGAAGATATCTAAAAGACTTCCTTAAAAAATAGTCAAGGTTTGTATGAGTGGTTAGTCATGCCATTTGGTCTATGTAATGCATCAACTACATTTATTAGGTTAACGAATGATATATTGAACCCTTTTATAGATTAATTTTTTATTGTCTATTTGGATGATATAATGGTATATAGTGCTACATGTGAGGAGCACATCTCACATTTGACGTAGGTGTTAGAGACATTGAAGAAGAACCAATTGCTAGCGAATCTACATAAGTGTGAGTTTGCAAAATAATGTTTAGTGTATTTGGGGTATGTGATAGATGGAGGAGAGCTAAAAATATATCTTATGAAGATGGAGGCCATCATGAAATAGTTGGTGCCTACTAATGTTTTAGAGGTTAGGAGTTTTTTTGGGGTGACACAATACGTGAGAAAATTCATAACCTCATTTTCAATAGTATAAGCACCAGTCTATGTCATAACAACAAGTGGCAAGAGTTTCCAATGGGGAAAGGGTCAATAAAGGGCCTTTTAGGGTCTAAAGAATAAGATCAGTCAAGCACTAGTTTTAGCATTACCAAACTTGCAATAGCCCTTTGAAGTGGACACATATGTGAGTATGTATGCTATGGGAGTAGTCTTCATGGAGGGAGGAAGGCCTATATGTTACCATTCTAATTTCATCGGGTAGTTCTTAACTACTTTACCTATGACAAGGAGATATATGCCCTAGTGCAAGCTATGAAGAAGTGGAAGCACTATCTGATGGGGAAGGAGAAAATAATCCACAAATATCACTAGCCACTACAATACCTAAAATCCTAGAGTAAGCTATAGAAGAACATCCATTACAAGTGGATGGGGTTTTTATAGTAATTTCATTTAGTGATCAAGTACAAGAAGGGAAGCACAAACAAGCTGGATGAGATGCTTTCAAGTCCACCCACTTTTAAGATCATATCTTTTATAACTCCAATGCACATGGATGCATTCACCCGTGATGCATACAAAGAAGCATATATAGAGTATGGGGACTTCAAGGAAGTGTTTTAGAAATTACAAACTAGTGTCATGTGTACGATGGTGAAAAAAAATTGACAACCATATTTAGGATGGGTTACTCTATAGTATGGATAATTTATGTGTTCCTAAATGTGAGTGATTGTAGCTGATCAGCGAGGCTCACACTTCGAAGGTTGTGTTAAAAATTACCATAGAGAAAAAATAGAATTACTGATAGGAACATTAATAATAGTAAAAAACAATAAACAAAACATATATACATACATTAAACACTTTGCAATGCACACATTTTACCCTGGAACAAACCCAACTCTAGGGAAAAACCCATCAAATGGAATTCATTAGTCCTTTGGAAAAAACTAGGCAAAGCTAGTCAAGTGAACCTTCACCACTCACCTACATGGCATGTTATAGTAGAGTTCCTTCCAACCTTTTAGAGGATCCATTACATGCATTGCATGGGAAACCAAAAAACCATGGTCCCAAAACCACTACTATTGACCAGATCAACTTTGACTCTTTCCTCGAGCCAAGTTTTCCTAAAATCCCCCCTTAAACATTGACTTGGGGTTTCCCTTGAAAAAATATGGACAAACAAGACAAGTGAGTCATCCCCACTCACTCTAGCCCTTATCCCCCTTAAATTCTATACCGAGGGTATCTGCATGCCCCCCTATCACCTAGGTCTAACACCAGAATTTAACGACAATTTCCTAGGGGCATGCATCACTTATCAAGTCTTACATTAGTATGTCCATTTACATGAAATTTAAAATTTCAACTTAATTATAACAATTATTAATTTTTTTCATTGTTACTTTCTTTATATACCCATCCTCCTCTTTCTTTAACTAATATCCCTTTCTCCTCTCCAAATCCGACTTTCATGATTGGAGATCACCACTCCTAGCAAGTTGAGGTTTCTACACTATACATTTCAAGAAAAAACCAGGTCTTCAAGTTTGTAGCCTTTTTAAATCAAGCAACCATTCTAAGTATGGATGCCCTCTTGATATATCACTACACCCTAAATTAAACCTTTGTCTTCCAAACTAATACCACTGAGCATCACCTTTCCAAGAAATCGATCCTAGCCTTTTAGATTCACAACCTCGGACATCACCATGCCACAACCTTGAACCAAGAATTTTAGAAGCATAACCCTTGTATCATCACACTGGGAACTTGAGACAGCACCTGGTCTCTCGAAATCATAACGAGCAACATTACTAAGCCCAGAATGAAAGTCATTCATTTTAGAACCATATCCTCTATTAACATCAACATGAATAGAGTGGGACCATGGCCTCAGAGTCATTTCCTTAAAAAAATCACCAAACCCTCGACAAGAGCATGAGTCATCAACATTAAAGCCTATAGTAAATCAATGTCCTATGCAAAATCCTGACTTGTTGACATGATGGCATCTAGGAAAATCAATAGACATTGACTAAGAACCAACTCTATCAAGTCCTGAATGTCTAGAATATAAAAAATCATAGCCTATGGGAATTCCCCCATGTCTCTCCAATTCATTTATAAAATCTGACCAATGTTCTAGTTCCAAGTCCATCTTCTACCAGAATTCACAACCCCTTTCCTCTAGTAGAACTTATTTGGGACTGGTATCACCAAATAGGTTTACCTTCTTCTGCTTGGGGATTGCCGTGGATTTTACCTTCATAAATCTTGGAGTGAATGACATATTGGATGAAGGATGCTGAATATCAACTAGATTAAGTTCACCACAATCTCAAAAAATCTGGACACCCAAGTGACCCTTCACACCAATGTTTCATTGGATGTCCGCATCATGAATTTCCTAGTCTCCGCCTCAACCATGTACTTGATATCAAGTCCACTCCTCAATCTTGTTATTATGTTCTTTTTAGTTAACGAGATTCTCATTAAATTCAATGCGCATAGAGCCAAACCTGTGGCCTATCATGAACAAATACAAATTCCTCACCACAAAGTCCTCGATTGTGGTGTATTTCACATGGATTTCTCTTGATTTAGTTTATCTATCAAACCATGATCCTATTTTCTAAACATTGACACACATATCCAACCTTTATGGTGATTTATTCATCAATCCATATAAACCCTTGGAAACAAAGGTGTCCCTTTGAAGCCAATATTCGGCTCTGATACCAAATGTTAAAAATTACCAAAGAGAAAAAACATAATTATCAAGAGGAACATTAATAATAACCAACAACAATAAACAAAACATATTTTAAAATATTAAACACAATGAAATGCACACAATTTACCCTAGGAAAACCTCAACTTTAGGGAAAAACCTAGCCAATGGAATTCCATTAGTACCTTGGCTAAAACCGGACCAAACCAGCCAAGTGAGCCACTTCACTACTCACCTCCCTTGCATGTTACAATAAAGTTCCTTCCAACCTTTTAAAGGCTCTATTACATGAAATCCATGGGAAAATTACTATGGGAAACCAAATAACCATCAGCCTAAAACCTCTATTATTGACCATATCAACTTTGACTCCTTCCCTGAGTCAAGTTTACTTAACAAGTTGCAATGTACTTTGGTGTATGGATGACAATGGCCAACTTGTAGAGGTATGTTTATTGGCCCAAGATGTAAGAATAGGTAGCTAGGTTCATAAGGGGATGCATTCTTTGTTGTACCAAAAAGCCTAGAAACATGATACAAGGTATATATCATCCCTTACTTGTATCCACTCATCCCTGGGAAAGAATTTACATGGAATTTGTGGGAGGTTTAAGGAAAACCAAGAAGGGTCGACACAACTATGTGTTCATGGTATTTGACAAGTTTAGTAAGGTGTTTTTTGATGCCCTATAAAAGACCATTAACGGGATAAAATTAATAAACTTGTTCTTTGTACAAGTCTAGTTTCACTTTGGGATACCAAGGAGCATCTTTTTAGGTAGGGACACGAGATTTCTCAGTGCGTTTTGGACTATTTTATGGGAGAATATGGAAAAGATGTTTAAGAGGTGTATAACATTCCATCCTTATACATATGGGAAGACTTAAGTAGTCAACATGAATTTGGTGTAACTTTTGAGGGGTTACAATTAGAAGCATCCAAAGACCTTAGATGAAAATCTGGTACATATACAACACCCTTTTAACATAGCAACTCACAATTCTATTGGTAAGTCCACATTTCAAACTTGTTTTGGATAATTTTCACCTTCAACTTTGGATATTTCATATGGGTAGCAAGGAGGAGTAACGGAGTTATACAGGAGGATTGTACAGGTCCAAGTACAAGTGGCTTAAGTACAAAGGCTCAAAAATAAAATTGTTAGAAATGTGGCAAACTCAGTGTCAAGTTGAAGATCTCATCTTTCTGATTCCAACGACGTATACGACACTCAATTCCAAGTCCGTATGGAGGAGTTAGAAGAAGTAAAAGTTTATGGGTTGACTTGGTGATGTGGTAGCTTAAGGATATGACAAATTTGCAGAAATCCAACCACTGGATTTCGACCAGCTCTGGCTGGATTCCGAGCGAATTTGTGGGATAGTTAGTTTGACTCCTTCGGTCAAATTCCAAAATTTTTAAAAAGGGTAGGTTTTTATTGTAAAATAAAAAAAATATAAAAGGGTGGGCCATGAACCCTGCCCTATCCCTATGGATCAATCAAAATAGTATTAAATATATCAGTGGGCTAATAGACTTGACCCTGCCAAACAAACAATGCGGGTGGGGCACGGGCTATCATCCCCGCCACCCCACCATCCCATAACAAATGGGAGATTGTAATATGGGCGGGTTTCCCAATGTAGGTCCCGAACCCAGACCATCTCTTAACGGTGCCATCATTTAAAACTAATGTGATGGGTATTAAAATCGATAACGCATTTTTATGGAGGGGGCGGTGTTTGACCGCCCGACCCCCTCCCTCATACTTTGAATCTCAACCACCACGCCAAGCAGACTCCTTGGGGAGTCTGCCCATCTTATGTTATATAAAATTGCATTTCAGAAGTGCGCTCAGACAGACCTGGAGTGACACGCTTACCAAGACAGATTGGAACCATGACCGCCTTATAGGAGGAGAGTAGAACCATGAACTGAGCTCATTTCTAGAGGGCCTAGATTTGTCCGGCGTCAGAATCAGGCAAATTTTATATGGATTTTGCACCTCTCGGCGACATGAATCCAACGGTGCTATCCATTTCTTCATCAAAGGTCTCCAATTTTTGGTCACTTTAAGCTATGGAGGTATAAGGGTGTAATTTTGCATTGATTATTGTACTTTAATTTTATTTTCCACTTAATGAAAGAGGGCCTCCCCACGGATTGAGCAGGGCCCAGAGACGTAGTTCCTCCTGGACGAACTCCATTATCAAATTCTTGTCTTCTTGCATGATTTTATGTTCTTCTCTCTTGTTATGTTCATGCATTTTAAGTTTCATGGTTAAGATGCAATTTAACATGTAATTCTTTATTCCATCTCAAAGCTAAAGATTTTGGATGAAGTGGTATCAGACCAGGTCTTTGTAGATGTGAATTTCATGTTTGATTTCTAACTAGAAACAGGCTACGAAGAGGCGAAGGGAAACTAAAGTGTTTTGATCCCGAAGTGGGATGTGCACATCAAAGAAGAAACATGGATGCTGATGTTAGAAATGAGGAGGAGATAAACTTTCACGAAACATTATACACCATGGAAGATCGAGTCAAGAAGTTGTTTTCTAGGCTTGAGAAACTAGAGAAAGAAGGGGAGAATGCTTTAGAGGGACGAGGTTCAGCGCATGGAGATGATGGAGGATATCCACCTCCTTCTCCTCCCATGAGTGAAAGTTCTTCCTCCTCTTCTCACCATTGTTGAGGTATAAAAGGTGTCTTTTTAACTCCTATTTATCCTACATTAATTAGCAATCCAGGTACGACTTTTTATCTCAAGAGTGTACTCAGTCTGAGTCGGAAATTTAATCTAAGAGTAATGCTCTCCAATTTGCAGTATAGTGTTTCAAATACAAGAGTAAACAAATGCTTGAAAATGAAATCTAATTGCAATGACATGAAACTTAAAGCTCTAAAATCAATCACTCACTCGGCCATCATCAATCAAGGATGTAGTAGTAATAACTCTTTCCTCTGTCAACTGATGTAAATGAAATCAAGCATACACAAGATCCTCAATCTGAGAACTTAGACAGTAATAGCCAATGTCCTTTACAATTGATGATCTTACACTCCACAATAAAGCAACTAATTGGAAATGGTAACTGAGTTAAATCAATAATGCTTCTAATGGAAATATAATAAACACGCTCTCTGCAATAACGTTATAAAGTAAACCAAATACTTACAGGAAAGGAATAAACAGTAAAGCTAGTTATCAGAAATGAACAACAAAGCTATTTAATGGAAATGAAAAGCAAATTCTAAACAGCAAAGCTTTATATCTGAAAAGCATAACAATACAAGTTACAGAGGAATAAATAATCTTTTTATGTTGGAAAGGAATAGCAACGCAATTCACTCACAACTGATGCAACAAACCGATTTCATAAAACATTGAAACAGTAAGCTATAACACATGGAAACTGTGAAGCAATGCGATTTAAAGGAATGAGAACTAAAGCAAACCATCACATGACTGGAATTGGAAAGTAATGGTACAGATAGCAAGTGGATCCACCAGGGCCGGGCCCTTAGCTGCTAGTGAAGCACCGCCGAACTACTCTAGTATCAAATAATGGAACGACAACCAGATTATATATTAATCATATGTAACAGAGTTTACAAGCAATCACACTCTATGTTAACCAACAAGAGTCGATGAGAAATCATGAAAATACAACAGGAAATATCAATAATCATAATACACTCCTTGATTTCTACAAGCGATGTTCCTTTTATAACAGCCAGCGAACGAAATAAGTCTATCTTCAGTTATCGTTTTTTCTTCTTGCGCTAATGCCGCGCTGTTCCTTTCTTTACTTTGACTGTGTGCTCCGATCTCGACCTTCTTGTCTGGGTATTGCCTTTTGTTGAAGGGACAACAATTATTTCTGCTTTTTCTTTTTCTCTTGAATGGTGGCTTCCCACTTCATCTATTTTTTGCATAGAAGAAAAGACAATCTTTAATCAATTTGCAACAATCACTAATATCCTTAATTTTATTATAATTCTTCAATATATTACCATTCTAGAATATAAAGGATTTATGATTAAAGGAAAAAGATAAAGAAATACATGGCAAATTCATACCTTTTCCAATGCTCAACACACCCCCCTGCTTACCCTTTTTCATGTCCTCATGAAAAACATAGTTCACATGTAAAGCAGTTAGAGAATAGGCTGGAGAGGGTTTTTCATTAGGTGGTCTAATACCATGATTTGCAGCTAAAACTTCAAAAATATACCCTGTCTGCCCTTCAGGTAATTCATATTTGGCCTTATAGTCTGCTGCAGGATACTAGATAATAGGGCTTCGAAATCTGCAACCTAACCAATACGGGCCTTCCCTTAAGATGAGGTTACTATAGATAACCAGGCGATTGGAAGCTAACTCAAATTTTTTATAATTGAATGGCTCTCTGTCTTGAATATTCTGATTGGAAATCTTCCATCAGAGTTTAGCTGCTACTACGGCCTGGTCTCTCATGGACAGAAAATATTCTACCCTATCCAAGACGATTGCTTTGTGGACGGGTCCCAATGTCTGGATCACACCCTCATTTTTCATTAAGTTTTTCTACCTAGCCCATAATTGTAATGGGTGTCTTGGTTCACCCCTAACCCAAAGGTCTAACCCATTTTCTTGTCTCTGAAAAGTGTTATAGGCCTTGAGCCATTTTAACTAGTTAACAACAAATGAAATAAATGCTTGATATTGGACATCACCCACAAAAGGACTGTGATTTGTCTCCGTTTCCCCTTCCAATATAAAATTGTGCAAATAAAATTCACAGAGTAGGTGTTGAAATTTTAATCCATAGAGTTTATAACAGTTTATAAAGTCACCTATAGTTTTTAATTCTATAGGTTGTCCTGCCTTAACAACTTTAATTTTTAACTGCAAATATCTTTCTAACAAAAACAAAGCATAATTTTTGGCAGGGGACCTACATGCTAGAACATCTGTATATAGAGAGCAGAGAGTATCCATTTGATTCCTGACTATTTGTAGTCTATTCCTTACCTCTTCAACTTTTTCTTCCACCTTCCGACATTTATCGAAGGCTTCTGCCTCTGATGCATTGATATCCCTTAATTTTTGTTGTAAATCTTGGTATTTCTTCCTAGGAACAGTCTCTTCTTCAAGCTTTTCTCTAGCCCGCTGAGCCTGTGCCAGATCCTCTCAGAGTTTTGCTATACCAGGGTCATTTTTTATCAAAACATTTTTGGGTTGAAGATATACCTGGGTTTTCTTATTACAACATCGAGTTCCTACAGTATGTGTCTCTTTATTGCAAAATGTCTAGTTGGCCATACTGTTAGAGGACAGTGCCTCGGTCTGAACATCTTTATTACAGACTTGTACATTTTCGGTTTGGGCAACTGCATCTGTAACAACTGCCTGCTGTTCCTTGCTATCCTGAATGAATATGGGCTCAGATGGAGTCTCCATGGCCCTTGTATTATGGGGTTCCGTTTGGATGGCTGCATCCCCCGTTTTCAGGGTTCTTTTAGAGATTTTCCCCCTTTTTAGAACCCTTATCTTCTGTCTGAGTTGTTTTACTAATTTTAGCATCTTTTTCTGTTCCTTCCGCAACTACTTAATTTCATTTGTCTTCTTCTTCTTTTTCTTGGGAGGAATAGTTGTTTCCTTTTTCTGGACTTGGTTGCTCAACTGGGTTTTGTTCTTCAGGGACTGTGCCCTTGTCCTGGCTTGTTTCCACATTCTTTGTTTGGAACACTTATTCAGTGTTCGCGTTATCCTGACTAGGTTCCTCAGGGGAGGAAACCCTAGTTTGATCTACTATTTCCTGAGGGGTTTCTGCTTCTGCCTCCTCCTCGTCATGCATTTCCGCGGATGTATCCTTGCTGTGGACAGAATGTTCCTGTGATTGCTCTGCCTCAATATTGAGGTTGAGCGGACTCTGGGGTTGCATATACTCACACATATTGGCCAAAATTTGGGCCAATTCGTCCTCCTGCAATGGAATCTATGGTGGACTTGCGCTGGAGGTTCTGGGAGGTTCCGCTTCCTCTCTTTCTTCTTCACTGGTTTGGTCAGTTTATTCCTCTCCCTGATTTTCTCCTCCTTCCAGTTGCGGGGGTTGCTCATCTCCAGAACTAGGTAATTATAAGGGTTGGCTGCTACTACTTTGGAGGTTTCCCCACATTCCCCTGCTTCTTCTTAATTTGGAGGACTGTCTACGTTTTAAAGGTCTGTTTTCTGTGTTGGTGATTAATTTTTCGTTTCGGGGTAGGTAAGGCTATTCCCCTGTCTATCAAAAATAACAATTCTTCCCAACTAGTCTATTGCTGAGCAAGACTGTAACTAAATATTAATCGAATTAAACAATGGTGGCTTACTACCATCCTTGTATGACGAGATTTCCTTATGCTCCAAGCAATGTCATGCAGTAAAAAAATTTAAATATGTAGGAAAATTCACAACACATTTATGTTTTAGAGCTGCTAATAATTTGAGCTGGCATGGTATTACCACATCCTTTCTTCCGTCGCATGTAATGTAGCTTTGCACTACTCTAGCTAATTCTGCCCATGGTTCCCCCAGAGTTGCCGACTGGACCCCTTTTCCTTTGACGGTCAGGGTTTGTCCTTCGTCCCGAAAGAGGTTCATGGCCTCTTGAAGTCTCAATTTTTTATGGGTCCATATGGGTCTAACTGCTGGTAGACCAGACACCTCAACAATTACTGCATCTGTCACTGTTATTTGCCTTCCTCTTACTATGGAATGGTCCTCCTGCAATTTCTGCAAAAATTCGATGTCCACAGTTTCATGGCGCTGCTGCAGTCGTGTAAGGTAGGTAATCCACCCTGCTCTGTCCAAAATTTCTCGTGCAGCATTGGAAACTGTTAGTACTTGAGGTTCACTATGTACTGCTCGCCCTCCCATTTCATCTAAGCCCTACACACTGTTAATGTTTCACAATAATACATAGAAATGGAAATGGAACAACACCTCGTGCATATCAGAAAATACCGTTAAAACTTGCTATTTCTGGGATCTTATGAAAATAGGGAATTGACCCGTATGTAGGCATATTTTGGAAGTCACCTGCACCCCCCTAAAATATGATAGGTCGCCCTCGACCGTCAAATGGAGGAGCAACGTACTGGACAACAGTCGTACATATTCATGACATGATAACAAATTATCGAATTACTGAAATTGAGGCATATTATGAAATCATAAATAGATATGGAAATGCTATGTAATGATTCAGAAATAGGGAAAATGATAGCTGACATAAATAAAAGTGCTTTTGCGGTCATTATCCACTTAAACCATTATGACTGATTTATAAACAATATTTCATATATAAGAGGTTCAAAAAAGGGGTTTAGGAGCATAATATCATTTGAAATTAAGATAAAGATATAAGAAAAGGGTTTATAATTACTATTGATTTGTGAAAAATATGACTCCAATACCATCAGCAGATCTCTATTGCCCACAGGTGTCTATAACCTTGACAAAGTTGCTTTTTCACCCTTGGAACCATAATCCTTTATATATGCCTAGGAAAGTGCTTTGTGATGTCATGATGGAGGCCATTGTGCTGGCTTGGGAACTAGATGAATCACAATGCCATTCACCAGGAAGGAGTGAAAGGTGGGCAGGCCGGCTCATGATGAGACCTCCTGTTCCAAGTACTTTTTATTTTTCTGAGTTGCCCATTGGATCATATCCCTAGTGTGGTGGCCATAATAGGAATGCCACTTCACTGCTTCCTTATGATCATGGTAGGCTGGCTCTTGATGAGACCCCCTATCCTCCATCTGACATATCATAGAATTGTCAGTAATCATATATATATATATATTTCTTTTCTTTTTCTTTTATATAGCACTTGCCTATTTATGTATAAAGGATGGCTCAACACTCCTTAAGAGTAGGGGTGGTGGAGGAAGTCTAAACATCTCAATAGAGGAAAATATGCCCTTATTCTTATTCAATAATAAAAGTCAAAGAGAATTATGAGGATTAGGGAAGAACCAACATGATAAAAATAATCAGTAAAATTAGTTTTAGTGAAAATAAAGACAACAAAGTGATATAGATAGTTGTGTCCTTTCCTTTTTTTCTTATCAATACACAACAATTTCTTTAAAAATTACAATTTCTTCTTGATATGCTAATTCCAGTAACCTCTAATTTTTGTGTCCTTGCATAAATTTGTATATTTGCCTTAAAAGGATCATGAATAATTCACAAGAATTCTCAAAATGTTGTTCTAAAAAGAAAGAAAAATGCACTCAAAAAGTGTTGTTCCTTAGACAAAATAGCTACTGTTCCTTAAGAGGAACAACAAAAAGATCATCTACACGCAAAACTGTGGTTCCTTTAAGAGGAACAACAAAAAATAAAAGCACACAAGCTGCTGTTCCTTTAAGAGGAACAACAGCTGTTTCTTAAGCGGAACAGAAGATAAACAAACAAGAAATGCTGATCCTTTGGCGGAATGGCTTAAAAAAACACTCCAAATCGAAACTGCTGTTCCTTAGAAGGAACAACAGAAAGTGAAAAATAATGGCAAAGGGGTTGTTCCTTTTAAATGGAACAAAAAAGACAATCAGTGGAAATGCTGTTCCTTTTAAAAGGAACAACGAAAAAAATCGGCGGAAATGCTGTTCCTTTTAAAAAGGAACAGCAAAAACAATCGGCGGAAATTCTGTTCCTTTTAAAAAGGAATAGAAAAAATATGAACACGTAGACATGCTGTTCCTTAAGAGGAACGACTGCTGTTCCTTAAGAGGAACAACACGAAAAATAAAGGCACACAAGATTGTTGTTCCTTTTAAGAGGAACGACTGCTGTTCCTTAAGAGGAACAACAACTGTTCCTTAAGAAGAACAACACGAAAAATAAAGGCACACAAGATTGTTGTTCCTTTTAAGAGAAACAACTGTTGTTCCTTAAGAGGAACAACAAAAGTTCCTTAAGAAGAACAGCACGAAAAATAAAATCTGTACAAAAAATAGTTCATACAAGAAAAATAAAAAGAAAAGCTTATGTACAAATTTCAGAAATAAAGGAATTGTCTAGTGAATGAATGCTGAGGAGGAGTTATCTTCCTCAGCAAGAATCTGCATAGTAGAATCTCCCTGTAATTGCTGGTAAAGGATTATCGATTAAGCGGTTTATGGTAAAGTTGTACTCAATGACCGTTTGCTTTGAAAGAATGTCTAGATCCATCAATGGTAGTTAACGTAATGGTGCCATTGTCATGCACTTTCTGTATCTCATAAGGTCCAAGCCATCGTGTCTGGAGTTTTCCAGGGAAATCGAAACCTGGAGTCATATAGGAGTGCCCAATCTCCTTCGTGGAAGATTTTCTTTTTAATGAGGGCATCGTGCCATTTTTCTCTCTGTTGTTGAATTAATGCAGTGTGCTGGAGGGCGAAGAGCCTAATTTCATCTAACTCATTGATTTGCTGTAATCTGCTGACCTGGGCCTCATTTAAATTCAAACCGACCTCCTGGGCTGTTCTTAATGTTTGAATTTCAAATTCTATTGGAAAGATGGGTTCTTTTCCAAATACTAATTGATATGGTGAATACCCAGTGGTATTTCTCCATGTTGTTCGGTATGCCCACAAGGCTTTCGAAAATATTGAAGCCCAGTCACATCTATGTGATGCAACTGTTTTTGTAAGTATTGCTTCTATCACCTTATTCATGCTCTCTACTTGGCCATTTTCCTGTGGGTGGTATGGGGTTGTAATTTTGTGCTAACTGTGGTAATTTTTTAACATTGCAGCAATTTTATTACCCACAAATTGCGGTCCTACATCTATAATTATGTCCCTTGGGAGGCCATATTGCACAAATATTTGGAAAAGGAACTGTATTACAAAGTCCTCTGTAGCTCTTGGAAGTGCCTCTGCTTCAACTCATTTAGTAACATATTCTGTTGCAACTAGTATATATGTTTTCTGATTTGATGGTGGGTTAATAGGACCAACAAAATCGAGTGCCCAGCGCTCAAATGGCTCGTTTACTAACTGTGGATTCAAAGGCATTTCATCGGAATGTCTAGGGCGTCCCGCCCTTCCGCAACTATCACAGGCTTGTACAAACTTTTTAGCATCTTTAAAAATTGTAGGCCAGTAATAGCTTGTTTGTAAAACCTTGTGACTAGTCCTGCGATCTGCGAAATGTCCGCCACATGGCCCGTCGTGGCATGCTTTCAGGATGTCAAATATTTCGTCTTCTCGGACACATCTTCTGATGTGCATATCTTCTCCCGTATGAAATAGGTAGCCCCCAATCCAAGAGAATTGGGTACTTCGATGTACTATCTGTTTTCGTTCTTTGGGCGTTAAATGCTTAGGTAATTTACCTACTGTTAAATAATTTGCAACATCAGCATACCATGGGGTTCTGGCAGTAACAAAAAACAAATGTTCATCTGGAAAATAATCTTCGACTGCTGCTACATCCGTTGGTTTTGGCATTCGTGAGAGAAAATCAGCTACAGGATTCTCTTTTCCAGGTCGGTCCTTTATTGTGATGTCAAATTCTTGCAATAAAATCAACCATCATGTTACTCTACCATTTGTAACAGGTTTATTTGCTAAAATTTTTATGGCAGAGTGATCTGTATATAAAACTACAAGATACCCAGTTATATAATGTCTAAATTTATTTACAGCATGTATTACAGCTAAAAATTCTTTCTCAGTCACATTATAGTTTAATTCAGTAGGAGATAGATTCTTGCTAATATAATAAATTGCATATGGTTTTTTATCTTCTTCCTGCCCAAGGACTGCTCCAATAGCTGTGTTTGAGGCATCAGATGAAATTTGGAATGGCAAATCCCAATTTGGGACCCTTAGCACTGGGGTTGTTGATAGAAGCTTTTTCAGATCCTAAAAAGCATGGTCAAATTTATCTCTCCAAATAAAATCAACATTCCATGTTAGTGCGTATATAGGTGCAACTATTTGAGAATAATGCTCTATGAATCTTCTATAATAACCAGAAAATCCTAGAAAGCTACGTACATTTGTTTGTGTGGTAGGAGTAGGTATTAACAAAATTATCTGAATTTTAGCTGGATCTACCTGTATTCCAGCTGTTGAGATATAATAACCTAAGATGAGTCCCTCTGTCATCATCATGTGACACTTTTCATGGCTTAAGCAGAGCCTGGTGGCAATACATCTTTGTAGCACTTTTCCAATGTTTCTAATGCTGGCTCAAAATCATCTCCATAAGGTGTGAAATCATCCATATATACTTCAAGCCCTTCATTTATTAAATTTGAAAATATGCTGAGAATGGCCCTCTGAAATGTGGCAGGGGCATTGCATAGACCAAAGGGTAGAACTCTGTAAGAAAATGTTCCCCAAGGGCAGGTAAAAGTAGTCGTATCTTCGTCTTCAGGGGCAATCTGAATCTGATTGTATCCACTGAAGCCATCTAAGAAATAAAAGAATTTCTTTCCTGCTAATGTATCTAATACCTGATTAATGAAAGGAAGGGGAAAGTGGTCTTTCTGGGTTGCTTTGTTTAGTTCTCTGTAGTCTACACATATCCTCCACTTTCCATTCTTCTTTGGCACCACTACTAGTGGAGAGACCCACTTGCTATCAGATATTGGATAAATAAAGTTTACATCCAAAAGTTTTTGTAATTCAACTTTCACAATATCCTTAAGATGAGGGTTTAATCTTCGTTGGGGTTGGTGAATGGGTCTAGCATCTTTTTCTGTATAAATGTGGTGTGTACATAACTGGGGATCAATTCCTTTCATGTCTGGGTAATCCCATGCAAAAGCTCCCTTATATTTTTTCAGTAGTTGGACCATCTTATCTTCTTGTTCAATAGTCAGATTTTTGTTAATGTTCAAAGTTTTTCCTGGCTCAATTTCTATAGTTTTGCTATTGTAAACAGAAGTGGTAGGTATTGATTGATCTTGAATGTCTTTCAAGGGATCTTCTTCTTCTTCATTATCAAATGCTGCCTTGATCATGTGACATTGCAAATGGGATTTGGTTTTTGGTTGGTTAATGAAACTGTTAATGATGTCATCCTCTGTTTGGTCTTTAAAATTGAGGGCATATTCTATGGTTAATGGTGATCTAAGTTTTCTATGAGGTATGATACAAGATGTTTCTTTGTTTTTATTATCGTTAAGCTTGGCTGGGCTGGAGGTTATAAGGCTAAATTCTTGACATAACTCCCTCTAGTTATAGTCATGCTGCCTTGTCAGCAGCCAATGTAAGCATCAGAAGTTGCCAACCAAGGTCTACCTAAGATTAAAGGGTGTCCATCAAGCCGGGTTTTGGGGTTAATAATCAGGAAGTCGACAGGGTATTCCCAGGAGTCTACAGATACCACTACATCATGTAGTGTGCCTTCTGGCTTGACTACCGATCGGTTAGCCAATTCCAAAAAGGTTGTTGTTGGATCTAATGATGTAATGCCAAGTTTTTGACAAGTGGTGATTGTTAGGATATTGATTGTAGCTCCCAAATCAACTAAGGCATTTGGAAATGATTTTCCATTGATTTGCACCGTAACTATAGTATTTCCTGGGTCCTCATACTTTACAGGTGCTTCTCTTCCTGATAGTAAGTTAGATAGAGTGCCGACTACTTGGAAAGTTGGGTTAGTTGTTGTTATCCTCTTTGGCTTTCTTATACATAGTTCTTTGATGGTCTTTGCATAAATGGGAATATCTTGGATAGCTTGGAGGAGTGGGATTTTTATACACAAATTTTTCAGTTCTCCCAGAAGATCAAGATCAGGATGTTCTATTGGACGAGGTATGATTAGTCGTTCTGGGAATGGTGGAGAAGAGGTGGTTGCTTGCTCATGAGTTTGTTGTCTAACCAAATTCTCCTTTTGCTATGTTTGTTCTGAAGGTAACAGATTTTCAACTTGAACATTTTTATCTCCCTCTGATTCTATTATGCGCCCAAACCTTAGTTGAAGGTCGTTCCACTCCCTTAACTTGGTTTCTAGTTCTGGTGCTTCGATTATTTGAACATATTGAACTGGCCTATTATTAGGGTTCGGGTTGGGTTGGGCTAGGAGTTGCGGTCTTAAGTTGGTCTGGGGATTTTGTTGCAATGTATATGGTGCTAGCAGTGTAGGTGGAGGGAGAGGAATCGTCCTAGCTGGTTCATTCATAGATCCTTTCCAGTTCGACTACCGGGTCTGACTCTATGAGGTGGAGGGGGACCATTGTGTTGGATATGTATTATTTTTCCGAAATGGTGGAAAGTAAGGAAAGTTTGGTCAATTGGTTTGATTTGTTTGATTTGGCCATGGCGATGTAGGAAATGGTTGCTGTGAACAACTGGGGAAGGGTGGCTAATTTTTCCACATTCCATTATATTGCTAAGCATTATACTGAGGAGACTGAAAAGAAGAGGATGGATCAATGGGCATACCTATTTGTCATGGCTGCCATTGACGACGCTAATTGAGTAGGTATACCATTTTTGTTTCTTCTTCTGCTTCTTTGTAGACTGCTTTCAATCCTGGGAGAGAGGGGCAACTTTCTGTGGAGTGATCTTTTGTGCAGATGGCACAGACTTGGACTATATCCAACGAGCATTCTTTATGGCTATGTTTCTTTTTGCATCTAGGGAAGAATATTGCCAAATTTTGTTTTGCTTCTGCTTGCTTTTGTTTAGCTTGCATGATATCGAGCTACGTTTTCAGAGTCCCTAGAATATCAGTTTTGAAATATTCTAGTAGATTGCCAATTTCTGTGCGGGCTATACCTCCACTAGAGGTCTTGCTATCCCTTGTGATCACGTCATGTTCTGCTGGCTTTAGTCTTGTGCTGCCTCTCGAACTCCTGATACATAAATTAATAATGTCAGCAAAATTTTCCTGATATATGTCACCTTTTCCCATGATGTTTAATTTTTCAACCCATTGTTCCTTCATCCCTTAAATTAATGTGGTTTTTAACACATTATCAGGTAAGGGTAAAGATGCATAAGGTGATCTATGGAGGTTGTATTGAAAGTGTTCTACATATTCCTCCAATGTTTCATTAGGTTTTGCTATCATCTGAAATATTTCATCCTTTAATTCCCTGGACCTACAATAATCCTGATATTTCTTTAGAAAAGAAGCTTTCATCTGATCCTAGTCATTTACAACACCTCCACCTAACCCCTTAAACCATCGTAGAGATGCTCCTTTTAATGTGGAGGGGAATAATTTTAGCTTTTGGGGATCAGTGGTATAGTCATACCCCCTGCATAATACATAGAATTCAAATAGAAGTGCATCTGGATCTTCTGATGTTAAGCCATGGAATGTAGGAATATGCTGGAGAGGAATGGCCTTCATAGGTGCGTTAACTGCAGTGTCCACAATGGGATATTGCAGTGTGGAAGTTTGGGGTGGTTGCTGGTTCTAGGCCATTTGATCAAATATGTGCCAATATCCTTCTGAGATTTCTAGGGAATTATTCCTAGGCTGACTAGAAGGAGTAGGGATGACCTTAACAGCTCTTCCTTGGTCTGGGATAATGAGCGTCCCTTTCTGAACAATTATCTGAGGGGATTTTGGTTCTTCAGGTTCTTCAGCTTTGTTTTGGATGATTTTGACAACACTTCCCTTATCTGGGCTGCTTAGTGTTTGGATTAATTCAATAGGGGATCTTGGTTCTTCTATTTCCCCTGTTTCTCCTCCTTCTTCATGGAGATTACTATAGTTCCCTTCTTGTAAATAAATTGGGCGAGAATTCTCAATTTCTTGAGAATTTTGCTCAATATCTTCTGTTTGGCTATGTTTCTCAGCAAAAGCTACAGATGGTGATTTTGTGGTCTGAAGGGAGCTAGTAGGTTGTCTAGAAGCAATTTTTCTAGGGCCTACTGATGTTTGAGATTCAGCTTTCTTAATGATATTGTCGATAAAGGTTGTTCACCCAAGGGTCACCGATCCCTTAGGTTTTTTAGGTCTGGGAGGAATTTTGTTTTGTTTAGATTTTCTAGTCATTCAAAAAACGCAAGCATTCATTCCCACCTTAAACTTCTACGCAGTTTTGCTATGAATCGGGCAGATGAAAGAGAATTTTCCTTGTTCGTTACGCAGGTTCTTACCTTCCGTTTTTAATACCCAGCTCTTCCTTAGCAGAGAAAATCAAATTTCATCACTCTTTCTAAATAGCTACACTCTCCCCGGCAATGACGCAAAAATGTTGAGGTATAAAAGGTGTCTTTTTAACTCTTATTTATCCTACATTAATTATCAATCCAGGTATGAATTTTTATCTCAAGAGTGTACTCAGTTTGAGGCGACAATTTGATCTAAGAGTAATGCTCTCCAATTTGCAGTATAGTGTTTCAAATACAAGAGTAAACAGATGCTTGAAAATGAAATCTAATTGCAATGACATGAAAATTAAAGCTCTAAAATCAATCACTCACTCGAAAATCATCAATCAAGGATGCAGTAGTAATAAAACTTTCCTCTGTCAACTAATGTAAATGAAATCAAGCATACACAAGATCCTCAATCTGAGAACTTAGACAGTAATAGCCAATGTCCTTTAAAGTTGATGATCTTACACTCCACAATAAAGCAACTAATTGGAAATGGTAACTGAGTTAAATCAATAATGCTACTAATGGAAATAGAATAAACACGCTCTCTGCAATAACGTTCTAAAGCAAACCAAATACTTATAGGAAAGGAATAAACAGTAAAGCTAGTTATCAGAAATGAACAGCAAAGCTATTTAATGGAAATGAACATCAAATTCTAAACAACAAAGCTTTATATCTGAGAAGCATAACAATACAAGTTACAGAGGAATAAATAATCTTGTTATGTTGGAAAGGAATAGCAACGCAATTCACTCACAACTAATGCAACAAACTGATTTCATAAAACATTGAAACAGTAAGCTATAACACATGGAAACTGTGAAGCAATGCGATTTAAAGGAAATGAGAACTAAAGCAAACCATCACACGACTGTAATTGGAAAGTAATGGTACAGATAGCAAGTGGATCCACCAGGGCCAGGCCCTTAGCCGCTAGTGAAGCACTGCCGAACTACTCTAGTATCAAATAATGGAACAACAACCGGATTATATATTAATCATATGTAACAGAGTTTATAAGCAATCACACTCTATTTTAACTAATGAGAGTCGATGAGCAATCGTGAAAATACAACAGAAATCTCAATAATCGTAATACACTCCTTGATTTCTACAAGCGTTGTTCCTTTTATAATAGCCATCGGACGAAACAAGAAATACGTATGCTGCTTGCAGAAACCCCCCGCATCGCATCCCGAGGATTCGCTCTATCTTCATCTTCACTTCTATCTTCGGTTATCGTTTTGTCTTCTTGCGCTGATGCCGCGCTGTTCATTTCTTTACTTTGACTGTGTGCTCCGATCTCAACCTTCTTGTCTGGGTATTGCCTTTTGTTGAAGGGACAACAGTTATTTCTGCTTTGTCTTTTTCTCTCGAATGGTGGCTTCCCACTTCATCTATTTTCTGCATATAAGAAAAGACAATCTTTAATCAATTTTCAACAATCACTAATCTCCTTAATTTTATTATAATTCTTCAATATATTACCATTCTAGAATATAAAGGAGTTATGATTAAAGGAAAAAGATAAAGAAATACATGTCAAATTCATACCTTTTCCAATGCTCAACAACCATCATCATGGGAATTCAGGAAACACATCTAATAAACCTTTCTTTAAGTTAGATGTCAAATTTGATCTTCCCATGTATAATGGTGAAAGTAATGTAGATAAGCTTAACAACTGGATTACGCAGATTGAACTCTACTGCAGGATTCAACTGATTGTGGAGGACGAGGCAAAGATCCAATTGGATTCTCTTTGACTGAATGACACCGCTCTTATCTGGTGGGAGAGAAAATTGCAAGGCAATAATAATTTGGGTAACCTTCTTTCCTCATGGTCAAATTTTATTGCTGCACTAAAATATCAATTCTATCCCCTGGGTTATAAAGAAAAAGCCTTAATGGAGTGGCAGTACCTAAGGCAACGCAAAGGCCAAAGCATGCAAAGCTTTACCGAGGAATTTAGAAAACAAGCACTAGGTTTGGGCATTTCATTAGATTCACCTGAAGTGGTAACTAAGTATATTGGGTCATTACATAGTTACATTAGACATTCATTGTTAATGTTTGAACCTACTCATATTGACTCGGCTAGTGTAAAGGCCATTCACCTTGAAAATAGGGGCATAAATGACAAAGATGATCATTCAAAGAAACCACCTTTCAAACCTTCAAATGGAAAATTCAAGGGGAAAGGAAAGGGAAAGGAAAATAAAACTGCATCAAAAAAGAAAGATGAAGGAGAAAAGCCTTATTGCACTCATTGCAAAAATGAAGGTCATGATGACAATCATTTTTGGAAGTTGTACCCGGAAAATAAGCCAAAGAGGTATGGTGGAAAGGGTAAGCAAAAGACGGTAGAAACCACACAACAAGACCTTAGATTTGAATATGGCGATGAGGCATTAATCCCAACAACAGGCACAAAAGGTACTCTTTCTCTTCATGTTAATTCTAAATCGCATGAAAGCACTAGTTCAACAGATGAGCCTCTTCCTAATGAACTAAAGAAAAATTGAGTTGATTCATATTAGAGTTGTCATAAATCATACAAAAGTAGAATCTCTATTTGATTCAGGCTCTCAGAAAAATTTAATCTCAGAATCCTTGGTTAAAAAGTTAGGCTTAGAAGTTAAACCTCATCTGAAACCTTATCCGCTTGGATGGATACATGACAAAGTAAAATTAAATGTAACCAAGGAATGTAAGTTTAAATTTGTAATTTCTTCTAAACTAGTGGATGAAGTAGAACTGGATGTCATGCCATTGGATATATGTGGTATTGTGTTAGGGGGTCCCTAGATTTATGACACGAAAGCAGTTTTCTTTCCACATGAAAATAAATACCAAATCACAAAAGATGGGGTAGAATATATTGTAAGAGCTCATCAAACCAAGGTCAATGCTAGTCTTGTAAGTGCAGGACATATGAAGAGATTAGTGAATTCTAGCAAGGGGTGTTTTCTCATGGTCATGAGAGCAAAAGATGCAGAAACATCTGACACTTTCCGAGGATGTGATCCATCTCATAAAAAGGAATTACATGAATTTATTTCTAACTATGATGAGTTGTTTCAGGAACCCAAAGGATTGCCTCCAAAATGAGAAATCCAACATGAGATCCATTTGTAGCATGATGCTCCATTGCCAAACATTGGTATGTACAGGATGTCGTCTATCGAGATGGAGGAGATCAAAAAGTAGGTACAATAATTATTGGACCAAGGGGTCATCCGGCCAAGTACTTCTCTATGCGGCTCGCCGATCATGTTAGTGCCTAAGAAATATGGCACATGGAGGATGTGTGTGGATTATTAGACACTAAACAAAATCACAGTGAAAAGCTGATACCTTCTCCCTTGCATTGATGTTTTTTTAGATAAATTAAAGAATGCTATCTATTTCACCAAATTGGATTTGCGTAGTGGTTATCACCAGGTCAAAATTGCAGTGCATGACATGTGGAAAACTGCCTTCAAGACGAAACAAGGGTTTCTCAAATGGATGGTGATGCCATTTGGACTGTGCAAAGCTCCAACTACATTCATGAGGGTCATGAATGATATTTTTAGGCCTTTCATTGATGAATTTGTCCTTGTATATTTAGATGATATTCTTGTCTTTAGTAGAACTTGGGATGAACATGTATGCCATGTAAAGAAAGTGCTTGATGTATTAAAAAGGGAATAATTGTATGTAAAATTTTCAAAGTGTGAGTTTGGGAAAACCTCTTTGAATTACCTAGGTCATATTGTCGGTAATGGTCAATTAAAAATACACCCCTCCAAAGTTTAGGTGATTGTAAAATGGCCTAAGCCTACCAATGTAATAGAGGTTCGCAATTTTCTAGGTGAAGTACAATACTGAAGGAAATTCATTGCCAACTTCTTCGTTATTGCGTCATCCTTAAACACACTTAAATTACAAGAAGTCGTTCGAAGCACTGAAAGGGAAAATTAGCACCGCAACAGTCTTGGCTTTACTCGATCTCTAGCAGTCTTTTGAGATCGAAACCGATGCCAGTGGGTACGCCATGGGGGCTGTATTGTTGAGAAAAATAAGTCGATATGTTACCATTCAAATAATTTCTCCTAGGCTGTCATCAATTACCCTACTTACAACAAGGAACTGTATGCCTTGGTCCAAAGTGTGAAAAAGTGGAAACACTACCTGATCGGCAAGGAAACCATTATCCATACATATCACCAGCCCTTGCAATAACTTCAGTCACAGACCAAGCTACAACAGGCTCGTCATTTCAGGTGGATGGTTTTTCTATAGAAGTTTCATCTGGTAATAAAGTATAAGAAGGGAACTAGCAACAAAGTAGCAGATATGCTAGACTCTTCCCCTCCTATTGCTGCTTCTATTATTTTGCATAATGCTTCGTTGTCTTTCGAAAGCTATGTTGGAAAATACGCTAACGATGATGAATTTAAAGCAATATATGCAAAAATAACTCATGGATCATAGGTGGACAACTATCATTTGCAAGGGAAGTTGTTGTATCACCTTGGCAAATTGTGCATACCCATAGCAGAAAGGGTACATGTAATTCGAGAGGCGCACACCTCTCTTGTATCAGGTCACTTTGGTGTCAAAAAACCTTATGTCATTTACAAAGGTTTTACTTTTGGCCTAATATGAAAAACATTGTAACCCGATTTGTAAAGGGATGTGTGATGTGTTCTGTTTCAAAGCCCTCTAATAGAAAACTTTGGCTCTACACACCACTCCATATTCTGGGTCGTCCATGGCAAAGTGTGTCAATGGACTATGTAGGAGGTTTTCCTATGTCTATAAATGGTCACGGCTATTTGTATGTTGTCGTAGATCGTTTTAGTAAAATGTGCATATTAATTCCTTGTAAAAAGTAGGTCACTGCTGAGCAGACTTCTTATCTTTTCTTTCAGTTTGTTTGGGTCCACTTTGGGTTTCCCACATCGATTGTGTTAGATCGAGACTCTCAATTCCTTGGAGAGTTTGGATCAACTTGTGGCGACTGATGGACACCAAGTTGAAGAGAAGTACAAAATTCCATCCACAAACCGACAGACAGACAGAGGTCGTCAACTGTACCATGGTACGCTTGTTGCGGGGCTATTGGATCAAACATCCCAAGTTGTTGGATGAGCATCTTCCGTATGTGCAACATGCCTACAACTGAGCAGTGCATTCTTCTATGCAACGCTCACCATTTGAGACATGTTTTGGTTACCTACCAAAGGACCCTTTTGACATGATATTTGGAAGGGATGAAGATGCCAATGGACATGATGATAGGGAAAAAACACAATGGTTCATTCAACAGATACTGACCATTCACCAATCAGTGCAGGAGCAGTTGGAAAAGAGTCAGGCTTGATATAAGACCCAACATGATAAGCACCGAGTTGACCACCGGTTTCAGGTTGGTGACAAGGTGTGGTTCCACATCAACAAGGATCGAATGAAGGGGGAAGGCAAGCAATTACAGCCAATACGGTATGGTCCATTTACCATATTGGAGAATATTGGGAATAACACTTTCCGACTCGATTTTCCTGTATACATGAAAATGTGATCGATCGTGAATGTCGAGAATCTGAAGCTTTATGAACCGCCATTGATTATGGACACCAACGAGTTAGGATCAGTGCCTATAGTGGATGACTTTGCACCAGATTATCTTGATGAATTTCCAGAAGACATCATTCTCGATCGAAGGACCAAGACTTCACAATGGGGAGATGTGGAATATCTCCATGTTTTTTTCAAAGGGATGCACTCAAGTAAAGCTAAGTGGATGGAAAAAGAGAAGGTGAGGGAGCAATTCCATCACTTTCCTGTTGATTGATAAGGCTTTTTGTGGTCCAAAATCTCTTTAGTGGGGAGGAATGATCTAGGAGGATCGTATAGGTCCAAGTACAAGTGGCTTAGGTACAAAGGCTCAAAAATCAAAGTGTCAGAAATGTGGCAAAATTAGTGTCAAGTTGAAGATATCGTCTTTTTGATTCCAATGGCGCAAATGACACTCAATTTCGAGTCCGTATGGAGGAGTTAGAAGTAGTCAAAGTTTATGGGTTGACTTGGTGATGTGGCAGCTTAAGGAGGCAACAAATTTGCAGAAATCCGGCCACTGGATTCCAGCCAAATCCGGCTAGATTCCAGGCGAATTTGTGGGACATTTATTTTGACTCCAGTCAAATTCTAGAAGTTTTAAAAAGGGTAGGTTGTTATTATAAAATGAAAAAAAAAATATAAAAAAATGGTAGGGCAGGCCATGACCCCTGCCCTACCCTAACGGATCAATCGAAATAGTATTAAACATATTGGTGGGCCAACGACCATGACCCCACCGCCCACCATACATATATATTAAACAAACAATGCGGGTGGGGCGTAGGCTGTCAACCCCACCGCCCACCCATCCCATACCACATGGTGGATTGTAATATGGGTGGGCTGCCTAATGCGGGTCCAACCCCCCGACCATCTCTTAATGATGCCCTCATTTAAAACTAATGCAATGGGTATTAAAACCACTAATGCATTTTTATGGAGGGGGTAGGGTTTGACCGCCCGACCCCCTCCCTCATACTTTGGATCTCAACCACCATGCCAAGCGGACTTCTTGGGGAGTCTGACCATATTATGCTATATAAACTTGCATTTCAGAATTGCTCCCAGGCACACCTGGAGAGGCATGCTTACCAAGACAGAGTGGAACCATGAGAGCCTTGTAGGAGCGGAGCGGAACCATGAATTGAGCTCATTTCCAGAGGGCCCAGATTTGTCCGACATCAGAATCAGGAAATTTTTATATGGATTTTGTACCTCTTGATGACACGAATCCAACGATGTTGGCCATTTCTTCATCAAAGGTCTCTAATTTTTGGTCACTTTAAGCTATGGAGGTATAAGGGTGTAATTTTGCATTGATGCTTGTACTTTCATTTTATTTACCACTTAGTGAAAGAGGGCCTCCCCACTGATTGAGCAGGGCCCAGATACATAGTCCCTCCTGGACAAACTCCATTATCAAATTCTTGTTTTCTTGCATGATTTTATGTGCCTCTCTTCTTATGTTCATGCCTTTTAATTTTCATGGTTAAGATGCAATTTTACATGTATTTCTTTATTCCATATCAAAGCTAAAGATATTGGATGAGGGAGGATATTATAGTGGATGCCTAAAGGGTTGAAAAAATTGTAGAAAAGATCAAGAAAATCCATATACAATTACAAGATATATTTCAAAAGTCACAATAAAAATACAAGGCTAGACATTATTAACATAGAACAGAGGAGTCATTCAAGGCAGGAGACAAAGTATGGTTACAATTGAACAAGAATAGGCTACAAGATCTTGGTAAGGAAATAAAGGCTCTGTGATATGGTCCCTTTGAGATACTAAAAAATGTGGGAGATAACGCTTATAGACTCATACTACCCCTGTACATGCACATTTACTTAGTTGTGAATGTAGACAATCTGAAGCTCTATGAGCCTTATATGTTAGATAAACAATAGGAATAAGTCCTAACTTCTGTGGAGGATTTCAAAATAGATACTTAAGAAGAGATGGAAAATGGTATAATTTTGTAAAAGAGGCCCAAAACTACAAGCCAAGGGCAACATGACCTTTGGAAAATTGGGTTGAAAGGACAACTTCCAGGAAAAGATAAATGGTACACCAGAGAAAAGGTGGAGGAAACATTTCCCCACCTCATTTAGTAGAAGATTTTTGGGACCAAAATAGTCCCCAAATGAGGAGGTGTGATTTGGATTGGATCATT
Source organism: Pinus albicaulis (assembly GCA_034641835.2). Taxonomy (NCBI): domain Eukaryota; kingdom Viridiplantae; phylum Streptophyta; class Pinopsida; order Pinales; family Pinaceae; genus Pinus; species Pinus albicaulis. The sequence continues at coordinate 1,227,921,309 of CM076580.1, forward strand.
ATATCATTTCTCACCCATGTCAATGCTTTCATAGTGGAAAAAGTGGGGGAATCAACTCATAGGACCATTTTTACTAGCAGGACCTAGTTTAGAAAATTGGTTTGAAACCTTTCGAGATAATTTTGAGGCATCAAACAATGTTTTTGGGGGTAAAATTTTGACACTTTAGATTCACACCATTTTTCATATTTTACACACATATACCTTTCCAATGACACGATAATTACCTCAAACTAAGTCCATATGCAAAATTTATACCACTCAAAATTTGACCTTCTTGTTTTCACCACCATAATTCGAGAGGATGCCTCGTCAGAACCCATTACTAATCAAAAAGGGATGGACACATGATAATGATGAACAAGACTCCAGAAGAGTCCATATTTTAACTCTGGTTATGTATTGAGGGAGAAAAACCTAACTACTGAGTAGTTTTTAGGCGTGATATGAGATCATAGCTCCTCTTGCATCACACCTTTGACATCCTATAAGATTATCAAAAGACATCCTATGAAATGGATGGAGAGAATGAAGGGACTGTTGAAGTCGACATTAGATATGAATAGAGATCTATAGTGGAAGGAGGCAAGGAGATCGATGGGGCTTAGGAGAGAACCTGATTCATTCCTAATAACAAAAGAACTCAAAGGGGGAGGCACTAAGGGAGGAAGGACAATGCATGGGGCCAAATCAGACACAAAGACACAAATATCAATATGATCCATACAAGGAGTCAAAATCATACTTGTAAGAACTAAAGCCTTGTTGTGTGCACTAGGAATTGCCATTAGAGATGGAACCAAGGTTTTCGAAGCTCGACTAATATTCTTTCAAACCCACACCTTCTTAGCTGGATTAAACTAGAGTAGATTTTGCTCACGCTAATCTACAATATGTCCACATTGTCTAGAGACATAACACCTTGAGGGAACACTCCAATAATACACCAGTTGATTCCAAGTTTTTCCTTTGAAAAGTAGCTCAACCTCCTCAACCAAACCTTCGTAGAAATCCACTTCGATTTGAAGCTAAGTGCAACATCAACCAAGCTTCATTAGGAATCCATATTCTATACAAATAAACCGATCTATTTGATTACCTACAACTGCCAAAATATCTTGTGAATAGAACTAAATTCCCCTACACCCTTATATTTATATAATTTTTTGTTATTAATTTTATTATTTATTAAATTTTAAATTTAATTTATTAATATTATTAACATAATACTTATAATTTAATTAAAATTAAATTATATATATGGTGATACTATGAATAAATAATTTAAATATATTGTTAAGATGATACATTACTTTCCACGATGGGGGTGTCCTAATCGCTTGCCGAAAATAGAGCTCACTGTTTCTTAGGAGGCACAACTAACCAAATCAAAAATACCAACATGGCTTTAGGACACACATGTTTTCCTCCCACACCAAATCTCTTGGTTGCTCTTGATAATCGAACTGGGCCCTCTCCCCACCCTTGCATGGCAACCGCGTGACGGGTACATATTCTCGATACAGGGGCTAATCAGGTTAGAGTCACTCCTATTAAATGCATATACCTCATGAAATGTGTGTTCATATTCCTCAGGATCATCACTTTGATCATTTATTGTTCTCCTGTGAATATGGAAACCTCTTCCCATGGAAAATTGGTCATGGCAAGAAATCTAACTGATAGGGGAATTAAACTCATTAATGAGGTAATCATGCACCTTTGTATTGGTATTTTGAGCCTTTCTTTTACCTGGGACACTTGGTCATTTTGTGTGTAGGTCATTGGTTTCTCTCCCTCACTCGTACCAGACCTCCCATGCTCAAAGTCTGTTATAAAATACCTACGTTGTTTGTAGGGTGGTGGAACTCAAGAGAAAATCTCGTCAACAAAATTGCAACTCATCATATTTTGAAATGGGTGTATACTAATGAATGGTGGTTGAAGCCATGGTTCGTGGCACTCTTTTAAAGTCATCTACCACCCTACTGAGCTCTCCCTATTTTATATAGACCCTGTTGTTGTTTTCATTTTTGGTCACAATCGTGCTTCTTCATCCAATCTAGTAGACATTGCTGTTGTTATCATCGTTGGTTATGCTAGTGCTTAAACACTCTTAGTGGTAGTCCTTGTGGTAACTATATTCGTCGTTCAGACTGATGCTTGAGTATCCAGGGTGGTCATTCCTTTCAATGTTCTTTGTGTTGTTTCTGCATAATACATGTTTAGCCTGTCTTTTTTGTTGGTGGTCGTATTGTCTCGGACTTCCCTGCAAAGCTCGAACCTAATGGCCGAAGTATCCTTCAACTTCCCAGTGCTTGTCTACAGGGTATGAAATTCAGGAACGTTTTTTATTGGGTTCTAGAAAAAATTCTAGTCTCTCTCAGCCCTCATACACTCATAAAATCATAAAGTTTTGGAAATTACATGAGGTGGTGTCGCAAAATCTATCCTCAACTCTTTGAACTTGTACTTTACATCCTTACTTAGTAGTCAAATACTGTTGCATCGCCCAATTAGAATTATACCCCCACTGTCATATTGATAGGGTTTCTTCCTCTGTGTTAGTATTTGTGGTGAGGTATCTTGCTTGCAGATTATATATGGTGTTGCGATAACGACTACTCGCCTGAGGGGGTGGAGTGATAGGTGCATCTTTGTCCAGACACCAAAGATTGTTTGGCTAGGAATCCATGGAAAATTTATTTGAGGCAACCCCTTTGGAGGTTAGGAAAGAAATATTGAAGCTGGAAAATAAGTAATTTAGATATCATCAGTAATTTTTAGATTCTAAGATAAGTAGAGGCAACCTCAAATGGGTACCGAATCCTTGAAAATTTAGAAAAAGAAGAATCCATTTTCTTCATTCCATCACTCACCATTTCCAAATGGAGACACTACTTAGCATTGTTATCTGTGATAAGCAGGTTGATAACTACAAATTCTTCATAGGTCGGGAAGAACTTAAGCGTATCATGCGAGACATTATATACAACTTGGAGAACATTGTGGTAAGGCTGACCCAAGTTGAGTGATACGTATCTTCAAATTCAGATATTGAATCTAATGGGCATGAGGAAGAGGATGTAGTCGTTAATGCAGTTCCTCTAAACACTATCAATACCAATTCTGCCTTACCGGAGAACAAATCCCATGCTGTTGGTTCTCCAAGATCATCAATAATTATCCTTGACAAGTTTATGGCTTGCTTAGTTTTTTTGCTTTCCTATATGGTGGCTAGTTTATGTTTGTGATGTAGACATCTCTAGCTTAGCAATATCATGCTATCTTTTTGTAAAGGGTCATTTTGATCAAATTTATGTACCTAAAGAGAGACTGGACCAGAAAAATGACTAACATGGTCATTTTTCTGTATCTAGAGTGAGGAATTTTGTTCAATCTAGTTTAGCCAAAGTTTTGAAAACTTTCCATTATAATACGTTATTGTGCCAAGAGGAGCATTCTCTAAGCCAGTATGGGGGACATGTGTAAGTATGTCTGAAGCTAAAATAAAAACCTAAAGAAAATCTAAAAAATAAAATCTAAATAATGCTGCCTTAAACACTAACTTACATAGCATATAAATAAACAATTAAAAATAAATTTAAACAATATAAATTAAAAATATGAATATTTTTATAAAGAGATATGGTAAATAAATAAAAATATAAATAAACCATAGGTATGGTAAATAATAAAACCTCTTTTTATACTTATTCCCTAAGTATGGTAAAAAAATAAAAATATAAATAAACCAGAGTTATGGTAAATAAATAAAACCTGTTTGTATTCCTTGATGGGATTGTCACTGCTCAGGAACCAATTCATTCTCTTCACTCTCTCAAATCCAAAGGAATGCTTCTTAAGCTTGATTTGGCTAAAGCCTATGATCACCTAAACTGGAAGTATCTACACCAAATTTTACAAGCATTTGGATTCAATGAAAGATGGGTTCAATGGATTCTATATTTTATTACCACCCCTCATTTTTCTATCCTTGTAAATGGGACTCCCTCCAGCTCTTTTAATTTTTCTAGTGGTCTTAGACAGGGAGATCCTATGCCCCCCTTCCTGTTCATCTTAGCCGTTAAAGGGTTGGGAAGTTTTATTAAGCAAAAATTTAGAGATGGAGCCCTAAAAGGCTTGAAGCTCTGGGGACCTCGTCTTACTTTGTCTCATCAACAACTTGTTGGTGACATAATTTTGTTTTGTCAAGCCACCCTTTTGGAATGTAAAGTTATCCTGGAAATCTTGAATTTGTTTATGGCAAATTTTGGTACTCTCATAGATAATGACAAATCAAATGTTTTTTTCTTTAACACTACCCCCCAATCTAAAAGGTTCCTCGATCGGACCTTAGGGTTTACCATGGGGACTCTTCCAAAAAAATATCTCAGAATGCCCTTATCTGAAAACTCCCTTAAAACTAGTGGCTGGAAAGCCCTTATAACTTGTATTCAAAAACATATGATGAATTGGTCCTTTAGGGCATTAAATACTCATAGTCGAGTCATCCTTTTGAGATCTGTCCTTCAAGCTATACCTATATATCAACTTTCTGGCATGGTAGCCCCAAAGACAACCTGTGCTGACATGGTCAGTATGTTCAAGAAATTTATCTGGCAAGGGGCTCAGGAGAAGAGGAAATGGGCACTTCTATCATGGGAGAAACTCACACTTCCTAAAAGTAAAGGAGGTTTAGGTCTCCGGGATTCGTTCACCCTTAATCATGTAATGGGGGAAAAATTGTGGTGGCGATGGTTGCAAGGAGGCTCAGCTCTATGGGAACGCATATGGGAAAGGAAATATGATATTCCTCAGACAGCAAGAGAATGTATTCACTGGCCTAATATACAGATGGGGTCAGGTATTTGGAACCTTGCAGTAGCTAACAGACATTTGGTTAGGGTTCACAGTTTCTGGGATATTAGAGAGGGGAATGTTGCCAACTTTTGGGAGGACTACTGGCAATAGAGGGAAAAAATCTTTACAAGACTGGATTTGGCAGAAATATTTATGTTTAGTCATCACCTTCAAATCAAGGAAGTGAGAAATTACTGGGATGATCAAAATGATCACTTCTGGAAGAGATGGAAACAAAACAGTAGTGGCAAGAAGCTCTAGAAACGTAGCAATGGAAATTTTTTGTCAAAGAGCTTCAAACAAGAAAGATACCTATCCAGACAGGAAATGCATACTATGGTGGGGGTATATCCCGAAAGGCATGTTCACAATAAAATAAGCATACCAGCTACAAGCAAATAATGTTGAAATGTTGGAGAATAGACTGTGGAAGAAAATATAGTCCCTTAAGCACTGGCCAAAAATAGAACATTTCTTATGGCTTGTAGGCCATGGATTAATCCTTACCTGGGACTAGTTAAAGAGACGAGGAATGCATGGGCCGTCCTGGTGTGTGATGTGTGTTGAACAAGAGGAAACCCTTGAACATATGCTCAATACATGTCAAGTAGCAGATCAAATGTGGACAAATCTTAATAACTTGTTCCCTCAATCAGATTGAAATAATCAAAGCCTGCATCAAACAATTGAAAATTGGAGAAAGGGAGGGTATCAGAGTCCAGTAGTGAACAGAGCATGGACCTTAGCGGTGGGATTTTTACTGTGGTCCCAGTGGAAAGAGAGGAACAGAAGAATCTTTCAAAATGTAAAGATGAAAAAAAACAAAAATATGGAATATCATTTTAAAAGGAATAAGAGAAACCATCTTATCTGAAAAATGGGCGCGTGAGGACTGGATAGCCCAGGGCTCGGAAGCTAGAGTTATTCAACAGTTAAACCTAAAGGAATAAATGCTTGCACCATCCTCCTGGAAACAAAGAGAAGTAGGCTATGCAATAAGAGATGTTTTTATCTGGCCTCAGCCAAGATTCATCAAACTTAACTATGATGGGGCCTCAAAAGGGAACCTAGGACAGTCAGGAGCTGGAGGTATATTTCGAGATTGTTCAGGGACAGTCTTAAGGATTTTCTCCATTTATCTTGGATATGCAACTAATAATGAAGTCGAACTTACAACAATGAAACTAGGCCTTGAAATTACGCATCAAGAATAGTATAATCATTAGGGCAATTTTGAGGTCTAAAATTGGCCTCCTAAGAAAAATGTACAACAAAAATAAAATTTATAACAACCAATAGGATTCAAGATGATGATGTCAACCATGGGGGATGATTCACCATTTTTTAAATAAAAGGGTAAAAATATTAAAAAATAATAAAATAATAAAACTACTTTTTCAACTCGTATTTTCAACTTATCTCCCAAAAATTTTACTCAAATTTCGAGCGGGAGTACTCGTTGGATGCGAAATTTAATTCCTCATCCAAGGAGTACCCATGTTGCATACTTTCGATGAACTCTACTACACGAAAAATGAGAAATACATAAAAAATGTGATTGTAATCATGTTTTTTTATGTATTTCTCATTTTTCGTGTAGTAGGACCCATCGAAAGTATGCAACATGGGTACTCCTTGGATGGGGAATTAAATTTCGCATCCAATGAGTACTCCCGCTCAAAATTTGAGTAAAAAATTTGGGAGATAAGTTGAAAATATGAGTTGAAAAAGTAGTTTTTCCATTTTTCCCTCTACAATTTGATGATGTCATCAAATCTTATTTGATTTTTTCCACTATTATTTTATAATTTCCTTAGGAGGCCCATTTTAGACCTCAAAATTCCCCTAATGAGAATATAAATTGAGGGAGATTCTGCCATGGCCACTGGAATATTAAGAAAACTTCAACAGGGTAGTAGCTGGGAACATATCAGCAAAATTTTGAGAACAACAAGGCTAGTACAGGAAATTAAACAAATAATGGAAGAAATTGACTATATTGTTCCTCATTACGTCAGAAGAGCAAGCAATAAAGCAGCGGATTGCTTGGAAAATTGGGCCTGCAAAAATGCAGATCAGCTCTTAGATCAACCATGGAGGCAGGAATTGGAACCTGATATGAGTGACATCTGGGGTATAGTGAAACAGGATGGTAACCATGTAGGTCGGGACCAAAATAACCCCTAATCAGGGTGGCTAGTGGTAAGGAGTGGGCCGAGAGGACACAATGGCGAAATGGGAGCACCGCATGGAGAGGTCAAACGACAACGTGGCCACCAAATGCAAAGTGTGGCAGAGAATGGCCGACGAGGTAATGGAGAGGACATTTCCCAAGCGAGATCATAATTATGACATTTAAATCATATGGAAAATAACTGGAAAAGCCAGCGAGGATGTCAGTCTTTCATTGGGGTAAGGGTCGGAGGAATGTCTCGAGGCAAATTAAGAATGATGGCATTGTCACCTTTCTCATAACTTGGCTCTACTGTGAAGAAGCCGACTCCTCCTGCGCGCCCTATGGAAGCCATTTTCGTCGAAGATGGTGGACTGCGTGGGTGGCTCGGTATGTATGACAATTCCACCTTGCTGTGCAAATGAAGCTGGTATTGAAATTTCAAAGCATGCAGATAAAAATTTTAGTGTTTTTAGATTTTCTGTATAAAGGTTTTGCTAAGATTGGTGAAGTCTGTAACATTGGCAGTGTTAGTAAAGCTAGTGGTAGAAGTTGTTAGAGTTCTGTAAGGTCAACAAATTTAACATCTGCTACTCATCCTCTTCATATTAGAAGGCTTGACGAAAATGTCTGTGAGTCTGTATGCATGCAGGTCAATGATGTGAATGTTTGGGAGGTTAGCGTCTGGGAGGGTAGAGTTGCGCTCTCTGGTGAGGGTTCTATGTATGTTCATCAGTTGCTGAATAGGGCCATCAGTGGCTTCGATTCGTGGGGCTTAGAAGTTTCGTGGTTTTGCAGAATTTGTGTTCTGGGTAGGGTTGGAATTCGTCTGTTTTGTTACGGGCCTTGGTTTCTTTGTTTCGATTTTATGCTTCTGCTCTGGGTTGGGGTTGTTGGTGTCATAGATAGAAAGGCTAAGGGGCAAAGCTGGATTTTCAGTATATTACTGAAGGAGCATGGTGCCTCCGACTCCTCTCCATCTGCTGCTTCACCCTGTAATTTCAGTTACCTGAAATTTAATTGTCTATCATTTTGCTGCTCCAGGAGTGTTTGTTTTCTGTCCTGTCAAGATGGTTAAGAAAACTAGAGGAAGAAAGCCCAAAGTAGACAAAGGCAAAGAATCTATCTCAGCCTCGCCAGCCAAGAGAGGTCAGAAGTCAACCAAAGAGCTCATGGAGCCCCTAATTCAGACATTTGCAGAAGACACACCTTGTTCTTTAAAATCTCATATTTATGGATGGGAAACATAAGCTACTAATAAAATGGAGGAAGAGGATGAATTGGTAGCGAAATAAATGCAGAATATGATTGATGATTCAGGGCATACTCGTGGGAGAATATCATTGTTTCAGCACTCAATTAGAACATATTCGCTGGTAAAATGCTTGCTAGTAAAAGCCATAATGTCAATTAAGGAAACAGGGGAGCCAAATTTAGTCTCCACCTTGGCAGAGATCAATAGAAACATTCAGGAAATTAACCCGCGTCAACTGCATCAGTATGCTAGGCTTGGAAGAATGGATAAAGATATAAAAGCCATGCAACAGGTTGAAATACTAGGATCTAGTGTCAAAGATCTGGCCCCGGTGGAGTCAGATGATGACTAGGTGGAGTCATATGATGACTAGAGCTGACAGTTCTAGTTTTTTAGTGGATAGCTTTAATTTTGTTTTCAGTAAATATTACTTATCTATTCTCTATATGTTAATATTAGCAAACATTGATATCAGTTATCTTAAGACTCTGTTTAGGAGATTAAGGAAGTTTATGTTTTGGATGGAGTACAATGCACTCAGATGGCCAACATACCTGGTTTCCTTTGGGCAGGTTGAGGTCTAATTTTTGTATCTATTATGCTCGCTTTTTATATTAATAGAAAATAGTAAGGAACTACTAAGCTTACCAAAAATTTTTTTTTTTTTTTTTGTATATTTACTCCATATATCTCTTTATATTTACAAAAACTCAAAAAAGAGGTTTTATTTAGGTGAAGCCTATGGGCCAAGTACCATTTATAAAAGAGGTATAAAGAGGTAAGGTAAATAAATAAAAATATATCAAATAGGATTATAAATCATCATCTAATTATATATGAAGCCTATGGGCCAAATACCATGGACCAAATTATTATTAATACCATGGAAGAAAAAACATTATTAACCCTAACATTAATATTAAAATATTATAATAATAATTATTATTATTAAATCTAATATTCATTTTAATATATTATTAAATTTATTAACTTTAGACTAATACAATTTTTTTTTTTAATATTATAATATATATATGAGAGGGAAGAACAAAGAAGGTGGAGAAATAAGGGGAGTAACAAGGGAGAGATTGAGATAAATTGAAGGAGAGAGGAGAGGAGGAATGAAGAGAGAGAGGTAGAGGAGGAATGAAGTGAGAGAGGTAGAGAAGCATACGAGAGGGAGAGATAAAGATAGAGGTGGGTGGGAGGGGGAGGAGGGGAGAGAGAGAGAGAGAGGTATGAGAGAAAGGGAGAGAGAGGAAGGATGAGAGGAGGAGCAGAGAGGGAGGGATAAATATATGGAGTTGGAGGGGGAGAGAGGGAGGGAAGAAGAAAGACATAGAGAGTGAGAAATGGAGAGAGAGTGTGTATGTTTAGGGGTGAGATAAAGAGACATAGAAGGAGTGATGGAGACAAGGGGGAGAGAAGAAGAGAGAAGAAGAAATGGAGGGATATAGTAACATAGTTGGAGAGAGATAGAGTGATGGGGGAAGAGAGAGAGAGATGGGGGAATATAGAGGGAGATAGGAGAGAAAGGGAGAGAGAGGAACAAAAGGAGATAGGACTTGAGAGAGAGGAGGAGAGAGGGATGGATAGATTGATGGAGCCGGAGGGGGAGAGAGGGAGGGAAGAAGAAAGACTCGGAGATTGAGAAGTGGAGAGAGAGAGGGAGTGACAAGGGAGATATAGAGAGAAGGGGGAGAGAAGGAGAGAGAGAGGCATATAGTAACAAAGTTGGAAGGTGAAGAGAGAGAGAGAGAGAGAGAGAGAGTGGAGAGAGGTAGGGAAAGAGAGATGGAGATGAAAGGGGAGAGTGAGGGGGGCAAGAAGAAAGACATATGTAGTGAAATGTGGAGAGAGAGAGAGAGAGAGGGAGTTATAAGGAAGATGGAGAGAGAGGGAGAGAGGATAGCAGGAGAGAAGAGAGATAGAAGTGGGGGAGAGGGAAGGAAGAGAGAGAGAGAGAGAGAGAGAGAGAGAGAGGAGAAGGGAGTGATATATAGATATATAAGAGAAAGAGAGTGTGTGTTTTGGGGTTGAGATAGAGAGACAAAGGGATATAGAGATATAGATGGAAGGTGAAGAGAAAGAAGTGATAGATGGAGACAGGGAGGAAGGGACAAAGATATTGATAGATATGGAGCGCGTGTGTTTGGGGGGGGTGAGATAAAGAGACAAAGAAGGAGAGATGGAGGGACATATAGATATATATGGAGGAGGGAGAGAGGAAAGAAGATTTCTTGCAATAGATGCACTGACTTCAGTGTAGATGGTGATTTCTTATCCTATTTGATTGCTTGCACTAGACACATTGATTTTAGTGTAGATGTTTATTTCTAATGATATTTGATTACTTGCACTAGATGCATTGATTTCAATGTAGATGATTTCTAATCCTATTTGATTGCTTGCACTAAATGCATTAATTTCAATGTACATGGTGATTTCTAATCCTATTTGATTGCATGCACTAAATTCATTAATTTCAATGTAGATGTTGATTTCTAATTATATTTGATTTCTTACACTAGATTCATTGATTTCAATATAGATGATTTCTAATCCTATTTGATTGCTTGCACTAAATGCATTGATTTCAGTGTAGATGGTGATTTATAATCCTATTTGATTGCTTGCACTAGATGCGTTGATTCCAGTGTAGATGTAGGTTTCTAATCCTATTTGATTTCTTGCATTAGATGCATTGATTTCAGTGTATATGTTGATTTTTGATTTGATGTATAATGGTACATTAATTTTAAATTCATTGGATTAATAATGTGCATTGATTTCACTAAACAATTATTGACAATGTACATTGATTTTTTTGTTATAGTAATTAAACCTATTAATATTGGAGAGCAAGAGAGAGAAGATGTAAACAATGACAACATTTAGAGCTAAATGTCCTTTTCATATAATCGATATAAAAAAGGAGGACAAAACTAACAAGGTGACAATAAGAATAATAGAAGAAAATAGTTTGAGATTGATCACAATGAAGACTATTTGTAATTGACTAGATTCTTATTATTCACCTTTTCTATCATTCAATATTATTACATTGTCACTTTGCTAATCAAATTTAAAATTAAAATGACTTGACATATTTAGCATATTTAAAATGGTTATATTAATATTAGATGTATTTACATATATAATGATAAAATTAATCATATGCTCCTCATATTATCCATAGATATTGAAACCAACTTAGATCAATCTTAACTCCTGATTATCAAGTACCCAGAGGGATCAAATCTCTATAGGTGCACCTCCAAATTCGATCCCTTTTGGTTGATAGATCTAGAGTTAAGATGGATCTAGGCTAGTGTATTCTCCTAAATTATCAATAAAAAAACATAAACATATTTAAAAATAATAATAATACATTACTTAAATTAAATTATATATATTTGAATTTAAATCTACAGATTTTTATACTTCAGGATGCACTTCTTTTAAATAAACCCTTCAACCAGAAAATAAGCATCATTCATTATATCTCCTTATCTTAAAAAGTAATGTTCCCTGAATAAATTTTATAATTTTTTTATCCAAAAATCATAATAAAAACTCTGTCCGGAAAATATTACTATTACTGTCAAAATTTTGACAGATTTTAAAATAGGTCAATTCATCACATTTCCTAGCAGAAAATTGAAAAAAAAAAAAAACATTTTACCAGGCTTACAAAAGACAAATTAAGCATACGTACATGGCAAGAAATGATGGCTTTTCAGTTTGGCCAAGTACTGATTTGAAGATATAGAACACTGCAAATGGAAAGATATGCCTGTCTATGCCGAGTTATTCCAATTCCATTTCTTAAACTTCACAACAAAGTGGATCCTAGTTTTTGCTTCCGGTCGAAATCGGGTATCAACATTCAACAAGGGGCAGGAATAAAATCTAATTTCGTTTTAGCTTTCACAAAACAGGGATAACTTAAAACCTACATAAAATCAAGTTCTCTCCCTCTTTCATTTTCTCTGCTGTTCACTGTTGAAAGATTTTCCATCGTCCAAAGCTTTTGTTTAGAAAGATCGATCAGTGAGCTTGGGTAATTTCCAATATACATATTTCAAAAAGAAATAATTAGCTGTGAGGGTTAATTTAATTGGTGAGTTTTTGCTTGTTAATTAGTTAGTTCACCTGTGAGGGTTAGTTGAATTGGTGAATTTTTGTTTGTTAATTAGTCTAGTTTTATTAAAGTTGCTGAAGCATCTGATTATTAAAAAGTAATGTGACTTAATTACTGAGAGGTGACTTGGTCAATTTTAAATCAAATCATAAATCCCATAATAATGCCTCCTTATTCGTTAATGGTCTTTCCGCTGGGCAAGAGTTCCAATTCAATACCCATTCTGTAATTTTCTCAAATTAGCTTTTGCCAGTTATGATTTGTTGAAGCCTGAATCTCAATTGGCTGGACTGCAGGAAGAGGTAGAGATCAAGATAATGAACGTGATAATCCCGCTGTTGGGAACAACCGCCGCTGCAGCAGCTGCATACTTCGCCTACAATAAGGTGTCGAGGGATCACATTTTAGATTACCAGTACAAGAAAATAGGGGATGCAGCTGCAAGACTTTCGGTGACCTCCCAACATGATGTTGTCACGGTTCTGGTTCTTGGATTTCAGAATCATGGTCGGAGTTCCTTTGTGAATACTATGTTCAGGGTGCTTTACAAGGAGGAAGGTCCGCTGAAAATGAGAGCAGAGACAGGGCCAGGGCCAGGGCCAGGGTCTGCCACCAAAACTGGTGTTACTCATGCGCTGAGAGTGCTTAAAGTGAAGAATAAGCTTAAGAAATTATACCCAAAATATTTGATGAATGTTATCGATACTCCATGTTTCTCAACCCCCTCTGATATTGATGATAATGCAATCAGAAACGTTTTAAGAGGTCGAGATACAGGAATTGAAAAGAGTTCATCAAAATTAAGCGATTCTCCGAAGCTGAGGAGCGGTCGAACAGTGCCTGAGTGTGTGATATTGGTGATGAAAGCAGAGGAATGCCACAGGGAAGGGCCTGCTTGGGATCGAATCCCAGGTTTGGTGAGAATTATACGCGAGGAAGGTACTCGGACCTCCCCCTCTCTTGTTTATTTTGGTTATTGGGTTGCAAATAGTGTTTTCTGGAAAATCTTAGTAACCATTTTCGTCCGTATTTTTTTGGTAGTGTGGGTTTTGAGATGATATCATGTCAAATTTATGGTATGAGAAACTGTTTTAATTATGGCTAGATTTTTTATTACTAGTGTCTTAACAACACACTCTTTCACCCTCCAACCAAACTCTGTTTAATATCACTCTCTTCCGCGTCCAACCAAATCCTGTGGACTTGTTAGATTGTATTTTTAATAGACTTTCTTTTTCTTGTATTTTTTTTGGGTTATTAGATTATCAATAGTTTGATTTTCTAATTATGTTTTGAAATTTTTAGTAACAATTTTTTGGTTAGATTGTATTTTTACTCGACTTCTTTCTTGTTTTTTTTGGATAGATTGTATTTTTACTGGACTTTCCCTTTCATGTTTTTTTTTTGGGTTATTAGGTTATGGATAGTGTTTTCTAATTATTTTATGTTTTGAATTTTTTAGTAACAAATTTTGGTTAGATTGTGTTTTTACTAGGAACTCCTTTCTTTTGTTTTTTTGTTATTAGGTTATAAATAGTGTTTTCTAATTATTTTATGTTTCGAAATTTTCAGTAACAATTTTTGGTTAGATTATACTTTTTGTTATTTTTTAAACATGTTAGTGTCTTGAAAATCCTCTAGAGCATTTAGCTTGTGCAAAACTCACTTTTTTTTTTTTTTGTTATTAGTTTAGAAATAGTCTCCTCTAACTATTGGATGTTTTGAAATATTTGGCAACAATTTTTTGTTAGATGATTTTTTTGTTATTTAAATTCACTTTTAAATGAAAATCCACCATAGCATTTAGATTGTGCAAAGTTCACAATATATTTTTTGGGTTATTAGTTTAGAATTGAACTTTTTTAATTATTTTGTGTTTTGAGATATTTATCAACAATTTTTAGTTATATGATGTTTTTTGTTATTTAAAATTCACTTTTAAATGTATAAATAGATTCATCCTCTTGAAAATACCCAGAAGCATTTAGATAGTTTAACAATTTTTGGTTAGATTTTACTTCTTTTTATTATTCAAAATTAGTTTTTAAACGAATCGGTCTCTTGAAAATCCTCTAGAACATTTAGATTGTGCAAATTTCACAATTTTTTTTTTGTTATAGTTTAGAAATGGTCTCCTCTAATTATTGGATGTTTTGAAATATTCAACAATAATTTTTAGTTAGTTGATGTTTTTTGTTATTTAAATTTCACTTTTAAATGAAAATCCACTAGAACATTTAGATTGTGCAAAGTTCACAATATTTTTTTGGGTTATTAGTTCAGAAATGATCTTCTCTAATTATTCTATGTTTTGAAATATTTATCAACAATTTTTAGTTAGATTATGTTTTGTGTTTTTTAAAATTCACTTTTAAGAGTATAAATCCATTAGTCCTTTGAAAAACACCTGGAGCATTTAGATTGTGTAAAGTTCACAATTTCTTTTGGGTTATTAGTTTAGAAATGAACTCCTCTAATTATTCTATGTTTTGAATTATTTGGCAACATTTTTTAGTTATATGATCCTATTTGTTATTTAAAATTTACTTTTAAATGTATAAATGGATTAGTCTCTTGAAAATCAGGAGCATTTAGATTGTATAAAGTTCACAATTTTTTTAGGTTATTAGTTTAGAAATGACCTTTTCTAATTATTCTATGTTTTGAAATATTTCAATTTTTAGTTAGATGATGTTTTTTGTTATTTAAAATTCACTTTTAAATGTATAAATTGATTCAGTCCATTGAAATGTTTTTTGGGTTATTAATTTATAAATGAATTCTTCTAATTATTCTATGTTTTCAAATATTTAGCAACAATTTTCAGTTAGATGATTTTTTTGTTATTTAAAATTTACATTTAAATGTATAAATAGATTCACCTTCTTGAAAATCTTTTAGAATATTTAGATTGTGCAAAGTTAACTGATCAAATTTGTAATTCCAACAATTTTTTACTTAATTGTTGATAAATTTGATCAGAAAATATATCCAAAAATTTCTAAAGCCTGAAACAATTAAACTAAAGCTAAAGAATTTAGAAATTTCTTAAATAAAATCCATATAATAATTTTGGTAATTCCTATAATTAAATTTGTTAAAGTTATATAGAAAATTTATATTTCAAAGATAATCGATTGGATTAGAATTCTATGAATTTCCAAACTAAGATGAATATATATTTTCGATTAATATGGAATTTACTTTAATTAAAATTTCAAATTTTATGAGAAGAGTAAAAGATGAAAGCTCATTGAAACTGTCCAAAAGATGCCCACTAGCAATTCTAGCAATTCTATTAACATCTTCTGACAGTTGAACAAATTGTTTTTCTTTATGTCCAATGAACTAACCTCATCCTTATAAATATAGGCTGCTTATAATCAAAACGAATTAATCTGCTTGTACTCAAAACGAATTGATTGAAGAGTAAAGAAATGAAAATTCCCTATCTCCACTCATACTCAAAACGAATTGGTTGAGAGCGAATTTTGTTGTTCTCATAAATGAAATAATGCTCTTCCTATGAAAACGAAAAAAATTCCTGTTGTATGGATATATTCGTGAGTTGAAAAAAAATGGAATTATTCCTTAAGTTGAAAAGAAATTTTATCGCTCTCATAGGTGAAATAATATCTGATTTGTTTATATTTTTCAAAAGCAAGCTGACCTTTGATAAAAATGATACTAAGGAAATTGATGTTTGGCAGGGCTTCAATTTGTGGTGGTACTAACTCACAAGAAAGAAGCGCAGAAGGCCACCATAGACCTGCGGGAATTGACAAGAAGGGTTGCTATGATAACCGGGACAGACTTTGTTCGTTGTATAGAAAATTATGTTGTTGGTCACGGAGATGGGGAGAATAGTTCGTATGTGAGCAACAATTTCGACACTCACAACCAAACACTGAGCATAGTGAGGCAGTGCTTTGAATATGTGAGACAACGCCGCCAGATGATGTCAGGAAACGTAAAAAAATGCTACGGAACAGCGGATGATGCCTCAGCTACGGACTAACTAAATGTAGCTAGATACTGGTACGAGTTTGTTAGATGAGGGATTCTGATATTTTGCGACATGCTCTGAATATTTAGTGCAAATTCGGAGCATGTGTACGTTATCCCTTTGGATTTATCAATGAAAGGAAGAGGACTAAAATATCGTGAGAGAGTTTTTATCTGTAATGATTTATGGGTTTAGAATGGACCCCTTTCATATTATATAATTTTCTGCATGAGGATCTTGCAATTCTAGCTAAGCTGAGATGACTCAACCATGCCAATGGCTATCTCAACCTACATGATTATGTGTTTAGATTTTTCCATTATTTTATGGAAGTGTGGGTGGAATATAATTTTTATTTATGATTTTTTAAAAAGTTTGGTAGGATTATATCTAGGTTGGGAATTGAAAGGAATGACTTCACATGAAAGAGTGCTTATATATATCTAAGATCACTTGGATTTTGTTTTGTTTTTTTAATTGAAATTAGTAATAAAATATTTATTATTTTTTTGAGTTAATTCAAATTGAATTTTTGAAAGTATAATTTTTTTTTAAAATATTTAAATTATAAATCATATATATTTTACAACTTAATTTTAATAAATATTTATAACAAAATTGAGAGAAAAAGACAGGTAAAAAAAGAAAATTTATATTATTATTATTATTAAATAATAGTTTTTATTTTAGATTTTAAATTCATTTTCTAAAAGAAAACTATTTCATGTATAATATAAATATATTTTTTAATATAATTACAAAATTATTTTCTTAAGATTTAATTAAATGATAATTAAATTTTTATGGTGAGTAATATATTATTTAAAATAAATTACTTTTATAATGTATTTATTTTAAAATAAGATTTTAAAATTTATTTCATTATTAATAATTATTAAGTGGATGATAAGAATTTGATTTCTATAGAATATTCTAGAATAATCACATTAGTATACACAAATCAATCAATAGTTAAAATTTATCTCCAAAATAGTTATGTACTTTTACCTTTTTGATTAAATTGATTAATTAAAAAATAATCATATGAACAAGTGTCATATGGAGTGATATATATATATATATATATATATATATATATATATATATATATATATATATATATATATATATATATATATTATTCTATGTTTTACACTTTTTGGTCAACCAAACAATTTTTGGTTAAAATATGTGTTTGAATTCAAACACATATAAGAATTCAACAATTGTGCATTTGGATTGTGTAGAATTAACATATTAAACTTGCGATTCCAAAAAAATCTTGCCATATTTTAGATAAATATAGCTTGAAAACATTTACCACAAAACCTTCAAAATGTAGAATAGTTAGACTATATATATTTAACTTATTATTAATTTTTTTTAATAATAAAATAATAATAATAATAATAATTGTAGAGTCATCTACCCTCAAGTGGATGGCAGTACCTCAATAGTGTTGCAAACATAGTTAATTAGTAAAAAAATGTATGCCAAAGCATGTTTATTATTTTTCCAACCCTTAAACTTGGACTTAGCAATAATTTTATTGATCATGACATGTAACACTATATGTCATGCAATTCTATATATTATTCACAAAAACAATTAAACATAATACAATGGAAACATAAAAACATGTATTTGAACATTTTGTATAATTTATAACTGAATATCATTTTTCAATACTTATCTAGAGAAAAAACCAACTGACTGTGGGCTCTCCACATTCCTCCCAGCCATAGACGGGGTGGTTCATGAACTCAACCACCGATCACCCATGAGTTAGGAAAAAAAATCCAAGGCAATGGTAACCGAAGACAACCATACATCCATGGCCAAGGTACCAATCCAATAGACATGTTGCTCTAGGGATCCAAGCGCCTTCCAAGCTAACTATTAAGGTTCCAACACAACATACATGCTCCTTTAAGGCTCTCGACACCCTCTAGGCTAGCAAACCAACATTGAGTTCTTTTCTAGAACTCCATGGCACTAAGCCATGACCAGGGCCAATAAGCCATTGGAGCCACCAAGCTCCTAGAGCTGCTTTGGAACTCCATCAAAAAATAGCTGCATCCATAGTCACATTTAAGCTAATAACCACACCCTGGTCAGTTCCAGAGTCCACCCCAAGATTCATTGGCCCTCGATCCTTAAAATCAGTTTCCTAAGCCCCACTTAATAGTCAAAACTAGAATAATCAACATCCATCCAAAACCATAACAAGAACCTACACTTCTTGATAAATGCATGGCCGCCAATTGGCCATGTGGCACTCAATGAAGCCATGTGGGCCCCAAGGTGCACTTTTCAACAAAACCAATCCAATCGTTTCCTTTTTTCCTTGGATTTGTGTCCCCCATACTCTTTCCATGGAGTGGGCTCCACAATTAGCCTTATTTTATTAATTTATAAAAATATATACAATTTCATAATAGTTACACCATGGATTTCCTTGCCACCCATCCAAAACCGACATAAAAACACATAAAAATGCATAGGCCACTAGCCCCAAAACTATTTAATGTCAATACATGGGAACACAAGCCAAACAATGAGACATCTGACGCACCATCCTAATAATCAAAATACTCAGCTCACTAGCTTAATATCACAAGTCCATATATTTACATGATTAAACAGGTAGGGGTATTACATTCCTCCCCCCCTTATTTTATGCAGTATCCTTCGTGCATCGTATACACACATGTATATATATATATATATATACAATTTGTTAGCAAAAAATTTGAGGTTATTCTTCCCTCATGACTTATTCTTTCTCCTAGATCGCATATTGAAGACTCAATACAACCCATAGCACCTTTACCGTGTTGTTGGCTTGAGGAGTCTTGACCCATGTTCAAAGTTAAGCTTAACCAAAAAAACCCTCTTACTACTAGCCCTTTCGGCAGTGACCTACATGTGCAGGTCAAAGTCTCACCCGAAGCAGTATGGGGGGGTGTTGGAACCAGGTTTCCACACCTTGAGAGATAATTAAATGATGTGGGTGTCTTTAGCTCTATACCAATAGTTGTTTGACCTTCACAACTTGAACCCTAACTAGGCATATCTAGGTCAAATTATGCAGGCTATCCTGCGTGCACACATATAAAGGTTGCAAAATCCCTTCAACAATCTTAGTAACTTGATATTCAAATATTACAGTAATAGATATATGCATTCAATATTCATAAAATACCGAGGAGCTGGTACACAACTGATCTAACACAAATAAAATAATTGATGCAATAAACGGAAATAATACACATAAATGGATCATAAAGCAAAACATAGATGCATTTAATACTCAGAATTATCCCTAAACAATCCTTTATTCATTCACAATTCATAACATCCTTACAATAATTCAGTTGTACCCGCGCACACAGCCAGTGGGGTCCGCACATAGCAGGACTAAGGTCTTCGCACACATAGCCAGCAGGAGCCTTCTATATCTAGAAAAGTTCACCTTTCAGCTCAGAACATCATACCAAAACTTACTTCAAACTTACCCAAAAATTGTCATATTCAACTCGATCTACACTTCTATTTATATCTTTACCCTGCGAACATCTAAGGTCTGCAAACTATGTTTTGTGACCCCTAGTTCTACCCTTTTGCCCATTACAACTCATGAGGGGCTTTGACCCGCCCCAAAGCCCCTTGACCTGTGCCTTTCTGAGTGCACGCGACTAACTTACAAAAAAATATTATATTTTTATCGAAATTGTGGTCCGAAGGGACCCCACTCCAACAGGCCCCCAACACAATCTTGTGACTTGTCCTGAGTCACAGGGGCATTGGGGTCTTCATCTTTGTCTGTAGCTCCTCGATGACAGAAATGAAGGGTGCCAGGATGCCCACGCTCTAATCAGCTACACTCTACATTGTGTCCACCAATTTCTGCAAAGTCAACCCTTTTGCGGCAAGATTTATGCTCTTATAATTTTGGTTCAAGTTCTTCATGGCAGCATCCAGATTCTGCGACAGATTCATTGCTTCATTAGCCCATGGCTTCATATGCTCTGTCACAATGTGCTTCTTTCTTCGCAGCTCCTTCGCTTCATCTCGCAAGATCTGGCTTGTCTGCAATCGGGCCATGTGCTAAGCAGGTACAAAAGTAGGCAGGGTCTCCTGGAGGTCATCGAACACCTGCTCCTTGGCGCACAATTCTCACAAAATATTTTGACCAATAGATCCGTTTGCACGGATGTCCACAGATTCCTAGCTGTCTCTAGTAGGGCGGTTCCCTTGTCGACTGTGGCGAAAATACTCTCTGAAGCTTTCTTGACTAAGGCCGCCCGTTGCGCGCGCACTTATGGGGGAGAAAATAAAACCCAAAAAATTTTATTCTCCTTCACTCTTTTTGGGTCGATCGAATCCCATAGTTTGGCATAGTGCGCCCCTTCGCACACACTAGGCTCCACCTCTGGGAGGACTGCGCCCTCTGGCGTCTCCCATCCTACCAAAAAAATTAAGAGTAATAACCAAGAGTCACATAATTTCTTTCCTTCGTCTTGCACCTCACGCGCATTGTCCAAAAACTCTTGGAAAAGGTATGGGGACCAGTTGTAGTTGACCCCCTTCTCACATTGTCCTGATAGCATGATGACATGCACAGGGACTGCCTTAGGGAGACACTTGTGCATAATTTTACAATCGAGGACTAAGGTTCCTAGGCGCACTGTCGGGTCCTTAATCTGATGCACTAAGAACCCCCTGGAGTCTCGACCATATCAATATGCTTGGACATGTCATGGAATATTGGATTAACCGAGATTTTGATGCAAGTTTGGTTATCACAATATATCACCACTGGATCCATTTATTGACCAAAAAAACCAACAAGTATATTCCTCATCCAGATGTCCTTGCATGCTCCCTGACTCACCCCCATATACTCTACCTCTGCTAAACTGAGTGCAACTGAACTGAGTGATACTGTTGTTGATCATATGTTGAAAATTCCTGTTGATGTGCTCTTCTTATCGGATGGAATCCTTGCAAAATCTACATCGGTGAAGCTTTGAAGCTTCACTGCCTCTGCCTTTATGTACCATAATCCATACTCTGTATTTCCCCTAAGATATCTCAACATGTGCTTCCCCGCCTTGCAAAAGAGCTTGGTAGGCTTAACCATAGCTTGGTTTAGTTGGTTAACTACGTAGTATATGTCGGGTCGTGTGTTCACCAAATAAATGAGTGAACCCACAAGCTACTTGTAAATAGTAGCATCCACTACTTCGCCTAAAGTAACATCCTCCTTCCTCTAGTTTCGTGCTAGAGGAGTCTCCATGGGTTTGTTGCCCTCCATTTGGAACTTCCTCAAAATCTCCTTGGAATACTTGCCCTAAGATACAAATAGCTACCCATCTCTTTGCCATATTTCCAATCTAAGAAAATAGTGCAAGAACCCCATGTCCTTCATCTCAAATTCTCTTGCAAGATCCTCTTTACAAGACTTTATGAAATTCTCATCGCACGTCAGTATCAAATTATCGACATAAAGTGAAATAATGAAAAGCTTAACATCAACCAAAATATGATATAGGTTCGCATCTGCTTCATTCTTTGTGAATCCCAACCAGGTGAAATAACTGTCAATCCTGGTGGACCAAGCACGAGGTGCTTTCTTCGGCCCATACAGTGCTCTCTTGAGCCTGCACACATGTGACTCCCTGTATAATGTCTCAAAACCTTCCAGCTACTTAATTTACACTTCTTCCTCAATAAATCCATTGAGAAAGGTTGTCTTTACATCCATTTGATGTATCTGCCATCCCATCTCTGCTGCGAGTGCAAGGATGGATATAATAGATGAGTACCTTGTGACTAGTGCAAAAGTCTCATCATAGTCAATCCCCTCCACCTAAGAGAACCCTCTAGCCACAAATCTGTCCTTGTGCTTCTCCACACTCCCATTTGCTGCCCACTTCACCTTGTAAACCCATTTGGGTGCTACAATTAACTTCCCCACTGGTTTTGGGACAACTTCCCATGCATTGTTTCTGATGATGGAGTCACACTCCTCAACCATGGCATGAGCCCACACTAGCTGCTACACTGCTTCCTCAAAAGTGGATGGTTCTATCTCAATACCTTCGCTCATAAGAGCCATGTATCCAGTGTATTGCTCTAGGGACCTTCTCTTCTTGCGTTTTGATGTGGGTTCTCCCACATTCTCTCTCGCATCCAACAATTATATGTTAGCCTCTCTAGTGCACTTCCTTCCATCTCAGATGGATGGCTCTGCATTAGTGGTTTCTAACACTCTTTTTTCCTCTGCTTATGGTTGCTCCACATCCTCAGGTTCATCCTTTAGAGCCAAGAGCTCCTCAACTAGATGAAAATCAAGCTCTCTCTCTAGGGACAATCACATGGCTTTGTCTTCATCAAATTTCATATCTCTTCTGACCACTGTCATCCTGTGTGCTGGCAAGTACACTCGATAGTTGTGAGGTGTATCAATGTACCCCACAAATATCCCCAACTCTGATGTTGGATCTAGTTTCTTCCTAACATCTTTGGTCACATGGAAATAAACAGATGAACCAAAACTTTTCAAATATGACACATCCAGTCTCTTACCTGAAAAATCATCCTCTGGTGCACTAATCCCAAGTATCTGATCAGGACTTATGTTATGAAAAAATATTTTTGCATCGCATGTTTCCACACACAGATGTAACAATAGGCCATGATCATGCAACATAGCCCATGCTACTCCCACAATAGTTTTTTTCTTCCTTTCTACAACCCCATTCTTCCGCAGGTTATGAGGTGCAATCAATTCTCTTCGAATTCCTTCTGAGACACATAAGTTCTTGAATTCATTAGAGATGTATTCTTCACCATTGTCTCTCTTTATATCCTTCACCTTATTCCCTATATGTTTCTCGACAGGTGCCTTGAACTCACAAAACTTGGAGAACGCCTGATATTTCTTCTGCATGAAGAAATTCCAACACTTTCTTGAAAAATCATCAACAAAAAAACACAATACCTGTGCTTTGTTGTGGAAACTGCCGAGAACAATCCACACACATATGATTTAAATCTCCCAAGGATCGCCTTGCCTCGACTTTCCTTATTGTGAAAGGTGGTTTTGGTATACTTCCCCATTGTACACCCTTTGCAGGTGTTTCTATGTGCAAGTGCACCCTTTGGAAGTCCTATAGAAATATGCTGCATGATACTCAAAGTGTTGTGGTGTATATGGCCCAACCTCTTGTGCCATAACTCACTAATTTATCTCCTCTCCACCTTCCCTACTTTACTTCTTAGTGTTGTGCAGTCCTATTTATCCAGTTTATAGAAATTATTTACTCAAACCCCAGTATTTTTCACCTTTCCTTTGTGATGAAGGAACGCCTTTTCTTCACTGAAGATCACATCATAGCCACAGACTTCCAACATAGCAAAAAAAATCGAATTATTCTTTAAACCAAGAACATACATGACATATTTTAATGTGAGTGGATTACCTGACTCCCTCTGAAAGGTAATTGTACCTACACCGGTAGTGTTATACCTCCTGTCATCACCCATCTCGATCTGCATCTTGAGATCCTTCTCATCCAAGCTACTGAAGAATTCTTTGTTGTTGGTCATATGGAATGAAGCTCCACTATCCAAGTACCACAAAAAACCCATCACCAATGACACCATACATGCGATGAGGGTGAAGTTCAACTCAAACTGTGAATCCAATGCTTCACCTGCTGCTCTTCTGAGGCCTTCTTGTTGTTCTTTTGTGGACAATTTGTGGCATAGTGTCTATGCTCATGGCAATTGAAATTTTTTACCTTTGACAAGTCTCTCTTCTTGCCTACCTTGCCGGGCTCGGATATGGAATGGGACGCCTTCCCTTTTCCTTTCTTCACCTTGCCAACAAAGGCACATTTCTCCTCATAATTATTCTTTGATGAGGATCCATCTCTGGTGCTTCGCTGAATTTATTCTTGTTCCAAATCAGACTATAGTCCCTCCTAATCTGGAAAATTATCCCTTCCATTAATAGATTCCTGGTAGTTATGCTAGCTCTTAGGAAGGCCTAGAAGAGATAGGCTCACCAAATCATCCGAGGCAACAGTGATCCCAATGCTTCCAAGCTCATCTCAACATTGAGTGAACTTTGTCAAGTATTTTTAGATCATGTTGCCCTTCTCCATTGTGCTCTTCCTGAGCTTGTCTTTCAGTGCCAATTTCTTCTGGTCAATGCTATTCTGATACAGATTTGTTAAGGCCTTCCATATAGCATATGGAGTCTCCTTCCCATGGAGACTCTAGACAATATGATCTTGAACTCCCTTTAACAAGATCCTTCTCACCTTTGCTACATTCTTCTTCCATACATCAATAAGTTGAGAATTTTCTACTGTTGGTTGCAGGACATGAGTATCTATGAAAGCCTTCAGTCTGTTGTCCTTGGGCACTGCCTCCATCCTGTCCTTCCATGCAATATAATTTGAATTTCCCTCAAGCTCATATTCGAGTCTCAAGCCATTGAAATACATCTTGATCTGTTGCTAGATACTGAAGAATAAATATGCAAATTCGAACCTAATCAAAACAAACTCTGTTGTTCTCTTCTTATTTTGATTCCTGGCGCTCTGATACCATGTATAAAATATAACAACGAGATTCAATTTGATCTTATAATGTACTAAAACAAGATACTAAATCCTTCTACAATTTGCAAAAGAAAAACATGATCTCACAATCACATAACAAGAGAAAGAGACAATTAATCGCACAACAAAAGATATATCTGGGGAAAGAACACTTCCTAAAACCTCTGCTATTTGTATATTGTATAAAGTTAATACCATGAAACAATACAATGCTTTCTCTCTGAGAGAAATTCCTACACTATGCTAGCTGTCTCACTCTGATCTAGGAAAAATAAACCAATTACTTAGCCAATTCTCATTCTTTGCTCAGCCTACCTTGCTCACACATTCTTGGAGGAATTATCTCCGTATTAAATAGGAAATTCCTTCCAATTAATTGCACAATGCATCCTTGGCCTCCACATGACTCTATAGTTTACTTGTACAATTTTATAATTATACAACTGATAATTATCATTTGTTTAACCTCATTCTCAACTAGGCCTTGCTTAGAATTGACATGTAACAATTATTTATAGCAAATTAGGAGTTAAATGATTTTTTAAACACACGCATGGTAAACAAGTAGGAAAACGCACAAGGAGAAAGATAAGCATGAGTTATGTTATTATAAACTATAGATGTGCTTTTCTAGTACATTGGGTGACCCTTGGATTCATCTTCCAAGTGGTCTCTTGGACTCCTTTTGTCCATTCACCTTCCACAACTACCCGTTGAGGATTAGGTTTCCAACATTCCCCCCCTTAATCCGAAGGGGTATGTGTGACTCCAATAAGAAAGTTGTAATACAAATATGAAAAGTATGCATGGCAGCACTTAGGCTGAATCAAATCTCTGAATTGTTGGCATAAAGAGGTGGTTTAAGGATGACCACCAACAATGGAACACTTAGTGCAGTTCCTAGAACTCTTCCAAATCTGGCAAGAAGCTGAGGGATTCTGCTAGAGGAAGTGTCCCTCATATTTGAAGAGGGATACATTCAACCTAGAAGAAGGGAGGTCTACAACCTGTGATGGTTTAAGGATTACCACCAGCACTGGAATGCTTAATGCATTTCCCAGAACTCTACCAAAGCTGGCAAGAAGCTAAAGTCTTCTGCTAGAGGAAGTGTCCTGAATTCTTTGAAGAGGAAGAATATCAACCTCGCATGGATGGTTTAAGGCTGTCAACCAAACAAAGGAATGCTTATGGGCATCCATGTCTCTGGCTACAACTCTGAATCTGGAATGACACGTTGTGGCTCAGGCTCGCTTGATGTGACTTCGAAGCTTGTAGATGACCACCATTTTCCCCCCTGTCAGGTACAAGGTGAGATGATGGCGAAAACTCAACTGCAAGTTTGTTCAATATTTTAGAACAAGTTCTGACATGTGACTTAAACATCTTCTTGGTTGTCGATGCCCATTGCCAAGAAGCAATCCATCCAAGATGAATCTTTGTTCTTGCAGGAGGCTTGTTTCTGAAGCATCTGTGTGAAGAATGGGTGTGTCGACCACAGTGCTTGCATGCATGAAGATAAAAAAATGATCTTTCATATGACCAACACGATCACAGTGTTGGCATTTTTTAATTTGTTGTTGCTGCTTTGGAAGAGGAGAAGGCTCTGGAACAGATGAATGTGAACTGTCATGAAGAAATCTGGCACTCTGAAATTGAATGGGCTTGGAGTATTCCGGAATATAAAAGGACACATCCTTGTCATATCCAAGACCCGTTCTATGCTTGTTATGGACAAGATCTTCCCAAGGTCTGATGATGGGCTTGGGAGGTAGAACCTAAGCTTCTGAATCTGCATACAAATATGCTTTTGAACTAGGCACCGAATGTGAATCGACTGCAACATTACTAACTTGTTGTTTATTGGAGTCTGTTTCAATTTTCTGAACAGAAACAAGTTCAGAATGATGACTCCACTGCTATAATTCTGCTTGTTGAAGCTAAGATTCAAGCTAAAAAACTTCAATATTTTCTTGTGCATTATGTAGATAGCTCTGGATATCAAAAAGAGTGTCTTTTCTGATGTTTTCTATCCCATCAATAGTGGAATATATTAAAGTATTCAACAATTCTATTGCATCATCAATCCCAACCATCTCTTATTCTTCTTCTCTTTTTTTCTTTTGAAAAGAAAAAAAAAAACTATTCAACCTATAGCATCCACCCCGAAAAAAATTCAACACATTAATCAAAGAATGTGCCAACATACACAGTCTTCAGAAATGATTTAATGCACCTTATACCATACACTGCTCTACAAAAGAAACTCAGTTAAAAAAAATTCAACTGACCGACAACAATGCACAGAGATAATTTTGCATAATAGCCAAAATACACTATTGGAAATATTCACTCTTGACCCCTTCAAGGAATAATCTCGACAAATAGAAACGAGGCAACTTTTCTCTTTGATACACAAACAATCCGGACTCTAAAGGATCAACAACTTGGCCTTCTTCTGGTGATGATATGGATCAATAAGCTCAACCTCCCTTGAAAGATAACTTGACCTTTAGAGTTGGATAAGATGGTCTCCAAATGCTAATAAACTCGGCCTTCCAAGAATTTAGATCTCGGCCTCCTTAATTGAAGAAACTCAGCCTCCAAATAATAAATCAACTTCCTAAGAATTATAATGGTCGAAGCAGTAACTAGACCCTCTGAAAGTTATCTTTGGCAGATGAATATTAAACACTCAATAAATAAATCATCAATTAAACTGGTGTACTCGGCCTCCCTGGTTAGATGGCTTCTCGACCTCAACAAGAGATCAAATTCGGCACATTAAAACCAGCCTTAGTAATGTCTAGAACCCGGCCTTCTTAGATTAAAAGATTCATCCTTTAATAATTATAAATTCGCCCCTATAAACAATGATAAATAGCTTGCTAAATCAGCCTCCTAATATTTTTCTCGGGTATAGCCATTGATGTATCATTCTTAGACCAGGTTGTCCATACAAAAATGCAGGGGATTGAAATATGAAAAACAAGGAAACACACTCTTGATTTTCTGCAGCAAATAGTAGTTCCACAGAAAATGACAATCACAGACAGAAAAAAAACCAAGCCATGAAGCAATGAAGTTCATGACGTAGAGCACGATTTTACAAAGAGAAGCGCGAGGAAAATATGTGATTGGAGAGGGCACATATTTTATTTTCAGAGATGGTAATTCAGGTTGAGAGGCCACTGTGCGTTAACCAATTTTTTTTTAAAGACTGGAATGGTACCTCCATGCCTTTGGATGCATAAATCGAACCCTGCAAAAATGATTTTGTCTTCAAATTTGGCTCGTGGCTTCTTCAGATGAGTTGATTCAGCCTTTAATTTGGAAACCAACTCAGCCCTTTCCTTCAATGTTTTCGACTTTGATAAAATGGACAAAGACTTGGTCTCTCCACGGTGCTCTCATCAACTGTTGATGAATGTGTGGTTTCTTGCTGTAGTGTGTCAGGAGTGCTTGCTTTGAGCGGAAGCTCGAAGCTTGAATCCTCTATAGCCCAAGGCTCCAAACTTAGCTAGGCTCGTTTACAACCCCATCCCAGTTTATCGACGCGATGGCTCTGCCATTCCTATGTCGAGAGTGGAACGCAGGATGCTGCGGGAGGAGGGGAGGCTGGTGGGAGAGTGGAGGGGCTTGAGGGAGCTGAGGGCAGAGAGGCTGGTGGAGTTGAGCGGAGAGGTGAGGGAGATGAAGTGGTGGGATTGATGATGTAATAGAATTGTTGAATACTTTAATAAATTCCACTGTTGATGGGATAACAAACATAATTAATTCTAAGATTCGAGAATGCCTCTTTTTTTTTCTATTTCGAAGCTGTAGAAAAAACAAAGACCGACTAGAATTTAGCTGGTGGGAACAGGGCCAGAAATCGCCTGCTCTGATACCATGTTAAATGCACACATGGTAAACAAGTAGGAAAACACACAAGGAGAAAGATAAGTGTGAGTTATGTTATTTTTAACTATAGATGTGCTTTTATATTACATTAGGTGACCCTTGGATTCATCTTCCAAGTGGTCTCTTGGACTCCTTTTGTCCATTCGCCTTCCACACCTACTCGTTGAGGATTAGGTGTCCAACATGATTGATCACTACTTGTGAATTAAATCAGATTTAATTCAATGGACCTATCACTAGCTCATGCCTCATTTAGAATTAGCTAAACTGATTTTAACTCAATTAATTGAGTTAAATAATTATAACTCACAAATAATTGTAACTGGTCCCCCTTAAATCATGGGAAAACTCCACATGCATCCTATTAGATCCGCAAATCAAATTTCCTAAGCTAACTCAGTCATTCTGACTTAGTTGACTAATACAAGTGTCATGAGATGAAATTCTAATTTCTCTTCCAATTCAATTAAGGGACAATTAAATCAGAAGCCCCCTTTAGGTGCCATTTCTTGGTGCCAGTTCAACATGGGAATCTCTGCTCTTAACTGTTTCATAATCTCAAACATCATCGTGGAAGTGAATTGAGATTCCTCACCTAGTTACACCCACATTCCTAGACTAGTCTTTAAAAAGGGTGTAAAACTTGGGCTTTTGTGTAAAGTTATCCTATTACAAATTCCCCTTTCTTCCATCTTCTATGTGAAACATTCAACACAATTTTTTTATATCCAAAATTTTCCGTAAAGCAGGCTAAAGTGCCAAAGTGTTGTATACGTGACTCAAATACCACCGGTAACATGCTTCTATAAAACCTAAACAATTTCTTTTTTAACTTAGCCCTTATATGACTTATTTGACTTAGCCCTTATATGGCTTATTTGGACTTTATAGCACCAATAGTTAATATAATTGTTTTTTAACATATGCATAATAGTCCTAATTTAAGCACTCATCATATTTCATTCACCACCATGGGAATTCTATTATATACTTACATAAAATAGTCTTGCCATCACATGGAAAGGGATATTTTTTATTTTCAGTATAGTCTTCTTAGATTAAATATGGGTCCCTAAAATTATGGTTCTTCGATCATTTTTGAGTGTTGGTTATTAAGTCATTGGAGAAATGTCATATCACCTTAATATTCAATGTATTAGCTTGTATTTTTGTTGCACAATGTATTAATCTATTCTCGAGGTTTCGCCAAACCCTTCATAATTAAAAGGTGGCACCTTGGCCTTCCCACCCATCATGTCAAGCGAACTTAGTCGGGGGAGGTGTCAACCATCCAGTGCATTAAGGGCTTCGGGTTTTCAAACAATGAGGGGGAGGCCGTGGGGAATTCATGGAAACTACACAACCCCTACTCCACTGCTAGTGCTCAGTTTTCCATTGTGTTCTCACTCTCTTTCAAGATTTGCAAGTTTCTTTCCTGTAATTCCATTGATTGGATCTAACATTGATGCTACAAGGTTTTCTTACCTAATAATAACATGTTACAGGCCCTTAAGGTCTTTATTTAACTTATAGAGTTTATATTTTTTCTTCGTGTTTTTTTCTTCAAATCGTTATAGGTATATTGGCCTTTCGTAACCAAGCCCCACCTCCATATTTTTTTTTTCTTATCTACTTACATAAATAATTTTTCCTTAGTGTTACAATGGCTAGCTCTAGTGTTACAATGGTTGGCTCTGCAACACTTTAAGGAGTTCTCTATGCAGTTGTGCTTAAGTCAAGCTTTGGGGCTCAACTGCTTTAATTGGTAAGCAAATAATATAGTTTATTTTGTTTATTATTATAGGAAGGGTTCTCAACCTTACCCCTCTTAATGGGCTAACATAATTTCTAATTTCCTTCGTAGGAAAGCCAAGAAGACTTCGACGACCACTCAAGTCCCACGTGATAGGTAAAACCCCTGTCAACAAGAAATTTTTCTCATATATTTTCCTTCATATTGCTTTTCTCATTGAAATGACCACCTTTTCTGATCAAAAATAAAGGGTTGTAGGCACATTAGAGGTATTTTTCTTTTGGAAAGGTTATTATGTGCTCAAAATAAACAAGCCCTTTCGAATGCATTCCCCAGGTTCTTACTAGAATCATATCGTGGTGAATACAAGTTCCTAAACCGGAAAACCATTCCTTTAGCATCAGAATTTCTATGGCTTGTGGGTATTACACTTTATGATAATCATTGTTAGTGTCTTATTTTCTAGGTTTTTGTAACTAATGGCCGCACAAGGCCCAATCTTTTGTTTATGGCTCGTGCTCTAGTTGTCTCCTATAAGGAAATTATGTCAATGTGTATAATTTCTTTGTCAAAATGTTAATGTTAGTGAGCATGATGGGTTGGGTCTTGGCCAATAAGACTTAAGTATTGTTATGTGATAACTTGGGTTTTTTTGTAGCTGAAAATAAACATTTATTTACTGTTTATATACATGGGTTATAATGTTGCATTTTACATGTTCTAGAAGGAAGGTTATGTAATAATTTATTTTTTTTAAATCCACTTGTATTTATAAGGTTTATGAAAAATGTTTTCAATCCCTCTCTTACATTTCTCCTAGATACATGTACGTTTGAAAATATTTCATACTACTGGGTTGTTTTAGGAAAAAACAATGTCATTATTAAACAAGGATGGCTGCAAGGCAGCTAGTCCCTGCCTTGAAGCAGTGGGAGCTGGAATGGCCGAAATAAAAATCCAGCCGAACATTAAGCGACATGATTAAGATCTATATTTTGAGAATAGGAGAATGTACCAGTGTTTAAAAGCATATCAAAACCATTAAGGATAGAGGTCCCTTTGACAGCTTTAAGTGCATGCTTGTAATATTTAAACAGTAAATCTCCAGATGCATGTCATCTTGAAATACTCATGCTAGCACCATTGCCATCTTACGTTCAAACATTTGCCAAAAGATATTATGCAATGATGAAAGAAAATATGCACTAAGAAATGCCCAATAGTAAGCACATAATTGAAAAAAACCATGGTACTTTCAAGAATAAGATCATATTCAAATTTAAGGACTTATGAAGAATGCAAACAATGTTTAATAAAGAAATAAAAGAAAACTATATATATACAAGTTAAATGATTAATGTATAAGTTACCTTTGTTTAATACCATTTTCCAGTGTGTGACAGTTGTACCAAAGCAAGTTCATATACTTTTATCTATCAACCATTTTCATTCATGACTACGTTCCATTTTCATTTGTGACTACGTTGCATGCATGCATAGAACACCTAAGCATTTCAACGACATGTGGACTTGGAAAATGCAGTTCCTGTTTGTTTTAAAATTGCTTCACAAATTAAGTTTCTGTTTTTTTCAAATATGGAAGAGAAAAAACGGGATCCATTCACTACAGAGAATCGTTACACAAGATCGCTGGTTGTTCTGCTTGGCCTGTTCGGAATGCTACTGCCGGTTCTAATGATGCTGATGAAAATCATTAGAAACTGAGACAGTCTGTACCGGGTAGTGCGAGCTTCAATAACGATGCTATGCTATTTGTGCATACCTCTCTGCTGCTAGAGTAGAGCCAAGCCCATGCCATGCTATAGCGCCTTGTTATACAGGTATATATAGCGACTAGCATGAAATAGTAATGTGATATGTTAAATGGTGGTATGGCATAAGGCAAATGGTGAATGGCTCATGTAGCCCGTCCCTGTGTGTTCGTGGTTTATTTTTTGGCGTATAGAAATTGAAATTATGAAATCTATCAGAATTTTCATTAGTATTTAGGGAATCAATCAGATTTTCATTAGTATGCTCTCGGTTCTTACACGACAACCCCGAGTTGAAACCCCGCAATGAAAACCAATGCGTTTTGCTTATTGAAATGTTTCCTATGTAGTTTGCATATTGACATTTATCAGAATAAACATAATTATGAGGACGAAAACCGAAACAAGGAAACATAATGAGGGTTCCATTAATCATCTATTTTCCTCTGAAAAAAATATAGAAAGGAATATACATTGAAGGAGATTGAAAAATACAGTGAGCGTTTCAGTAATAAACTAGGAGAAGGAACAACCACTGACGTGTTTAAAGGAATTTTACCAAATGACATAGAAGAGGTAATCAAAGTGTCGAAAAGAGATATAGCACACAGTTCTGATGTTGAAGCACGCTCCGCTTTCAGGTATCCATATTCCATTTGTCTCTGTTGTGTTGTCCATATTCCGTTTCAGGTATCCATATTCCATTTGTCTCTGTTGTGTTGTCCATATTCCATTTCAGGTATCCATATTCCATACTGCCATTGAAACTAAGGCCAATTCTGCGTTGCGTTTTGCCAATTGTCAACCGGTGCCATAGGTTTGAGTTTTCAACATTTTCTATCAGTTTATGTACATCGGTGCAAAAATTCATTGCTGAGGAGCGGTGCGGAGGTCGGATTTTGCGTTACCAGGTTTTTGAAATCCCTCTCTCTCTGCAAAATAAAAATTATACCGTTACAGCTGGTGATTTCCTAAAATGATTTATGCACCATACAACTTTGCAGATTACGCTTCATAAAACGCTTAGGCTCGCTGATAAACCTGGAGGATACCCTGCAGGTGGTCGGGGATTCACAGCGGAGGCCGACGTAGCCAAGCAAAGATAACAATATTTCAGAGGCAAGTCTGGCAGTGTGACCAGGTATTGTGTTTTCTCCTTCAAGCAACATGAGGGTTTTAAGAAAATGCAGTTAGTGGCTAAATAGATGCATCCCATTTTGCGTCTCTGCGAGAAGCAGTTTACAACATTAAGAAGAGTAAAATTAGAGCAACAATTTACAGCTTTAAGAATAGTATATATGTAAAACATCAGAGGAGTTTACAGCTCTTTACCAGTTTCTTCCAACGATTCAGTCGCTGACCTCTCCTGCAATGGGTAGACCTCAGGTTTGGTGCAGTTCATCTCATACAGAATGACATTACGTTTCAGAATGTCCGACGTTGAGGTGAATGCTTCCATTGGACAAAGCCCAGTTCGGATCTTTGGTGGAGTTGCTAAAGAACTCTGTGGTCGAGTTGTGAAGGTAGTAGCCCAGTTCGGCTCTTTGGTGGAGTTGCGAAAGAACTCTCTGGTCGAGTTGTGAAGGTACTAACCACAGATAATTTCCAACGGGTGTCAAGCCCCAGCCGTAGAAGCCATGCAGAAAGCCAAAAAGCCATGTGAGTTGGTGAGCTGGTGAAAGAATCTATCTGTGAGCTCCTGAACATATATATATATACGGCCATCAAAACTACCACGGCTTCAGAAACAAGCAGCGTAGTCCAGAAACAACTATGCGATGCGATTATGGATAAGTTTTAAGAGCAAATGTAATACTGAATGGATACGTTTCAAGAGCAAATGTAGTACTGAAGGCGATGACAAGTGGAGTCTGCCGCGAGCCATGTGTATGAGCCATATGAAAACAATGTAGAATGCGTGTGAGCCATCTGAGCGATATAAAAAAAATGAAAACTTAAGATATATATAAGATATCTAAACATAAAATGTTTCTGCTTTAATGTCAGCATTAGTTAAATGACATCCGAATTTTCTGTACAATTGCGATTTAAGCTAAGCTTTTCATAGAGCTTGCCTCGATTTGAGGCCAAATAAGACCTCTAAAATGGTCATTGGTTAAAAAGACGGTTGAAATAAACTTATTGGATGACGGGAAAAACGAAATTTCATAAGATAGATATAAATGGCTTGTTCACCTCTAATTTCGGCCCAAAATAATGCGGAGGAATATCTTTCGATTACTATAGTCCCTGCCTTAGCCGCAGGCGGCAGGGACTAATAAAAACATATTCTTGTTTGTAATTATTTATAACTAGGTAACACAACCCTTTGATATAAATAATTTTAACCTAGTTAAGTTAATGAAATGAGTGTGGGCCTCACCTTTGGATTGCATTCCCTCACCCTTGGATTGAATTACAAGACCTCTTTTCTTGAGTGGAGGACTTGACCCAAAACAATGCACATAATGATCTTTGCATTTTTTTTACATGTTCATTAAATCATATTATTTTTAGTAGTCATAATTAGTTTCTTATTTTGATTAAACACATATACATTATTCAAACACCATAACTAGCTTCATGCTGATAATTCTATATCACAATTTTCCTTTTAAGTCATTCACATGCATATCAGACTTTAGGAGTCCAGCAACCAAAATAAAAATTTAGAAAATAGAAACTAAAAATTAATTCACTTATCTGTTAAGTTCTTTGGCTTGCCACCAAAATTTAGTGGTAGAAAGATGTTCCATCCAACCAATGAGACAGATACTTCTACCGGTACTCCCCCAAGTCAATTTCACACTCAGATCAATTTTAGGAAACAAAGACCCTCCTAGGTACAATGTCACCTCCCGTCCTGAGATGAAAGAATTTAGCAACTGCCCTTCTTGGACTTCCTCAGTAACTGTGTAAGTGTGAAATCTTTTTCTTTTAGCATCTTTTCTTACCAATATAACTTACATAACTAACCAAATACAAATACATCCTTATTAATAACCAAATAAAAATAATAATAATAATTTACATTCATTCTATACCTGGCCATCAAAATGCGAGTGCGATCCACGAGCTTTATTTTCTTTTTATTTGATGGGCCTAATAGATCTCCATTTTGTTTTGGTTGTAAATCTAGAAGAGTCGTAGTAGATATTGCAGTAGATATTGATGATGGATAGTAAATATCAATGTATTTTCATTTTGTATTAGGTAAGAAATATATTAAATTTGTAAAAGTATAAAATTTATTTAATTTTTTTTTAAAAGTTTGGTAAGACTATATTTTTATTATGTCGAATATATCATTCTAATTAGAGTTGAGAATTGAATTAGTGATTTCACAACATAACATAACATAGTAGGGATCACTTTCTATCCAAAATTCGTGAAGAAAATTTATTTAAATTTAAATTTCATTTCATATATTATTTATTTAAAATAAATTAATATTAATTAATAAGATAGTAGTAGAATCAAGTGAAGTCAAAAATCAAAACTAAGGAGGGGTTATCAATAGTGCTTCAGAAGTATGACATTTTATTGGGAACCCTAGCTGACGCTCTGCACACCCTGCTGCACTGCATAATCAGCCTCTGGCTGCGGCCCTACTGTTGCACACCTGCATGATCTCACCTCAGGCTCCCTCAATGGAGCAGGATGGAGGCCTGCTAGCTCCATCCTTCCAAGATCTTATTGCAGGGCTTTCTCACAAGCACAATGTCTCCTTTTTCACACGCCTCACCTCCACCTCTGCCACTCCTCACTCGAACCAAGAGATGCGACCCATCCCATCTATGCAAGACCATGGCCAAGCTGTCATGGATTCCACTGTGACAACAACAACTGCCGCCACTGCCTCAACATAAACTTCCACAGTGAATCAAAACCCCCTTCCCTATGAAGGTGAAGGGCCAAAAATGAAAGAAAATAGTGAGGAACAGGAAGGAGCTAAAAAGCGAAACGAATGCAAACCTAAGGCAATGAAAATCTCAGAAATAATCTTTCAGGATCCAGATGTCGCCATCTACAAAGAATATATGCAAGAGCACGCGATTATCTGTAAATTCATGGGCATTTGGCCCACAGAACAAGCCCTAAAAAGATGGATCCATGCCAAATGGAGCCCAAAAGGAGAGATCAACCTCCAGCTAGGGTCCAAAGGCTTTTCATGGTGGTCTTCACCCTCTTGGAAGATAGGGACATGATATTTGAAGGTGACCCTTACCTTTTCAACTCATCAGGCTTATATATGAGATACTGGAAGGAAAACTTCACTCCGGACAAAGAAGACTTCACTAGGGTTCCAGTTTGGATACGACTCTACTCTCTACCCACAAATTACTAGGCACCCTTTGTTCTAAAGGCCATAGGGGATGAACTTGGAGAATACATAAAAATGTTAGAAGACATAAAAAATGGTCATTATATCTCCTACGCCCGTATCTACACCTACATAGATGTCTCCGGAGCATTACCAGAAGCTATCAGACTAAATTTCAGAGACGACATCTGGACTCAAAGCATAGAATATGAGCACATTCCTTTCAGATGCAGAAAATGCCATGAACACGAACATCTCTTCCAAGACTTCCCACAAAACAAAACTCCAGCAAAAGAAGATCAAGTAGGAAAAAAGGATGACCAAGGCTACACCAAAGCAGGCAGCAAACACAAAAAAAACAAAAGAACGTACATAAGTTAAGATCCTCCCATGCTCTCCCAGAAAAACAAGTTCGAAGCACTAACGATGCTTCAGGAGGAAACAGGGAAACATAGTATGGAAAAGAAAACAAACATTGAGTAGGAAACACCATTGGAAAATGGAAGCAAAGAAATGGATGCAATAATCACTCTCACACAAGATGGCACCACTCCTCAGGAGGACATAGACATGGAAAGCATACAGGACATACAAACCCCAGAGGAAAGAGAGATTGAGAAAGTCCTAATGGGAATGGACCTACAAAAAATTGCAAAATAATGAAATTCGAATGGAATAGAAGTAATCCCCATCGAACACATACATAAAATTGAGGAGGCCTATATAATACATCAAGGTATGCAGAGGAAACAAGAGCACCAAAACAAAGGAAAAAACTTAGCTGAAGGAATTACGGAAAACCTAAAGGCAAGACAACACATCATCAAAGAGAAGAATTGAAAAAGAGGCAGGAAAACCACCAACCAACTCCTTCAAGAGTTTGGAATCCGCCTCATCAATGAAGGAAAGGTAAGGGCTCTCTCTCTCCCCCCTAAAAATGTTCCTATGGTTTGTACATCCTGGAATATAAGAGGACTGAATAGTCCCAGCAAGAAAAGGATCCTTAAATCCAAAATAGCCCCTGACAAGCCTGATATTGTACTACTTCAAGAAACAAAAAGCAATTTAAAATACATGGACTACATTCAACAACCTTGCTTCAGAAATCACTACAGCCACTTGGCCATCTCTACCTCTGGCATTGCGGGTGGCCTTGCAACCTTTTGGAAGGACTCTCAGTTTCACCTTTGCTAGTCTCTAGCTTCCAAACATGCCCTCACCACAGTACTTCAAATAACTGGAACTAAAGATAAGATCAGCATCACCAATGTCTACGCTCCTCACTTTTCTTCTAAGCGAGTTGCTTGGCTCAACAGCTTGAAGAAGCATCTTAGCTCCTTCAATCACCCCCTCAGTTTCATTGATGGGCACTTCAACATGATTCTCAACCTTGGGGAAAAGCGAGGCGGACTAAGGAAATTGGAAAATGACTCAACTACCTTTCAGGCCATAATTTATGAATTAGGACTCATTGACACCCCTACCAAAAGTGGCTCCTTCACTTGGAACAAAAGAAGAGGAGGGGACAGACATATTGCCTCTAGATTAGACAAATTTATCCTCTCTGAGGACCTTTTCCTCTGCTCCCTGGAAACGGAAGGAAGCATAACCCCACAGGCAGGTTCAGATCACTGGTCCATTTTTCTCCATATCAAGCTTTCAAAAATCCCCAAAAACACTCCCTTCAGGTTTGAAGCTTTCTGGATCAATCATCCAAAATTCAAGGAAAAAATGAAGGAGTGGTGGTCTTCTCCCCTACCTTCCCAGGGCAACAAAATGTACGACTTCCAACAGAAGTGAAAGTTTATTAAATCCGAAATCAAAGTTTGGAACAAACAAAAACTTGGAGACATAATAGCTGAAAGAAAGATAATTGAAATAAATATGAAAACCCTACAACAGAACATCATCAACCAGGGGATGACAAAGCACAAAAAGCAGGAGGAACTAAAGCTTCAAAAAATTTGGGACGAACATGCTGCCTAAGAAGAAACTCTATGGCGCCAAAAGAACAGAGTCAACTGGCTTAAAGATGGAGAAAAGAACACTTCTTTCTTCCACAGTTCAATGATTCAACACAAAAAATACAATCGAATTCTAAGTCTTAAAAACCAACAGGGCCTTATCCTTCGCAGTCACTCTGAGATTGAAGACGATCTCAATCAGCACTTCAGTGCCATCCTCATTGAATCCAACAATGCCAACGAGGAGGACATAGGAAAAATAACCAGAAAAATCCCCACAATCTTGACCACGGAGCATAACCAGATGCTGCTAAAAAATATAACAATGGCTGAAGTGGAGGAAGTCATCCAATCGATGACCAATGGAAAATCTCCTGGACCGGATGGTTTCACTATAGATTTCTACAAGGCTTGTTGGCCCCTGATCAAAGAGGAAGTATATGACCTTGTCGAAGAATCTCATATCAAAAAATCTGTCCTCAAATCCTTCAATTCCACCTTCCTCGCCCTCATTCCCAAATTTGACAAAGTAGATTCTCCTGACCAGTTCAGGCCAATTTCCCTTTGCAATGTTATCTACAAGATCATCTTCAAATTCCTAGCCAACCGTATCAAAAATATCCTACCCCCTACTCATTTCCCCTCACAAAACCGGTTACGTTGAAGGAAGGCAAATTCTTGACAACGTCATCCTCTCTTAAGAAGTTATTCATTCCCTCAAGGATCAACGTGAACCAGACATGCTTATTCAATTAGACATGTCCAAAGCCTTTGACAAAATCAATTAGAACTACATTCGGAAAATGCTGGCAGCCTTTGGCTTCAACAAAGACAGTATCAAATCGACCATGACCTTAGTCTTGGGGGCCTTCTTTTCTATCCTCCTTAATGGCTCTCCCTCGGCCATCATCAACCCTTCTCGTGGCATTAGACAAGGTGACCCCCTTTCACCCTTCCTCTTTGTTATCATGGTCGAAGGTCTGGGACACTCCATTTTGGCCACCTCTACCAATGGCCGAGTCTGTGGTCTCAAGCTATACCCCTCTAACCCCCCTACCACCCATCATCAATTTGTGGATGACACGCTCCTCATGGGCTCTCCCACCGTCAAATAAGCCCTTGCCTTCCAAAATATTCTAAATGATTTTGCTCTAGCCTCCGACACCTCTGTCAACAAAACCAAATCTAAACTCTTTTTCCTTAATACCTCCCAACCCATTCAGTTCAATATAGCCCGTATTCTAGGCTTCCAACTCAGTTCTTTTCCCTCTAAGTACCTGGGTGTTCCCTTAACTGACAAACCTCTAGCCAAAGGTAATTGGGAATCCCTGGTCACTAAATTGCAAAAAAAGATTTCCAACTAGCCCTTCAGATCTCTAAACCTCCTTGGAAGACTTGTCCTTGTTCGCTCTGTTCACCAAGCCATTCTTCAATATCAATATTCGGCCATTATGGTCCCTAAATCCATCTCAAAACAAATCAAAACAATCCAAAGGGAATTCCTATGGAATGGCAAAGTGAACAAGGGAAAATGGGCACTGTTTTCCTAGAGAAAAATATGAAAACCCAAAAAAGCGGGGGGGTCTTGGCTTTAGAGATCTAGACCTTCTTGGAAAATTCCTGGGGGCCAAAACCAAGTGGCGGTGGATAACTAACCCCACCACCTCTTGGGCTAAGATTTGGAGAGCTAAGTATGCTCCATCTCATCATCCAGACTCTTTGATCAGACTCTCGGGCCAACTCAAAGGCTCCCCGATCTGGAACCAGGCATGGGACAACATAGCTCTCATTCAAAACCACTGTTTCTGGGAAGTGCGCAATGGCGGGAATGCTCTGTTATGGGATGATGCCTGGGAGCAATGCCCCCGGCTCAATACAGTCAATTACCAACCTATCAGACCTCACATGGACAAACTCAACAAAAATTTTGTCAAAGACTTCTGGAAAATCGAGGACAACACTGATTGGAGGGTGTGGCTTGACCCCCCTGCATTGGTTCAACAAAACCACCCTTAGACTTGTGCCATCCTCGCAGAAGAGCTTCAAAAAAGGCAGATTCAAAAGGATGAAGAGCTAGACAAGCTCAGATGGGGATCAAATGCAGCAAGACACTTCAATATTAAAGAAGCCTATGGTCTCCTATCCGACTCCACCCCGTCCCCTTGGACAGTAAATGGAGCAAGCTCTGGAATCACAATCATTGACCTAAAATTGCACTCTTTCTTTGGCTTATCATGCACCAAATTTTTTTGACCTGGGACAACCTCCAAAAAAAAGTTTTCACCGGCCCGTCCATCTGCACTCTTAGCAAATCCAATGCATAAACTTCCAATCATTTGCTAAACTATTGCCATTTTGCCTCCAACATTTGGAATTGGCTTCTTCTTGTCTTCAAAGCCTTCGACCGAGACCCCTCCTCCATCTTCCTCTCCCTCAACCTTTGGCAAACCTCCTTCTCCACTCAATCTCTCATCAACTTGGCATGGAACCTTCTTCCTGGCATCATATGTTGGGCCCTTTGGAAAGAAAGGAATTCTCGTATCTTCAAAAACCTGGAAAAAAGAGAAGAACAAGTCATCTATTCTATCAAAAAGACTTTAAGAGAATCCACCTCCATAGCCAAACTCCCTTATCCCTCCTCCCTCCCACGAGGGAGGACTTCTGCATCCTCTCCCTTCTTGACCTCTCCCTCCTCTCCCTCCTCTCCCCGCCCTCTAACCCCTTTGCTTCTCTCGCCTCCTTGCCGGAGCCCAAATGGCATCCTCTTGACCCCAACATTGTCAAGCTAAATCATGATGGTGCTTCTAAAAACAATCCAGGAAATGCTGGCTTTGGAGGTGTTTTTCACAATCACAGAGGAAAAATTCTTTGGATCTATTACGGGAACCTTGGCTATGCCACCAACAATGCAGCTGTACTTCAGGCCTTAGCTCACAGGCTCGACATTGCAAGCCATCAGAACTTCTGGCCCCTCCTTGTTGAAGGGGACTCCACCATTGCTACCTAAGACTGCCGGAAAATCCAACAAGGTCGTAGCGTCCACCAAGTCTCGGACTATTGCCACATAAACAAAACCCTGCGAAAAATCAAACACAACATCGACAACACCAAGGGCATCTCCGTCTCTGTTGTTAGATGCAAAGCTAACAAGCTTGCTGATTTCCTGGCCAACACGGGCGTCAGCGACATCAATCGACTCACTTCAGTAGCTTGGGACACCTTCGCTCTACCATATGTCAAAAATGAATGCACCTGCATCATCTTCTTGGACTCGCAGCAGGCTGGCCTGTCCACTTCCTTGATTCCCCCTCTCAATCAAATCAGTAATCATGATCCTCACACTTGCCTCCCTCCCCACGTATAATCCCACCTTCGACACTCCTACAGCTAGATCTCAGTAGTACGCTCCCATCTGCCACATTAATTTCCCGCAAGACGGAGACAACGCATTTGGCACGCTAACCTGTGGCTTCCCCTATCCGTCTCGCCTCTCGCTTGCCTATACCTTCCCTTCCACCTTCGCTTGTTCCTCATTCCTACCTTCTCCTCTCACCGGGTTTGTCACCACTCTGTCTCCCCAGAAGCAGGCCCATCAAGGTTCTCCCCATCATACCTTCATTTCCCCCTCATGAGCTCTGCCTCACCCCGCTCCCATGGCCCCTTGCAAAGCTCACCCTCCCCCCCTACCCGCCGCAATCGCGGCGCCCACTCGGCCAACAACTCTCGTCCCCCTGTCACCCACATCGAGACTGCAGCCAAGAACTCCGCCAGCACTTTCGTAGCCATTGCCAGCCAGGACATGCAATAACACATCACTGAATTGGAGGAAAAAGCCCACATTCTTCGCAGAAATACGCTGTCTGAGGCGGTGGATGCAGCGTTCGGCTGGATTCCGGACTGAGGTCTCACCAGACCCTGGGAAAACCTGTACAACAGAGCCATTGATTTATACTAGCAAACCAAAACTCTCCTAGC
Source organism: Pinus albicaulis (assembly GCA_034641835.2). Taxonomy (NCBI): domain Eukaryota; kingdom Viridiplantae; phylum Streptophyta; class Pinopsida; order Pinales; family Pinaceae; genus Pinus; species Pinus albicaulis. The sequence goes on from CM076580.1 coordinate 1,227,964,077, forward strand.
TATCGCCCTCTTGGACCAAAAGGACCACAACAACGTTTCGAAACGCAAGCTCGACTCCCTAACGGAGAAATTTGTCATGTATGTAAGTGAAGTGCGCCATAGAAGATTTATTGACATGAGCTGTCCCCACTATGCTCTCCTAAAGAGCCGGTCTGCTACCCGCCACCATCATCAATGCCCCAAGGAAGAAGAGGAAAAACCCACTGCTCTGCGCTCCTCTAGGCCGGATTGTCCAGGTGTCGGGCCCTCCTGCAGTGGGCGCCAGATCTTCTATTCCGATGAGGCTACTACCGACAGGCCCATCAGCGTGGACGACTTATTGACCGACGACGCTAAGCCACAATGCTCTCCAAGCCTCTAACTTACCTGCTATCATTTCTGTTTTCTCTAAATCTCAGGTTCTGTCTGCTTTTTTGACTTTATATACGAGGCCTCAAAGCCTTTTTTCCAGAATTGCAACCTATGAACATCTCATGTTTTTTGACAATTGCACCCTCCCCTCTGTCCCACTCCAAAAGAGTAAGACCCAAGTGCATCAGATAAATGAATCTACTACTACCAAACATATCTTTGTGAATACGCCTCACCAAAACCACTATGTAATATAAGATTTTATGATAAATATAAACCGACCTTAATTTACAAAAAAAAATAAAAATAAAAATAAAATAAAAATAAAAATAAATAAATAAATAAATATTAATTAATAATAAAAAATTACACATTTCCATGTCTACATTAAAACATCCATAATTTTTTTATGAAAATAAATTTATGTTAATTCATAACCTATTTCATTGCATGTAAACTTCGTCTCAATCACAAAAGAAATTACACGAATCTCTCAAAATTATAGTAAACAACACATCCTTCAAATATTTTATTTGTAATTATATTTTAAATATTTTAATCATATTTATATTTTTTATTAATATATTTTTAATGGGTACAGATCAGTGATTGTCAGTTGCTTTTTCTGTCTGTACATATAAAATTATTCTCACCCTGGCAAACAGATTTCAGAATAATAACTTAATGGAGAAAACAAATTGCAGAATAATAATTAAAGGAGGAAATCATAAACACTCTGCTTGCTTATTCCATAGCATAAAAAAACAATCCAGTTCAGATGGCACATGCAGCTGCTGGGATTTTGGAAGCCATGACTCGGCTTTCACTTTCACTTCTCTTATGCTAATGGAATTTTGCACAGTGACATCTTTGATCTTCCCGTAATTTATCAAGACATAGATACGTTTGATCGAATGGGGAGTTACTGCAATTCCAATCTTTGATTTCACGTTTTTGGTTACTTTACTTACACCCCAAACAAAGAGAAATTCCATTTTTAGTTTCTCTAACTCTATAATTTTATTCCCAACGAAAATAACTTAAATTTTGTTCGAGGAATAACTGCACTTTTATGGAATAACTTTCACTCTGAAATCTTAGTTATTTGTTTGAAATGTTTACTAAAAACTTGCTCGTTTTGGTGTAAAGGAAAATTTTTTCATAGTATCAAAGTTTTGATCTAGGTTTTGATTTTGGTGTAACTACAGTTATTCATTTTTACTTTGAAATCTTAGTTGCTATAAATTTTATTACGTAACTGCAATTTTTAATTTTCACCACTTGAATTCTAATTGCTAAAATTTTTGGTATAACAGCAAACCTCTTCAAACATATACTACCACACCCATTACTAACATATACTGCCTGGCCCATTAATGGATGAATAACATTGAATATATTAGTTGCCCAACATCCATGCTTCCTGCAGAAGTAAAGGAATAAATAACACAACTTTTGCTTTGCTTTGGAACATTGGTATCTATAACTTTCACTCCAACTTCGAAGAATGACACGGTAATTCTCTGATCTGGAGTTCCAATCCATTACCCAAACCCTACTTTCATAAAATAGTGTATGGTAGATATAATTTGCTGGAACTGGAGATCAAAATAAAGAGAATGAGTGCCATAATTCCTCTGTTAGGAACAGCCGTTGCTGCAGCTGCTGTTGCTTTCGAGGTGTACAAGAAGGTGAGGAGAGATCGCATCTTGGCAGAACAATATAAACAAATCAGAGATGCAGCGGCTAAGCTTTCCGTGACTTCCAAACGACCGGTCACTGTTCTGGTTCTTGGATTTCAGAACCATGGTCGGAGTTCTTTTGTGAATACCATGTTCAGAGTTCTTTACAAGGAAGAAGGTCCACTGGTAATGCGAGCAGAGACAGGGCCGACCAAAAATACCACAACTACACAGAGAGTGCTGAGAGTGAAGAATACGCTTCTGAGAAACCCAAAATATTTGATGAACATTATCGATACTCCTGGCTTCTCAACGTCTGAAAATATCGATGAAAATGAAATCAGAAATGTTTTGAAGGGTGGACAAGGAAGAATTCAAAATGATGCAGTATCAGAATTAGGCGATATTTCGCAGCAGAGAAACGTTCAAGCAGTGCCCGAGTGTGTGATATTGGTGATGAAAGCAGAGGATTCTTACATGGGAGGACCTGCTTTGGATCGTTTGCCAGATTTAGTAAACATTATACGCGACGAAGGTACTCTGCATGAAATGCAATCTGAAATGGATTGCAGTATTTCATATATATATATATATATATATATATATATATATATCATGCAGTTTGTCTGAAGTAGGGAGTGAATAATTTAACTTAAGAATTGAATCAATCTTGAGAAGAGAGTGTCTAGAGAATTGAACTTATTATTTTAGAGAATTGAACTAACAAAAGTGTCTAGAAAATTGAATCTATAGCCTCAAGAATGTCCAGAAAATTGAACCTAACTCATGACAAAACACTTTCATGACAAAGACTTGAGAGAATTGAACCAAGTTCCCCCAAATTGAACTAATAAATAAGAAAATTCGCTAATTAAATTCAAATATCTTATTATGTGATAAAATTAGATTCATGGTGAAATGAAAAATGACATGGGTCAAAATCCAGTCGGTAGTTTAAGCAGACTGAACTCAGTGTTAATGCACTACCAGAAAATGTTAATGGCTGAAAAGATAGTGATAGGATGACATTTGCCGATAAGGAAAGAAACAATGGATTTATAGGAAAGTTTACAATTTTCCAATTGGAAACAATGGATTTATAGGAAAGTTTACAATTTTCCAATTGGAAGAACACTGAATTTGTAATTGTTTGTTAAGTTGTAATAGGTGTTAATTTTATGATGATTTATTTTATGGAATTTTAGACATTTGTTTATATTCATTATGAAAGATTTTAGATAAATCAATTTTGAAATTAGAAAAATATTTTAGATTTAAATTTATAATTAAAGAAGTATTAGATAAATCAGTTATGAAATTAGAAAAATATTTTAGATTTAAATTTAGAACTAAAGAAGTATTGAAAGGAAGTGGTAAATGTGGTTTTTTTTAATTGTATTTGTAAAGTTATTATATTATTTAATTTATTGGATGTTATTTAAAATTCAAAATAAATTTAGAAAAAATAATCTAAATTATAAGAAATTTTTCAAAACTATAATTTGTAAAGTGTACTATCCTTTTTTTTTTCGAATTAAAATTTTTTTATGTTAATTTTTATCTTATCATATCAAATTCGAATCCAAATCCAAATTAGAACTTGGTAACTATAAATTGAACCCATCACCTAAAAAGTATCTTAAAAAAAAATTAAACACAGCTCATCTCAAAACACTTTAACACTTTAATGACAAAAACTTGGCCAATTAAACTAACATAAAAACTTAAAATTAAAAAACATTACTAATTCTGTTTCTGATCTGATAGCTGAACTAACATTGTCTCTTGCACAGCCTTCAACGTATGGTATCTGAAATTTTTTTTATTGAGGTCTTTGATGTCTTGCAGGGCTTCAATTTGTGGTGGTATTGACGCACAAGAAAGATGTGCAGAAGAAGTCCATAGATCTCCGGGTTCTGACAAGAAGTGTTGCTCTGAAAGCGGGGACAGATTTTGTTCACTGTATAGAGAATTATGTGATAGACCACCGTGAAGGGAAGAATGGTTCGACTGTCATCGCCAACGATTTCGACACCCACAACCAGACGCTCAACGTTGTGAGGCAGTGCTTTGAGTATGTGAAGCAACGGCGCCAGGCGAAGCCACAGAAAACGAGCAGAGGGCAAGGGGGGCTGGATGATCAAGTTCGCTTTTACGACTCAGCCTCCGATTAGATTAATGAATGTTTAAGTTGTATTTTCCTTAATTTAGTAACAAATCTTTACATCAGACACTTTACTGATTCCGTAATATATATTTGATATAGTAAAGTGTATGATATAACTATAAAGTATATTGTAATTTTAGTTTAAATTTTTAGGATTTTTGATATTATTAAAATAGGATGAAGAATGTAATCATAAAGCTATATTTAAAATATTTGTTTATCACTTATAAAAACATATATTTTTAATCATTAAATCAATCTGTTCAAACAGCACTTACGAAAAAATTTACTTTATGCATATGAAAGTTCTTCTCTAATGCGAAGTGAGTATTCTAATTCATTTTCTGAAGTGAAGTGAGTAATCTAAATTTTATTTTAACATCTCAAATATTAAAATTTTGAAATATGACGTGAATGATCTATGTTTTAGTTAATTGACATTGACTAATGCTAAAGTAATGGTGTTTAATATGCAAATCTAATTTTATAGTCTTGATTTGGTAGGAATAATGACTTTCTTAAATTATAGTAGGAAGTAATTGATGGATTAAGTTATGTGGCCACAAAATACTAAAAAGCCATCAATCTACCAATTTACAGTAACAAACAAATTACAAGGCCATTTTTTTTTAAGTACCATAACAAAAGGGGAGGAAAGTATTAATGTGGAAAGAAATTCACACAAACCCTAATATGTCATTGTTTTATTCAGGACTGCACTAATGGACTGAAGCATCACAAAGAGAAACACGGGAAACAAACACCACAATCACAACACCAACACCAGATATTAGTAGGAGACTAAGAGCAAACCTTCACCATGTAACTCCAAAAAAAAATGAAGAAATAAAAATTAAACTTGAAAATATCTCATACTAAGTAAAAATGCTAACCAACACAAAAATATCATCCTATTATAAACAAAGAAACAAAATAATTAAGAATAATAACGACTTGAAATGCAATCAAACCACATTCTCGTTATAATTATTATTCTCATTAACTAACCAATAAATTATAATAAATATACAATTAAAATAATTAAAAAAAAATTATTCAAACATTATACATTTATAAACATCCTACTTCAACAAGATTTAAATTTTTTTTTTAAATATAAAATAACCAACAATTTCTAACTTAAACAACATTTTTTAACTGCAACACTTGCTTTAAATAAAATATTGATTTTACATTCAATAAATTTACATATAATAAAAAAATTAATCATAATGACTTATGTGTTTCTTTCCCTTACTTAAAAAATTTAAAATATGCTACATAACAACTATCTTTCTATCCACAATAAAGCCCTGTAACTTGTCAAGTAACTTGTAAAAAAACTAATGAACATAATGGTCGATACCCTCTTCACCCTTTTTTGAGTCACCGTATTCATGATTGGTTATAATACGAAGGAACTTTGAATGTCAATGTGTTTTATTAATTGACTTACGTGTCATTATACTGACAGTCAACTAAGGTCGGTGGGCGTGAACCCTTATAGAACACCTATATGATGAAAATCAAACGTTTGGCTTATGGGAGGTTAGAGCGGGTAATCAAGTGGAAATTGACATGGATCCCATTAGGGGTTTTATGGTGTTCATATTCTGTCGGTTATGTATCCGACGATATATACATAACATGGGAATATATTACTTGAATAAGATCTATTGATCCTACTGATCGTAGGCCGTACACTGTATATCCTTCATAGTGTAGCACTTGGCAACTAGGCCTATATGGTGAGATGATCGCTTAATGGGACTGATACATTCGTAATTTATTTATGGTAGGCCTTACCTTAACGAGGAGTACACATTTTAATGGGATGGCAATACACAAATTTGTGAGATTTCACTCAAGGAGGCTGATATGTTGAGACTCTCTTGTATATAAAAAAATATATGGAAATGGAATTGCTTTGGATGAATAATATGATGGAATAAAAATTTGATGTGGGATAATCTATGTAAATGTGAGTATAGTGGATCACAGAGATGTGTCATGTGTGTTTCAACATGTGAAGATGTGGTGTAATTTTTTTTACGATGCTTATTTACAATTTCTATATGGATGGGGGTGTTGGAGAACACATTGAATTGACAACGACATAGAAATCCAATTCTATTGAAGCTTGCTTTTAGGATTGGCTCTCAGGGTACAAGAATTGTAGTACACTTCCTTTATTCATTTTCTCAGATATTTGGTGCAACATAAATGTTTGTATATTTAAGGGAACCAGTTTGGACATCAAGTGGAGTTGTTATTCCGTTGTTGCATATTTCAATGAGTTTGGTTTGATGAATACTCTCAGGCATGGGGGATGCTTTCTTCACAAAAACATTTGGGACAAGTATCTAGTGGATTTCTTTGACGGAGCAGTGAAGAATAGGAATTGTGGGAGTGAGGCTTATATTGTCATCAATGCTAATTTTTACTATCACTTCTTGTGGAATTTTGGGATGGGTTTAAATACTTTTGCAAAGGTCATTACTCTATGCGGGGTTCTTTTTTGTGCCAAGTGGCTCTCCATCAACACTATGTTGGTTCATGGAGATTCAAAATTGGCTATAGATTGGGTTTGGGGTCATTCTTCATTTGCGCCCTCCCAAATCATAAATTGGATGAAGAGAACCTTGAATTTTATGAATGAATTTGAGAACTTGACTTTCTACCACATATACTGAGAACAATATATCTACCATATATATCGAGAACACAACTATATTGTTAATTGCTTATCAAAAACAGGTCTCCACAAACTGCCAGGGGTATGTATTACTTTACATTTACAATGTCAAGTTTCAGGATTCGAGGTAATACAACTAAATTAGTCTTTTCCAAAAAAAAAATGCGTTCATGTGTTTTTTATTATCATTTTGTTCCTTTTTTTAATGGTAGGTGCATATATTCTCTGGAATGAACAAATGGATGGATTCTCCAAATGATATAGTCTTTAAATGAGCTTTTTTGGATGATCAGTTATGAGTACATAGTCATTAATCTTATGTAAATATATGTTTCATTAGGTGGGCAACTAAAACTATAAAATCTATGACCATGAAATAGATGTGCAAATATGTAAGTGGTTATGTGGAATATTGGGGAACATGATAGAATATATGTTATTATGTAAACATTTTTCTATCTAATAAAAAGTTGTTGGTATTTTCTCTCTTGAAAAAAACATCTTCAATGTAACAAGGAGAATAGTAAGGTGTAATAGTGAGGTGTCATACATTTTAATATGAATTGGTGTTATAGAGTTCAATAAAGCATAAAACGACTGTTAAAATGTGATCAAAGTTTGAGTGATTAATTAATTGATTATTTTGTTAGTTAAAAATTTGTCATAAATTAGTTAGAATCATAATTTTATGCTAAGGGAAACACAATCCAATAAATTTCCAATTCATTTCATACTTGCATACTAGTCTCCATTTATAAAATTAACATAGTATCAAAACAGGTCCATAAAAATCTATAGAGATGGAGAAAAACTAGATTCTGGAAGAGATGATCTATTTGTTAGGCATAGTGTAAGTGAAGAATCATTGGGGAGGTGAAAATACTCGACAATCCGAGTTTTTACTTGTTTCCAATGCGAGGGTTTTGACAATGCCCTTCCTTATACAGTGTGAGAATAAGGGAGGAACATGCCACTCGAGAGGTCAAGTGCACATGGTTCCATGTGGATTTATCTTTGTAATCAAGTGGGATAAAATTTGTAATTTTTTTTTTTTTTTGCATTGAACAATTTGGTTGGTTGATGTATGTTGTAATGACATATATTTTATAAAAAAAATTCGGGTAAGGCCATGGTTGGAATACTCGCCTATACATTCTTGTAATTTGCATGATGTATGGTTATATTTGCATTGCACATGTATGATGGATGTTTTCTATGTTGAGTTTGTACATAATAAAAGAAAATTAGTTAAGTTGGTATGGCCTAGAGATCCATGGTATGGCTTTAGCAGGTAGTTTTTCTCGGGTTGTGACAGGTGCTTCCATCAAATCAAATTACAAAATAAACTATTGACCAAGTAAACATCAAGGTTGGCGAGTGTGACTAGGGATTATTTACATGCAAATGATAGAAACAGAGTCATCCTAATATTTTGGACAAGTACTTATGGTTACATCACAACAGGATGATAATGATGTGGAGAGGGAACTAAAAAGGTTTCAGAATAAATGAGTGTGTTTCTAATGTTAAGATGTTGGTTGATTAGAGAATGCATGATAGTTGATTAGGAGATGTATGATATGCAAGAGCATGGTGTAATGTTATATTAAATTTATTGGGTGTAATTAGACTTAACTTTTAAAGTATATTATGAAGATGAGGTTATTCAAATTTTTTCTTTTATTTGTCACCATAAATTACAGATTTGATACAAGTATATACATTTAATTTCATTCCAAGTTACACCATAAATTTATGTTCATTTGAAGTTCTTCCCCCTTTAGGGCCATATTACCATTTGTACATTCCAAGTGACAAACATGTGACTCTTTTGGCTTGGCCCATGTAGATGGTGGGAATTTAACTTCCATGAAATATTATAGAATATTCATAAAAGTAATAAGAGATCAAAGGTTGAGATATATTTCAAAGATAGTTATGCCAATTTTTTCATTTTAATTAAATTGATTATTTAAAAAGAAATGTTACATGGACAAGTTTCATATGACATGAATTATGTTTTTTTTTGGCATGTGGTATTGATAAGTCATGGTATTGTAACAAAGCCTATTTATAAATTAAGAATATCCAATGTTAAGAATTGTGTTACATGTTTAGAATCTAAAAGTTATAATTTAGTTAATTATTATGTTTTTTCTTTTAATCTTGGCAATGTGAAGAGCCCTTTCATGTAGCATGCTCATGAAAATGTAAAGTAAATGTGAGTAAAAAGATCCTCAGTTCAAATCCATGGTTTCTTAAGTGGTAGCCCTCAAAATCAATGTCATGTCATGTCCAAAAATAAGTAGATATTGAAAAATCTGAAATATTATTGTGAACTAAGTAAACTATGAAAAAATATTTCCAAATTTTTTAATAGAAATTTTATTATTTTCATCTGTGAAAAATAAAAGTTAACAAAAAAAACTAACATATAAATAGAAATAAGAAAAAATTTAACATTTTAAAATTTCCTAAAATAATAATGAAAACCAAAACAAAATAAAAATATAATATTTAAATTTCTTAAATCACACAAAAATTGAAACATTTACATTTCAATATTCCAATATAAATATATATATATATTCTTCTATTATCAATATAAATTATGAAACAACAAACTAAACCATCAATATTTTAGAAAATTTCATTAAAATATTATTACTATAAAAATAAATAAATAAAAATTATAAAATAAAAAATAAACATTTAAAGAAATAATTTTCAAGTAAACAAAACTCTTCTTTACAATAAAATCAACATTACTTAAAAGGATGTATTTAAAGTCCTCCATTATATCAAGGAGAAACCATAAATTTGATGTTTCTCTTTTTCTTTTTGAAAGCACAAACAAAGAAATCTAATAACAATCATCATAAGGATAAAAGTAATTATTTCATGGGTGACAATAAAATTTGGCAACTTTATCTATCAAAAAAAATTAATGGATATAAGGCCTTGTGCTTGAGCAACTTCTCATAACTCGTAACCTTTTGGACAACATAAAAATCATAACAATCATCATAAGGACAAAAGTAATTATTTCATGAGTGACAATAAAATTTGGCAACTTTATCCATAAAAAAAAATTAATGGATATAAGGCCACCTTTAGCAACTTCTCATAACTCGTAACCTTTTGGACAACATAAAAATCATCCTAAATCGGACCCAAAATAATTTGATTAATATCTATTTAGGCCACCACATATTGTTGGCTTCGAACGGTAATACCACGATAAATTCTAAAAATAAGTTATGGACAGGTTGACGTTCTGGGCCTTCGACGCCGAACTAACTTTCTCTCATCATTGAATATTAATGTTTTTAATTCACTGTCTATCAACATTATGAATGAATGATATTTTAATGTTCATGAGACTAAAAAAAAGTCTATGGGTTCACTAACTTCTTTGTTTTTTGCCTTCTGCAATTTAATATTTTTCTTACTCAAATCGATGATGAGCTGACCCAATCTTATAATAGTTCCATTACTGAAAAGACAATGCCACAGAATTGATGCTAACATACTACGATAACTGTGCCTGATGTCTCCAAAAACATCACATTCCAAAATGAATTTTTTTTTTCTGATTCCACTGCCTCAGAAGTGCAAAAAGTGCATACCCTTTCTTCCCAAGCTTCTTTAGGTCTCTTCCACCATCTCGTTTCACACCGAAGTTGATGTGAGTTAGTTCTTAATTGAGCTATAAGAACCTTTGCCCTCCACGGAACGCTAGCTCCAATGTATTCTTTTTGTTGAATATCACAAGTGGGGTTGAATTCCTGAACATAATACTTCTTCTTTCTACCCGACTCTTTTCCCCATATACCCTTACGAAACTTCTCCAACACAAAATTCTTTAATTCCTTGCTATTTGTGGGACATGCATTCAAGTAAATATTCCATTTTTGCATCCATTTGTTGTTTTGTCTCATCCATGATTTCTTTGTTTCACTCATACCTTCATTGAAGATAACTTTCGGCCATCTACCTTCTCCCATATGCTTCATTCTCTTTAGGTACCTTATAAGACGCACCATGGCAACTGCTTCGATGGGCGCTACCCCTGTTTCACTCAACATTATCTCATAGGGAACTGAACTTTTTATTTTGAACTTGCTTATGATCAAACGTTTTTGAATTTTTTGAATTTGTCTCCATTTTGAAATAGAGATGCTGCTAGCCCACAATTCACACCCATATAATATCACTGGGCAAACTAGGAGTCCAAAAAGTACTTTGATCGTGTTCCAATCCCATAACTCTGCCTCTCTACATCTATTTTGAAGTGCATATAATGCTTTCCACCCTCCTAAAATTCTTTTCTTTTTGCAATCCTCCCAATTAAGCTTGTTGTTGAAATCGATCTTGAGGTACTTGTATTCATTTACTTCTTCAAGAATGTTGTCTTGAAAGAAGAACATATGCTGGCTTTGCTTCCTTTTATTAGAGAAAATCATTATCTTGGTCTTACTGGTACATCTACATATAGAAGAAGCTTTATCACAAACTTCCCCAATCGAACACTCTCACCACCTTTCAAATTTAGCCATGTTGAACCCTTGGTTAAACTGAGAGGGGGGGTGAATCAGTTTAATGCAGTCATGGTCTTGTAAAAATTTCTTTTACACTTATTTACATCTTCATTTGGTGATCAAATTAATATACAATGGAACAACAATCTTAATAAGTGAGCAGCAGGTATTAAGCAGATTAAATACTGAATATCAACACATAATCATCATGCACATAGACAACGGATATAAGTGGAAACCCATAAGGGAGAAATCCACATCTTATTAGTGTTGTGATGCAAAGACAAGCTCCAACTCCCTCTCACCACTGATTTTTTGTAGGCTCCAACCTACAAGAGGTTCCTACCTCAATTCTGCAAGCTACAACTTGCAAGGAAGCTCCAACTCCCATCTATTTTATGCAGGCTACAACCTACAGGAGGCTCCTACCTCAGCTAGCTACAGTTGACATATATCAAGCTACAACTTGATATAGAAGCACCAACTTCCTCACTTTTTCATAAAAAAAATACATGCTAATTTACCTGGATATCAGCTCTGTTCTGTTCCTTCTTCACTGCTATCCACCAGCCTTCATATCTGCCTGATATCATCTCTGAATCTTCACAGCTTCTCAATCTGCTCATCCTTCTTCTTACCCTCTCTGCCTCATTTCTCCATTCTCTCACCTCTCCTTATGCATATCTATGTGATATCATTTATAGAGTTCACCTCATGATTGTTTGTATTCCACAGGGAATTCGAAGTGAATATTGATGACTCTTTGCCTTCCACCTTCTCGTTTGCTTTCCTAGCACATTCAGAAAAATATAACAATATATATACATTTCAATATTATAGAGGGGTATTTCTTTGCCTACGAAGACTTGCCTTTGCATCACATACAATAAAAATAATTTTAAATCATTTACATTCACATTTACAGTTACATAAATCAATTCACTCAACCCTTTTTCGGCCCTTGGCTTGCTGTGCGTTTGTCTTTTTTGCTACTGTCACTGTATTTTTCAGTTTCTGCTGTTATATTGTGATTGTTCTTGATGGTGGGTCACCCTACCAAACCCACATTCTCATTCTCATGCATATAAAAATGCATTCCCATTAATGCCCAATCTAAGTTCACTTTCTGACAATCTTTACATGTGGAAGCTTTTCTTATTTTCTGAACTGGACAATTTAAATTAATAATGTGTGGAAGTTTTTATATCTCAAATCTGAGAAATTAAATTAAAATTCTCTTATGGTTATAAAACCACAATCTACACTGTGCATAAAAGTGCACACACTCAGTTTTTCTCCATTTTGTTTTATGAACTGGCAAATTAAATAAATGTAGAAGCTCTCTCTTCTTAATTGCTCTATTGTCATAAACCATAGACATCATCCATGCATGAGATCAAATATTCAAAATTTGTTTTAAACCCCAGCAACCTTCATACCCAAAATTCAACTTTACTTGAGACCAAGGTATCATTACATATAAATGTATGTACCAACATTTATGTAAGCCTTCACCACAACATATCAACATATCCTTTACCTTATTATAATTCCCAACATCAAATTTCAATTATACCATGCAATTTTTTTATAAGCTTCGACCTTGATTAACCTAAGGCACTAACATAATTTATCGTTCTGGCCCCACAACATTTAATTAATGCCATTCATTCCCGTAGCCAATCCTCATATACGATTTATTCCTATCGTTCTTGGCCTTTAACAAAGTTTAACCCTTCTTGAAGTAAGTCGAATTAACATTCGAATTAGCATTAACTCAAAATGTAATCACCGCACATAAATACTCGGTCCCATGATGACTAACACTTAACTTACCTCTTTCATTAATCACCTTGCGACTTTGCTTGAGATCCGATGGTCAATCTGCTCTCGCGCTACAACAATACTTTGGGCGCACATCCGATGGATATCGCGCAAATTAACTGCACTCTCTTTAACCTCTCAAAATCACTCGATGAAAATGGTTTTTGATTAACCACTTTTTCCATGCGTCACATGAAGACCGATATCGCGTTCCAAAATGTAAAACAACTTACCAGTCTTGTGGTCGCGCGATACTGCTGGTTTAGATTCATCAAAACCACCTTTGCTGTTTAATGCTCCAATTCTGCTTCGTCTTCATGGTTCCACCTCCCCTTTCTTCACGGTATCCCTTTTCGTTCCAACGATTTCGATACACTGTCTGCTCACAGCTCCTTTGCCTTCTGGTGCTATCGAATTCTCAGTCGACCTCACGGCTTCATTAACCACAAACGGAATTTAAACAAAACCCCATCATTTATCTCTACGGTTTCATTATTTAACTGAGCCATACACCACGGTTTCGGTTGTTGTTACTGAGTTTTGCTCAAAACCTATAGAATTCATTCCATATCAATCACAATGCTACTGGTTATAATTAATAAGTTTGCATTCAAAGTTCACATTTCTGAAGAACGTATTTCATAATAAACCCCCATGGACTATTCAAAAACCCGCATTAAGATTTGTTGTGACTACAATCCACGAAACTCCTATCTCAGAGCATGGTTCAACAATGCACCAATTCCTTCTTTATATAATTCGATTCCAACAAGATCGAAAGACTTATTCTTAAAATAATTACAATTGCCCTGAACAGAATACAAGAGCAATGCCAGTTTATGTGGACTTAGGTTTCAAAGGGTTTTCTCAACTCAATGTCCATTCCTTTCTACGCACTATTCATTTCCCAGGTTTTCAATTCATAAAATTATACACATTCAAATCCACATTACAACATCGACATGAATGTCGATTTCTTCACTGATACACAGAGTATATTTAAACCCCCAATTACAGAGTCTCATCACACAACATTTAAAATAAACAATACTCATATAATGCTAAACAATTCCTTCCATAGATACAAATGAATCCACTTACAAAACTTCTTCTTGTCTTGGCCAGATCTTCAAATCAGATGGCCCTTTTCAACTGCCCGTAGGCTTACAAAAACTCTGTTTGCCCAAACCTGAAACACTCACACACTCTGCAGCTCTTTAAAGACCCTGTTTCTTCTCTGTGATAGTTCAGGTGCTGCTCCTTTCTTCTCCTTTTCCATCAATGACAATATTTCCAACGGTCTCCCCCTTTGGCATTGATGGCAATACTCCACCAATACTCCAATACTTCCTTCAGGAATTCCTCCCCCTTTCATTCTGAGAAGTGTCTTTCTTCCTCTAGTTGCTTTTTAGAAGAGCCTTTCTTTTTCTGCTTACTTTTCCTCCCCCTTTGACATCAATGGCAAAGGGTTGCACATCTCTCAGTGTAGATTCTATCTTTGCATTTCCTCTCTCTGAGTTGTGTTTAGGCCCTTCTTCTTTTGACTTTATACCTTGATGCTCCAGACTGGTGTACACGAGTTGTTGAGAGAACACTTTTGAGAATTATTGAACTTGTATATACACAGTAAGTTGATACCATCCCAAAGCACAGACTCCTTGCACTTGTATAGAGTGTAGGTGATGATAGAACAACCATATATAATCAAACTTATATAATTAGAGATGCATCATTGGACCAAAACTAAAATAATGAGAATGCTTCAAATATACTTCAGTCTCTAGTATGATCTTCATCAGAAATACATATCTGTTGAGGAATATTGTAGATGGAATATGTCTTCTTCTGCAATACACATCTGCAGTAAAACATCTGTTCAATTATGATGATGCCAATATATATTTTATAGCTGTGGTTCACCTTTCCTGCCTGTTGGTGGTGATATGAGCTAGGATGTTGACAAGGATATTACACTTAATAGCTGAAAGGTCCTTGTTACTGATGTGAACAATGAATCAACCCAGAGCTTACAACTTATTGTGAGATTAGATGATATCTTTAAATCTAAGAGACCAAATGACTTTACTGCTTGTACAATGTACTTTCAAAACAAACCCTTGAGGCTAGATACATTCAATGTATTGGTCAGTCTCACTTATCAACCATGCAATTTTATTTATGACATAAGGGGGTATGTATGTCAATGATCAATCTCTCTTTAAAGGGGAATTACCAGCAAATCCTTTATGCTGAAGTAGGATTTAGATGAATTAATAAAATACTTTTGAGCTTCAAATGGTAATCACAACTAGTCCTTCATGCTTCAGATACTTTAACTATTCTATCATGATGATTTTCAACAAAAACATCTTCAATTTGTTTAATTGATATCTCAGCCAACAGACTTCACACAGTTTTATGAATGATCTTAAGAAAGAGGCTTTGAAGATATATCTGTACTGACTTGAGGAAGGAATGCAGTTATATCTAGAAATAGATACTGCTTCAATGCTCAATATACTACTTTAAGTGTAAACAAGATAATGATCCTTTTGCCCTTTCATTGACCCTTTTATGCTTTAAAAATGCAGATAACGCTGGGTATACTAGCTTGATGTACTTTTGCCATAATCCTTTGATCCCGAGGACCTGTACCATACTGCTGCTCCACTGATAACACTTGGTATTCTGTTGATAGGCATGTTGCTTGTACCAAATACCAATTGATACTACTTTGATAAATCATGCAGAGATTTCACTTTAGCTCGCACATGAACCCATAGTTAAGACAACCTTCATAATTTCTACTATTGAGCTTTCCACTGTTCACACCAACAATCATCAATATACTGAATTTGATCTTAGCATCATTAACCATTTTTCTTATTCTTTCATTCTGTTCAAAGGAATACCATTGCATGTTCCTTTCTAGAACTGTTCCAGAATCATTGCTGCTTTATATTCAATTCAACTGTTCTAACATAATGACTTTTGGGAAGACATCTTCAATTTCTATACTAGGAATATTCATGGGCAGATCACTCAGAGATTTATCACTCACTTAACTGCATTCCTCCAAGGGGACTTTTCATAGATGAATGATGTAATGACATAATGATGATAGGCACTTCTCCTACTCATCCTTCTTAATGTGATTAATTTTTAATTCTAGTAGTATGATGCACAATGTGATCATCCTTTATGGGTCTTTTCAGTTATGTAGCTCAAAACATAATTTTTGTGATTTTAACCATTCATCACTTAATGTGTTGATGTATTTTTAGCTTACATGTTCATGGCTGATGTTCTCTCTACTACCATGGCTTCTTGTTGCCTTCTCTTCTTCCATCAATCTGTCAGCTATTGAATGCTTCAGACAATCTTCTTCTTCTATAGTTCTCTGTTAGAGGAATTTTCCTCTCCCTTCCTGACCTTTTAGTTGTTGTTATTTCATGGAGCTTTTCTTAGACTACTTTTGTGAGGACTATTTATGAACTGCTCTCCCCCTGGGATGTTGCTTCATATCTATCACCGGTTGGATATTTGCGTTGCTTCCTAGAGCAGCTCCCCCTAAGACTATGATGGATTCATTATGTTATTGAGGTAACAGGCTCCCCCTTTCTCTTTTCCTTCCATACTTTATTGGGGTTCTTCATAATGTCTGCACTTCTTTTTGATTCATAGTTTTGTTTGATTTTATTAGATTCCATCATCTGTCTAGAGTTATTTAATGTATATGACAGCTTACAGTCTTTTGCTTTGTGACCAAGCTTTAGGCATACATAACATCTTATTTTACCAAGGTATGTTTAAGATGATGTATAATATTTTATGCTCCCTTTTGAACGTAATTTACATTCAACAAGTTTATGTCCAAAATTATTGCATGCATAATAGTAGCCATGGAAATGATTTATGTACCTGGTGAGTGGTTGTCCTTTCCATTTGTTTGCTTGAGGTAGTCTTCTCATTTGCTACATCTTTTGCTGGTTAAAGTTGATATGCCTTGTCTTACAATATGCTGCAATATGTCCTGGTTTATGACAAGAGAAACATGTGATATTTTTCATAGGAGAAAAGAACCTCCTTTGACATCTTCCGAATTTGTTCAATTCATCCTTAGGAGTGTATGAGCCTTTAGCAGTTGATTGTTTCATCCTCTCATTCTCTGTCCTTTCATGTTGCTGCTTGTTTCTGTTTGTTTCTTTGCAAATCACGTTCTTGCTGACTTCTACTTCTGTAGGAATCTTCTGAGCTGCTTCATTATCCTTTACAGCTTTTACAAAAATGACATTCCTGTTATCTTCTACCTTGGACTTATTTGTTTCTCCTTCATAGCCTATCCCAATCTTTATGAGAGGAGACCTTTGAGCATTTAGAATTTGGTCCAACTGTCCAGAACTTTTCATTAGTGGAATATTCATGATTAGTTCAATTTGGGCCTTTTCTAATTTCATCCTTAGGCTTACCACCTCTTCTTCCAATCTTCCACATTCCAGACTTTTTTCTCTCATTTGTTGCAGCAGAGTGTCTTCTACTTTCCTTGCTTCTTCAAGTTGTGCCTTCAGACCAACAATTTCTTCCTTATCTTCATATTCTCTCTCATCACATATTTGCACCAATGTCTTAAGGTCTTTTTTTTCATTCTTCAATCCTTCTATTTCAGTCAAGGCTGTGTCAAGTTTGGCTTTTTTCTTAACTGTAATTTCTTCATGGTACTCACATCCATTCACCCTAGCAGGTATCTCATTTGATTGACCTTTTTCCTTTTGAAAGGAATTTTTCTTCTTCGTCTAGTATATCTTCTCCTTCTTGATAATGCATCCACTAGTGTCTACTTCATGCATGAAATGCAATCTATCCCAGATTTCTTTTGCAGAGGTTAGATCCATTATTAAGTCAAAATCCTTGTTATGAAGACTATTATATATCACACATTTTTCCTTGGCATTCCACTGTGATTCTTGCAATGAGGGAGAGTCTATGCAGTAACCATCACATACAAGTTTCCATACCTCAGGGTCATAAGCCATTAAATCTGTTTTAACCTTATCTCTCCATTCTAGAAAGTTTGTTGTATTTAACACATGTACATTTTGATAGTCCATGACTCAACCAGATCTCCTTCAAGCTATTAGGCTTACACCAAAGGAAACCGCTCTGATACCAATTATTGAACCCTTGGTTAAACTGAGAGAGGGGGTGAATTAGTTTAATGCAGTCATGGTCTTGTAAAACTTTCTTTTACACTTATTTACATCTTCATTTCATGATAAACTTAATATACAATGGAACAACAATCTTAATAAGTGAGCAGTGGGTATTAAGTAGATTAAACATTGAATATCAACACATAATCATCATGCACATAGACAACGATATAAGTGGAAACCCATAAGGGAGAAAACCACATCTTATTATTGTTGTGATGCAAAGGCAAGCTCCAACTCCCTCTCACCACTGATTTTCTGTAGGCTCCAACCTACAGGAGGCTCCTACCTCAATTCTGCAAGCTACAACTTGAAAGGAAGCTCCAACTCCCATCTATTTTATGTAGGCTACAACCTACAGGAGGCTCCTACCTCAGCCAGCTACAACTGACATCTATCAAGTTACAACTTGATATGGAAACACCAACTTCCTCACTCTTTCATAAAAAAAACACATGCTGATTTACCTGGATATCATCTCTGTTTTGTTCCTTCTTCACTCCTATCCACCAGCCTTCATATCTGCCTGATATCATCTCTGAATCTTCACAGCTTCTCAATCTGCTCCTCCTTCTTCTTACCCTCTCTGCCTCATTTCTCCATTCTCTCACCTCTCCTTATGCATATCTATGTGATATCATTTATAGAGTTCACCTCATGACTATTTGTATTCCACAGAGAATTCGAAGTGAATATGTATGACTCTTTGCCTTCCACCTTCTCGTTTTTTTGCCTAGCACATTCAGAAAAATATAACAATATGTATACATTTCAATATTACAGATGGGTATTTTTTTGCCTACAGAGACTTGCCTTTGCATCACATACAATAAAAATAATTTTAAATCATTTACATTCACATTTACAGTTACATAAATCAATTCACTCAGCCATTTTTCAGCCCTTGGCTTGCTGTGCGTTTGTCTTTTCTGCTGTTGTCATTGTCTTTTTTAGTTTCTGCTCTTATATTGTGATTATTCTTAATGGCGGGTCACCCTACCAAACCCATATTCTCATTCTCATGCATATAAAAATGCATTCCCATTAATGCCCAATCTAAGTTCACTTTCTGGCAATCTTTACATGCGGAAGCTTTTCTTATTTTCTGAACTGGGCAATTTAAATTAATAATGTGCGAAAGTTTTTATATCTCAAATCTGAGATTTGAGATATTAAATCAAAATTCTCTTATGGTTATAAAACCACAATCTCCACTGTGCATAAAAGTGCACACACTCAATTTGTCTCCATTTTGTTTTCTGAACTGGAAAATTAAATAAATGCGGAAGCTCTCTCTTCTTAATTGCTCTATTGTCATAAACCATAGACATTATCCACGCAAGAGATCAAATATTCAAAATTTGTTTTAAACCCTAGCAACCTTCATACCCAAAATTCAACTTTACTTGAGACCAAGGTATCATTACACATAAATGTATGTACCAACATTTATGTAAGCCTTCACCATGACATATCAACATATCCTTTACCTTATTATAATTCCCAACATCACATTTCAATTATACCATGCAATTTTTTTATAAGCTTCGACCTTGATTAACCTAAGGCACCAACATAATTTATCGTTCTGGCCCCACAACATTTAATTAATGCCATTCATTCTCGCAACAAATCCTCATATACGGTTTATTCCTATCATTCTTGGCCTTTAACAAAGTTTAACCCTTCTTGAAATAAATTGAATTAACATTCGAATTACCATTAAATCAAAATGTAATCACCGCACATAAATACTGGGTCCCACAATGACTAACACTTAACTTACCTCTTTCATTAATCACCTTGCGACTTTGCTTGAGATTCGATGGTCAATCTGCTCTCGCGCTCCAACAATACTTTGGGCGCACATCCGACATATATCGCGCAAATTAACTGCACTCTCTTTAACCTCTCAAAATCATGCGATGAAAATGGTTTTTGATTAACCACTTTTGCCACGCGTCACATGAAGACCGATATCGCGTTCCAAAATGTAAAACAACTTATCAGTCTTGTGGTCACGCGATACTGCTGGTTTAGATTCATCAAAACTGCCTTTGCTATTTAATGCTCCAATTCCGTTTCGTCTTCATGGTTCCGCCTCCCCTTTCTTCACGATATCCCTTTTTGTTCCAACGATTTCGATACGCTGTGTACTCATAGCTCCTTTGCCTTCTGGGGCTATCGAATTCTCAGTTGACCTCATGGCTTTATTAACCACAAATAGAATTTAAACAAAACCCCATCATTTATCTCTATGGTTTCATTATTTAACTAAGCCATACACCACGGTTTCGGTTGTTGTTACTGAGTCTTGCTCAAAACCTATAGAATTCATTCCATATCAATCACAATGCTACTGGTTATAATTAATAATTCTGCATTCAAAGTTCACATTGCTGAAGAACTTGTTTCATAATAAACACCCATGGACTATTCAAAAACCCGCATTAAGCTTTGCTGTGACTACAATCCACGAAACTCTTGTCTCAGAGCATGGTTCAACAACGCACCAATTCCTTCTTTATATAAGTCGATTCCAACGAGATTGAAAGACTTATTCTTAAAATAATTACGATTGCCCTGAACAGAATACAAGAGCAATGCCAGTTTATGTGGACTTAGGTTTCAAAGGGTTTTCTCAACTCAACGTCCATTCCTTTCTACGCACTATTCATTTCCTAGGTTTTCAATTCATAAAATTAGACACATTCAACTCCACATTACAACATCGACATGAATGTCGATTTCTTCAATGATACACAGAGTATATTTAAACCCCCAATTATAGAGTCTCATCACACAACATTTAAACTAAACAATACTTATGTAATGCTGAACAATTCCTTCCATAGATACAAATGAATCCACTTACAAAACTTCTTCTTGTCTTTGCCAGATCTTCAAATCAGATGGCCCTTTTCAACTGCCCGTAGGCTTACAAAACTCTGTTTTCCCAAACCTGAAACACTCACACACTCTGCAGCTCTCTAAAGACCATGTTTCTTCTTTGTGATAGTTTAGGTGATGCTCCTTTCTTCTCCTTTGCCATCAATGAAAATATTTCCAGCAAGCCACTCTTCCAGTTTGTCAATATATAAATAAAGAAGGGTAGGGGATAAAGGGAAACCTTGCTTGACTCCGATGTCACTTATAAAACTTTCTGAAATTCCTGCTGAAGTTCTAATCTTGACTTTCACCTCTTCATAAAGCCTATGGATAGCAGCTCTATATTGTAAAGGAATTTCAAGTTCTTCCATTCTACACCACAACTTATCTCTAGGGACCATGTCAAATGCATTTTTGAAGTCAACAAAGCAGCAAAATACTTCTTCTTTGCTCCCCCAAACCTTTTCAACAACGTGTCTCAGTGTGATACCATGATCTACTGTAGAATGCTTCGGCCTAAAACCTGCTTTCCCTTTTGCCCTCTTTTCTTTTACTTCTACCCACTTATTCTATTTTCTACCATGCCACTGAAAAGATTTGCAAACAGAGGATTGATCATAATGGTTCTATAGTTGGAAGGATTATTAATGTCTTCGCGTTTAAAAAGGGGAATTTCTAGACTAATTGTCCAATCCCTTGGGAACCCTTGCTGAATGATATTGTTGAATATTTCCATGATGTGGGGTGCCAAAATGTTCATTCACCACTTTAGATATTCTGCTTGAAGTTCAACCAAGTCCCTTGCCTTCCCTGCTTTCAACTTTTTAATTCCTGCCTCCACCTCCTGTACTATGAAAAGCTTTGTAGATGTGTTGATCCTGGGAGGAGGCTCAACCTCTACTTCTCTTTCATAGAGTTTCCTTGCATAGTCAAACCATTGATTGGTTGTAATATGATTTTCAATTTGCTTCTTCCTTGGTTGAAGTGTTTGCCAAAAAAGTTTTGGGTTATTCTTGCCTAGATATATCAGCTCTTCCCGCCTTGTTTGCATGAACTCATATTTTTTATTTTTTAAAATATGCTTATATAAATTTACATCCATCTTCCCATCTCCTTCATTTTTCAAGGTTCTCCTTGCCATTTTTCATTCATCATCGAACCATACATTCGCAGGAAAACAATTTGATTATGATTTCCTATTTTTTGATCTTTTGCACTTATAAAGCGCACACTGAATTATATTTGTTAACTCATGGTTGTTGAGGCTTTGGGGACCAATTTTGTCCTTATGAATTGATCTCCTCAACATTGTTTTGAAGATAGTGCAATTTTCTTGTGTTAGAATAATTTTGCCCCTTGATGCCAATTGTTGAGAACATTGGGTTTTCCTCCTATTCTGTATTTTTTCTAACCAGGATAACTTTATATAAATTGGGTTATGATCTGATTTTAAATCCCAAATATGCTCTCCAATCTTAACTTCAGCTATTCTTTCTATTAGGCTTTGTGACCCAATAACATAGTCAACTACACTTGCCCCATTGTATGTGTTGCAAGTGAAGTTCCCAGAATTTTTCCATCTCTCTAGACCACTGCACATAATCAAGTTGAAAGAACCACACAACGTAAGCCATCTCTCTAGATCACTGCACATAATTAAGTTGAAAGCACCACACAACGTAAGCAACTCCTCTCCAAAATGATTACTAACTTTGTCATCTTCTAAACATCTCACCCATCAATAATTCTCCTCTTCAATGAGCCAGATAGGATTGTGATCCTCTTTGTAGCAAAGAATATACCTTGTTGATTTCATGTTCTAGCATTGAAATCTCTCACTAAAAGAACTTCTCCCTGTTGAGAATATGTGGCAATATCTTGCTTTAAAGCTGCATACGGATCTTTGCGGTCCAATTCCTTATTTTTGTAAGTTTTTGATACTTGAGGCACAAAATAACATGCTGCAATTCTCATGTCGTTCTCATTCTCTGTTATGTTGAACCATAAATATTGCTTATTTGTATCTTCTTTCACTAACTGAATGTGACGACCTTCTTTTTCTTTCACTAAAACCAGTATTCCTCCATACCCTTTGCCATTTTCTGCTGCCTTGTTCCAAACTGTTAACTTCAAATAGCCATCAAACATAGGAGTTCTGCAACCATCATGTTCATGAGTTTCTGTGAGACAAATTATGTCTCTACCTTCTGCAATAGGCCCTATCCCAGGTCCCCTCCTCCAAGGGTAACCTCTACAGTTCCAAAAAACTCGACTTAGGTAGACCTGGGTAGGATTTGGTTGCTACGCGGTTTGGCACACAAGACTCGAATTTGAGTCTTCGCCCCTTTTCATCCATGTTGATCCTGTTGTTTTCCTCCCTATTATAGACTTAATTACTTTTTGTTCATTTTCAAATTGCTGACCTATTTTTCCATGAGGCCCAAACACTGCATTAACCGCTCTACCATTGTACAACCATGCTCTTTTCCCTTTTTTTCTTGTTGCTCTAACTTTCTCCACTTTTTCTCTTCTCTCTTCTTATTGCTTGCTAGTTAAATCTTCATCTAGGAAGAAGTGTGAGCCTCTCAAGAGTTTCTTTTTGCTTAAGAGATGATGTTTCTCTTGCACACTTGCCATGATGACTTCTATAGGTTGAGGTCTTTCCTCACATATCTTTCCCACCCTCCTTGCTTGACAAATTTGACCTCTCCACTGTAATTTCTCTCTCAAAAAGTCCCTTGTCAAATCGAGAGTGCTTTCATTCTTTCCATAGTCTCTTATTCCCATGATAATACAGTTTGTTTCTCTCTCTTTTCTTTCTTTATATTCTCTTTCCTGTGCTCTACAAGAACTTACATCTTCTTTTTCCTCTATCCTGTGACCATTGGTGTCCTCAACCCTAGTTTTGATTTCTTTTGGAATGTATGTCTTCTTGTTCTCTTCTGTCTTCTTTTTGGAAATGACTGTTTGCTGACCCATTTGTGTATCTACCTGAGTTTTTTTTAGATATTATCACATCTTGTTTGTTTCCATTGCGTCATTCCTGCTTTGCCATGCTGCCTTCATGTTTTCCCATTCTCGTTTTCCTGCCTCTACAGTATCTTGTAACATTGTTACCTGCTCTTTCAGAATTCTATTACTTTCCATTAAACATTGATTTGCAAGTGTGATCTCTGAATGTTTGCGGTCTCTTTCCTGTTCGTTGGCTTCTAAAATTTCCATCCTTGCCTTAGCTTTCATCAGTTCTTGGACATAGAGATCTGATGACCAAGTAAAAGGTGTAGTTGTGGGACTGTACATGATTGACTCTTCTTTATTTTTTGTGCTCTTCATTTTTTTCTTTTTCTGGGTCTGTTTTCTTCTTCTTTGTTCCCATTTAAATCAGGAAATTTTGCGTTTTAAAATACCTTGATATTGTTTTGCATTTACCCAAATCCATTTTCCTGTTTTGTCATCAGAAGCAATTTTGACTTGGCCCAAATGATTTGTTTCCACAAAATTTGAGATTTCCTTGCCATTTTCAACATTTACTATTGATTGGTTTTCCATTTTAGGATTTGGGATTTCACTCTGCTTCTTCCTCCTGGCTATTCACTATGCCTTCGTGCTCCTGCCTTCGTGCCTTCTCTATTCACGGTGCCTTCGTGCCTTCGCTGATCTTGTTTGTAAATGAGCAAACCATGTTCCTGTTCCTGTTCTTGTGCCTTCACTGCTCAAAAATACAGGGACACCCACAAGAGAAAATTCATTATTTCCTCTTAACCAAGATGTGTTTGCAGACTCGCAACAACCTTGCAAATTGCAATGTCAACAGAAATTTTGAATACAGTTCGTTGATTTGCGTCCTCGGATTTGCGTCCCTGGATTTTCTTCGTTGATATCACTCTCGGAT
Organism: Pinus albicaulis; assembly: GCA_034641835.2. NCBI lineage: Eukaryota > Viridiplantae > Streptophyta > Pinopsida > Pinales > Pinaceae > Pinus > Pinus albicaulis. The sequence continues at coordinate 1,227,989,328 of CM076580.1, forward strand.
TTGTGCTAGGCTATCAGTAGCTACAATACAAAGTCATGTGTGCTGGTAGTATCTTTGCATATGCCCTTCGGGGTAGTCATTATAAGCAACAAAAAAAATTACCATGTCATGAAACTGATGTTCACCGCCACAAAGACGAACCAATCTATTGGCATCTGCACGCACTTCACACTATTCATGTGATGTGGCATTCTCATTTAACTTCCACAAACAAAGATCACGATCCAAAGATCAGAATCAAGAGAATGGCGGCGTAGGTGTGGGGATTAAGGGAGGCTGGTGGATGGGATTTTCTATGGATTTTATAGAGTTGTTGTTTATAAACTTTATGAAGAGGTGAAAATCAAAATTATAATTTTAGCAGGTATTTCAGAAATCTTTAAAAGTGACATTGGAGTCAAGAAAGGTTGCCCTTTATCCCCTACTCTTTTTGGTTTATATATTGATAAATTGGAAGAGTGGCTAAATTTGCAAGGTGGGGATGGTGTTCAGTTGGGGGAGTTTGTGATAAAGCTTCTTTTATAGGCTGATGATCTTGTATTGAAATCCGTTCATGGATTGCATACGCACCTATATGCCCTTGAGAATTTTTGTAGAGCAGTGGAGATGCAAGTCAATATTAGCAAGACCAAGATAATGATTTTCTCTAATAAAAGGAAGCAGAGTTAGTATAAGTTATTCTTTGAAGGCAACACTCTTGAAGAAGTAAATGAGTACAAATACCTCTGGATCAATTTCAACAACAAACTTAATTGGGAGGACTACAGAAAGAAGAGAATCTTAGGAGGGTGGAAAGCATTATATGCTCTTCAAAATGGATGTAGAGAGGGACTAGAAAACGATTAAAGTGCTTTTTGGACTCCTAGTTTGTCCACTAATGCTATATGGGTGTGAATTGTGGGCTAGCAGCACCCCTGTCTCAAAATGGAAGAAAATTGAGAAAATCCAAAACCTTTGATAATGAGTAAGTTCAAAATAAAAAGTTCGGTACCTTATGAGATAATGTTGAATGAAACAAGAGCAACTCCCATTGAAACAATTTCTATGGTGCAACTCATAAAATATCTAAAAAGAATTGAGCAAATAGGAATAGGTAGATGACCTAATGTTATCGTCAAGGAAGGCATGAGTGAAAGAAAGAAAACATGGATGAAACAAAACTACACATGGATGCAAAAATGGAATATCTACCGTAATGCTTGTCCCACAAATAGCAAGAAGTTAAAGAATTTTGTTATAAAGAAGTTTGGTAAACAGGTATAGGAAGAATAGTTGGTTAGAAAGAAGAATTACTACATTGAAGAATTCAACCCTACCCATGATCTCCAACAAAAAGAGTACATTGAAGCTAACATTCCGTGGAGGGCAAAGGTTCTTATTGCTCAATTAAAACCAACTCGCATCATCTTCTGTGTGAAACAACACGGTGGAAAAGGCCAAAAGAATCTTGGGAAGAATGAGTCTGTACATTTTTCACATATAGGGCAGTGGAATCGGAAAAAACATTTCATTTTGGAATGTGATGTGTTCAAAGACATAAGAGAAAGTTATGGAAATATGTTAGCATCATCAGTGTCTTGGCATTGTCTTTTCAGCAATGAGATTGTTGGAAAGTTGGGTCAGCTCATCATCAATTTGAAAAAGAAAAAGACTAAAACGCAAAAAGCGAAAAACAAGGAACTCATAATTCCATAAACTATTTTTAATCTAGTAAAAGTTAAATTTCATTTCATTTCATTATGAAAAAAATGATATCAGCACAATGGCTGCGGCCCTTGCAATCACCCACAACAAAACGACTATTAGCCCCAACACTACGGTTTCGCAAAAGAACTTTGTAAACCTCTGAACCGCCGCCTTCTATAGCCCACGTTTCCAATCCGTCAGATGTATAGATCTGAACAAAGAACCCGGGGATGGGGCTCATGGGTCGCATGGTATTTGACAAGTTATCATCCAACATTCTTTGCAGTGTATCACGACGACACAGCCCATAATTCCATCTTTTACACCCAGTTCTCAGTTTCATAGAAAATCTAATGGGAAACCTTCCTAAATTCGGAAGCAATAATTCTTCCAGGAGCGCTTGCCAGATCTTTGTATCCATTCTCATCTCGTTGTGTCATCCAAGATTCACAGTTATGTGAGATTCAATATCAAATAACCTGTATTCAGAGTTAAAATAACTATTTGCATGCACCGCGTTTATTTATAAAATAAATATTGGTGCCTTTGGCTTTTCTAAGAATGGAGAGTTCCATAGCAGAAACTAGAGTGAGATGGCACTCTTTTTATTTATGTCTACTTTTTACAGTTGTCAACGCGTTGCATCTAACATAAATGTACTTTTTATGTTTGTGAATTACGATGGGTGGGTGTCCACTCATACTCGAACTATACACACACTCATGGCAACACATATTATTTCCAAGTTATAGGTTATTTAATGTTAGTGGACAGTATATGTCCATTGTTATGTTTAAAGTCACTGGTGGGAAATATATGCCCACCAACATTAAATAATCTATGGACTGGGAAATAATGGTCGCCCACACAAAAATTTTCCAAAATAATATTACTAAGATTTGATGGTTTTTTTTTTCTTTTTACTTTGTGAGTTAAGTTTTAAATATTATATTATTTTCAAAATGTAGATTACAAGACTACAAAGTTCATCTTAACAAGTTTTTTTCTTTTATTGTGATCAGGCTTGGTGAAATTGGGGCCTCGAGGAAGACATGAGCAAAAGACTACATGACTTATTCTCGCATGGCCTGAAAGCCCCAACATACTAGTAAACAAAGCAAAAAACAAATGAAACCGTAGCATATTATGGAGGGGGATTGGGGAAATACAGGGGGGGTTGCATTATTACCAGCAAATTCATGCATATGAAAGTCCATATGCTCCACCCTTGCTTCCAAACTGCAAAGGTGGTCATTAGTGTGCTTGTGTTGGCGTCTCAAATTATCAAGCTGCTCCATGATTTCACTATGACTAAATTGGATGTCATTGATGTATGCAACTAGCTCGTTACAGTCTTCATACCTCTATTCTCAAAGAACATCGATGTTAATTTGGATGTTCCTGCAAGGTGGCAGTGGTAACCACTCAACCTGTAGTGCCTGCAACAACCTCCTCAGTCTCGTGGTTTTCCGACAAACCAGATGATTCTCCCTCTTCCAGCATTGGTTGCTCAACCAGCCTCGGGTTTCCTCCACCCCAGCGCAACCTTTCCCTTTGACGCGACATCCCAATAGGCTCCCCTCTCCGAAACACATGCCCAAATGCAATAACAGCAAGCAATACAAACTTTTCTCCTTCCTTGAAAGCCTAGTGGAACAAGACGACGCACCACCCACAATACAAACCACCACCCAGCCTGCGCCCCGTCATAAATTTGCGAGGAAGCTCTAGCTATATGCCACAAAGCCAACTACCAGTTTACGAAAACCACCTTGGAGGGGTCTAGTGTCCACCCACCTCCCCACCCACCTCGTTTCAATCCCGTAGTCAACCAAAGTCCCCGAACACGCAATTGAGATTTCTTCCCTTCGAAAACCAACAAGAGAAACTTCACCTTCAAATTGTTGAGGTTAGCCCCCACTTTCTCTCCACCTGTCTGTGATCCATCATAGGTGTCGAATGGCCTGACGCAGCTCCTACCAGTGTCTGAATTCGTCCCAAGGGTCAACCAATGTCACCACCATCCACCACTCTGCGTCACCCAGATTTTGTTCGTCGCTTCTCCCCCAAGGCCAAGACCTCGGAGGGGCATGCAAAAACACAGTGACCTTCTCCTCTCTCCACACCCAACTCATCTCCCTCTACAGCGAAACACAACCATACGAGCGCTACAGGCTTGGTTTAATAACGACCTTCATCCTTCGTAGTGGGAGTCGTTGTCCTTTCAAATTATTACTCATTAATCAAAGGTATAGGTGTGCGTGGAAGCCAGATAGACACCACTCTATCTATCCATCAAATAAAACACCCCCATCAGAGAACCAAAATTTGATATTATTGCATTGCCTTTTTTGACATTTTATACTTAGTAACTTTTTTATTCTAATTTTTTACATTTATTACATTATTTTATATTAATAAAATATATTATTTATTTTTTAAAATTAGTAAATTTAAGTAGATTTAAGATTTGATAGCTTTTTACAAAAGTGAACTAGTTAAATTTTAAAGTGAAAAAAAATCCAATTTTTATTAATTTTTTTTCTTCCTTTTTACTAAATAACTAATTAAAATAAAATAAAACAAAACCATTTCATCTATACATTTAACATAGTTAAATCCAATTAACTTATACTTATATATATATATATATATATATATATATATAACACAAGGATTTAGTATGGTTTACTTATTATTATACCTATCACATGCATGGTATTAAGTATAGTATATTAGTTTTTTTTACCAAAATTTTATGCTCATTATTTATAATTTAATATTGAGAATTCAATTTTTGTTATTTTATTATTATTATTTAAATTTGTCTATTTGTAAGGTGATTGGTTAAAGTCTTATTATGCGTTGTTGAGAAACTTCCCTTTCTACTAGTTACTAATTTTTTGTTATTTGTTTTATTTTCTTTTTGTTCAACATTTATTTTTATTGTTTCCTCTTTTTCTCCATTTTCATGAATCATAGTTTTTTTTCCCATATTTCAATTTTAAAATGACTTATTATTATATTTAAAACATATTACAAAATATTATATATATTAATAAATATATATATATATATATATATATATATATATATATATATATATATATATATATATAAAGTGTGTGTATGTTATTATAAACAATATTAGTTAATCATATTTTTTTAAATTTGATAATGACATTCAACAATACAATGTTTTGTTAGTTGTTTTTTTTGTGATCAAATTTTTCTCATTATTATTTTGTAGTTTATTTAAATTATATTTAAGCTAAGTTGCAAGTACTAGGTACTATGTAATCCTTGTTTCATAATAAGGTGATTACCAATTAAACTACACCCCATGACTATTAATTATAATTTAATATAATATTGTTATTTTGTAGTTTAATTAAATTATATTTAAGCTAAGTTGCAAGTACTAGCTACTATGTAACCCTTGTTTCATAATAAAGTGATTACCAAATAAACTACACCCCATGACTATTAATTATAATTTAATATAATAATAATATAATATAATATTACAATACCAAGAGGTTATATACCCGCACTTTATCTATAAAATAAATATTTGCGCATGTGGCTTTTCTAAGAATGGCGAGTCTCAGAGCAGAATTTAGTAAGATGGCACTCTCTCTCTTTATGTCAACATGCCATGTATAACATGCGTTTTTTTTGCCTTAACGCATTGGCAGGTCATCAATATGTACTTTTTACAACTATCAACGCATTGGCGGGTAACCTATATCTTTAGTTTGGACGATTTTCATAGATTTCAAAGTAGTTTTTTTTTTTTTGTAACTTTAGTAGATCCTCCCTATTTTCCATTAAATCAAAAAAGAGAAAAGCAGGTTACAATCAATATATATGTTGGATGACCTCAAATTAGGTTACTATCAATATATATATACAGGTTAAGACTCAATCATCAGATGACTCGATAGGCGCCGGGTCCTTGACACTGAATCCAGGAATATCAACTTGGTTCATACTTTTTAGCTGACGTTCCATGCAGCCCAGGCAGACGTTCTGGTGATGTTGCAGAAGGAGGATTTCTTTGATATCCCTTCCCATTTCAGCTAAAATAGACGTGGCTTTCGGATCCCCTCCAATTTCCTGGACACTAACGATGGCCTTAGCCAATAGACATTTCATTGTCCAGTAAGTATGGATGGACAGTTGAAATAACGACAATCTTCTCCTTGTATTAACTAGATATGTCAGAAACTCCATCGCTTCCTCTTGGATTTCACCCTCCTCTTTAGTTTGACAGTCACACTCCCAACTTGAAATGAGTGATTTTACTTGAGTAGGTGTACATGCCCCGTAGGCCTCGAAGAGATTTTCCATGATTACTTTACCAGAATTTCTTCCCCTCCTGCTGGGGCGCGCTTTTGACTTGCCCTTGTTCTACTTTCCTTTGTCCTTTACATCCTTTTTCACTGCTTGACCTTTCACCATTTTACCTTGCAGATGGAGTATAGACTGTTGAATTATCAGTCTCTGTCGGGGTGAGTACCAGACCAAGCATAATGGAACACCTGTATATGATTTAAGAATACTTGTGAAGTTAAATATAATTTCAATAATTGATTTAGTTAAACAATAGAGTAAAAGATCTCGATTGTTGAGAGTAGCATCCTGAATTTTAACGGTGTAATGCATGTCATCATTCATTTTGTATTTCGCCCAATGAACTATGAGGTTGGAAATAGGGTCGACAGAAGGGGCCACTGTTTTCGCAAGAGACAGAAGTTTCCTAAAATGTCACGACAAATCATGCACAGACATAATGTTTCCATTCTCCAGCAGCGTATGGACAAACACTGGACATAAACCCTACAAAAAAAGTGAATTCATAGCTCTCGTACCCTCCCAACAACAAAATTTAGCGGTTTTGCCATTATAATTAGAGTTGTAACCCCCCCTCTTATTAGCAGTATCAACAAGCCGAGTAGGAGAGAACCTGAACTGGGAACCCAACATTACTATAGCCCTAAAATTGTCATTGGAAGCCATACACTGTATTTCATAGAATTGTCGGGGAAAGTTATGGAGGTTACAAGCTCGACAAAAGGGCGGTCTATCACTATGAAGGTTATAAGTGGTAGCATTCAGGAAATGGGTATCGGTATAAGGAATGGGACAAATAAAAAGGGTAGAGAAGCAACCAGAGTCAATTGGAGAACATGAAGAGCCAATTGGAAGGCATGCAAAATCAAATTGGGGAAAAGTAGGGTCAGTTGGTAGACAACCAGGGTCATGCCAATGAGAAAACAAGATAGGTAAGGCGACCTTCATAGAGTCTTGGACTCTACGCCCACCCCCTTAACAACATCCATGGTATACCAGAACTTAGAAATGTCACAACCCGCAACACCCAAACATACAAGACATGTAGAATTAAAATCATACAAACATAGTAGGACAAAATTTCAATTCCCATATACTCCCTAATGCTCAAGACAATGGGACTTCGAAGGCTTAACCACTGTAAAATTCCAAGTAAAATTCACTAAACCATCCCAAAACTCAGACATCAGACATAAACAAAGCCAATAACCGAATTTCGTCTCTTAGCGCAACAACAGACATGATAAAGAGGGTTAGAACAAACCCGGAGAAGCATCGTTCAATCATCATCGAACCCTTAGCCCGCTCGCCACCTTCATGTTTTTCTTTCAGCTCCATAGATAAATTCAAAGCCATATTACCACCCTTAACATTCATTACATTCCTCCCAGATCGATGTTGTTTCCAACCCTTGTCTGACATCGTGAGCTGGTTTCCACCCATATTAAATGTCGTCATTATGCGGGGTGGGTGGTAGTACCTATCTTCCTCTCCGCATGTCAGCATCATCTATCTGTGTGGTACGAAGGAGGTCGTGCCACCTAACAGCTTACATTATCCACTTGGCACCCCGATCGGGGATCTCGAGTATCATTGTTATCCCTATCTACAATTGCCTGCAAAGTTTGAAGCTCCTCCTCCTCTATCATTTCATCCCAGTTTATGTCAAGTTTTCGTCCTCTGTAAGTACAACTCCAATTCGCCAAGTAGTCGGCCGCTTCATTCACAGATCTGAGAATATGGGACGGAACAAGATATCCAATACTCGAGAGAATTTCTTTGATTTCCTAAATTAGACAAGTTGCTCGCCTACTACGACTGATTTTCTCCCACCCTGCCCCCTGTTGCAACTTCTGCGAAACCCCTATTACCATGGTCGAGTCCCCCTCTACTATATTCCTATGATACTGTTCTCGTACAACCATCAACAAACCTTGTTTGACCGTTGTGAGTTTAACTTCATTAGCGAATCCTAAATCAATCGCATATATTATTCTTACCAGACCCTATGAATCTCTAAAAATACCACCTGCTCCTACTTGGCCAGGATTACCTTTAGAGGCCCCATCCTAATTAAGTTTGATAAAGCCCTGTTGTGGAGCATTTAATTTATCATTAAGATGACTTCCCAGAGGTTTTGTTTTCCATGAGGTCGGGGCAAGCATTTGAGGTTTCAGGTTTGTTAGGGTCCTGTAATTTACATAATCTCAACATGACTGATTATTCCTGTTTAGATTTTTTATATTGAAAATAATATTCCATGACTGTCATTTATTTCCAAGAAGGTACTTCTGGCACAAAATATGGTAAAGGATGGTTGTATTCACCTCATTTCCAATATATTCCCAATTAAGCCTAAATGCATTATTTAGCACTATCCATCTCATCAAACCCTCAAAGCCCCCTTTTAACTATTTAAGTTCAATTTTTATCGTTAAAAAGCAGCTTTGCCCACTCACTAAAAGCCATATCATATTTCCCTTTAAACTTACCATATATTTATTTTATCACAACTTTGCTCGCACCACAAAAAACCTTATATATATATATATATATATATATATATATATATATATATATATATATATATATATATATATATATATATATATATATATATATATATATATATATATATGTGATATAGTATTTATCATTTTCCGCACTTAACCGTATTAAAACCTTTATCTTTCATCACAATTCGCTTATTGTAGTTTTAAACTCCATTCATAACACAATTTTCGAATCCTACAGAACCCCTGAAATGTGATTTGCGATATTGGCTGGGACCCATCACCTTTTTGCATCGCAAGTTCGCAAATACTACTTACCACTTGCTCCCCGATCTCTGATATTGTGATAAGTTTGACTTTGAAAAATGCGATAAGGGGTGAATGCGATGTAGTTTCAGAGTTAAATTGCAAAGGATCTCAAATCCAGAATAAGGCCTTTTTATGAATAAATCACATCAGAGCTGGAAGCGGTGAATATAATACAGAACCACCAAGAAGTGCGAGATGCGATATGAGGAGCGGATGCGATACATTTCAAAGGAGAAGTCCAAAAGATTTCAAATCCAAAAGTAAGACTTTTTCATTAAGAAATCACATCGGGGTTTTGAAGAGCTATGCATAACAAGAAACACATGAGAATGTCGAAGTGCGAAGTGCGATAATGAAGTGGATGCGATGCAAGTCAACGCTAAAGCCGAAAGAATTTCAAGTCCAGGTGTATGTGTTTTTCCCTTTGTTAAATCGCATCAAAGAACAGAGGAGGCTTATAACGTAGAATGAATGGATCGACGAAATGCGATTAAGGGACCAGATGCGAGGTTGTTCAAAGGTTAATTGGAATTTATCTAAGGTTGAGGGTTCTTTGTAGTAACACTGTTTTATGAAGGAAAGTGAACGCGGACATAAAGGCTTGGGAAAGGGACCCGACGCGAGCAGAAGAGGTAGAGCCGAGCAAAAGGAGATATGGTGGCACTGTTGGAAACGTGCCAGCTGGGTCAAGTCGGGAAAAAGGCATTTTTACAAAACTGTTATGATACAACAGTAGAAATAGAAGAGGCAACCAGCACAACAACCAGTGCAACAATCATATTAGATCGTGCAACAATTGTTTCCTAAATAAAATTAGATCTAGATGTCATATCCCCCCCTCTTTTCCTCTACGTGACCATCTCAACCACTTTCAGCTTATTTTTTTAATTCATGAAGAGCTACCAAATTTAATTCCACAGGCATTTTTTTGTCAGAGATATTTTGTTCGGGCCTTACATGGCCACACTTGTCAAATTTTTCTTACTTTGTAATTAATGAAAAGTTGCCGAAGTAGATAGGGAAACCGACATAGTTTTTAGTTAAATACTGCATGCATTGGAAGTATCAAGGGTTGGAACCTACACTGTAAGAAATTTTTGTATTGGAGCGTTGTAATTTTTGGAGTTGGGCATCAATAATAAGAGACCGTTTACTGGATACTTGAGTTCTGCTAAATGGTGATGTGTTTTCTATCTATGTTAAATGTTTCCATTGTTTTCCTTGTTGTGCATCCATTTATTTGATTGTAAAATAGAAATTTTAGATTAAGATTTGTTGTTGGAGCACCTTAATTCTGTATGTATTTACCATCTAAATTTTTTCTTCTAAATTCTGGTTAAAGAATTCGTAACTGCTCTTTAATCATTACTGAATATCACTATTTTCTCCATATCATAACTCATATTGTCTTAAAGATCCAATTAGTACAGTTAGCTTTCCCTGTGATTCTCTCGAAAAATTGCTGCCACAAACCAGCCCTTTTGTGACTCCATAGCCCAATGGATTAGACCCTGCAAATATACTCATCCAACCAACAAAATCAATCAAAAAAACCAATTTTCACCATCACTATAACTATCCTAAGATCAACATTCATAACATTAAAGATAAAATTTAAATCATAAATAGAGAGAGCCCTCTCTGAGTCTAGGAAGGCTAGGTCCCGGATTCCAAATCAGTTTGATGTTGTCCTCTATAGTTTATTCTTTCCAATCTTATAAATTATAGGGCCACAATAAGGTTGAGCTTAACTAAAATCCTAGCATCATGCTCATTTACTTTCCAGTCGTCTTCATCTCATTTTTCGGTGAGAACATTTTCTCTGATATTCTCCAAAATCACGTTCCATGTCTCTTCAGGTTGCCTAGTATACTCTCTTAATTTTCTCTGGTTTCTTTCTTTCCAATTGGCCCATATGAGAAAGCCCATAGAGAGTCCCCACACTCTGTTAAGAACATGGAATTTATATGCCCCTTTTATCCATACTTCAATTGTATGCTTGATACTCATGTTGTCCCAATCCGTTCGTTGAAAGAGGGAGGAGAGTTTTTGCTAAATATTCTCAGCGACAGGGTAGTGATTCAGCAGGTGTTCTATCATTTCTACATTATTCTTACACATATTACAAGATGACGGGCCATGCATTCCTCTCTTCTGCAACTGATCAAAGGTGAGAATCTTTCCATGACTAACAAGCCACAGAAAGTATTCAATTTTCAGCCAATGTTTTGCCGACCATATTTTTTGCCAAAGAGGTACATGTATATTTTGTATGTTATTTGATTTTATAGCCCCATCTGAGGATATCCTCTCCCATTTCTACTTTTAATTTTCTAAATTTGAGTTCTTCCTCGTAATTTTCCCATTGACGAGTTTCAGGAGTATGCTGCCACTGATATTTTAACTTCCATTTTCTCCATTGAAGGTTTGTACCTTCATCCCAAAATTCTGCTACTGACTTACTATTCGACCTGTTAGTGAATAGAAAAATCTCCCCTAAATCAATTTGACTAAATAATTTATCCCGTTGTTGCCATGAATCCTCCGAGAACCAGGAAATGTTCCCTCCCCTAATTTCCCCAAAATTGTGTTCTGGGATGAGATCTCTTTTTAGTGCCACCATGTTCCAGATAGTAGATCCTTTAGGAGTAGTTTGAACTCTCAATTTCCATACAGTAGTTAAGGGAATTTCATACTTCTATTCCCATATATTTTTCCACAAATCTCTTCCACCCTGTATCCATCTCCACTAGAGCTTAGCTCCCATATCCCGATTCAACAAATATGGATCTCTCAACCCCAAGCCTCTGGTCCTTTTCATTTTCGTGATTTTTTCCCATGAAATAAGAGCCCATTTATGGGTTTGTTGGGATCCTTTCCACAATAATTTTTTAAACATTTTATCCATATCATTACAACTAGTTTTAGGCACTGCCAATCCCGAGAGCTGATAAATAGGGATAGACTGTAAGACTGATTTTAATAGAACAACACAGCTCAAAAAATTAAGCACCTGAAATGCCCAATTTTGGACCCAAGCTTGGATACGGTGAAGGAGATCTTTCCACCTAGAGACCCTGAGTGAGCTCGGATTGAGAGGGATTCCTAAATATTTCATAGTGAATGATCCTATGTTGATCCCCAAGGTACACGATAGGAAACTTTGGGAGAGAAGATTAGTGTTAAAGAAAAACACATTTGATTTGTCATTTATTATGAGAGTCCCAGAGGCTTCCATGAAATATTTAAGATTGGATAGGATTTCCTTAGATTCTTTCAGATTTTCTTGACAGAAGAGCATAATATCATCAAAAAACTCTTGGTGGGAAAGATTTAAGCCTACCTTGCAAATATTAAGGCCTTTAAGCTGATCTCCCTTAATCTTGCTTTTAATATGTCAACCAAGGTCTTCAGCTGCAATAATGAAAAGGAAGGGGGAAAGCGGGTCACCTTGTATTAACTCTCGGGTAGCATTAAAGGGAGTAGAAGGAACCCCATTAATCAGAATAGAGTAATTAGGAGAAGAAATAAAATACATTATCCAATTAAATCCATCTCAAATAAAATTGAAACACCTGAAGAATAGATTTAAGATAATTCCATCTAAGATAGTCATATGCTTTTGAGAGATCAAGTTGGATCAACATACCTTTGGCTTTAAGGGTCCTAAGAGAGTGAATATTTCCTGCACCGTAATTATGCCATCCAAAATTTGTCTCCCTTTCACAAAACCAATATGCTCTGAAGATATTAGTGCTGGAAGAATAGGCTTCAGGTGGTTCACCATAATGGTGGACAAATTTTATATATTACATTTCATAAATCTATGGGTCGGAAGCCTGTTAGTTCATCAGAAATATCCTGCTTTGGAATTAAGGAAATGGGAGTAGAGTTCAGGGTTGTATATACCTGTCTTGACCGATGGGATTCCTCTACTAATTCCCAAATGTCTCTACCCATGAAGGACCAAGCTACCTGATATAATTCTGCAGTAAAGCCATCCGAGCCAGGGGCTTTGTTTTTTGCAAGACCTTTGACCACTTCTTCCACCTACTCCATTGTGATCTCTCTTAAAATAGCTAGATTTTTCTCACGACTAACTATAGTAGGTATGTTTTGTGTTATTCGTTTAATAGCTACCATTCTATGTTGATCTGATTTTGTCAAGATATGACTGAAATGGTTCACTATTAGGGCTTCCATATCATGATGTTGTACGATCCCGTTTCCTCCTGTATCTTTCAGGGAGAAAATACGATTATGTTGTCTCCTCTGAATCATAGCCTTATGAAAAAATTAGTATTTGTGTCCCCTTCTCTTAGCCACTATATACCAGATTTTTGTTTCCATATAATTTCCTCTCGTTTCCTGCGCTCTTCTAGTTTACTTATAAGGTTGCCTTCTTCTATCACCAGATGCTCTGTTCTCCCATATAGAATCATTTTTTGCTGAATTCATTTCAATTCTCCTTGTAATCTTTCCTTATCCTGTTGAATGTTTCTGAACTCTGTTTTATTCCACTTTTTAATCTATTTTTTTAAGTCTTTAGACGAAGTTGGAATGAATGCATCCTATTTCATCCTTGAGCTTGACACTATTGCCACCATCCTTTAGCTTTCTGTAGAAATTATATGCACTATGCATGAAAATTTCCAAGATCCACCTGATCTCACACTATTTAACTTTATGGAAGATACTGAATCTATTCCATCAGTGACCATGGGAAAATTAATCGTTATCACATTTGAAGCATAAATGCAGTTATCTAACGCACATAACACGCTAAACGAGCTCAAGTTGAAAAACCCCAATTATATATTATGTAACATGAGGACGAGTGTGGAAACTTCATACAAGCATACAAAGCGGATCACAAGCGTATAGCATTAGAATCGCCATACAATTAGTCATACCTAATCTGTAACCATGCACCGATCTTTGCCACCCGCTAGCTCCGCCTCCACCGTTAACTGCCGAAGAATAGCTCAAATGAATCGACCATCTATCCCTGACCTGTAATCCTCAGTTTATACCCCCATCTCCATGTGTGATGCAACTGCACGGTTGTTTCATGTCACAAATGATAGTCTGTCTTATTCTTTCACCTACCTCTTCACTAGTCTCCACTAAAACTGTCCATGCACTATAGTTAACTGATGTATTCTTTAGTTGATTAATGAGTTAATAATTAGTGAATTAATTAATAATTAATTCACACCAATCTCACTAGTGTATCAATCAGTTAGACTAGATACAACTAGCTCAACTATGTTTAACTCAGTTAAACTGACATAAACTCTTACAATTACTTCTTCCAACTGCTTCAGCAACTTCTCCACGAGTTCTAATCATCCTTCATGCATTAGCTCCAGTTCCCTTAGAAATTCTTCGTCAGCTGATGTACCACATCCTGCACTGCATCAAGTGTTCCAAGAGAATATGCTCATTTTTAGAGGCCCCATTGGCATTAAAGCCAGCACACGTATATGCAAAATTTTATTGACGATCTAAAAATAGACTTCGCCCAATATTCTAAAAATATAATTTCATCTATTTTTCCAAATTGATCAACCATCCACAAATAGCATCCTGCAACTTCTAAAATATGTTCATCATGTCTAAAAATAGACATAGTCTAAAAATAGACTTGCGCCAAAAATAGTCTGCGAGCCCACTTAGTGAAGGCGACTCTTTTCACTAAGTTCATCATCTTGTTCAATCTCAACACTCCCTCTCAACAAGATAGGGATTATCCTTCACTCCAATATTTCCTCTATGGTATTCGAATTTGCTCCTGGTGAGCGCCTTCATCAGAATATCTACATCCTGATCCTCCGTAGGAATGTACTGAAGCAACATGATCTTCCGCTGCACACAATATCTGATATGATGATACCGGATATCAATATTTTTAGATCTATCATGAAACACAGGATTAACAGAGAGTTTAATGCAAGTCTGATTATCACAATGAATCACCGTGGGATCTAAATGTAAACCGAACAAACCAACCAGGATCTTCCTCATCCAGATAGCCTCACATGCAGCTAAACTTGCTGCCATGTATTCCGCTTCCACTGAACTGAGTGCCATAGATCTTTGTTTCCTACTGTACCAAACTGTCATAGATCTGATACTGAAAATCCCTCCTGATGTGCTCTTTCTTTCTGTTGGGCTTCCTACCCAATCTGCATCCGTGAAGCCATGCAACTTCACCTCATCCATCTATCTATACCATAAACCATACTCAGATGTGCCCCTGAGATATCTCAAAACATGTTTTCCTGCCTTCCAAAAGAACTTGGTAGGCTTAACCATCGTTTGTGAAAGCTGGTTCACTACATAGCATATGTCCGGTCTTGTATTGACTAAATACATGAGCGAACCCACCAACTATCGATAAACAGTGGCATCCACTACCTTTGCCGATGTAGCATCCTATTTCTTCCAATTTCCTGGAAGAGGAGTGTCGATAGATTTGCAGCCTTGCATGTGAAACTTCTCCAGTATCTCCCGGACATACTTGCCTTGAGACACAAACATTTCACCTTCTCGCTGCCATATTTCCAATCCAAGGAAATAAGGAAGGAGGCCCAAATCCTTCATCTCAAACTCATTTGCAAGATCTTCCTTGCATGAGTGTATCAACTGCTCATCACCTGTTAGTATTAAATCATAAAAATAAATTACAATGATTAAAAGCTTACCCTCAACCACAATCTGGTACAGGTTTGCATCCGCCTCACTCTTGGTGAAGCCAAGTCCAGTGAAATAGTTTTCGATCTGAGTGTACCAAGCACGGGGTGCTTGTTTCATCCCATACAACGCTCTTTTGAGGCTGCACACATGCAACTCGCTGCTAAAGATCTCAAATCCTTCAGGCTTCTCAATGTACACCTCTTCCTCAATGATCCCATTAAGGAACATAGTCTTCACATCCATCTGATGAATGTTCCAACCCATCTACGCTGAGAGAGAAAGGCTGGTCCGTATGGAAGAATACCGTGCGACAGGTGCAAAGGTTTCTTCATAGTCAATCCCCTCAATCTGTGAGAATCCCCGAGCAACAAATCTTGCCTTATACTTCTCGACGCTCCCATTAGCAGCTTTCTTTACCTTATAGATCCATCTTGATCCTATAATTGATTTTCCCATCGGCCTTGGAACAATATCCCAAGCATTGTTTCTGACAATGGATTCATACTCCACCATGACATCTACCCATGTGGGCTCCTGCACTGCTTCTTCAAAAGAAGATGGCTCTGTCACAATACACTTGCTCATAAGAGCCATGTATCCAGTATATCGGTCAGGTGACTGTCTCTATTTGCGCTGTGATGTAGGGACTCCTACATTCTGTGCCGCATCAAGCTTCAGTCTCTCAGATTCTGTGGTATGCTTCCTGCCTTGTTTGATGTTTGGTTCTGCATGAGTGGACTCCTCCACTCCGTGAATCTCCTCTTGTGGCTGATTACCTGCCATTACAAGTCAACAGTCATGGATCTGAAGGAAAAACTAGGAAAATCTTGAATTCAGTAACATGTACCTGAAAAAATACCTTGCCCAACACTTACAAGCCAAACGGTTATATGGCCTTAGTCAAATTAAAAAAATAAGTACAAAGGAAATTTGCAAAAAAAATTCAAATTCTAGGCATAAATACACCATTTGACTCACATTTTGATCATTTTCACATTGCAGAAGTGGAGAAGGAGAAATCAACCATAAAATCATGCCAAATAAATCAAGTAAGCTTTAAACTCATCTATTTCATCAATTTCGTTCATGTTTGAGGAAAAGTTTTGGAATTTTGACCGTTGAAAACATATTTTTTGTTGAAACACTCTGCGCATATGCGGGTTAGTGTGGACGAACCTGCGTATCATACGTGACTGTGTACAAGCAAGGTCGTGTATGCATAGAGAAAAAATTTAAAACTTGAATCTAATCAGCCATTTAATGATTTTTCCCAGGATGTCCATCAGATGGAGAGAGCGTGAGCACAGTGCAACTGACAGTGAGGTGATGGAGGATCAAAATTCCTTAGATATTCTCCGAAATTGCAGATTGCTCAAATTTTTCAAAATGCCCAATATGAAAAGCAATGTTCGTTTGCTTCAAATGTTGGTTGATCATTGGGAACCGGAAGAAGATTGTTTCATAATTTATCAGATGCCACTACACATAGAAGTGGAAGATATATACTTCATTACTGGACTCTCTTGAAGGGGAGACCCAGTAGACTTGGAGGAGAAGGACCTCCAGATGCATATAGAGATGGGCGACGATGGTCAGTACAGTGCGACTGGAATTGGGACCATTACCTTTGAGAGGGAGTCTGATAATCCGTTCTTGTTGAAGAATGTCATGCATGTTCCAGGTCTGAAGAAGAACTTGGTCTTAGTCGCAATTTTGGAAGACAAAGGTTATGATGTTGTTTTCAGTGAGGGAAAATCCTTCCTTCGACATAGAACAACGGGTCAAACCAAGAAGATAGGGGTTCGAATTAAGAATCTCTACAAGCTGGAGGTAGATGGATTGGCTACAATGGTGGGCAAAGCAGAAGAAGTGGTGAGCCAGGATGAGGGAGAATTATGGCATAGGAGATTGGGCCATCTTCACCATGGCACTTTGAAGATTTTGTAGCAAATTTCTACTGGACTTCCCAAGGGTACTCTTGTGCAGTCAGATTAGTGCAAGGGATGTACCATGGGTAAGTTTGTGAAGACCACCTTTCATGAGAAGGAGAATCGTGCTTCGGTGATCCTGGAGAGAATTCACATAGACGTGTGTGGACCATTCTCGATTGCTTCAACAACAAGACACAGGTATTATGTGATATTTGTTGATGATTATTCTCATAGATGTTGGATCTTCTTCATGTAGAAGAAGAGTGAAACGTTCTTAAAGTTCTGTGAGTTCAAGGCATTGGTGGAGAAGGAGTCGGGGAAGCAGGTGAAAGCTCTAAGGAGCGATGATGGTGGTGAATACATCTCGGGCGAATTCAAAGACTTCTGTAACAAAGAAGGAATTCGAAGAGAACTCATAGCGCTTCATAACCCATAGCAGAATGGGGTCACGGAGAGAAATAACATAATGATTTTGGGTGCTGCATGACCAGGGCCTACCGATGCACTTGTGGGTGGAAGCATGCAACACTGTGGTTTATGTGCAAAACCGTTGTCCTCATAGAGTACTTGGCATGAGTACACCCGAAGAAACATTTTCTGGTAAGAAGCTTGATATTTCTCATTTGAATATTTTTGGCTCACATGTTTACATTCATGTGACGAAGGACGCCAGGAAGAAGCTGGAGCTGACTGCAGAAGTTGGGATATTTGTGGGGTACACAGAAACACCCCATAACTATCGTGTGTATTTGCTAGACAGTCGGATGACTATTGTGTGATGGGATATAAAATTCAACGAGGTGAAAGCCATGAAGTTGTCGCTTGAGAGGGAGCTACACTTGCATGTAGAAGAGGAACTTCTTGTTCCCAAAGATGAGCCTTTACAGTGAAAACACTTCACTTTGGACAAATCCTGCTTCTTGCTTTTAGCACCGGATTTTGAAGGATTTTTCTTCCCCTTCCCTTTCCTTGCTTTGGGAGCCAAAGAGAAATTCTCTTCATCTTCATTCTTTGATGAAGATCCATCCCTGGTACCCCGCCTTATCTCCTCCTGCACAAGATCCGACCAAAGTCGCTCCCATCTCGGCAGTTTCTCCCGTCCATTGACAGAGTCTTCGTAGCTATGCCAATCTTCGGAAGCCCAAGGAGATCCAAGCTCACCAAGTATTCTTCATCAACAGTAACCCCCGCACTTTCCATTTCATCCTTGCAGTGGACAAACTTCTTGAGGTATTTTGGTATACTGTCACCTTTCTCCATTTTTATTTTTCTGAGCTTGTCTTTAAGCGCCAACTTCCTCTAGTCACTTATGCTTTGGAACAAGTCTGTCAAATCCTTCCACATTAAGAATGGAGTGGCTTTCCTATGAAGGCTGGACACAATATGGTCCTTCACACCTTCCAACAAAATCCTCCTCGTCTTTGCAGTCTTCTTTTGCCATGCATCAAGTAATGCAGCATCGCTAGATCCCGGCTTAGGAACATCGCTATCGATGAACTCCTTCAGCCCATTATCCTCCAGCACCACCTCCATCCTATCCTTCTAGGCTATGTAATTCGATATCCCATCAAGGGCATACTCCAATTGCAACCAAGAAAGACATTTGCTGTATACTCGATTTTCTAGAATCATAGAATCTTCTGGTATAAATTCGAATTGCTCCCACTCAAAGACAAACTACCATACTGTAATCTTCAATCAACAATGCTTCCATATCATGTAAAAATTATATGTAGGCATGCATGTGGCTATGTCATACATACATCTTACCTCATCCTCACATCATTTAACCTTATGCAAGATAATTAACTTATTCCACTTGTTAAATTTTTTTTCTAAAATTAATTGCACACACATGTAATACATACAAAACACTAATCGCACAACAGCTTTTTAACCTAGCCTCAAGTTGAAACCTAATTATATAATTATGTAACAGTGAGATCATATGAAAATCTCATAAGCTAAGCATACAAAGCTTTCATCAAAGTTTCTAGTACACCGTCATACGCAATCACCATCAAGAATAGCTCAATGAATTTGAATTACTCCATCCTTGACGGCGCAATCCTCATTGGCATATCCACTGAGTGTGTGATGCAATAAATGCATCACTATAGTCACAACAGATGTTCTATCTTGCCCTTTCACCTATCTCTCCACTGAAACTGCCATGCACCGTAGTTAACTGCTGTATTGTTTAGTTGATTAATGAGTTATTATTTGTGAATTAATTAACTAATTAATTCACTCCACTCACTAAGCAGTATCAACTGGGCTAGACTATATCCATTATTGAATCCAGTCTAACTCATAACATCCTACACCATAACTACTTCTTCCAACTCAGATTACAACTCGCCACTAGTTATAACTGAGTCCTCCATGCATTAGCTCCAAAGTAAAACCCCAGATTAGCTAATTTTCCGTCAACCGATGTGCCATCTATGAATTCAAACCTATGCTCCAAGAGAATAAGTTGTTGTTTAGAGTCTGATTATTATTAAGAGCTAATAATAATCGACATGCATCTATTTTTAGATTGACTATCTATAAATAGACTTCGACCAATATTCTAAAAATATAATTTCATCTATTTTTCCAACTTGATCAACCATCCACAAATAGCATCCTGCAACTTCTGAAATATGATCATCATGTCTAAAAATAGACATAGTCTAAAAATAGACGTGCGCCAAAAATAGCCTGCGGGCCCACTTAGTGAAGGTGACTCTTTTCACTAAGCTCATCATCTTGTTGAATCTCAAAACTTTCTCTAGGAAGGTTGGGTCCCTTAGCAAAAATGCCTCAAATCAAAATGTTCGTTTCTTATTACAATCCTTCATATCAACCTCCATACATATCAGCCAGTGATCAGACCCCAATCTCGGAAGCATAGAAGCTTCATAAAATACATCACTACTGACCAGGGCTTCTGATGCTAAGAATCTGTCAAGACTTGAGGCTACTTGGTGAGCACCCCCTCTTCTATTATTCCGGGTCTCTTTTTCATTTACTGTGGGGATGTCAACTAACCTTAGGTTGGTTACCAAGACTTTAAAGAGTTCCATTTTAGGCTCTTCTCTTCCTATACCTCATTTTTTTCTGCCAGACTAGCGATCATATTGAAATCACCTCCTAACAACCAATACTTATCGTTATGCATATTTTTAAGCGTTCTTATGCTGTGAAGGAATGCTGATTTTTCTCTTGGAATGTGAGGCCCATAAGCTGATGAAATAAGATTTTATTCCCATCATCCCAATTTGTCTAAACCTGCCAGTTAGAATGTGAGGAAGCCTAAACCAACCTTCTGCCATAATCTTTGCCCTGAAACCTTGGTTTCTTGAAGAAGTATCACCTATGGCTTCTCTGTCTTTAATATTTATTTTAAATATATCTGTTTTCCTTTACTATTTATGCCTCTTATATTCCAGGAGATCACTTTCATTGGGGAAATTTGTGTAGTTGTTGGAATACCGTTGATAATGATTTTACCCTTCTTGAATTAACTAACGTTTATCCTACCATTTGTATCAATTCTTGTAGATTCTTTTGTCCCCTCTTTTTCCCTAATTTAGCTTGGGTGCTAGGTTCCAAAGAGGGAGCCTTTTGTGAATTCAAATTTTACGTTATTTCCTTCTATTTCTGAGATTGGGAGGTCAAATATTGTTCAAAGGTTTCTTTATACAACCTCTCTGGTCATCCGGTATAAATCTGTCATCAAATTTCTTTCATTCTTGTAGTAGTTTTTAACACTACTTCTTCTATACTTAACTCCTCCTTGCTAGTGTCCACCTCCATGGCCGATTGCTCCATCATTTTCAATTGGTATTCTTTATCTGTTTATTCCAGTGGCGCCTTTCTTTTGGCTTTCAATGCTTTTTGTATTAGCAGTCCCTGCACTTCATCGTTAGTATGTTCAACTTCCTTTGAATTTTCCCCCATATCCTGCAGTATTTCATATTGATTTTTATTATTCTTCTGTTTCATTGTACTATTGATTTGATTTGCATGCGTTTTAATATTCTTCTTTTTACTCGTAACAATCTTAAATCCATCTTATTTTTCAGGTGACCCTCCGCCTCCATTTGGTTTCTTCCCCTCCACCTGGTCCGGATTTTTTAGAGGGAAATTTTTGTAAATATGGCCATATTCATGGCATCTTTGGCACCGAAATGGAATATGTTCATAATCAAGAAGCTGCTACCATACTTCCCCTTCATATTCCAACTTGATTGATTTTAGTAAAGGCTTATATATATTCATATAAACACATATACGGGAAAATTAAAGAGGTATACCTACCTCGTTGAGTTGTTTCAAAGATTTTTACAAAGCTACCAAGTGAGTTACCAATACCTTCCAAGATTTTAGTGTCCCAAAATCCACCGGTAGTGAAAATATCTGTACCTAAACTAGTGCGGCTAGAAATTGTTCTTTGTGAGGGTTATAACATTCTTCCCACTGTCGCAAGAATAACCCTGCATTATAATAGGAATGCATACCTCCTTCAAAAATCCTTTCTTTATCTATAAGATTTGTAAATATTACAGTAAAGAAACCTCTGAGCTCGAATTTCAGATCAATGTGGCCCTTAGGTTTTCATTTTACCTATATCCATTTGAGCATATCTTTCTCTGTCGACCATATGCCTATGAATTTGAAGATTAAGGTATTGTCTTTCATACTAATTCGATATTCATCCAGTTTGTTTGCAGGAATGAAAAAATGGGGTTTCTTTGTGGCTCTTGGTAGACAATGGCCTTTGTTTTTTTCCTGCCATTGTTCTCGCAGCACTGGGCCTACATTAGGGGTGTATCCCCCTTGGGGCCCTATTTTTTTTCTATTATATTCCCCTGCCGTCACATTCCAATAAGAGGGGATCTCTCCCCCCGTGAAGATTCTACCATACAACCGCTCAGAGTTGTCTCTGATCCACTACACCCTCCTTGTCTTTAGCGCTGTCAAATTCTCACAACTGTCTAAACCCTCATCGATTGCCGAACCCTAGCATCACTCCTCCTTAGTTTTGATTTTCACTCTCAAAGTAGTTATTAACCCATAAAGAACCAACCCATTTTTGTTTAATATATATATATATATATATATATATATATATATATATATATATATATATATTAACATGAGTTAACGCAAAAAAAAACAATCATCTTTGGTTGGTCCTTTACCATGGGTGGAGTGTCCACTCGTATTATACAAATAATAAAAATTTCCAAAATATTATTACTCATATTTGATGTTATTGTCATTGGTATTTTTAAGTAAATAATAGATTTATCCTTTCTTGATTTTGTGTACTTACTAACTTTTTATTTTAAAGTTTTACATTTATTACATTGTTTTATATTAATGAAATATATTATCTATATTTTAAAATTAATAAATTCGAATAGATTTGAGAATTGATAGCTACTCATAAAAGTGAATTAGCTAAATTTCAAAGTGATGAAAATTTAATTTTTATTGAATTTTTTGGTTTTTTCCTTTTTACTAATTTTCAAAAACAAACATCAAGTCTGACTAGCACAATAAGTTGAGGTTGTGCGTCGTCAACAAGACAACCCAAGATCAAACCTCAAGTCCTGTGTTAGGGAGATGATACATGCCATTCACGGGTGACTTTGACGGGTTAAATTCCCCTTGGTCGTGGCTCCTCAAGCCATAGGTCAAGCCTGGAGGATCACAGACAACTTGACAAACAAACAAAAAATTCAAAAACAAACATAAAATCATTTTATCTATTACAAAGACATTTAATACAATTAAATTCAATTAACTTAAATAAATAATATATATTATATAAACTATATTTCACAATAAATAAATTAATTAATATAATTATATTAAATTAATATTAATTATAAAATTTAATATTGTTAGCTAACTACTCTACCATTTTGAAAACCAAACTAGTAGCATAAATTTAAAAATAAAAATAAAAAAATCTCTTAAATGTATTGTGGATAACCATATCATATTTCAACCTAAAATTATAACAAGAAAATAACATAAAATATAAAGTGATGACCATGAACATACCTACTCCATGAACTATGCATCTCATAAAAAAATTAGTTTTCTTGATCATACTGTAGGAGTGGAGTCCACTGAGATAGGTGATTGTTGTCCATCATCATCATCTAAATAAGAGATATCATAATTTTCTAATTTCTTTGCTAACATTAACACTTTCATGTTGACCCTATCAACTTTGTCCATGATTTCAACTTGTATATTAGCAGTGATTGTTGGGTTTCAGCTCAATCAATAAGCATCATTCCCATGAGAGTTTTAATTTTCTAGTAAAGGTTGATCGTCTACATGTAAGATTAGGATGCACCCTACTATAGTTATAGACATTAGAAATCCATTCTCTAGTTCCTTTGTCAACTTGTCTATTGAAGATAAACCTTCTATTTTACTAGAACTAGTCTTCTAATTTACATATTTCTCTCTAAACTACTTCAGGATTGATGTTTCTATACCTATCCATGGCAACACAAGCAACTGTTTGGGCTCGGGATTGACTAGTAAATGGAGGAAGGGAGCTAGAGGTAGTGAATGGACACGAGTGTCCTCTTCTCCATCCACATTGCGAGGAAGAAAAGAAACGTCTTACCATGTAGTCAAGTGACCAGGAACAACGTTGATCCAGGTGGATATTGGTGGCCACCTGCCTATTCCACTTGGACCCCCACCATTGTTTCTTTCATTTTTTTCAGTTTCCTTAATTGTAGCACAATTTACTATTTTTGGCAGATATTCGGGTCCTGAACTTTTGCAGCTGTTTTGAGGCCCTAAATGACATTTTTTTTTTCGAGAAACCACCTCCGGAAAAAATGATTCGGAGAATAGATATTCGTTGTTAGTAGTTGTAGTCCTCATATAGATATTTCTAACAATGTATCATGTGCATCAAACAAAGATAGTATGCCAAATTTACGACCCCGGGAAATTGATGTACCAATTTACCCCAACGGGGCCCATAATAGGGTGTTTCATCTCCTAGGGTTAGGTTTTTGGATGTTTAGGGTTTTCCATTGTTTCTCAATAATAAATAGGCCTTCAAGCCTCATTGCAACACATTTCAAATGCATGTAGACAACACATATCTTCTCATAGATAAGCTACCAGTGCCCTAGCTAGTTTATTTCCATTATGTCTGTAAGCATATTTCAGTTATGATATATTAATGAAATGAAGTCTTATTTCTACTGCATCTCTACGTTTATGTGTATTTTTGCATTTTATTTCATTCATGCATAAGTCTGGATCAATCATAACCTGATAAAAGAGTCATAAGGGAAGGTGGATAAACATAAACCAAAATAGTGAGGAGGAATATTTAGGGTGGAGCGAGAATAAAGCTAGATCGGGTGGATATGAATGGAGGGGAAGAAGCCTAAGAAGGTAAACATGATTGAAACTAAGGAATTGAGATCCTAGATCAACTGATATTGTAATATGCTAAAACAAAATACTTGAATCTATTCTACAAATTGCAGAAACCAATTACGATCGCACAATAACATGAACAAGAAAGAGAATGAATTTCAATCACACAAATCAAAAATTTATCTAGGGAAATCCTCAACTAAAATCAATACAATGCTTATGTATATTGCATTAAGTCAAGAACATGAAACAATACAATGCTTCTCTCAATCTTGATAGCTCTCCACACTATCTTAGACTGTATCACTCTGATCCAAGAAAGTTAAGTCTAATACTTAACCAATTTCTTGCCTTTGGATGCTTAGCCTTGCTTGCGCAATCCCTAGGGAAATTGAACCTTTATTAATTAGGAAATTCCCAATAATTGATTGTGCAATAAATCTGAGGCATCATGCTAATGTCATGCATGACCTGTACAATTTTATAATTAAACACCTGATAGTATAATTTTCTTTAGCTACGATCTCAACTGGGTCTTCCTCATAACTAAAATGCAACAACTATTTACAGCGAATATTCAGTTATTTGATTGATCACTACATGTGAATATATTCATATTTAATTAACTAATTTAAACTCAAATAATTAATTTAAATAATTACAACTCAAAATAAATTGTAACTGGACCCCCTAAAACTTATATAGAACTCCACATGCCTCCAGTTTGACCCTGAACTCGAATTGACTAGGCTAACTAAGTCTTCCTAAATCAGTTAACTCGTACAAGTTGTCATGTGATGTGGAATTACAATTTCCTTCTAATTAAATTAAAAGAAAATTAAATTAGAAGCCTCTTCTTGTTTCCAATTTCAACGCTCCCTCTCAACAAGAAAGGGATTGTCTGTTACCTCATTCCTGCCTCTGTGGAACTCGAATTCGCCTCTTGAAAATTCCTTCATCAAGATTTCTACATCCTACTCCTCTGCAGGATGTGCTCTAATGACATAATCCACCTATGCACAAAATATCTTAGATGGTGATACTAAATTTCCATATGCTTGGACATGTCATGAAAAATTGGATTAACCTAGATTTTTATGCAACTTTGTTTATAAAAATAAATCATTGTCACATCCATCTGTTGTCCAAAAAAACCAAAAAGTATCTTCCTCATCCAGATGGCCTCTCATGTTGCTTGACTAATAGCCATGTACTCTGCCTCTATTGAACTGAGTGCAGCTAATCCCTACTTCTTGTTGTACCAGGAAACTATTGTTGACCCAATGTTGAAGATGTGCCTTAATGTGCTCTTCTTGTCGGATGGAATTCTTTCCCAATCTTCATCTATGAAGCCTTGAAGCTTCACTCCCTCTGTCCACATGTACCATTGTCGAAACTCTGTAGTGCCTCTGAGGTATCTCAACACATGCTCTATTGCCTTCCAAAAGATCTTGGTAGGCTTAACCATAGCTTGACTAAGTTGGTTAATCCCATACCATATGGTTGGTTGTGTGTTCACCAAATACATGAGTGAACCCACAAGTTATCTGTAGATGGTAACATCTAATATTTCTCCTAAAGT
The DNA here is from genome assembly GCA_034641835.2 of Pinus albicaulis. Lineage (NCBI taxonomy): Eukaryota > Viridiplantae > Streptophyta > Pinopsida > Pinales > Pinaceae > Pinus > Pinus albicaulis. The sequence goes on from CM076580.1 coordinate 1,228,015,823, forward strand.
AACATCCTCCTTCCTCCAGTTCCCTGCTAGAGGAGTCTCCATTGGTTTGTTGCCCTCCATGTGGAACTTGTTCAAAATATCGTTAGCATACTAGCCCTGAGATACAAATAAATCCCCATATCTTTGACAAATTTCCAATCCCAGGAAATAATGCAAAAGCCCCATATCATTCATCTCAAATTCTCTTGCAAGATCCCCTTTGCAAGACTTGATGAGATTCTCATCACCTTTCAGTATCAAATCATCGACATAAAGTACAATGATAAAAATTTTACCTTCTACCACAATATGGTAAAGGTTCATATCTCCTTCACCCTTGAGGAAGCCCAACCCAGTGAAGTAGTTGTTGATCCTGGTGTACCAAGCACGAGATGATTGTTTCAGTCCATGAAATTCTCTCTTGATTATGAATGCATGTGACTGTCTGTCAAAGGTCTCAAAACCTTCTAGTGGCTCAATGTACACCTCTTCCTAAATCACTCTATTGAAGAAGGTTTTATTTACATCCATCTAATGTATCTACCATACCATCTACGCTGAAAGTGAAAGGAAGGATCTTATTGATGAGTACCTTGATACTAGTGCAAAGGTCTCCTCATAATCAATTCCCTCCACCTGAGAGAACCCTTTGGCCACAAATTTGGCCTTGTGTTTCTCCACACTCCCATCTACTTCCTACTTCACCTTGTAGATCCTACAACTGGATTCCCCTATGCTCTTGGGAAAAATTCCCATGCACTATTTCTCATAATGGAGTCATACTCCTCAACCATGGCATAAACCTAAATTGGTTCCTAAATTTCTTCCTTGAAATAGGATGGATATATCTATACACTCTCGCTCATAATAGCCATGTAGCCAGTGATCCGCTCTGGGGACCTTCTCTGCCTACGTTGTGATGTGGGTGCTCCCATATTCTCTCTAGCATCAAGCACCAACCTGTTAGCATCTCTGGTGCACTTCCTGCCATCTCTGAATGGATCTGCATGAGTGGGTGCTTCCACTCTATGTTCCTTTGCTCATGGCTACTCTGCATCTTGAGGTTCTTATTTTGGAGCTAAGAGATCCTCAACTGCATGCAATTGAAGCTCCCTCTCAGGGGATATTCACATGGCCTTCTCTTCACTGAATTTCATATTTTTCTGGCCATTTTCATCTTGTGTGTTGGAAATTTCACCCAATAGTTGTGAGGTGTATCAGTGTACACCAAAAATATTCCCAACTCAATTGTTGGCTCTATCTTCTTCCTGGAATATTTGGATACATGAAAATAAATTGATGAAACCAAAATTCTAAAATGCGTCACATCTGGTTTCTTACCTGAAAAAGCTTCCTCTAGTGTACTCATCCCAAGTATCTGATGAGGACTTATGTTCTGCACAAATACCGCTATGTTGCATACTTCAGCCCACAGATGTAGCAGTAGGCATTGAACATGAAACATCGCTCATGCTTTTCCCATAATAGTTCCATTCTTCCCCTCTACAACCCCATTCTGTTGTGGGTTATGAGGTGCTATCAATTCCTGTTGAATTCCTTATGAAGCACAAAAGTTCTTGAATTCGTTTGAGATATTCTCCACCATTGTCTCTCCTCAAAGACTTCACCTTCTTCCTTGCATATTTCTCAACAAGTGCTTTGAACTCAAAAAAATTTAGAATGTCTGATCTTTCTTCTCCATGAAGAATATCCAACACTTTAGTGAAAAATAATCTACAAAATCACATAATACCTGTGCTTTATGTGGAGACTGTCAAGAATGGTCAACACATCTAAGTGAACTCTTTCAAGGATTTCATTTTCTCATCTTTCCTTATCACGAAAGGTGGCTTTGGCTTACTTCCCCAATGTACACTATTTTCATGTATCTCGCTGATGAAGTGCACCCTTGGGAAGTCTTTTAGAAATATGTTGCATGATATTCAAAGTGCCATTGTGTAGATGGCCCAATATTCTATGCCATAAATCACTGATGTCTTAGCTTTGCACCTTCTTTGATTTCATGCTCAAGGAAGCACAATCTTCTACATCCAATTTGTAGAGTTTATTTACCCGAAGCCCAATCTTATCCACCTTTCCCATGGATTTGTGATGAAGAAACGCCTTTCCTTTGCTAAATATCACATCATAGCCACAGTCTTCCAACATGGCAACTGAAACTAAATTCTTATTTAAACCAAGAAAATACATGACATATTTTAATGTGAGAGGAGTACCAGACTCCCTTTGAAAGGTAATTGTACTTATATCAGTCACACTATACCTCTTGTCATCTCCCATCTCTATGTGCATGTGGATATCCTTCTCCTACAAGTTACTGAAGAATTATTTGTTTCCAATCATATGGAATGAAGCTCCACTATCCAAGTACCACAAAAAATCCATCATTGATGACACAATGCATGCGATGAGAGTGAAATCCAACTTGAACTGTGAAGCAAGTGCTTCACTTGCTGCTCCTCCTGAGGCTTCTTACTGGTCTTCTTGTGAAGACACTTTGTAGCATAGTGTCCATGCTCATGACAGTGAAATTTTTTTATCTTAGACAAGCCCTTCTTCTTGCCTTCCTAACTAGAATTTTATTTGGAACGAGACACCTTCCCTTTCCATTTCATCGCCTTTCCAGCCAAGCCACAATTCTCCTCCTCATTAGTCTGATGAGGATCCATCTATGGTATTCTACCGAATCTCTTCTTGTACCAAGTCGGACCATAATCGCTCCCAATCTGGTAGCTTCTCCCTCCCATTCACCAAATCCTGGTAGTTTTTCTAACTCTTGGAAAGGCCTAGAAGTGCTAGGCTCACCAAATCATCCCCAACAACTCTCACACCAATACTTCCAATCTCATCTTGACATTGAGTGAACTTCGTCAAGTATTTTGGTATCATGTAACCCTTTTCCATCTTGATCTTTCTGAGCTTGGTCTTCAGTTCCAACTTCCTGTGGTTGTTGTTGTTTTGAAACAAATTTGTTAAGGCCTTCCATATAGCATATGGAGTTTCTTTTCCATGGAGGTTTGAGACAATATAATCTCGAAATCCTTCTAATAGAATCCTTCTTGCCTTTGCTACATTATTATTCCATGCATCAATATTTTGAGCATCTGTTGTTGCGGGCATAGGAATATCACTATCTATGAATTCCTTCAATTTGTTGTCTTCAAACACTGCCTCCATCATGTCCTTCCAATCTATGCAATTCAAACTACCCTCAAGGGCATATTCGAGTCTCAATCCATAGAAAAACATCTTGATCCGCTGTTGGTCCTAAAGGATAAATCTGTAAATTCATTTCACTTGTTAAAAAAAAACTCGTATTCTTCTCCTTTATAGTGATTCCTCCTCTGATACCATGTATAAAATCCACATAGATTCAATTGATCTTGTAATATGATAAAAAAAATACTTGAATCGATTCTACAAATTGTGGAAACCAATTGCGATCGCACAATCACATGAAAAAGAAAGTGAATAATTTCAATTGCACGACACAAGTATTTATCTCGGGAAAGCCTCAACTAAAAACCTCGCTATCTGTATATTGCATTAAGTCAAGAATATGGAACAATGCAGTGCTTCTGTCAAGATTGAGAGCTCTATGCTATATCTATGACTGTCTCACTCTGATCCAAGAAATTTTGGTCAAATAATTAACCAATTTCTTGCCTCTGGATGCTCAACCTTGGTTGCGAAATCCCTAGGGAAATTGAGCCCCTATGAATTAGGGAATTCCCAATAATTGATTTTGCAATACATCCAAGGCATCCTGCTAACCTCATGCATGACCTCTACAATTTTCTAATTTTACAACTGAGAGTATACTTCCCTTAAACTACAATATCAACTGGGTCTTCCTCATAATTGATATTCAATGAATATTTATAGCAAATATTCAGTTATATGATTGATCACTGCATTAAATCATATTTAATTCACTGGACCTCTCACTAGCTCCACCATCAGTTAGAACTAGTTAAACTCATTTAAACTAAAATAATTAAGTTAAATAATTACAATTCAAAATAAATTGTAACTGAACCCCCTAAAACTTAGAGAGAATTCTACATGTCTCCATTTTGACCCCCAACTTGAATTGACTAAGCTAGCTAAGTCTTCCTACTCTAATTAACTCATACAAGATGTCATGTTATGTGGAATTACAATTTCTTCTAATTTTATTAAGGGAAAATTAACTTAGAAGTCTCTTCTTGTTTCCAATTTCAACAAAAGGTTGATGTGTGTAGGCTTAGAGTCAAATTCATAGCACCATATAGTAAAATCCCCCTAGGACTGAAATTCCTTTTGAAGGGAAATATAACCAAATTATAATGAAACCTAAATTTTCGAAAAACATCAAGACCATAAAATACACCAAAGAGGAAAGGTTTATGATAAATATGATAACTATTGCTATCTATATACTTCTCCTCTACATTTGTAGAGAACCAGAATTTGTGTGTTCCAAGTTGATCAGTTTCCATCTGGTAATTATAGTCGCTCCTACATGCAATGTTATATCCATCCTCAGGTTGGCATTGATCTGTTAGATTCATATTCTCTTTATCTCTAGGAATAATATGTCTACAAAAGTTGAAAAATTATCACAAGAAATAAGTATGTAGAGTGCAAAAACTAGTGACATAAGCTTCAATCCTCCCTTATTTTTCATCTTTGTACCATCTAGTACCATAATATGCAATCATCCTCCCAATTTATACAATAATTGTCACTCAATGACTCCTAACATCTCAGTGTATAATGGGTTTTCCTTCTCCAAACTCACACACACCTCGAACCATCATCTATAATATCTCCCACGAACAAACCAAATCAGTTTGCAGTCATAGTTGTACCTTCCTCCATGCATAGTGCCATTCCACCCTCCCACATTAAATGTATTTCACTCATATCAATTTATGGAGGTTTCCCCTCTGTATATGCATCCACCTTGGGGATCCATTATTCTGTTACTGTTGTTACTGTAATATTTATTTTTATTACACTCATTTAATATTATTACGCTATTTTAATTTACTCAAGTTCTCAAAAATAAATAGGTGCAAGCTTTAGAAGGTCTAGTATTGGATCTCTTCTCCAACTTCTTTTTTTAGGTGTAGGATGGTTTTTAGCTCCTTTCTTTTTAGATACTTGGAAGTCTTTTTTTTTTCTAATAGTCACTTCGATGTACTTATTATGTGTTCTAGGAATTTCTTTTTTATTAATACAAATCCTCATTAGATGATGTAATTATTGTCTTTGGTCTAGAAAGATTCATAGAAACCTTCCTTAATGCCATTTTCTAGCAATCAATATATATATATATATATAATTAAACTAGCACAACCACATTTTTCCAATGTGGTTGATACATCGATATGAATATATGAAACACATGTACAACCACATTTACAAAGTGGTTGATATACGCTGACAAGCATATATCAACCACATTAATAATTATTGGGTGTATCCTGGTAAATAAAGACTAACTATATATGAATCTTAATAACTATATAAATAATAACAAATATATATATATATATATATATATATATATATATATATATATATATATATATATATGTCCATTTCATATATTCCTATTAACATATAACATAATAATAAGGGTTCAACAAGGTCCTGAAGCGGATGGGCCTACCGACTATAACACATTCGCATCTGTAGACCATCGGGTGGCTTCACCAAGACGAGATCTCTACGTCAGCCAGAAGTGCCACCTTCCCTACAACATCAAACCATTCACAGATGAGGTATTTTGTGTTGTTTATCCTCTTGAAGTTTGTGATATATTATTAGGACAACCATACTTGTGGAAGAAGCATGTTGTATATGAGTCTAAACCTCGCTCTATTATTATTTATTTTGGTAATAAATTATACAATATTCCATAGGTAGCCCTTCCTGTCGCCATCTCTTTAATATTTGCTAAGAAATGCACTAAGATCACCTCCTAGACTAGGAAATTTGTTTCTTTTTTTATTCTCTCTCAAAGTGAGGGGAAAATTGTAGCCACATCCATGGCCCTTGGGAAGGGTTCCTCTAGCCAGCAGAAGTAGCTAGATATGGTTGTGGAATAATATAGGGACATCTTCTCCTCACCCACAGGGGTACCCTTGCACTGTCAAGTAAAGCATTCTATCGTTATGACTCCCGGAGCCTCTACCCAATGGGGTGATATATCGTCGCTCCATCCTGTAAAATGAAGAGATCAAGAGGAAAATCGAGGAGTTGCTGCAAAAAGGGCACATCCAAACAAGTTCCTCACCTTTTAGGAGGCCGATTGTACTTATACAGAAGAAGGATGGGACCTGGAGGCTCTGCATTGATTATTGGCAACTAAAAAAAATCACTATTAGGAACAGGTATCCAATCCCATGGATTAATGACCTTCTACACCAACTGAAGGGGGCCAAGTATTTCAGCAAGATCAATCTGAAGTCTAGCTATCACCAGGTTCCAATAGAGCCCAAATATGTATGGAAGACCACCTTCAAATCCAAGGAAGGCCTTTTTAAATGGTTGGTTATGCCCTTCGGGTTGACAAATTCCCCTAGTACTTTCATGAGGCTAATGGATGACATCTGAAGACCCTTCACCAAGTCATTTGTGGTTTTTTATCTAGACGACATCCTCATCTTCAGCAAGAGTTGGGAAGAACACTTGCAACACATTTGATAAGTCCTTGAAACCCTTCAGCAGTATAAATTGTGTGCCAACTTGGAGAAATGCACCTTTGGTATGAGTCAAGTCCAATATATGGGTTATATCATAGATTACTAAGGGCGACGCGAAAGAAAAGTTTTCTTGGTCTAAGTCCCAACAGAAGGTGTTCGCTGAGTTGAAGCATCGACTTTGATTTGCACCGGTACTCACACTTCCAGATGATCCAAGTGGATATTGGTGTCCACCCACCTATTCCATTTGGACCCGCACAATCGGTTCTTTCAGTTTTTCAGTTTCAGCACAACTTACTATTTTTAGTAGTTTTTCGGGTCCTAAACTTCCGAAGATGTTTTGAGGTGTAAACGACGTTTTTTTGGGAAAAACAAGAGTGATATCGATCCATGGAACCATATTTCTCACAAAAAAAATTGTATTCCTCAGATATATCTTTCTAAGGAGGTATGGTGTGCGTCAAAAAAAGATCATATGGTAAAGTTACGTCCCCGGGAAGTTGAAACACCAATTTACCCAAACGGGGCCCATAGTTTTGGCGCTTCATCTCCTAAGATTAGGTTTTTGGATGTTTAGGGTTTTCCGTTGTTTCTCAATAATAAATAGGCCCCTGAGCCTCATTGTAACATAGTTCAGAGGCCTGTAGCTGCCACATATCTTCTCAGAGATACACTATCAACACCCTAGGTAGTTTATTTCCATTATTTTTGTAAGCATACTTTTGCTATTTAATATTAATGAAATGAAATATTATTTCTACTGCATCTCTGTGTTTATATTTATTTCTTTGTATTATTGCGTTCATGCATAAATCTGGATCAGTGGTATCAGAGCGGTCTGCTCTTTCTCTGTTTTTTATTGCATGTCCCCAACGAGGTCATGGTATAAGGAGTTAGGGCTCGATCTGGTTGAACCCTTGCAATATCAGCCTCGCAAACCCCGACGACCTCCCATGGTGGAAGAAAAGAAAGAGGAGGGAGCAGGAGATCCTATCAAAATAATTCTCAAGGAGGCCCTTGAGAAACAAAGGAACACGATGATGGATAACTTTGCTCATATCCTTCAACGGATGCCCACCTACAGTGCATCTGCATCCAACAACCACTCTAGAGGTGCCACTCCCTTTAAGGTACATGTAAAATTTGACATTCCTGTATTTGAAGGCCAGATAGATGCAGACATCGTAGATAGATGGTTGAATTTTCTAGAAGAGTTTTTCTCGGTCCATGATTTCTCTGCAGCCCCCCATGTCAAAGATTGGTGGGAAACCTACTATGAGCAAAAGGACGATAGGGAACCCTATCTGTTCTCAGTAGAACCCACTTGGAATTCATTCCAAGATGGCATTAAGGAACAAAATTACCCTGTGGGGAGCTATGAGGACAAGTACATCCAATGGACCACGTTGCGGCAGCAAAGGGATCAATATGTGCACGAACTGATGAATTTGTTCCATACCCTACGCACAAAGTTTGGTATTAGAGATTCAAAGAGACATTTGGTGTTCAAGTATTTTAGTTGTCTACACAGACAAATTCAAGAGGAAATGGAGTTCCTCGAAATTACCTCGCTTGGCACGACATATCACTATGATGCCAAGAACGAGCAGAAATTTAAGCAGAAGAAGAGAGACTTTGGATTCACGAATTTGAAGCCAAGGAAAGGTGCCCCTGAACTGGAGAACAAGGGCAAAGCCAAAGTGGGGCGACTCATAACAACATTACAAATCCAAAGAAGGACACGGGGAAGTGGTGTGAATTTCATAACAGCCCCACTCATAACACAAACGAGTGTCAGGCCAAACATTCATTGGTGGCTGAACTAAAGGCACCAAAATTAGATGTATGTTCTGATCCTGAGTCAGAATCATAGAAGGGAAATGAAAAATATAAGCAAATCATTGATTTGGACCCCAGTGCCATTATTTCCACCACCAAGCTCTAAGGGGAGGATCCCGAGGATCTAGAGGAGGGGGAGCACCTCTTCCATTCACAGATGTGGGTAAGGGGTTCTCCACTACAATTCCTTATCGATAGCGAAAGCCAAAAGAATCTCATTTCAGCAGAGGTTGTGAAGTGGCTTGGACTACCGACCAAAGCACACCCGCAGCTATATACTATTGGGTGGCTTCACGAAGTAAGAGACCTTCGCGTCCGGCAGCAGTGTCGCCTTCCGTACAACATCAAGTCATTCATGGATGAGGTACTATGTGATGTTTCTCCTCTTAATGCATATGATTTATTATTGAGCCAACCATACTTGTGGAGGTGAAATGCTGTGTATGAGTCTAGGCCTCATGCTATTATTATTACTTTAGGAAATAACTTGCACATGATGCTAGAGGTAGTACCGCCTCCTGTCATATCTTTGACTATTGCAAAACAACACAGTAAGATTGTTTCCAAAACCAGGAAATTTATTTGCATTACCATTCGCCCACAAGGAAAGAAGAATATTGTGGCCACAACCTCGAAACAGGGCTCCCTTACACGACAACAATATATGGACAAAGTCATGGAGGAGTACGAGGACATTTTCTCCTCACCCACAGAGGTTCCTCTACACTGTCAGGTCAAGAACTCCATTGATCTGACCCCAGGCGTACTTCCGCCTGATATTTCCATACCTCATGTGACCACACAGACAAAATCCACACATGTACTCTCTAAGGCTGATAAAGACACCAAATTTATTGAACACATCCAGCATGTCCGCCTGCGGGTCCATGACATCTTCGACAAATCTAATACCCAGTTCAACAAAATTTGCCTCATCTCATGGAGGATCTCAATGCAATGGGGACTATTGATTCCTAAGGGGGTAGGAATGATCCAGGTGGATATTGGTGGCCACCCACCTATTCCATTTGGACCCGCACCATCGATTCTTTCAGTTTTTCAGTTTTGGCACAACTTACTATTTTTATCATTTTTTTGGTTCCTGAACTTCTGGAGCCGTTTTGAGACCCTAAACGACTTTTTTTGGGAAAATTGGGAGCAACATGCGTCCATGGAATGATGTTGGTCACATAAAAAGTTGTATTCCTCAGATAGATATTTATAACAAGGTATGGTGCACGTAAAATGGAGATCGTAAGCCAAAGTTACGTCTTCGGGAAGTTGAAACACCAATTTACCCAAATGAGGCCCATAGTTTTGGTGCTTCATCTCCTAGGGTTAGGTTTTTGGATGTTTAGGGTTTTACATTGTTTCTCAATAATAAATAGGCCCCCGAGCCTCATTGTAGTACAATTCAGAGGCATGTAGCTACCACATCTCTTCTCAAAGATACTTTACCAGCGCCCTAGCTAGTTTATTTCCATTATGTCCATAAGCATATTTATGTTATTTGATATTAATGAATGAAATATTATTTTCGCTACATATTTGTGTTTATATTTATTTCTGTGTATTATTGTGTTCCTGCATAAATCCGAATCACCAAAACTACAACAACCTTTTGAAATTGAGATAGACGCCTCTGACTATGCTATTGATGCAGTCCTCACCCAGCATAGGCATCCAGTGGCTTATCATAGTGTATTTCCAATAAAATTCATAAGTACCTGACCTATGATAAAGAGATGTAATCTATCGTGCGGGCTTGTCGATAATGGAAGCATTACATTCTGGGGAAGGAGATGGTCATCCACACCAATCACCGACCTCTTAAGTTTATAAAGACACAAGGGAAGTTGTAGAACAATCACTATCAGAATTGGTCTACATATCTGCCACAATTCCACTTGAACATTAAATACAAAAGGGGCAACACTGATCATGTTGCAGACTGCCTCAACCAGCCCCCAGTTGAAACAAATACTATTTTTCTCAACTCTTGTGGCCACGAGACTTTTGGATGGACACAACTATACAAAAAAGATCCAGAGTTCACATCCACATACCAGATGCTAGTAGATGAAAAGCAAGTTCCTGATTTCCACCTCCAGGGCACATTATTATGCTAATTGGGCCACCTTTGTGTTACTTCAAGTGAGCGCGCCAATATGATTTGGGAGGTGTACTATAGTCAAGTGGCAAGACACTTTTTTGTTGAGAAAACTGTGGTTGTAATACAAAAGTAATTTTATTGGCCAAAACTCTGACTAGATGTTGGGAAATTTTTCAGATCTTGCATTACCTGCTCCATCGCCAAGCCAACCATCAAGAAGCAAGGCCTGTATAATTCTCTTCCTACTCCCAATCACCTGTGGGAATCCATCTTCATGGACTATATGTCTTGCCTCCCTTCTACCACGCATGGTAATGACTGTGTATATGTGGTAGTGGACAAATTTTCTAAGATGGCTATATTGGCGACCTGCAAAAAGAGTATCACAGCAGATGACATTTCCAAACTCTTCTTTGAAAAAGTGTGGGTACATTTTGGGATCCCGCATACCATTATATCAAACAAGGATAGAAGGTTCCAGAGTAAATTCTGGTCAAGCCTCTCACCACTATTGGACACCAAGCTCACCAAGTCAAATTATTTCCATCCCCACACTGATGGCCAGATGGAGGTCGTCAATAGGATTATTGTGCACATACTTCTCATGTGCAACTCCGAGCATCCACAAACAAGGAATGAGATTATTCCCTATGTGCAACATAGTTATAACAGAGCTCTCCATGGCTCAACTAGTTTCGGTCCCTTTCAAGTGGGTCTAGGATTTCAACCATTGTGATTGAGTGATGTTGCCATGCCTCATGCCACTACACAGAAAAAATCCACACATGTATTTTCCAAGGCCGATAAAGCAACCATATTTGTTGAACACATCCAAAACATCTGCCAGTCAGTTCATGACATCTTGGAGAAGTCAAATTCCAAGTACAAGCAATGACATGATCAACATCGGGTGCCACACAAGTTTCAGGTGGGAGACAAAGTTTGGTTGAATTTGCAGAAAGAAGGCCTTACCAGAGCCCATCAGAAGCTCAAACCCCTCCAATATGGTCCTTACACCATTACCAATGCTATGGCATACAATGATTTTTATCTCATCAGTCCCCCATTCCTTGGCTTGCATCCAATGTTAAATATGGAACGCCTTCGACCATACTTCCCACCATTACTGGACACATCAGACATTGTAGAACAACTCACACCAACAGATTTAAACACAGACTACATGGAACATGCCACAACTGATCAGAATATGGACACACAGATCAATAACACTCACCAATATAATATCCAACTATATCAAGTTGTCAAAGCTGGCCAACTCCTGCACCAAGGCAAGTGGTTCACGAGGGACCAAGTTTAGTAGAAGTTTCCCCATCTCATGGAAGAACTCAACACAATAGGGACCATTGCTTTCTAAGGGGGGAAGGACTGATCTAGGATGATTTTGGTGTCCACCCTCCTATTCCACTTGGATCCCCACTACTGTCTCTTTCATTATTTCAGTTTCCTTAATTATAGCACAATTTATTATTTTTGGCAATTTTTTAGGTCCTGAACTTTCAGAGCCGTTTTGAGGCCCTAAACAACATTTTTTTGGAAAACCAAGGAAAATATGAGTCTTTAACCAATTATTACCTCTTGAAAGTTGTATTCCTTGTATAGATATTTCTAATGAGGTATTGTGCATGTCAAACGAATATTGTATGCCAAAGTTATGACCCTAGGAAGTTGATGTACCAATTTACCCAAATGGGGCCCATAGTTTTGGTGCTTCATCTCCTAGGGTTAGGTTTTTGGATGTTTAGGATTTTAAATTATTTCTCAATATAAATATGCCTTTGAGCCACATTTTAACATAGTTTAGAGGCATGTAGCCACCAGATATCTTCTTAGAGATAAGCTACCATCGCCCGAGCTAGTTTGAAATCTTATTTCAGTATTTGATATTAATGAAATGAAGTGTTATTTATGGTGCATATTTGTATTTATGGTTATATTTTTAATTTTGTGTGTTCCTTTTTAAGTTCGGATCACCATGGTAGTGTACCCAGTTCAATCCAAGTACTCTCGCAACATGTCATCTATGGATCATCATGAACAAGTTTCCGAGTTGGGACATGCTTGATATTTGGTCCTCTATTTTATAATAATAATAATAATAATATTATTATTATTATTATAAAATAGAGCACCAAATAGCAAGCATGTCCCAACTCGGAAACTTGTTTATTATTATAAAATAGAGGACCAAATAGCAAGCATGTCCCAACTCGGAAACTTGTTCATGATGATCCATAAACAGCATGGACTTACCTGTTACCTAACCCTTTTAACCCTCTATCACCACTGATATGACCATATCCACTTGAAAATGATATATGAACCCCTTTTTCCACCTAATTAGATGACCTTGTATGGTGACATGTACCCCATAATTTAAGAAAGGATTTGACCCATTAGGAAACATGGATACAAAGGGATGATAATGATTTTCCTTACATGGTATATTTTGATTATTGTAAGCATATTTGAAAGCTTATATGATTTATATAATGATGTAAAACCAATTTGTGGCATGTGTTTTTAGCTTTTGACCCAAGAAGATTAGAGGCACCCTAACCTATGTACACTCTTTGAGAATTCCTCATACATGTAATATCCCAAACGGGATATTTCGACAAATTTTTCAGTAAATAATTTAACCCAACATCATGCCGTAAAATCAACATTTATTTACAGAATATTGCCATGTAAAATAAGACATATAAAGTTTATGAAATTCCATAACACAATGATGCAGTAAATAATCTCAACTTTATTATAACATAAACTGGGGTTTACATTCGGGAAAGATAAATAGCTAATAGAGTTTAGATATAATTCGGCCTCAAGGATCTGCTACACTATTGCACTGTGTTGGCCTTCAAAACTGAACTATTTCACTCTCCCTCCGGCAATAGATGCCACTGAATCCATTGAAAACAATGAAGCACGAATTGAAGATTTGAATGATCCTCACTCCAATATCACTGAAACTCTACGAAACTCCTGATGAAGTCTCCTCAAAGAGAGTTGGGTTTTCGTCCAACACCCGGCAATACACCCGAGGGTTTATGTCCATGGGATATTATTAGAGAAGAGAATTGGGTTCTCAACCTCACATACAAGGAAATATATCAAATCAAATATGTTCCTAAATGGCCTCCTCTTCTTTTATAGATCTCATGGACCCCTATAGAGCCTTCTATTTTATTATTATTTTAATCATGGATCACTTTTCCCTCTTATTTTCCAATAATAATATTCATTTTTAATGTTAGAAAGAGTAAATCGGCTACCATGTCTCCTCAGGTCACTAAAACACGTGTCCAACCATCCCTTCATGTAGGTATTCTCGTTCTGGTTCTAATGAGCTATTACACTAAGGTGTTCTATTAGATATTCCTCCCAGAATGCCACCTTGAGCATAATTAATTGAGTTAAGCCCAAAAATGACTCAGTTTTATGAAATTTGTCGAAATGAACCGAAACGAATGGAAAAATATCTGGTTGATGGAATATATCAAGCGAATTCCACTGACCCTCATAAAAAATCCTCAAAACTCCTCCAAAAATCCCCTGGGCCCACTGATGACCCCAGCCTGTACCCGTGACCTGTCTGCTCCCAATTCTGGAAGTCCATCCTAAATTTGTCATAAATACACCAAAAAAGGAATATTACAGACCTTCCACCCCAATTTTTCTTGCCCTCAATAAATCCAAATATGTGGGCCATACTGTAGGCCCAATGAAACTGAGACCCAATGCCCAGATCCCATATAAACCCCTCAGTGCGGCTATGCTCCTGTGTTAAGCTACCCGGAATAGACCCCTCAATGCCGGGATCCCAAACTGATCTCTCACCACAAATATCATCAATAAATCCTCTCGGATCCCAATGCCACCATGGCCAATCATTTCCCAAGTCACCTGGTTTGGATTGCACACTGCCTCTGGCTATAACTGCTGCCCCCTGAAGTGAACTCCGCCAACAAGAATCAATGCTCCATGGCTCCTTCTGTGTTGTAGCTCTCACTGTATAAGCTTTCCCACCAACTGCATACCAACTCATCACCTCTCTCTAATTCAACCTCTGACTCAATCCAATGCTAACCCTTCCTTCTCAAAGTCAGGATGGAATACTGAAGAGTTGTCGACATGTGTCCCACCACCAACTGGAAACTGTAGTATCTATCATGTCTACGGGTACCTACTCCACTATTATCTTGACTAAGAATAACTTACCATCAATAGGACACCAACTCATGATCTCCTGCCAATCTATCCCCGAAGAAGAATCAAATGCAGTGACACATGCATACAGACTAAGTCTGGTGTGTGGTCGCCAGTCCATACTCAAATCGTGTTCCCTTCATTAGGGGAATTTTGAGGTCTAAAATGGGCATCCTAAGGAGATTATAAAATAATAGTGGAAATAATAAAATAATAGTACATTACATCATCAAATTTTAGAAGGAAAAAAGAAAAAATTACTTTTTCAACTCATATTTTCAACTTATCTCCCTATGGATTTACTCAAAATTCAGGAGGGAACACTCGTTGAATGCGTAATTAGATTCCCCATCCAATGAGTACCTATGTTTCAGACTTTCGATGGATTCTACTACACGCAAAATGAGAAATACATGAAAATCGTTATTGCAATCATGTTTTTTCATGTATTTCTCATTTTTTGTGTAGCAGGGTCTGTCAAAAGTATACAATATGGTTAATCCTTGGATGATGAATTAAATTTTACATCCAAAGAGTAAAAACTTAGGGAGATAAGTTGAAAATACAAGTTGAAAAATTAGTTTTATTATTTTATTATATTTTAATATTTTTACTTTTTTACCCCAAAAATGGTGAATTGCCCCCCATGGTTGACATCATCATCTTGAATCCTATTGGTTCTTATAAAGTTTATTTTGGTTGTACATTTTTCTTAGGAGACCCATTTTAGACCTCAAAATTAATATAATGGTCCCATCTGTCAACGATATCTTCTTGCAGAAGAAGGCTCCTCTCTCTATAATGGGCCAAAGTGGGCAAGATATGCTACAAGCACCATCGATGTACTCTTGGAGAGTTCTGCTCCCTGAAAGTACTACATATTTTTTGGTTGCATGTGCATCTATATGCACCTCATCAGTGTGTCGGCCCAAATATGGATACTCCACCATCTCCAAAAACCCCTCCCTCTCCTGATTAGAAGTGTCATACTCATGTTTTTTGCTAGCTTCCTGCATAACTACCCTATCGACCTCCAACACCTCCTAAGGATAAGTATCTGCAACTACTGCCACCCTTCTAGATGCCCATACATCCGTCTACTCCTCACCAATGGCTGACCTGGAGGGTAGCCGTACATCCATCACAGACTCAATGTGAGCCTCAATCTAGCTCTCCCCCAAAGAACTATCATGCATGATGCACATACCCTCCTCCTCAGATGACTCATGATCCACCCTATGTTGCTCCAGTCGAATCATCACAAATCACTCATCATCCTGAATATCTCCCATAGAGTCCCCTGACTTCTCACTCTGCACACTGGAATACAAATCTAACCTACTGTCATTAGCTCCACATGACTGCTCATGCTCCCCAGAAGCATCCTCATATGACCTCATGAACTCATCCAAAGAAGAGTCCTCATCTTGGAATACAGAAGGAATTGTTGGAAATATTTTCATTGATGGAAAAGGAGAAGAAAGGAGTAGCACCTAACTATCACTAAGGAAAAATAACAAAGAAAAAACAACAATAAAGCAAAGAATTAGACAAGAAGAAGAGGTAGCAAAGAAGCAGAGAGGTAGCAGAGAGGCAGCAGAGAAATATTTAGACAAGAAGAAGATGAGGAAATTGTTTCTAAGTTCTGTGTGGAATTTACATATATTCTTGGTCGAATTTTGTATGAAGAATACTTGATTTTCTGTGGCAAATATGAAACTATTTGTTATTGACTGATTGGATCATGCAAATATTGACTGCCTGAATTATTTGTGAAAGTATAAGTTAATCATTCAGGGTTTGTGAGCAGTGTAAAGGGGTTTAATTTGTGATTAGGGTAAGGGGATTAGTGTAAAATATGGGTTATTGTAATTGTTAAGGGTTTAGAGGTTTAGGGTTTAGGGGGTTAAATGGGTTAGGGGTTAGGAATTAGGGTTTATGGGGTCAAGGGTTAAGGGGTTAGAGGTTTAGGTGTTTAAGGGGTTGAATGGGTTATGGGTTGGGAAATAGGGTTTAAGGGGTTATAGGTTTAGGGTTTAGGGGGTTAAATGGGTTAGGGTTGGTTTAGAGGTTTAGGGGGTTAGGGGATTAGGGTTTAGAGGTTTAGGGTTTAAGGGGTTAAATGGGTTACAGGTTTAGAGGTTTAGGGGGTTAGGGGATTTAGCAGTGAAGGATTTAGGGGTTATGGGTTAGGGTTTTGGGGGTTAAATAGAATCCACACTTAAATGGGTTAGGTTTTTAGGGGTTTAGGGTGTTGAATTGGTTAGGGGTTTGGAATTAGGGTTTAAGGGGTTAGGGGTTAAGGTTTTAGAGGTTTAGGGTTTAGGGGGTTAAATGGGTTACAGGTTTAGAGGTTTAGGGGGTTAGGGGATTTAGCAGTGAAGGATTTTAGGGGTTAGGGGTTAGGGTTTTTGGGGTTAAATTGAATCCACACTTAAATGGGTTAGGTTTTTAGGGGTTTAGGGTGTTGAATTGGTTAGGGGTTGGGAATTAGGGTTTAAGGGATTAGGGGTTAAGGGTTGAGGGGTTAGGAATTAGGGTTTAAGGGGTCAAGGGTTATGGGTTGGGAATTAGGGTTTAAGGGGTTAGGGGTTTTTGGGTTTAGGGGCTTAAATGGGTTAAGGGTTAACGGGTTAGGGGTAGGGGTTAAGGGTTTAGAGGTTTAGGGTTTAGGGGTTAAATGGGTTAGGGGTTTAGAGGTTTAGTAGGGGTAAATGGTTTCGGGGTTAAGGGTTTAGAGGTTTAGGGTTTAGGGGGTTAAGGGTTTAGGTGTTAGGAATTAGGGTTTAAGGGGTGAAGGGTTATGGGTTGGGAATTATGGTTTAAGGGGTTAGGGGTTAAGGGTTTAGAAGTTTAGGGTTTAGGGGGTTGAATGGGGTATAGGTTTAGAGGTTTAGGGGGTTACAAGATTTAGCAGCAAAGGATTTTAGGGGTTAGGGGTTAGGGTTTTGGGGGTTAAATGGAATCCACACTTAAATGGGTTCTGTTTTTAGGGGTTTAGGGTGTTGAATTGGTTAGGGTTTTTTGGGTTTAGGGGCTTAAATGGGTTACAGGTTTAGAGGTTTAGGGGGTTAGGGGATTTAGCAGTGAGGGATTTTAGGGGTTAGGGGTTAGGGTTTTGGAGGTTAAATGGAATCCATACTTAAATGGGTTAGGTTTTTAGGGGTTTAGGGTGTTGAATTGGTTAGGGGTTTTGGGTTTTAGGGGCTTAAATGGGTTAGGGGTAGGGGTTAAGGGTTTAGAGGTTTAGGGTTTAGGGGTTAAATGGGTTAGGGGTTTAGAGGTTTAGTGGAGGTAAATGGGTTAGGGGTTAAGGGTTTAGAGGTTTAGGGTTTAGGGGGTTAATGGTTTAGGGGTTATGAATTAGGGTTTAAGGTGTCAAGAGTTATGGGTTGGGAATTAATGTTTAAGGGGTTAGGGGTTAAGGGTTTAGAGGTTTAGGGTTTAGGGGGTTATATGGGTTACAGGTTTAGAGGTTTAGGGGGTTAGGGGATTTAGCAGTGAAGGATTTTAGGGGTTGGGGGTTAGGGTTTTGGGGGTTAAATGTAGCCACTCTTAAATGGGTTAGGTTTTTAGGGGTTTAGGGTGTTGAATTGGTTAGGGGTTTTGGGGTTTAGGGGCGTAAATGGGTTAGGGGTATGGGTTAAGGGTTTAGAGGTTTAGGGTTTAGGGGTTAAATGGGTTAGGGGTTTAGAGGTTTAGTGGGGGTAAATGGGTTAGGGGTTAAAGGATTAGAGGTTTAGGGTTTAGGGGGTTAAATGGTTAGCCCAGTTAGGAATTAGGGTTTAAGGGGTCAAGGGTTAAGGGTTTAGAGGTCTAGGTGTTTAAGGGGTTGAATGGGTTATGGGTTGGGAATTAGGGTTTAAGGGGTTATAGGTTTTTGGTTTAGGGGGTTAAATGGGTTAGGGTTGGTTTAGAGGTTTAGGGGGTTAGGGGATTTAGCAGTTAAGGATTTTAGGGGTTAGAAGTTAGTGGTTAATGGGGTTAAATGGGTTAGATTGTTAGGGGTTTAGGGTGTCTAATTGGTTAGGGGTTGGGAATTAGGGTTTTAGGGGTTAGGGGTTAAGGGTTTAGAGGTTTAGGGTTTAGGGGGTTAAATGGGTTATCGGTTTAGAGGTTTAGGGGGTTAGGGGATTTAGCAGTGAAGGATTTTAGGGGTTAGGGTTAGGGTTTTGGGGGTTAAATGGAATCCACACTTAAATGGGTTACGTTTTTAGGGGTTTACGGTGTTGAATTGGTTAGGGGTTGGGAATTAGGGCTTAAGGGTTTAGGGGTTAGGAATTAGGGTTTAAGGTGTCAAGGGTTATGGGTTGGGAATTAGGGTTTAAGGGGTTAGGGGTTTTGGGGTTTAAGGGCTTAAATGGGTTAGGGGTTAACGAGTTAGGGGTAGGGGTTAAGGGTTTAGAGGTTTAGCATTTAGGGGTTAAATGGGTTAGGGGTTTGGGGGTAAATGGGTTAGGGGTTAAGGGTTTAGAGGTTTAGGGTTTAGGGGGTTAAATGGGTTAAGGGTTAGGAATTAGTGTTTAAGGGGTCAAGGGTTAATGGGTTAGAGGCTTAGGTGTTTAAGGGGTTGAATGGGTTATGGGTTGGGAATTAGGGTTTAAGGGGTTATAGGTTTAGGGTTTAGGGGGTTAAATGGGTTAGGGTTGGTTTAAAGGTTTAGGGGGTTAGGGGATTTAGCAGTTAAGGATTTTAGGGGTTAGAAGTTAGGGGTTAATGGGGTTAAATGGGTTAGGTTTTTAGGGGTTTAGGGTGTTGAATTGGTTAGGGGTTGGGAATTAGGGTTTAAGGGGTTAGGGGTTAAGGGTTTATAGGTTTAGGGTTCAGGGGGTTAAATGGGTTATAGGTTTAGAGGTTTAGGGGATTTAGCAGTGAAGGATTTTAGGGGTTAGGGGTTAGGTTTTTGGGGGTTAAATGGAATAAACACTTAAATGGGTTAGGTTTTTAGGGGTTTAGGGTGTTGAATTGGTTAGGGGTTGGGAATTTTTTTTAAGGGGTTAGGGGTTAAGGGTTTAGGGGTTAGGAAATAGGGTTTAAGGGGTCAAGGGTTATGGGTTGGGAATTAGGATTTAAGGGGTTAGGGGTTTTGAGGTTTAGGGGGTTAAATGGGTTAGGATTGGTTTAGAGGTTTAGGGGGTTAGGGGATTTAGCAGTTAAGTATTTTAGGGGTTAGGAGTTAGGGGTTTTGGGGTTTAGGTGCTTAAATGGGTTAGGGGTTAACGTGTTAGGGGTAGGGGTTAAGGGTTTAGGGGTTAAATGGGTTAGGGATTTAGAGGTTTAGTGGGAGTAAATGGGTTAGGGGTTAAGGGTTTAGAGGTTTAAGGTTTAGGGGGTTAAGGGTTTAGGGGTTAGGAATTAGGGTTTAAGGGGTCAAGGGTTAAGGGGTCAAGGATTAGTTTTCTGCAATAACATAATTCTCCAATCCCATACACTTCTGATTGGAATGTCACACTTAACATTCATTTCCTTTTCTGATAATATTCTTTATCCCCTTACATCCATACCTAGGAAAATAAACTTCATTTCAATTTAATCTTGTGAAACTAAAGTGGAATATAGGAGGACCAATTCCAAGAAGGGCATCTCACTCAATGTTCAAATAATATTTTTCATTCCCTTACATCCATACCTAGGAAAATAGACTTCCTTTCAAGTTAATTGTGTGAAACTGAAGTGGAAGATAAAGTGACCCATTCCAAGAAGCTCATCTCACCTCAAAAATTTCTCGAGATTTCCAAGAATTTATAACGATATTAAGGTGCTATGCATTGTCTCCTTTATCACCTCATTGCATTTAGTCAATTGTTTTTTAAATTTAAATTTATTCATTAATTTTAAAAAAAATATTATATAAATTATATATAGTTGTTTTTATTTTGATTTATGTTTTAGAATTTTATTTTATTTATATTAATATATCAATTAGTTTTATATAAAAATATTTTTAGTTTTTTATATAACATTGATATTACAAAATATTGTAACAAAATTTATTTAATTAAATCTTCATGTATTTTTTGTCATTAATAATAATAAAATAATTTAAAATAAAATTATAATTTTATTGTTTTTTATCATTTTTTAATTTTAATAAAGTACTATTTAAATTATATAATGTACCAATTCTAAAAACTTAATAGTTTTTGTGTTTTATTATAGGAATAAAACTCTCGGATGAGAGTTTTTAAAACTCTCATACGAGAGTTTTTAAAAATCTCATACGAGAGTTTTTAAAACTCTCATCCGAGAGTTTTTAAAACTCTCATCCGAGAGTTTTTAAAACTCTCATCCGAGAGTTTTTAAAACTCTCATCCGAGAGTTTTTAAAACTCTCATCCGAGAGTTTTTAAAACTCTCATCCAAGAGTTTTTAAAACTCTCATACGAGAGTTTTAAAACTCTCATTCGAGAGTTTTTTAACTCTCGTCCGAAAGTCTTCCCGAGAGTTTCCGTCATTAAAACTCTCGGACGAGAAAATGCATAACTCTCATCCGAGAGATTTTTAACTCCGGTTAAACCCAATAAAACTCTCGGACGAGAGTTTTTAAAACTCTCGGTCGAGAAATAGAGTTGACTATTTTCTCGGACGAGAAATTAAAAATTTCTCCCAAATTCTAGTCGTCCGCCAAAAAGTGTTTCCCAACTTCGCGATTTCACCCTAAACCATTATGTTTGATGTGAACCGCGAGTATATATTGGACATGAGATAATAAAGTTGTGAACACACATTAAGGGCGAAGACTTAATGATATATGTTGCTAGACCATATCATAATTTGAGTTTAATCCAAAGTCTAAATACATTCAGGCTTCTATAAGTAAAGGCCAAAGATTTATATGTTGGGGTTCAATAATAAGGATTGAATATTAAATCGAAAATACATTCAGATTTCATAAAAGTCTGAAGACCTCTGGGAGTTAAGTACAAATCGAATATTTATTCAATCTCATGAATGGGTTCAATGCAAGTTGAACATTATTCGACTTCCATAGAATGGGTTTATTAATATGGTCTCCAACAGAAATTGAAAGGTAATTCCGTGTATGGTCGTGGTGATTGGTTTTATAACCATATGAGTGTTAGTCTAAGACCTCAAAACAAGGATTTAAATCAAATTCCGCATTTTGTTAATTTTCCAAGAGGGGCATGTTAATGGATCCGCAAGTGAATTTGCATTATTGGGTTATAACAGAGATTTTAACCTTTGATGGAAAAAGTTTCAACATTAAACTATTAAGTTGGCCCAGATTTGAGTTTGGTTAGAAAAAATTTGGGATTCATTTTCACATGCACAGGAATTAAAATGTGGTTTGTTACACTACAATAGCATAAACTGAAAAAGATAGTGACAGCAGCAGAAAAGACAAACGCACAGCAAGCCAAGGGCCGGAAAAAATGCTGAGTGAAATTGATTTATGTAACTGTAAATGTGAATGTAAATGATTTAAAATTATTTTTTTTGTATGTGATGCAAAGGCAAGTCTCCGTAGGCCAAGAAATACCCCACTGTAATGTTGAAATGTATACATAGTGTTATAACTTTTTTCTAAATGAGCTGGACAAAGAAATGAGAAGGCAGAAGTCAAAGAGTCATACATATTCACTTCGAATTCCCTGTGGAATAAAAACAGTCATGAGGTAAACTCTATAAATGATATCACATAGATATGCATATATATGTTAGATAATGGAGATATGAGGCAAAGAGGGTAAGAAGAAGGAGGAGCAGATAGATAAGCTGTGAAGATTCAAAGATGTTAGAAGGTAGATATGAAGGCTGGTGAACAGCAGTGAAGAAGGACAGAACAGAGCTGATATCCAGGTAAATCAGCATATGTTTTTGAAAGAGTGAGGAAGTTGGTGCTTCCATATCAAGTTGTAGCTTGATAGATGTCAGTTGTAGCTGGCTGAGGTAGGAGCCTCCTGTAGGTTGTAGCCTGCAGAAAATAGACAGGAGTTGGAGCTTCCTTGCAAGTTGTAGCTTGCACAATTGAGGTAGGAGCCTCTTGTAGGTTGGAGCCTACAGAAAATCAGTGGTGAGAGGGAGTTGGAGCTTGCCTTTGCATCACAACAATAATAAGATGTGGTTTTCTCCCTTACGAGTTTCCACTTATATCCGGTGTCTATGTGCATGATGATTATGTGTTGATACTTTTTATTTAATCCGCTTAATACCTGCTGCTCACATATTAAGATTGATGTTACATTATGTAATAAGATGATCATGAAATGAAGGTGTAAATAAGTTTAAAAGAAAATTTTAAAAGTTCATGAATGTGTTAAACTGATTCACCCCCCCCCCCCCCCCTCTTAGTTTAACCAAGGGTTCAACAGCAATGTCCTCCTGCTCTACCTGTGCCACCTCATCTGCATCTCTCAAGCATGAGTGGTCAGGTCCCCAAGGTTATTTGCAGATGAATTAAAGTCCCTTCCTCCTCAACTCATTCTTGTTGCCTGGTACTCCAAACTGGAGCAAATCCTCCCTAGTCAATTGTCTCCTGAATAGCCCAACGTTCTACTCAACCATCCCTTGGGCTAGCTCATAAGCAACAGGTGAGACCAACTTCTCTCTCCTCCAAATTATCAGCAACCTAGTCTGCAACTCCTGGAAAATGGCATTGCGGTCTCTCATACATGACGACAGGATGGACTATATGTGTGTTATGACTATGTCAGGATGATGTCTCCTAATGCTGAATAAGCAACGGAAAATCTATAGAATCAAGCCATCGCACTCAAGGTCAAACATAACCTCATAAGTCAAGGTCATGGCCATGACTCCTAAAACCTTAAGCTTCCTCCCAAATGTAGATCCTACATAGTTGTCCAAGTCCTGAAAATTATCTACCATCAGTATAAAAAATCTCTTCATAACATCATCATTGTAGGGGGGAGAGGGTGCTACTATCCTTAAAATATCACTGAAACAAGAGGTAGCTATAATCTTGACTCTCTCACTTGGATATTCCAAGAATTTAGCTTGTACCAATACAAGCATAGATGGCTCTAAAGCCCAATAAAATTGATCTACCTTTGAAATACAAGATTCCAATTTCTCCAACATGGGAAATTCATTTCTTATCTTCCACTCTTTAAGTCCATCCCAAGTTCATAAATCCAATTTCCCACTTCTCTCTCCTTCTAGAAATCCTCAGATGCCTTTGTTGCAGTAAACTATGTACCTTCTTGGAGAAGGGTTTTTTGTTCTGCTTGGGTTCTTGGTCCATAGAAGCATTGTGGTTTAAGGCATTGATTTTTGTGTTGTTATGTGGGTTTATGAGGTGTTTTAAAAACCCCATTGTTCAACGACATATATGGAAGTAAAAATCGTTTAGATAAAATCAGTCAGCCATGAACATGATAATATAAAGTTACCACATCAACATGTGAAAATACAGATGTACTCTAGAAGCCAATTCTAATCACCCCTCATGACATTCCTTGACCACTACAACAACAATTTTTTTTTAACTCAGTACACAACATATAAGAAAAGGGTAAATATTGACAGCAAGATAGACAAACTCAGCTCACTACATTTTATGGATTTCCTACCACAATGATAAAAATAGCTTTTGACACCAACTCCACAAACTAGCCAAATTTTGTTATATGATAATATTGTGGTACAAAATAGTTTGATAATGCACCTAGACTTGCACAAGGCAAGCTACAAGCACTAGGTGATGAGTGCAATCAAATCCAACTGCTCCAATAGCAAGCTCCTCCAGAAACTACGTTGTTGCTCTAAGAATACACTGTTGCTTGACTTAGGCATCTGATTTACCCACTAAAAACTGCTCAGAAAATTATAGGAATTTGGGAAGGTGGTCCTTGCCCAAAACCCAGAAAAACCCAGAAAAATATTGGGAAAATTCTAGTTGATCTAGAAAATCCCCAATTTAGTGTGGGTTTCCCAATCTCCCCAATTATGCATACTGCACCACATAAGATAAATTCATACCACAATGTTCCAACTCTACAATATTGTAAATTCACTAAATATCACTGGTTCAAATGAGAGAAATCTCGTTAATAAATTAGGCTCTAGCAAATAAACTTATCCCAACAAATGATTTCGACCCATCATGAGAAATTTCCCACATAAGAATAATTTTGGCCCTGCAATATAAATTTGGCTGAGAAAAATGCTCTCCGACAATGATTTTGCACTAGCTGTTGCAATGGATTGGCCAAAAAACCCACATCTAGTGCTCAAAAAATTCTCAAAAATTATTCCCGTACTCCTCAAGCCAATCTGAACAAAGCCCAGAAATGGTTTGGCCAAATCACAATCCTCTAAAATTGACCCGATTAAGCTCTACGCTCTCCGAGTAGCTGCCAAATAAGTTGTCCACAGAATTATAAAATAACTAGTCAACAACCCTCTAAATGTGCAGCAATTAATCCCTCCTACACTTTCTCAGCAGAAAAATCTCAAATGGTTGAGACCTTCCTCCACAACTAGGCTCAACTCTCCTCCTTTGTGATGGCCCAGAGACTGCCACACTACTCGAGAAATAAAATGTCAATCTCAGCCTTGGAGGTTCACCTATAGCTGAAAAGATAATGAACCTAGGTTCGCTTATAGCTCTTGTAAGCTAATGAACCTTGCAACCAACAACAAACACAAGTACCCAAATGTGTCCTCCAATAATGCCTCAAAATAATAAACTATTGATCTTCCTCTCAAATTGAGCTGCATTAAAACCCTTGAATTTGGTAAACTGGAAGGTAAACCCTCAGGCTGGCAAGATAGCCAGCTCTGATACCACTGTAATATCTCAAACATGATATTTTGACAAATTTTGCAGTAAATAATTTAACCCAACATCGTGCCATAAAATCAACATTTATTTACAGAAGATTTCCATGTAAAATAAGACATATAAATTTTATGAAATTCCATAACACAATGATGCAGTCTATAATCTCAACTTTATTATAACATAAAATGGGGATCACATGCGGGAAAGATAAATAGCTAATATAGCTAAGATATAATCTGGCCTCAAGGTTATGTTACCCTACTGCACTGCACTAGCCTCCAAAAATGAACTGTTGCACTCACCCTCCGGAAATAGCTGCCACTGAATCCACTGAAAACAACGAAGCACCAATTGAAGATCTGAATGATCCTCACTCCAATATCCCTGAAGCTTTGCGAAATTATTGAATGAATTCTCCTCAAAGAGAGTTGGGTTTTCTTCCAACACTCGGTAATACACACGAGGGTTTCTGGCTTGGGCTAACAATAGAGAAGAGAATCGGGTTCTCAACCTCACATACAAAAAAATATATCAAATCCAAGATGTTCCTTAATGACCTCCTCTTCTTCTTTTATAGATCTCATGGACCCCTCGAGAGCCTTCTATTTTATTATTATTTTAATCATGGAGCACTTTTCTCTCTTATTTTCCAATTAGAATATTCGTTTTTAATTCCGGAAAGATTAAATCAACTACCATGTCTCCTCTGGTCACTAAAACTCGTGTCAAACCATCCCATCATGTATATATTCTCGTTCTGGTTCCAATGAGATATTACACTAAGGTGTTCTATTCTTCCTCCCGAAATGCCACCTTGAGCGTAATTAATTGAGTTAAGCCCAAAAATAACTCAGTTTTCCAAAAGTTGTCGAAATGCACCAGAACGAAAGGAAAATTGTCTAGTTGATGGAATATATCAAGCGAATTCCACGTGCCCTCATAAAAACTCCTCCAAAAAACCACTAGACCCGCTAAGGACCCTAACATGTACCCGTGACCTATCTGCTCCCAACTTTGGAATTCCATCCTAACCCTATCATAATTAACATGAAAAAAAGGAATATTATAATACATCTGAGACAACATTCACCTTAGACCTGTAATAATTTTGGATTAGTCAATTCACTTAAATTGATACCATAATTAAATTGACAACTCTTTGAAAATAATCAATTTGTTGTTTAAAATGTTGGTTTTTTTAATTATAATGTTTGCATAAGCATGAGGATGAGTTTTATGTAGGTCCAATCTTGGAGTGGATGTAGCCATCATTATTTGTTTGATAAAAGAAAACTGGGAGATGTAGCCCATGGAAATAACCCTATTAATACACTTCAATTTGGCTTTGAAATCACTCTAATCAGACATTATATGGAAAATTTATCATCAAAATTACCGCCATGTAGTCTAGGTTAGCCACCAGTCCCTAGTAGGTAACAATGATAAAATGTTTTTCAAAAATTCCTTCAGGAAATTTATGTTATATGCATTACTTGTAAAAATTTTGATGTTTATTGGAGAAATAAAGTCCTTATAGCTCTTTTTTTTCATAATCTTATCACGTGTTGTGAGAAAAATGCTAGTTTTGCAAGTTGAAGAAGGACCATGGATGTCAATCCAGGAATAAGTGATTTTCAAGGAAAAAAATTCATGGAACAAGGAAGTTTATCATGTTATGTTGATTCCTCTAATAAACCATGTTGTAAGATCAAGTTCCTATGGATATGTTGTAGAATTGTTCCAACTATCTACCTACAAGGATATTGAATAAAGTTTTGGATGAATAAAGTACAAGGAAAGTGGAGAATTGATTAAATACTAATGTTTCATAATTAAGCTCCATTCCTACATCAGTGGATAGATTGATGCACAATCCCTCTCAAGAAAATATGAAGTACCATGATATGCACATACATCTTCCCAGTTCAATTTACCGTCGAAGTCTTCTTTTCCTATGTGGTTAACTTTGAAAGC
This sequence comes from Pinus albicaulis, assembly GCA_034641835.2. Classification (NCBI taxonomy): domain Eukaryota; kingdom Viridiplantae; phylum Streptophyta; class Pinopsida; order Pinales; family Pinaceae; genus Pinus; species Pinus albicaulis. The sequence goes on from CM076580.1 coordinate 1,228,043,444, forward strand.
CTTAGAATATTATTCATGTAACCACTACTATCATATCACAAATTTAGACTTATTCTTTCCCCCATAAGATCTCCATAACTTCCTACTCCACCGATTCTTAATCCACCCAATAAAATAACTTGGTTCACTTAAAATGGTAAGTTACCCTTTCAATTTGAAGTTGAATAAAGAGAGCTTACTGCTACCAACCCATTAGAAGTTTCTTATTCTACATACCTATTATTAATCTTGTCCATGCATCTATAATGTGCTTCAAATATTTCAATAATACTTCACAAGTTTATCATTGCTACAAAAGAAGTAAAAATATCAAGTTCTAAGGATGACATAGTACCAATACTAATAATTTAGACAAAGCTTTAATGAATATATCTTAGAACCAGGAGGGACTCTTTGTTGATAATCATTGATACACATTTTCAGAGATTCTTTATCTATGCCTTGACAACCTATAGAGGAATGTAAAGAACCCACAACAAAAAATTATACACTTGCTGCAAAATTCATAGTTAGGTACATGTATGCTTCTTCTTTCCTTTTGTTTATCAAATTCATTGAATATTTTAGATTTGTATCTAGAAATCACTTAAGACTTTTCCTAGTCTACTTCCCTACCATTTTATATATTTCCAAGGATGGAAAAAGTCTTGTGTTTGGGAAGGGAAGGACATTTTCATCCTTACCATTCACGACCACACCTTGTCATGTTTATATCATGTCCATCCTCGCTTAATTCAAGTTTTCAAACCATGAAATTATATTACCTTATCTCCATGGTTCATATCCATCTCAAAAAATCCCTAATCATACAAGCAGTGGGATCCATCACATTAAGCAGTATGCATTGAAAAAAAATAAAGCTTAATTAAGTATTTATCATTAGGTCTTGGTTGATATAGAGGTATAGGGTTGCATGAGGACATGCGACATATTGAGTTTGGGGGAGATAATGAGTCATAAAATCACCATTATTCGACACCTTCCTTTTCTTCCTTTTATCCCTTCTTGATTTACCTTTACCCATGCATTTTACCCTTTTATGCTTATATGTAGGATTTAGGCTCAAGATGTTTTTCAGTGCATTTCTTAGCATTTCATTTGATTTTTTTTTAACATTAGAAAGAATTAGTATTTTGTGTATTTACTTTTGAAGTGAAAACTCATATGTGGAAAATTTGTTATAGGGTTTTGCTTCACATACTTTGAAATCACGTTTTCCATAAATCACAGTTGTTGCACATCACTTGCGATAGATTGAAGTCATTTTGTTTGCTACTCCAACTACTGGGTTCTCATAAAACTGTTTTAAAATAAAACCTATAGGAGGAGGAGATTCAAGTATATTATTAACAAAGTGCTACAACAAGATGGACTATCAATCGTAAAACTACTTGGGGAAGGAAATGAAATATATATTCCATGAATTTAAAGGCATATTTATATTTTCTCAAGTGTGTATATTCACCTTTATTATGTATTTTAAGCTCCTCCATATATGTACTATGGACCTAGGGAGTTTGACAGTATTAATAATCGTTTTTTAACATATTTTGAGCATGTTATTCTAACCTAAATTCGAATTTGACAAGTAGGGGCATCCCAAAATATGTGGGAAGTTAGAAATAATATTGGAACTATTCTAGTTCATATAATTATCCAGGTGGATATTGGTGGCCACCCACCTATTCCATTTGGACCAGCACCATCAATTCTTGCAGCTTTTCACATTCAGCACAACTTACTATTTTTAGCAGGTTTTCGGGTCCTCCACTCTCGGAGCCGTTTTGGGGGCTTAATGATCCAAGTGGATATTGGTGGCCACCCCCTATTCCATTTGAACCCCCATCATCAGTTCTTTTAGTTTTCAAGTTGCAACAAAACTTACTATTTTTAGCAGTTTTTCGGGTCCTGAACTTCCGGAGCCGTTTTGAGGCCCTAAACGACGTTTTTTGGGCATCATTTTACCAACGAATTTGATCATCAAATTCATCCTAAAAGTTTTAGTCCTTGGATAGATATTTCTAACGAGCTATTGAGCGCATCAAACGGAGATCGGGTGCCAAAGTTACGCCCCCGGGAAGTTGAACCACCAATTTACCCAAACGGGCGCCCACAGTTTTCGCACCTCATCTCCTACGGTTAGGTTTTTGGACGTTTCGGATTCTACATTGTTTCTCAATAATAAATAGGCCCTTGAGCCTCATTGTAACATAGTTTAAAGGTCTGTAGCCATCACATCTCTTCTCAGAGATTCGCTACCAGCACCCTAGCTATTTTATTTCCATTATGTCTATAAGCATATTTCTGTTATTAATGAAATGACGCATTATTTCCGCTGCATCTCTGTATTTATGGTTATGTGTTTATTCTGTTGCGTTCCTGCATAAAATCTGGATCAGTGGTATCAAAGCGGGTCTACTCTTTCTTTGTTTTTCTTTGCATGTCCCCAACGCGGTCAGGGTATAAGGAGTTAGGGCTCGATCTGGTTGAACCCTTGAAAGATCAACCTCGCAAACCCCGACGACCTCCCATGGTGAAAGAAAAGAAAGACGAGGGAGCAGGAGATCCTATCAAAATACTGCTCGAGGAGGCCCTCGAGAAACAAAGGAACGCGATGATGGATAACTTTGCTCAAATCCTTCAACGACTGCCCACATATGGCGCATGTGCATCCAACAGCCACTCTGGAGGCGCCACTCCCTTCAAGGTACAGGTAAACTTTGAAATTCCTATATTTGAAGGAAAAATAGATGCAGACGCTGTAGACAGATGGTTAAATTTGTTGGAAGAGGGTATGACCGCGTAGCAGATTCTACGGCAGATTCAGAACTAGTTGCACTCCTGTTGCCCCATGTCAAAGACTGGTGGGAAACCTACCGTGAGCAAGAGGGCGAAGGGAAACCCTCTCTGTTCTCCACCACACCCACTTGGAATTCGTTCCAAGATGGCATCAAGGAACAATATTACCCCGTGGGGAGCTATGAGGACAAATACATCCAATGGACCACGCTGCAGCAAAAAAAGGATCAAGATGTGCATGAACTGACGAATTTGTTCCATACCCTGCGCACAAAGTTGGGTATTAAAGATTCAGAGAGACATTTGGTGCTCAAGTACCGCGGTTGTCTGCACAAACACATTCAGGAGGAAATGGAGTTCCTCGACATTACATCGCTTGGCATGGCATATTGCTATGCCGCCAAGATCGAGCAGAAATTTAAGCAGAAGAAGCGAGACTTTGGATCTGCAAATCTGAAAGGTGCCCCCAAACCGAAGAACAAGGGGCAAGGCAAAAGCAATGCGACTCAGAAGAACACCACAAATCCAAAGAAGGACACAGGGAAGTGGTGTGACTTTCATAACAGCCCCACTCACAGCACAAACGAGTGTCAGGCCAAACAGTCTTTGGTGGCCGAACTAAAGGCACCCGAATCAGATGCATTTTCTGATCCTGAGTTAGAACCAGACAAAGGAAATGACAAAGGGAAGTAGATCATTGATGTGGATCCCAGTGCCATTGTTGCCACCACCAAGATCCAGAAGGAGGGTCCAGAGGATCTAGAGGAGGGGGAGCGCCTCTTCCAGTCACAGATGTGGGTAAAGGGTTCTCCGCTGCAATTTCTCATCGATAGCGGAAGCCAAAAGAACCTCATTTCAGCAGAGGTTGTGAAGCGGCTCGGCCTACCAACCATAGCCCACCCGCAGCCGTATACCATCGGGTGGCTCCACCCAGGGAGAGATCTCCGCATCCACCAGCAGTGCCGCCTTCCATACAGTATCAAGCCATTCACGGATGAGGTATTGTGTGATGTTGCTCCTCTTGATGTAGCTGATGTATTATTGGGCCAACCATACTTGTGGAGGCGACATGCTGTGTATGATTCTAGGCCTCGTGATGTTATTATTACTTTGGTAAATAACTTGTACAGGATACCAGAGGTAGTACCGCCTCCTGTCATCTCTTTGACTACTGCAAAACAACACAGTAAGATTGTTTCCCAAACCAGGAAATTCATTTTCCTTACAACTCACTCATAGGGAAAGAAGAATATTATGGCCACAACCTCGAAACAGGGCTCCCTTGCACGGCTGCAGCAGATGGAAAAAGTTATGGAGGAATACGATGACAATTTCTCCTCACTCATAAAGGTTGCTCTACACTGTCAGGACAAGCACTCCATTGATTTGACTCCCAACGCACCACCGCCTAATGTTTCCATACATCCTGCAACTACACATATAGAATCCAAACATGTACTGTCTAAGGCTGATAAAGAAACCAAATTTACTAAACGCATCCAGCATGTCCACCCGCAGGTCCATGACATCTTCAATACTCAGTTCAACAAAATTTGCCTCATCTCATGGAGGATCTCAACGCAATGGGGACCATTGCTTCCTAAGGAGGGAGGAATGATCCAGGTGGATATCGGTGGCGCACTATTCCATTTGGACCGACACCATCGATTCTTGTGACTTTTCACATTCACTTCACAACTTACTATTTTTAGCGAGGTTTTTGGGTCCTGTACTCTGGAGCCGTTTTGGGGCCTTAATGATCCGGTGGATATTGGTGGCCACCCACCTATTCCATTTGAACCCCATCATGAGTTCTTTCGGTAGTTTTCAAGTTTAAACAAAACTTACTATTTTTTAGCGATTTTAGGTCTAACAGACAGGAGCCGTTTTGGGAGCCCTAAATGGCGTTTTTTGGGCATCGTTTGCTCAGTTCAGCAATTTGATCATCAGTTAATCCCAAAGATATGATCTGGACAGATCTTTCCCTGCGAGCTATTGAGTCTCATCAACGAAGATCGGGTGTAAATATGCCCCGGGAAGTTGAACCACCAATTTACCCAAACGGGCGCCCACAGTTTTGGCGCCTCATCTCCTACGGTTAGGTTTTTGGACGTTTCGGATTCTACATTGTTTCTCAATAATAAATAGGCCCTCGAGCCTCATTGTAACACAGTTCATAGGTCTATAGCCATCACATCTCTTCTCAGAGATTCGCTACCAGCACCCTAGCTATTTTATTTCCATTATGTCTGTAAGCATATTTCTGTTATTAATGAAATGACGCATTATTTCCGCTGCATCTCTGTATTTATGGTTATGTGTTTATTATGTTGTGTTCCTGCATAAAATCCAGATCATATAACTACTTGAGAACCTCTTATCCTCAAGTGGATCTATATTTATATATTTTTTGATCCATTTGAGTATATTCTCTAGTGGATTATATTTAGAAAATTGTTGTAACTACTTGAGAATCTCTTATCCTTAGGTGGATCTATATTTATATTTTTGTTGTAACCATTTAAGGATATTCCCTAGTGGACTATATTTAGAAAGTTATTGTAACCATTTGAGAATCTCTTATATTCAAGTGGGTTGTTATTTTCAAGAAATTTTGTATATAAAAGAGAGTTCCATATCCATTTCAAGGGGAGGACTCTTAAAGAAATTGTCCAACTTATAAAAGAGGAAGAGGTTGGTCTAGTGAAAATTATGAAGGAAGAGGAAGAATTCAATACTTTAGTTATGGTCATGAAGGAAGAAAAGGGAGAGGAAGATAAATGATCAACATTAAAAATACTTCCATATATCTTAAAAACATTTTCAAAAAGGTGAAAAATTTACTCAACCTAAATGCAATAGATGTCTTCACATTGGAAGTGTAGAATAATATTATAGAATGAGAAATCCAAATTTTCGAAGAATAAACAACATTTCAATTTTTATGCTTCAATATCAACCTAATATACAGAAAAAAATAAGATGACTATGTATTCACAAAACATTAGAAAAATTATGTGTAGATTCAATGACCACCTACAAATTGTGAAGAAACAAATTTGAAAGTAATTGGATAACTAATACAGGAGCTACTTATCATACGTGCTAAAAAAAAATATATTTATTAACATATAAAAATATGGAGATCAATGCAATTTATTTAGTAGATGATATAAATCATACACCTCAAGGAAAAGGATAAAGTCACTTTTCTCTTCCAAAAATTGGAAATGAATTACTTTCAATTGTATGGTATGTCCAACATTCAAGAAAAAATAGTCTTCCTTGGTGCTCATTAGACATGAAGGTCATCACATAATCATAGAAGACAGATGGATAATCAATTTAGTTAAAATAGACTTCAATAAATAATAAATTGATATGCAGATGGAAATACTCTAAGGTTATAGGGAATGGTGATTACTCACAAACAAGATTTGCTAGCATTAGTGGATTTATCTAATAGCACTCTAAGATTACGACATTGCAGATTTGGCCAATTGAATTTTGATAGCCTTAGTAAACTAAAAATAGACGACATGGTTAAAGGACTATCCCATTTTAAAAAGGATATTGTTATGTGTGAATTTGGTGTTATTGCAAAACAAAAGATGGATCCTTTCCCTACAAGAATATGGCAAGCAAACCAATGTTCACAACTAATCCATAGTGACATTTGTGGTCATATGTAATCCTCTCTTGGTGGATGTATATGTTTTATAATTTTCATAGATATTTTACAAGGATTACTTGAGTGTATTTTTTAAAGGAGAAATTAAAAACCTTTAACAAATTCATCCATTTTTCATAATGAGTTGAAAATTCCACTAAGGAAAAAAATTCAATATTGAGAACATATAATGTGGTTGAATTCACTTCAAATTAATTCATTGATCATTGTAGGATAATTGGAATAAAAATAAAACTAACCAATTATTATATTCCATAGAAAAATGGAGTCATAGAAATAGTGAATCCCAGACAAATGGGAATGGAACAACTTTTCCTACACTTAAAGGTGTTAAGCATAACATATTGGGTAGAATTAGTTCATACTAAAGTTAAGGAAAAAAATATTAAGCTAGAAAATTGTAGTATGAAATGCATTCTTCTTGGCTATTCTTCTGGAAGTAAAGGATACATGTTGTTAATGTGAATTTTATTGTTTTTAAATATTTTTTCTTTGATGAAATAGAAAGTCAAATATAACAAGATCTTGACAATCTCTTTATTCACTCAGAAAATAAATCAAACAAATCATTTCCTCAAAGAAAATAAAATTGGATTGAGAAAGACGACCTATCCCCCTGTATGAATATTCACGAATACGATAAACCTTTTACAGATGATGATATATCATCATAAGAAATATCTACTACAATAACTTCACCACAAGGAAAACATGTAAAACCAAAATGGTTCACACAATTATCAAAAATATGTTCATGAAGGCAAAGAAAACAAAACGAGTAAAAGTATAACTCAATCAAATTTTTCCTTAGTCACTCATGATTCCATTGAACTAACAACTTCTACATAAGAAATTTTTTGAGTATGATAGCAGTTTTTTTCATTTATGTCAACATTAGGGGAATTCTATTGATTCTATTAGCAGTGTGCTAAGCTTATGACGTCATTGATGTCTTGGTTGCTTGTTGAGTGTTGGTGTCTTGGTTGTTTTGGTTGATTGGTGAGTGTTGTATTTGTAGTTGAGTAGCCTATATTTGAAGTAATTTTTCCTATAGGTTCCTTGTTCAAAAGAGAACGAAAATTACTTGGTTAGATAACCATCTCAAATATATTTCTATTGGTATATGGAACTTAGTCTACATCCCCAAGAATGAAGAGAACCCTTGATTTGAAGTGATGGAATCTAGAAATACCTAGTTCTGGTTTCGATGGGTCATGGTTTCATGAGACAATGGATATTTGTCCATTTGGCCATCTGAGCGTCAATATAGGAATACTAATCCAAACATCTAGACTCATCTAGGATGCATAAAGGCATCCAAACGTCTAGGCCTTCGGGAGTCCAACAGGGAAACCACTTAAGAAAGTTGTCGGATCTAGGTTTCCCAGTGTTAAACAGAAGGTGGACCCTAGTATGACATGGAAGCATACCTGGATATGGGTGGGAGTACATGTGGAGATAGGTGTTTTTGGTGGTATGATACTAACCCTTCGATAAATGATATTTGAATTTTTCGCTCCACATTTTATGCTTTTATTCCAAAGGAAAAGGACTAGGCTATAAAATCACAACATGAAATCAATTCTTATTGGCTATTCAAATGGAAAGAAATGATACATGTTGTTCTAATGAGAATTTTATTAGTTTTTGAGATGTTTTCTTTGATGAAATAGAAATTAAAATAGTACAAGATCTTGATAATCTCTTTAATCACTTAGAAAATAAAGTAGACAAATAAATTCCTTGGAAAAAATCAAATTGGATTAATAAAGACTTATCCTAATGTATGAATATTCATGAATATAAAAACTTTTTTTTATATGATTGAGTTTTCAACTTAGGAAAAATCTATTACAATAACTTCACAACAAGGACAACCTGGAAAACCAAAATGGTTCACTCAATTACTAAAAGATGTTCATGAAGGTGAAGAAAAGAAAACATCGACTAGAAGTTTAATTCAACGAAATTTTTCCTTAATCACACGTGATTCCATTGAACTAACAACTTTTACATAAGTAATGAATCATAAGGAATGGTATCAAGTAATAGTATATGAATATGACTTGGTAATTGCAAATGGAACATGGAAACTAATAGATTATCCAATAAATGTTAGACCAATTAGCCAAGGATGTGTTTACCAAATTAAGTATTAAGTAAATGATGAAGTAGATAAATGTAAATCAATACTTGTGGATAAAGGATTTTCTCAAAAAGAAGGGAGTGACTATGAAGAAACAATTTCCCCAACAACAACGTGGAACACAATAAGTATTGTGATAAATCTGGTTGCACAGTATGATTGGACGCTTCATCAAAAGGATGCTAAAATTGCTTTTATTAATGATGATTTGAAAAAATAAGTATATATGACTCAACCCTCATGATTTAAAGTTGGAGGGAAGGAGCATAAAGTTCATAAACTTATCAAAGCCTTATATGGCTTAAAAAAGGCAGCCAAAGCATGGCATGCAAAAATAGATGAAAACCTTAGGCGCATTGGTTTTCATGGTAATGATTCTGATGAAACTCTATATTTCATGATGGAATGTCAAAACTTGGTCATCATTTTTCTTTATATTCATGATTTAATCATTACATATAATCATGAATATCACATGCATTAGGTTAAACGTGAACTTTGAAAGGATTAAAAATCATATTTGGGGCCAATTCAATTAGTACTTGGAGTAAAAGTTTCACAACAACATCATCACATTTTCATTAGTAAAACCAAGTATGATACACAATTGTCAAAGAAGTTTTCAACAAAAGATTATAAACCTTCTCTTACTCCTAAGGGGGAAACCTCAAACTTTCAAAATTTGAAGTGGGTTGGAGGGAGGGTAGGTTGGAGGGAGGGTACAACATATAGATGGTTAATTGAAAAAATAATTGTTGATAGGCCTTTATATAGATGGTTAATTGAAACAAATATTTTTGTCACCCTCACTACAAAGTACTCGGCCCTTTTTTATATATAATTTTATATGCCGCCTTTGTATTGTGTTCCATGAAAAGGCATGGATGAAAATTTCCACATTATTTAAATTTGGTTTTGGGTTTCTCCTTTCTTACGGTTTCCAGATTTATCCACAAAATTCTATGGTCTGTACAACATTGTTGGAAGATCCACTAAATTTCATGTTGCTCCTTTAAATTTTAGCCAATTCGCCAAATTGTTTGAATGTTCGCTAAATGTCATGTTGTTTTTCTATCCTTTAAACATTCGCCAAAGTTTGATCATTTTGTTAGCATTCGATAATTCCTGAAGAGCTCAAGTTTCACTCAAATTTCATAACAGTTTAATAAGATGAGGTAAAAATGCATCAATAGTAATACAATTGACTGGAGTCTATAATATTTACTTTCCGCAAACGTGATAATATACTCTTTTTATACATAAGATAAAAGATTGGTGGCACATAATGGATATCACTTAAATTAATATTTTTATTTATAATATTAAAAGAATTTAATTAAATTTTGTTGGTTAATTTTAGAAATAAATATTATAAAGTTAAATATTAAGTATTAATAATTTTTAAAATAATAAATAATAAATTTATTTACATTTAATTATTGATAATTATCTTATCAGGGATTTAACAATTACATTATAATAAAAAATTTCAATATTTATAAAAACAATTGCTAAACCATCATTTATATTTAAATATTTAAATAAATATGAAAATAATATATTAAAAAAAAACAAAAAACCAACTTTTATATTTAAATAATTAAGTAAAAATAAAAGCAGCATATTTATATAAATATGGAATCTTTGTAAGAAGAAATTATGTTGCTTAATTCCTTGCGTCAATTGATTAGCCCATGCCCTTTGGGCATTACAAAAATATTTAATCCATATCATTTGTTTTTGTTAAAAGTTGTAGGGGTTTACTTTCTTATTTTATTAAACATTAGACATTGAAATCATGTGCAATGGACATTCTCTCACTTCTCATATTCTTGGCCTATTTGGATGGATTGTCTTCTCCAACCTTTTATGTGTTGATGTGTTGGAGGCTTTTAAATGGATTATCATTTTCAATCTTTGACAATTGGAATTTTTTTCAACCAATATTTTTACTTTTTTTCATTTATTTAATCTTTCTTTATCAGTTTATTAATACAATTAACAATTTCTTCATTATTGATTTAATATTTCTTTCTCACTTTGTTAAGACCATTATTAAAAATATATTATAACTAAAAGCACTTCAATCATTATATCTACATTTATAGTTTATTTTGTATAAAATTAAATGATATAATCGAAATCTTTCTAATGATTTTCAATAATATTAAATCCAATCATATACAAATGCATGAAAAAATATGTAAATATATATTTGATATATAAATACTTCAAACTATTATTTTCCATACATTAGAATTACATTAGTTAAATTCTAATATAGGTTATGAAATTTTGTCAGTATGTAGTGAGTTAAAATGCTATATTTTATGCAATCCTCAAGTATATGAATATTGTTAATTTAAAATATATATTAATATTAAAATAATAATAACAATAATATATTATTATTATTATTTAATTTTAAAGTTATGATGAAGATGTATAATTTTTTTTTATTGTTTATTAGATAAGAGATTTTCCAAAAAAATTATATAATCTATTTTATTAAATTTGAATTTGAATTTTTTTAACTTTTGATTGTTGGAATATATATAGTAAATATATATATATATATATATATATATATATATATATATATATATATATATATATATATATATATATATATATATATATATATATATATATATATGGGATATTTTTTTAATTAAATGATAATAATCGTTATAATGAGATTAATATTGATTCATTATATTTTAATAAGGTAACTGATTATGAAATATATTTATATATATTTTTGTATTATTTTTTTTTAAAAGATTGTCTCGATATGAAAGATTGGACCATGGTCAATCATGGTTCAACGCTACATTGTGACATATATTATTTCAATATGAAAATCAATGATGGTTCAACATCACATTGTGAAAAACATTGTGTCAATATGAAAACCAATCATGGTCAACCATGGTGAATCATGCTCAACCATGGTCAATAATCATGGTCACATTCCGACAAAGATTATTTCATGGTCCAATTTCTGATTGTGATAACCATGGTCAACCATGGGTAACCATGGTCCAATATCACATTGTGACAAATATTGTCTCAATATGAAAATTAACAATGGTCCAACGTCACATTGTGACAAATATTGTTGGGGTATGAAAATCAATCATGGTCAACCATGATCCAACGTGGCATTATGAAAAATATTGTCTCAATATGAAAATAAACCATGGTAAATCATGTCAACCATTTTTATTTTAGGATTTATAATATTTATCTTAGGGTTTATAATATTAATCCCTTGGGTTTATAATATTGATCCTTGGGTTTAATATTAATCCCTTGGGTTTATAATATTGATCCCTTGGGTTTAATATTAATCCCTTAGGTTTATTATTCATTTGAGTTTATAATATCAATCTCTTGGGTTTATTAATATAAGGGTTCATATTCCTAGGGTATAATATTATTCATAGTTTTTATAATATTAATATTAAGATTTAATATAAATCTCTTTAGTTTATAATCATGGTCAACCATGGTCCACCATTTCATTCATAAAAATATTGTCTCAATATGAAAATCAACGATGGAAAACCATTGTCAACCATGGTCCAACATCGCATTGCGATAAAGATTGTCCCAACATGAAAATCAACCATGGAAAACCATGGTCAACCATTTTTATTTTAGGGTTTATAATATTTCTCTTAGGGTTTATATACCTTGTGTTTATAATATTAATCCCTTAGGTTTAATATTTAATTCCCTTCGGTTTTTAATATTAATCCCTTTGGTTTATAATACCAATTCCTTGGGTTTATTAATATAAGGGTTCATATTCATATGGTGTAATATTAGTCATAGGTTTTATAATACTAATGCTATGATTTAATATGAGTACCTTGGATTTATAATCATGGTCAACCATGGTCCACCATGGTCCAATGTCACATTGTGACAAATATTGTTTCAATATGAAAATCAACAATTGTCAACATGTTGTAGCTGCTACAACACCCTCCAAAATTTTTCTCTTCTTAAATTTTTGAGCCCCTAATACTTGTGAAAAAGAGAGGCCAGGCCTAAATTCACCTTTCCAAAGCCTCAATTCACTGAGTCGCAATTATGGTTAACTCTTCTAGTTTTCGACCCCACGATCTTGCAACCCTTCAGGTCGCAGAGTAGCTGGGTCGTGCATCAGTAAGAAATCAAACATCAGCAACCTAGTGACCCCACGACCCCTTAGGTCACAAGGTCGCAGAGTTGCAAGGTCGCACATCTCATTAACTCATCTCTTTTGCGACCTTGCGAACCTCATTTATTGCCCCTACGTGCGACCCCTTTATATATAGAAGGGTCGCATAAGTCACATTCAACTTGCGCGACAGAGAAAGAAAACGCCTTTGACAAGCTAGCTGGAGTGCATATTTCCGGGTAAGTCGCCTAATCCTCCTGCTGTTTCTTTTCTAAGGTAATTGTTACTATTTCCCCCCTTACCCTAGCCTATTTTAACCTTGTTTTGATCTTGACCAAACCCATTGGAAATCCCTCTGCAAACCTCCCCTCCTTCAGTTTCTCTTCAAGTCATTCAGATCTTGTGTGAAGCTTTCCTGCCCCCTTCCCCTCCAAAGGACCTTGCCTTACTCACCTATGAAGACTCCTACAACCTTATACGATGATCTTGTGGACACCATGTGTGTTTTCTAAGCCTTTTTCCCGCTGCACGTCCGCAAAAACCTAGAGTGACCCCATGACCTTGCGACCCCGTGACCTCACGACCTTGGATGCTAAGTCGCAGAAACGCTAGGTCGCATATCATGAAAAATTCAGAGTGACGCGACCCATCGACTCAGCGTCCTTGCGACCCAATCGCGAGTCACTAGGTCGCTAGGTCGCACTTCTACAAAGATGTCACCCATTGCAACCCTGCGACCCTTCAACCTCGCGACCTAGTCGCAAGTCGCCAGGTCACTAAGTTGCCTTTTTGTCGAGTTTTAAGCCAACGTGACCTAGCAACCAGGCGACCAAGTCACAAGGTTGCCAGGTCGTAGGTTAACCCACTTCCTTGAAAATGATTAAGCAGAGGTAGGAACAGCCTGCATATTTATAAATAATTGCATATGTCTTATCGTGGGATTGTTTTATGAACATGCCAGGGGACATTGAGGCCGAGCTAGAGTGTGTATCCATTTTGTCAGCCTCAAGTGACATGGGGCCTCCAACAGTTTGCAAGAGAAAAAAAAGCCCAGAGATAGAAATCTCAGAGGAGGAAGTACCTCACCCGTTTCCCCATAATTATGGAGACACCGCATGCACATTCGGAAAAGGGGATAGTATGAGTTGGTACCAGGTGTATCAGGAATTTACCAAGCCTGAATTCCCCGAAGATCTTCCAGACCGAAAGACATACATTTAGGTGAAGACACCCAAGCTGCACTATGCGGGAGCTCATCCGCTGGTATTCCCATGTGTCGAGCTGATTGAATGGATCCTATAGAAGGTCGATCCCATGATCTGGGTCATTCGGGACAATGCTGGGAAATCCTTCGCAAACCTAAAGGGGCAAGATGAAGAAGTATAATACGTGCTTCTTGCCCAAGAGCAGACCTTCAATGATGAATGGGTCACTACTCATGCAGTTCCTATATCAGAAACTCTGAAAGGATGATGGGAAGACCCGGAAAGGTTCCAGCTCAAGAAGGATTAGTAATATCAGACGGCAGGTCTCAAGAAGGTCTACAAATCCGTAGCTGTGATGTTATGTAGGATGTATGGCCGCCCAGATGCCACCTTCTTCAATGACGCTTGGGTCTCTCTAATGTACGCGGTTACTGTGTACGGTACCCGTTTCAACTGGGCCAACATGATAGTAGCAACCCTCAGGTCAAACATATCTGCAGCACTGGCACCAAATGAAGGGTATGCGTCAAAATTTTACATTACATATTATCTCCTAGATGCAGTGTGCGCAGGTGCCACTTTGAAGGGTGGTCACATAACTGGGACCCAAAGAATGGTGGTCCAATTAACAAAGATCTAATGATGTTTTGGGATTCTAGGTATAAGAAAGAAATGGAGTCAATTGCGTGTGGCTTCATCCCCGCCCTCTACGTGAAATTATTCAGAAAAGACCCCCCATGCATGTCCAAATGAGCCATGGAGACAATAACTCAGGTGGCCCACTAGTTTCCAGACACTGATAGTACCATCATCCAATTTTTCGGGTCGCTCAAGGCCCCTCACACATTGCCCCGTTTCGTAACAGACAAGCTTCTCCTCCAAGAAACTTGTTATCAGATGTTAGGCGTTTTCTCCAAAGTCCTCACTAAGGGTAAGAAGAAGCCATGGCCCACCCTGCCACACAACATCGGTGCCTACACAGTAAAGGATTTTAGGGAAGTAGAAGCAGAAGCCGAATAGATCAGGGGATTTTGTCTGCCTCCCTTGGCACACCAGGCATATGATCCCGAGAGAATTATCCACACACACTGCAAGCGGGCCAAATTCAAATGGAGTTACCAGCATACTGACTATCCAGCGGAAGATAGAATAAAGAATTGGTACAACAAGGATAAGGAGGCTGCCCTGGTAGAATCAAGTGATCAGGACAAGTAGGACAACCAGACTTTGGAAGAAAGGGTTCATACACTAGAAGGAGTCTCATCCTCCAAAGCTAAGAATTCAAGGACTGGTACAGGCCTTAACCCTTCCGCCCAACAAAGAGAAAAGGAAGCCAAAGCTAAACAAGAGGCCGAAGAGAGGGCAAGAGAAGAGGAGGCCAAAGCTAAACAATAGGCCAAGGAAAAGGAAAAGGAAGAAGAGGACAAACGAAAGAAGCAGCTGAAAGAAGAGCAAAGGAAGAAACGGGCAAAATAAAACTGCAGGAAGAAGGAAGAGGAAGAAAGGGCAGACGCTAAATGCTAGCCAAAAATAGAGCAGGACAAAGCATAAGTTGAGCGCCAGCTAAAGACAGAGTAGGACAGAGCAGAAGTCGAACACCATCTAAAAGAAGAACAGGACAAGGCGGAAGCAGAGTGCCAATTGCAAGAAGAGAAACATAGGGTTGAAACAGAACAGAAGAGGAAGGAGGAAGAAAGTAGGAAGTCACAAGAAGATTCCTTCAAGGAAACGTCGCCTCCTGAGACAGAGAAACAAACTGGATTGCCACACATCGAGGTACCTCAAACAACTCTTGCTCCCAATATGCACTTTTCCCTCTTGGAATTGGGTACCCCCGAGGATTTAGATGAAGGAGTGCTTGATCTTACTAGACTCACCTATGATCAATTCGCACACAAGATCAGGCAGGAAAAGAGAAGATGTTTAGCAAGAGACCATGCGGCACCCCTCACAGTCACTTCAGAGAAGGATATAGTCTTGGACACCAAGACCAATCCGGTCATGATTGCATCAGTTGGCACCACTTTTGTGGAAGCCACCAAGGAGAACGTGAGCAGGATGAGCAGAGAAATTCTATCCCTGCAGAATAAATTACAGGCCTCTGAAATCAAGACGAATAAATCAGAACAAAAAAAGAGGGCGCTTTAAGAAGAGGTCCATCAACTTCAGGCTAGGGATGCCCCTACTAATGAAACATCACTCACTATACATGGGGAGCTGGTCACTTTGGAGACCACCATGAAACAAGTGTATGAAGAATTGTTTACAATAAAGCAAACTATAGCGCCACTACTGAAAGCACAGGCAGAAATTAAGAGAATAAACACACAGTGAAGGGAAGCTTCTACTGCCTTAGACAGGATGTTGGACTAGTCTAACAGGTATCTGCAAGATCCAGCCACGTTTCCTAGAAAGGATTGGATTGCCACCCAGAATAAAAAGTTTCAAATCCGGATGAAAGTACAATCCAAAGAAAAACTCATCAAGGATCTTTGGAAAGTAATGTCTGCGTATGAACATTTTATTAGCGACATCGACTCAATGGCCAGAGTACACCACATTCCATCTCTAGGTACACTGGGGGAAGAGAAAAAATGGGAGCAGGTCTCCAAATATATACAAGCATTCCTACAGCCCATGAGGCAAGCGGTCGCCTCTCAGGACCTGTCGGCATCAAGAGAAAACATGATTCAATTCATCATATCACCGGTCCAAATCTATACTAAACTGGCCTCCTTATCAAATCAGATCACAATCAAGAGGGAAAATTTGATTCCAAATGCTCTCGAATGTCTTCATAGGTTGAGGGAGGATACACCTCTAGTTTCCCCAGTAGCTGTGGATTATCGGGCCTGGCTGAGTTATCTCAAGGAGAAGCAGATAGATGTTCCTAACTTGCAATCACCCAAATAATCCCATGACCGAGTTACATATCATGCCAAGTAACAAAGGTAGCAGCTAGCAACAACTAAGGGGTCGCAGGTCGCAATTAGAGCCCAGGTCACAGGTCGCAGATAGAGCCCAGGTCACAATTCGCAAATTCTATCAGGTCGCAAAGCATCCCAACAGTCAGGAAGATGAAAATTCAAGGATACCCAAGGGTCAATTTTATCCTATAAATACCCCTTCGGGAAATTTTTAAAGGATCTTTTTCGAGGACTCCAAAGGAGTAGAGAAATGTATAACATTGAATGCACTCTTTATTAATGAATATAAGCACTTGTTTTGATTCCACTCTTGGATTTGATGGGAGTTAATTTGTTAACATTGTGAATATTTTGTCTTATATATCTGATATCTTACTGATTAAATCATCTGCGTTTTCCGCTTATATCATTTATACATTCAACTCACTAAATGTTATTAATGATGTTAAGTTGTTTATATATGAAATATTAAGCAACTCTGTTACTAACATTTATCTCATATTTGGAAACTGGTTAAGGAAGTGAAGGGCGCTCTAACCATAAAGAACTATTTCTTTTGTTCTTCGAACAAATTTTTACAAGCATGACCCTGATGATGTGCTGATAACAGTACTTCCTTGGTTGCATGCTTTTCAACTCATATTGATATTCATAGTGTTTTATGTTCGTTGAGACTCATCAACCATTTACATTGTACCATCTGGATTGACGTGCGTTCACAGGTCTGCAGAGCTCATTCGTGTCCGAGAAAAGGAGTATCCAACGGTAACCGGACCCACACCCCGGACGGGATCCCTATCACAAACGGTTTAGAGTCTAATTGGGACTTTACACTGACGAGATCCCTTAATGTTGGCCAGACATATTTTCGCGTTAACAGATTTGGGGCTAGAAGGAGGGCCTGAATGGCAGGCTCCCAGCACACAAGTAACATCCCGTTAGAAACTCCCCAAGGGGAGATCATGTATAAAAACACCGGTCCTCCGCCCTTAGAAAATTCCCAAGAGGACGTAGCCCCTTACTATGAGGTCACTTTAGATCAATTAAGGGCCCTATGCCCTATCACCTGCAACCTTGTCAAGGGTTTACTGCAAACCCCGGTCACTAGTTCCCTGGAAAATCCTAGAACTCCTACAACTAACCACACTCGCCAAAGAACCCTTGTCAAATCCCTACCTCCGCTGGTGGGTCTTATGATCGAAGATTATGTACACACAGTTGATCGGAATTCTGAAGAACCCCCGGACAACCCTCGGGGGGCTGAAGAGGGTGGCCCTGAAATCACTGAACCACAACCCAACCTCGACCCTCAACCGGACCAAACTCTGAATGCTAACACTCAAACAAAAAACCCACCTGGAGGAGGAGCCAGGAGGGGCCGGGGAAACAGAGCCCAAGGAAACCGGGCCCGTGGACAAGGCCGGAATCCCAGCCACCACCATCACCACAGAAACCACAATAGATTTCTGTTCCTTTATAACTAGAGAAACATCAGAGATGTAGGGAACCGAGGGAGGAATCAGGACATGCAGTCCCATCATGAAGGCGAAGCATCCAGTTCATGCATAGGGAGCGAGTCTAAAAGTGAAATAGGGCATGTTTACATACCATGCCACCAGCAGGCTAGACGTGTGCAGCCTTTGGCTTGGATGGCACAATCTCCTTTAGCCCTCCATGGCCCCCTCCATGACATGCCCCGGCATCCCGAGAAGCACCTCCCCAAGTTTGACCCCAAAAATGGTACGCTGGCCAAAGATCACATAAGAAACTTTTACCTGGCCTTACAAATGATGAGAGTACAATTCAACAATGTATCATGTCTTCTTTTTCCAACACTTTAGAGAATAAAGCCACCTCCTGGTACCGATCCCTCCCTATTTCTTCCATTTCTTCATGGGAGCAGTTCCGCAGTATTTTTCTTCAAAAGTTTTTGGAAGATAAAACTCCTTCCATGCTCCTCACAGAACTTAGTACTTTGAAGTGTCAGAAAAAAGAGAAATTCAAATATTTCAATCAACGCTTCACTGTGATATTGAACAAATTCCCACCGAATATGGCCTTAGATGATTCCATCACCGTCGACTACTACACTCGGGCTCTCCCTCGGGATATTTCCGTATTCGTGAAGCGCGAAGCTAGAGCTACCCTGGTGGAAAATTACACCACTGCCCTAGCTGTCAAAAGGGATATGCTATCCATAGGAGCCATCGACCATGAAGGTCTAGATGATCAAAAGTTGACCACGAAGAGAGCCCAATCCTCAAACCATATATACGGAGACAAAGACAAGGACCCCTTTCATTTCGAAAGTATCACAAAGTCCCTCAAGTTACTGACTAATGAAGTCTCCGATCTAAAGAGGAAGAACAATGATTTTGTCCCAGCTGCTAAAATGCGGAAACCTTTCTTCAGAAAGAATAACCCCATTGTGACCCAGCCCCCGTCAAACTCAAGTGTTGGTCTCAACGTTGAAGAAACTGGCAAGGAAAATTTTAATTCTTTCCATCAAGCCTCCCACTCTGAGAAAACTTGCCCTCGGTGGATTAATAGCATGACTGCCATGGTGAATCAACTTGTGGAAGACCAAACCCCCGGGGATCTAGAAGAGGAGACCATTTCAGACAATGAGGAGGCCTCCCCCCCGGATGAAGATGTGGGTTCCATTGTCTTCGCTTTTGAGGTCCTCCATGGGGAGTCTCCCATTTCCACAACTGGGATTAACTTGGCTGACAACCCTAAATCTAAACCCCCTCGAAACTATGGCTTGAGGAGCAAACGCCCGGTCCCTGAGCAGTCCTTCAAAGAAAAAATAAAAGCTTTCTTAAGGAAAATCCTACCACCAAACGCAGAAAACCAAAACAAGACTCCTAAGAAATTTAGTCCAACTAATCTTTGAGAAGGCCCCAAGGCTAAAGCTTCATCGTTTTCCCCTAAAAACACCACCGAAATTGCCTCACACACAGATTCTGGGTATAACATTATCAAGGATATGAAGAAGACTCGGGCCAATATTTCTCTCTACGAGCTCGCACACATTGCTAACCATTGACATCTTATCCTCAAGGCCTTTTCCAATCTACCAGCGACCAAACCCATGAGCATCACATCTGCCCAAACTGCTGCTAGTCCCCAATCCATCATAAATGTTGTAAATGCCAACTCCAGGGAATCCACACCACCTTTCCTCCTCTCCTTCGAGATATTTAACTTTAATGTCCATAACTGCCTCGTCGATTCGAGTGCATCCATGAATGTTATGCCCTTATCCGTATGCAAGAAGTTAAACATCCGCCCTGAGAAAACTGATGCCAAGATCATCCAACTCGACAGATCTCAAGTCCCTATAGTGGGCGAATTAAATAATGTCATCATCTGCCTATCCTCCGATTCTAAAGTACATCAGTGCATTGATATAGTAATCATGGATATCCCCGAGGCCTATGGCCTTCTATTGAACAGAGGTTGGTCCAGCAAGCTGCAGGGATAATTTTCCACTGATTAGTCCCACCTTTGGCTCCCATACAAGGGCAGGAACAACCAAATCCGGGTCGAAAGGGAGCCGTACATGAAATATACTGTGATCGACCTGGATGCAACTAATGAACCAGTCATTTTCACGCAAGAAGAGCTCGGTATGTGTTTCTTAGAATCCATTTTTGGGTGCTATCAAACTCCCCAATCTCCGATCACTCAAAGCGTCCAGTCTGAGCTACTAATGGTCACTGAAAACTCCTCCACCTCAATGAAGGACCCATTAGAAACTGCTTCCCTGAGTGCGTCCCCATTATGCTTGGACAACCTTGTCAAATCAGAAGATAAAATATGGACCTTGTACTATTACAGTTCCAAATTTGAAGACGAGGTTGGCGTAGGTTGTATCTTGTTGGACCCTTAGAAGAACAAGTTTCTAATTTCCTGCCAGCTAGAGTTCCAGTGCACGAATAATACAACCGAGTATGAGGCATTGTTGCTCAGACTCAAAAAGGCCATAGATCTAAAAGTCTGTTGTTTAAAGGTAATTGGAAATTCTGAGATTATCACTCGTCAGGTACGCAACACCATCCATTACTTGTCTCCACATCTGAAAGGTTACCAGCAAGAGGTATGGCGTTTAATTTATGCTTTTGATGCTTTCGGTGTTAAATCCGTACTTAGAATGCACTATGCAGTAGCCGATACACTCGCCAACACTACCGCTATGTTCACCCCACTTAGAGATCTGTACCAAATAATGTAACTAATTTGTGCGTTTTCAATGATGACCAACAGGTACTAGATTTCATGCTCAATATGGACGTATTCAAATTCGAAGTTATAGAAGAAGAGGATCATGATCGAGCCTTGAAAGAGGAACTACGAGATCATAAATAAAATCCCATACCCAAAGGGATCGTGTCACTCGAAAATTTGTTCGAACTACAGAACCGTTTCCGAGGGCCCCCAAACACAAAGGTGAAAAGTTCCATGTTAGCGCACTGAAAAATAAATCTCGGGACAGACAAGGATCCCAAGCTCGTCAATCTGGGTAATGAGTGCACCCCTCAGGAGAAGCAAGCATTCACCAGATTATTTAAGAAATACCAAGATGTTTTTTCCTGGACATATGATGAGCTACAAACTTATGATACATGGATCATCTAGCACGTGATACACATGAAGGAAGGAGTGAAGCCTTTCCAATAGAAACTGAGAAAAGTACACCCCGCCTTAGAACCGATGATCCAAAAGGAACTAAAGAAGCTCTTGGATGCGCGGATAATTTTCAAATTTAGACATTCGACCTGGGTGTCAAACTTGGTCCTTGTTCGCAAGAAATCCGGCGAAATCCGTTTGTGCGTAGACTTCTGGAATTTAAACAAAGCCTCCAACAAGGACAACTATCCGGTCCCGCCTATGGAGAAAATCCTTCAAGCTATATCAGGGTTGGAAATGTTCTCTCTATTGGATGGGTTTTCAAGGTATAATCAAGTACTAGTGGCTGAACCCGATCAGCTCAAAACAACATTCAGAACTAAATGGGGAACATTTGCATTCAGACGCATGCCCTTTGGCCTAATTAATGCCGACACCACCTTCCAAAGAGCCATGGACATCGCCTTCAGAGGCCTCATTGGGAAAATTGTGGTAGTATACCTTGATGACGTCACCGTGTTTTCAAAACGCAGATCTGACCACCTACACCAACTCAAGCGGATTTTTGAAAGGTGTCGGAAATATGGGATCTCACTGAACCCGAAGAAAAGTATTTTCGCCGTATCCGAAGGAAAATTTTTGGGGCACATAATAACTTGAGACGGCTTAGTAGTGGATCCAGAACGTGTAAAATTCATCGCTCAAATACCGCCCCCAAGTGGTAAGAAAGCTATGCATTCTTTCCTCGGCAAAATCAACTTAGTTTGAAAATGTATATTAGATTTCGCCCAAATCGTGAAACCATTGCAAGGCATGATTAAGAAAAACGCTAAATTTAAATAGAATCCTCTTGAGAAAGAAGTGTTTGATAACATCAAATGAGCCATCGCGGAAGCACCTGCTCTTCATAGTCCAGATTTCAACAAAGGCTTTATCTTGTAAACCTTTGCCTCAGATTCATCTTTGGCCGCCATCCTCACTCAGAAAGATGACAACAATGATGAGCGGCCTATATCATTTATGCACACTGGGTTACAAGGTGTCGATCTGAAAAATCCAGATATTGACAAACAAGCTTACGCAGCATACAAGGTAGTTAAACACTTCAGGCCGTATATTTTGAAGAGTCGTGTCACAGTCTTCGTGCCTCACGCATCTGTTCGCTCACTTTTCGTACAACAGGAGCTGGGTGAGAGACAAGGCAACTAGATGATGTGCCTTCAATAATATGACCTGTAATTCAAGCCCACACACACTATAAAGGGCCAAGGATTATGTCGGATGGCCGTGGAGGCAGCAGACTCATGGAGAAGTGAAGAAGAAAGTTGGGAACACGAGATCGACATGTATCAAGATGATAGCACATCCCAGCAGGATACCCCCTCATGGTACGTAGATCTCCAGCAATATCTGAAACACAGTACCATGGGCCCCACTTTAACCACTCAGTAGAAATGCGCATTAAGATTGAAAGTTGTATCCTACCAGCTGGTGCAGGGTAAGTTGTTTCACAAGTACCACAGTGGTGTCCTGCTATGATATTTGGAGTATGATGAGGCACAGAAAGTTTTGGTAGAACTCCATGATGGTCTAGCAGGTGGACACTATGCGGAGGATACCATTGCTCACAAGATCATGCGTGCGAGTTTCTATTGGCCTACTCTGTTCAAATATGCGCACGCCTATGTCTGGAAATGCCAACAATGCCAAAAATTCGCAAATAGAGAAATACAGCCTTTTTCCCCGTTACAGTCTATCACAGTGGAAGAACTGTTTCAGCAATGGGGGTTAGACGTGATTGGGGAAATCTTGCCACACTCTTCCAAACAACATAGATACATCCTCACTGCCACAGACTACTTCACAAGGTTGGATGAAGCGATACCGTTACATCAAGTCAATGATCAAGAGGTAATAGCCTTCATCACCCAATGCATCATGATTAGGTTTGGCGTTCCAACCTCCCTTGTTTTTGATAATGCAACATATTTTTCATCTTTGAAATAATATGATTTTTCTCTAGAAAACGTATAGTGTTGAAACATTCTGCCAATTACTACCCCCAAGGAAATGGGTTAGCCGAGTTAACTAATAATAACCTTATCTACATCATCAAAAATACTTTGTTGTCCCAACAACTAACTTGGCATAACGCTCTCCATAATGGCCTATGGGCTGATCGGGTCAGGCCCAAGCCATCTTTGGGGACCTCCCCGTTTTTTCTTATGTATAGCAAAGAAGTTATTCTTCCTCCCAACTTGTCTCTCCCAGCCCTTCAATTATCACAAGAGACTCGTGGCACCCCTTGCCCTGCCTTACAAGCCCGAATAGACACATTATTGAAGTTGGAAGAGGAAAGGCTGAAAACCTGGGAAAAATTTGCCATCCACCAAAGTCGAATAAAATGATGGTTTGACAAGAAGTCTGTCGGAAACAAATCTTTAGAAGTAGGTGACCTGGTCCTCAAGTGGGACAAAGCTCATGAGGATAAAGGAAAACACTCCAAATTCCAAGCCCTGTGGACAGGTCCCTTCCATATTAAAGAAAATATCGGCTCACATACCTACAGGCTACAGACCCTTAAGGGGAGAATTGAGGTCCTCCCGGTAAACGGGCATGACCTTAAACACTATTTCACCTGACAGCCTTGAGGGGGCCGTCATCATACCCTGTACCATATGTCTATTATTTCTTTTATTTTGTTTCTTTTGTGTTATTTTTTCCTTTATTCTCAGTTTTGTTTTCTTTTCAATAAACTGCTTGTTCCAAGCAGGCTCCCATTGACCCGCTCCCTTGTAGCATCCCAAAGTTGAAGGAAGGATGTAGAGGTTACTCAATTGGCAATGTTATGCCAAAATATATGATGGTGAAGAAGCACCCCTGAAACTCAAAAGGGACACAAGCTTGCATGTGATATGCACTTAGTGGGGAAAACACAGCTAAGTCCCATGAACCAAGCACAGGTAGCCTGCCTAACATGCTGACCTAGGGGATTGTTGTACAAAAGAAAGTCTGGGTGTGATTGGTCACTAGATGGAAAAGGGTCAGAGCTAATCGCAGGAGACAAAAGGACATCCAGGAAAACCCAAAAGTTCCTCATATAGACTAGGAGAAACCTCTCTTACATGAAAAATAAGTCAGGATCCCTCATCCACCCCAGGAAAAAAATGCCACTATTAAATAAGTGCCTTGAGAATAGTCAAATAAGTGCCCTGAGCACATTTTAAATAAGTGCAAACTAGCACATGAATAGGGGTAAAGGATTGAGAAAGGCTTCCTGTGCAGAGAGGCGATGCGACGACTCCGCTGGAGTACTGACCAGGCTCGCTGGCAGCGGAGCAACATCCGTGACTCCTAGGTAGTGACTCCACTGGGACCATTAGGTTTGTTGGAAGCGGAGCAACACAATGAGGATGAAATAATTATACCAGATCCTAGAAATCTCTGAGGTTACTCCAACATTTTTGTCCAGTCTCCTGGAAGGAATTGTGATAGGCCCACACCCTGGGACACGCAAATAGGTGGAGAACACACGCAAGGTCCAAGGAAAAAAGTAGTGGGAACCACGAAGTGGAAGGATCAACAGGCTCAGCCCCACCCCCCACTGGATGAAGCATCAGTAGAGATCCTGGGTCCTACCATCAAATCGCCATTTGTTGTAGCTGCTACAACACCCTCCAAAATTTTTCTCTTCTTAAATTTTTGAGCCCCTAATACTTCTGAAAAAGAGAGGTCGGGCCTAAATTCACCTTTCCAAAGCCTTAAGTCACTGAGTCGAAATTATGGTTAACTCTTCTAATTTCCGACCCCACAACCTTGCGACCCTTCAGGTCACAGAGTCGCTGGGTCGCTCATCAGTGCGAAATCAAACATCAGCGACCTAGCGACCCCTTAGGTCGCAAGGTCGCAGAGTCACAAGGTCGCACATCTCATTAACTCATCTCTTTTGCGACCTTGCAACCCTCATTTATTTCCCATACATGTGATCCATTTATATATACAAGGGTCGCATTGGTCGCATTTGACCTGCGCGACAAAGAAAGAAAACGCCTCTGACAAACCAATTGGAGCGTGATTTTCCCAGGTAAGTTGCCTAATCCTCCTGTTGTTTCTTTTCTAAGGTAATTGTTACTATATACACCCTTACCCTAACCTATTTTAACCTTGTTTTGATCTTGACCAAACCCATTGGCAATCCCTCTGCAAACCTCCCCTCCTTCAGTTTCTCTTCAAGTCATTCAGATCTTGTGTGAAGCTTGCCTGCCCACTTCCCCTACATAGGACCTTGCCTTACTCACCTATGAAGACACCTAAAACCTTGTACGGTGATCTTGTGGAAACCATGTGTGTTTTATAATCCTTTTTCCACCTGCACGTCTGCAAAACCCTAGAGCGACCCCGCGACCTCGCGACCTCGATCGCTAAGTCGCAGAAACGCTAGGTCGCATATCATGAAAAATTCAGAGTAATGCAACCTAGTGACTGAGTGACCTTGCGTGCCAGTCGCTACGTCGCACTTCTGCAAAGCTCTCACCCATCGTGATCCTGTGACCTCGCGACCTAGTCGCAAGTCGCCAGGTCACTAAGTCACCTTTCTATCGATTTTTAAGCCAATGCGACCTAGCGACCGGGTGACCAAGTCGGAAGGTCGTTAGGTCGCAGGTTAACCCACTTCCTTGAAAATGATTAAGTAGAGGTAGGAACAGCCTACATATTTATAAATAATGGCATCTGTCTTATCATGGGATTATTTTATGAACATGCCAGGGGACATTGAGGCTGAGCTAGAGTGTGTACCCATTTCATCATCCTCAAGTGACATGGGGCCTCCAGTAGTTCGCAAGAGAAACAAAAGCCCAAAGATAGAAATATCAGAGGAGGAATTACCTCACCCGTTTCCCTATAATTATGGATCACTGCATGCACATTCGGCAAAGGGGATAGTATGAGCTGGTACCAGGTGTATCAGGAATTTACCAAGCCTGAATTCCCCGAAGATCTTCTAGACCGACAGGCATACATTCAGGTGAAGAGATCCAAGCTGCACTATGCGAGAGCTCATCCACCAGTATTCCCATGCTCCGAGCTGATTGAATGGATCCTACAGAAGGTCAACCCCAAGATCTAGGTCATTCGGGACCATGTCGGGAAATCCTTCGCAAACCTAAAGGGGCAAGATGCAAAAGTCTACTATGCGCTTCCCGCCCGAGAGAAAACCTTCACTGATGAATGGGCCACTACTCATGCAGTTCCTATATCAGAAACTCTGAAAGGATGTTGGGAAGACCCAGAAAGGTTCCGGCTCAAGAAGGATCAGGAACATCAAACGGCAGGTCTCAGGAAGGTCTACAAATTCATAGTTGTGATGCCATGTAGGATGTATGGTCGGCCAAATGCCACCTTATTCAACGGCGCTTGGGTCTCTCTAATGTACGCGGTCACTGTGTATGGTACTCGTTTCAACTGGGCCAACATGATAGTAGCAGCCCTCGGGTCAAACATATCTGCATCACTGGCACCAGATGAAGGGTATGCGTCATAATTTTACATGGCATATTATCTCCTAGATGCAGTGTGTGCCAGGTGCCACTTTGAGGGGTGGTCACATAACTAGGACCTAGAGAATGGCGGTCCAATTCACAAAGATATAATGATGTTCTGGGATTCCAGGTATAAGAAAGACATGGATTCAATTGCGTGTGGCTTCATCCCTACCCTCTACATGAAATTTTTCGGAAAATACCCCCCATGCATGTCTGAGCGAGCCATGGAGACAATAAATCAGGTGGCTCACTAGTTTCCATACACTAATAGTACCATCATCCGAGTTTTCGGGTCACTCAAGGCCCCTCACGCATTGCCCCATTTCGTAACAGACAAGCTTCTCCTCCAAGAAACTTGTTATCAGATGTCAGGCGGTTTCTCCAAAGTCCTCACTAAGGGTAAGAAGAAGCCATGGCCCACCCTGCCGCTCACCATCGACGCCTACACAGTAAAGGATTTTAGGGAGGTAGAAGCAAAAGTTGAACAGATCAGGGGATTATGTCTGCCTCCCTTGGCACACCAGACATATGATCCTGAGAGAATTATCCCTGCACACTGCAATCGGGCCAAATTCAAATGGAATTACCACCATACTGACTGTCCGGCGGAAGACGAGTAGGACAACAAGGATAGGGAGGCTTCCCTGGTAGAATCAAGTGATCAGGACGAGTAGGACAACTAGACTTTGGAATAAAGGGTTCATACACTGGAAGGAGCCTGATCCTCCAAATCTAAGAAGCCAAGGACTAGTATAGCCTTAACCCTTCTGCCCAACAAAGAGAAAAGGAAGCCAAAACTAAACAAGAGGCTGAAGAGAGGGAAAGAGAAGAGGAGGCCAAAGCTAAACAAGAGGTTGAGGAAAAGGAAAAGGAAGAAGAGGACAAATGAAAGAAGCAGCTGAAAGAAGAGAAAAGGAAGAAACAGGTAGAAGAAAACCATAGGAAAAGGACAGAAGTTGAACGTCGGCTGAAAATAGGGCAGGACAAAGAAGAAGCTGAGCGCCAACTGAAGACAGAGCAGAATACAAACGCCGCCTAAAAGAAGAATAGGACAAGGTGGAAGCAGAGCGCCAATTGTAAGAAGAGCAACATAGGGTTGAAATAGAACAGAAGAGGAAGGAGGAAGAAAGTAGGAAGTCACAAGAAGATTCCTCCAAGGAAACGCCGCCTCCCGAGACATAGAAACAAATCATATTTCCACACATCGAAGTACCTCAAACAACTCCTACTCCCAATATGCACTTTTCCCTCTCGGAATTGGGTACCCCGAGGATTTATATGAAGGAGTGCTTGATCTTACTAGACTCACCTATGATCAATTCACACACAAGATCAAGCAGGAAAAGAGAAGATGTTTAGCACGAGACCCTGCGGCACCCCTCACAGCCACTTCAGAGAAGGATATAGTCTTGGACACCAGGACCAATCCGGTCATGATTGCATCAGATGGAATCGCTTTTGCAGTAGCCACCGAGGAGAACGTGAGTAGGATGAGCAGAGAAATTCTATCCCTGCAAAATAGATTACAGGCCTCCGAACTCAAGACGGCTAAATTATAACAAGAAAAGAGGGCGCTTCAAGAAGACATCCGTCAACTTCAGGCCAGTGATGCCCCTACTAATGAAACATCACTCACTGTACATGGGGATTTGGTCACTTTGGAGGCCACCATGAAACACGTGTATGAATAATTGTTTACAATAAAGCAAACTGTAGCACCACTACTGAAAGCACAAGAAAAAACTAAGAGAAGAAACACACAGGTAAGGGAAGCTTCTACTGCCTTAGACAGGATGTTGGACTGGTCTAACAGGTATCCGCAAGCTCCGGCCACATTTCCTAGAAAGGATTGGATTGCCACCCAAAATGACAAGGTTCAAATCCATATGAAAGTACAATCCAAAGAAAAACTCATCAAGGATCTTGAGAAAGTAATGTCTGCATATGAACATCTTATTAGCGGCATCGACTCAATGGCCGGAGTACACCAAATTCCATCTCTGGGTACACTAGGGCAAGAGAAAACATGGAAGTAGGTCTCCAAAGATATACAGGCATTCCTACAGCCCATGAGGCAATCGGCTGCCTCTGAGGACCTGCCGGCATCAAGAGAAAACATGATTCAATTCATCATATCACCGGTCTAAATCTATACTAAAATGGACTCCTTGTCAAATCAGATCACAAACAAGAGGGAAACTTTGATTCCAAATTCTCTTGAGTGTCTTCACAGGTTGAGGGAGGATACACCTCTAGTTTCCCAAGTAGCTACTGATTATCGGGCCTGGCAGAGTTATCTCAAAGAGAAGAAAATAGATGTTCCTGACCTTGCAATCACCCAACTACTCCCATGACTGAGTTACATATCACGACAAGTAACAAAGGTAGCAGGTAGCAACATCTAAGGGGTCGCAAGTCACAGTTAGAGCCCAGGTCGCAGGTCGCAAATAGATCCCAGGTCGCAAGTCGCAAATTCTAGCAAGTCACAAAGCATCCCAATGGTCAGGAAGACGAAAAGTCAGGGATACCCAAGGGTCAATCTTGTCCTAAAAATACCCCTTCAGGGAATTGTAAAAGGATCTTTTTCGAGGACTCCAAAGGAGCAGAGAATTGTATAGCATTGAATTCACTCTTTATGAATGAATACAAGCACTTGTTTTGATTCCACTCTTGAATCTGATGGGAGTTAATGTGTTAACATTGTGAATATTTTGTCTTATGTATCTGATATCTTGCTGATTAAATCATCTACGTTTCCCGCTTGTATTATTTATACATTCACCTCACTAAATGTTATTAATGATGTTAAGTTGTTTATATAGGAAATGTTAAGCAACTATGTTACTAAAATTTATCTCATCTTTGGAAACCACTTAAGGAAGTGATGGGCACCCTAAACATAAAGAATTGTTTATTTTGTGGTTCAAACAACTTTTTACAAGCATGACCCTGATGATGTGCTGCTAAGAGTACTTCCTTGGCTGCATGCTTTTCAACTCATATTGCTATTCATAGTGTTTTATGTTTGTTGAGACTCATCAACCATTTGCATTTTACCATCCGGATAAATGTGCATTCACAAGTCTGCAAAGCTCGTTCATGTCCGATAAAAGGAGTATCCAGCGGTAGCCGGACCCACACCCCGGACGGGATTCCTATCATAAACGGTTTAGAGTCTAATTGGGACTTTACACTGGGGAGATCCCTTACTGTTGGCCGGACATATTTTCACGTCAATAGATTTGGCGCTAGAATGAGGGCCTAAATGGCAGGCTCCCAGCACACAAGGAACATCCCATTACAAAATCCCCAAGGGGAGATCACGTATAAAAACACCGACCCTCCACCCTTAGAAAATTCCCAGGAGGAGGAAGCCCCTTACTATGAGGTCACTTTAGATCAACTAAGGGCCCTGTGCGCTATCATTCGCAACCTTGTCAGGGGTTTACAGCAAGCCCCGGTCACTAGTTCCCTGGACAATCCTAGAACTCCCGCAGCTAACCACACTCGCCAAGGAACCCTTGTCAACTCCCTACCTCAGCTGGTGGGTCTTATGATCAAAGATTATGTAGATGAAATTGAGCAGAATTCTGAAGAACCCCCGGACAGCCCTCAGGGGGCTGAAGAGGGTGGCCTCGAATTCACTAAACCACAACCCAACGCTGACCCTCAACCGGACCGAACTCTGAATGATAACACTCAACCAAACAACCCACCTGGAGGAGGAGCCGAAAGGGGCCGGGGAAACAAAGGCCAAGGAAACAGGGGCCATGGACAAGGCTAGAATCCTGGCCACCACCATCACCACAGAAACCAGAATAGATTTCCGTTCCTTTATAACTAGAGAAACATCAGAGATGTAGGGAACCGAGGGAGGAATCAGGACATGCAGTCCCATCATGAAGGCGAAGCATCCGGGTTAGGCATAGGGAGCGAGTCTGAAAGTGAAATAGGGCATGTTTACATACCGCACCACTAGCAGGCTAGACGTGTGCAGCCACTGGTTTGGATGGCACAATCTTCTTTAGCCCTCCATGGTCCCCTCCATGACATGCCTCGGCATCCCGAGAAGCACCTCCCCAAGTTCGACCCCAAAAAGGGTATGCTGGCCGAAGATCACATAAGAAAATTTTACCTGGCCTTACAAATTATGAGAGTACAATTCGATGATGTATCATGCTGTCTTTTTCCCTATACTTTAGAGAATAAAGCCTCCACCTGGTACCAATCCCTCTCTGTTGCTTCCATTTCTTCTTGGGAGGAGTTCCGCAGTATTTTTCTTCAAACGTTTTCGGAAGATAAAACTCCTTCCATGCTCCTCACAGAACTTAGTACTTTGAAGTGTCAGAAAAAAGAGAAATTTAAAGATTTCAATCAACACTTCGCTATGATATTGAACAAATTCCTACCGAATATTGCCTTAGACGATTCCATCACTGTCGACTACTACACGCGGGCTCTCCCTCGGGATATTGCCGTATTCATGAAGTGCAAAGCTAGAGCTACCCTGGCAGAAAATTACACCACCGTCCTAGCTGTCGAAAGGGATATGCTATCCAGAGGAGCCATCGACCATGAAGGTCGAGATGATCAAAAGCCGACCATGAAGAGAGCCCAATCCTCAAACCATAAATACGGAGACAAAGACAAGGACCCCTTTGATTTCAAAAGTATCACAAAATCCCTCAAGTTAATGACTAATGAAGTCTCTGATCTGAAGAGGAAGAACAATGATTATGTCCCTGCTTCTAAAACGCAAAAACCTTTCTTCAGAAAGAATAACCCCGCTGTGACTCGACCCCCGTCAAACTCAAGTGCTGGTCTCAACGTTGAAGAAATCAGCAAGGACAATTTTTGTTCTTTCCATCAAGCCTCCCACTCTGATAAAACTTGCACCCAGTGGATTAATAGCATGTCCACCATGGTGAATCAACTTCTGGAAGACCAAACCCACGAGGATCTAGAAGAGGAGACCATTTCAGACAACGAGGAGGCCTCCCCCCGGATGAAGATGTGGGTTCCACTGTCCTCACTTTTGAGGTCATCCGCGGGGAGTCTCCCCTTTCCACAACTGGGATAAACTTGGCTGACGACCCTAAATCTAAACCCCCTCGAAACTATGGCTTGAGGAGCAAAGGCCCAGTCCCTGAGTAGTCCTTCGAAGAAAAAATAAAAGCTATCTTAAGGAAAATCTTGCCACCAAACGCAGAAAACCAAAACAAGACTCCTGAGAAATTTAGTCCAACTAATCCCCGAGAAGGCCCCAAGGCTAAAGCTTCATCGGTTTCCCCTAAAAACACCACCGTACTTTCCTCACACATAGATTCTGAGTATAACATTATCAAGGATATGAAGAAGACCCGGGCCAATATTTCTCTCTACGAGCTCGCTCGCATTGCTAACTAGTGAGATCTTATCCTCAATCCCTTTTCAAATCTACCGGTGACCAAACCCTTGAGCATCACATCTGCCCAAACTGTTGCTAGGCCCCAATCCATCATAAATGCCGTAAACCCCAACTCCAGGGGATCCACACCACCTTTCCTCCTCTCCTTCGAGATATTTAACTTCAATGTCCATAACTACCTCGTCGATTCAGGTGCATCCACGAATGTTATGCCCTTATCCGTATGCAAGAAGTTAAACATCTGCCCTGAGAAAACCGATGCCAGGATCATCCAACTCGACAGATCTCAAGTCCCTACAATGGGCGAATTAAAAAACGTCATCATCCGCCTATCCTCCGATTCTAGGGTACATCAGTGGATTGATATAGTAATCGTGGATATCCCCGAGGCCTATGGCCTTCTATTGAGCAGAGATTGGTCCAACAAGATACAGGGATACTTTGCCACTGATTGGTCCTACCTTTGGCTCCCATACAAGGGCAGGAACAACCAAATCCTGGTCGAAAGCGAGTCGTACATGAAATATACTGTGACCAACCTGGACGCAACTAACGAACCAGATGGTTTCGCACAATAAGAGCTCAATATGTGTTTCTTAGAATCCATTTTTGGGTACTATCAAACTCCCCAATCTCCGATCACTCAAAGCGTCCAGTATGAGCTACTACTAGTCACTGAAAACTCCTCCGCCTCAATGGAGGACCCATTAGAAATTTCTGCCCTGAGTGCGTCCCCAATATGCTCGGATAGCCTTGTCAAATCAGAATATGAATTATGGACCTTGTGCTATTACGGTTCTAAAACCCAAGACAGGGCTAGTGCAGGCTGTATCTTGCTGGACCCTCAGAAGAACAATTTTCTAATTTCCTGCTGGCTAGAGTTCCAGTTTACGAATAATACAACCAAGTATGAGGCATTGCTGCTCGGACTAAAAAAGGCCATAGATCTAAAATTCCATTGTTTAAAGGTAATTAGCAATTCTGAGATTATCACTTGTCAGGTATGCAACACCATCCATTGCTTGTCTCCATATCTGAAAGGTTACCAGCAAGAGGTATGGCATTTAATTTCTGCTTTTGATGCTTTCGGTATTAAATCCATACTTTGAATGCACAATGCAGCAACCGATACACTCGCTAATGCTACCGCTAGGTTCACCCCACTTAGAGATGGATTTTCTATTGAAGTTATTTACAAGCCATTCGTACCAGATATTGTCACTAATTTGTGGTTTCAATGATGACCAACAGGTACTGGATTTCATGCTCAATACAGAAGTATTAAAAGATGTAGTTATAGAAGAAGAGGATCATGATCGAGCCTTGCAAGAGGAACTATGAGATCAGAAAGAAAATCCCATACCCAAAGGGATCATGTCACTCGAAAAGTTGTTCTACCTACAGAACTGTTTTCGAGGGCCCCCAAACACAAAGGTGCAAAGTTCCACGTTAGCACACCGACAAATAAATCTCGGGACAGACAAGGATCCCAAGCTTGTCAATCCGGGTAATGAGTGTACCCCTCATGAGAAGCAAGCATTCACCGGATTATTTATGAAATATCGAGATGTGTTTGCCTGGACATATGATGAGCTACGGATCATCCAGCACGTGATACCCATGAAGAAAGGAGTGAAGCCTTTCCAACAAAAATTGAGAAAAGTACACCCCACCTTAGAACCGATGATCCAAAAGGAACTAAAGAAGCTCTTGGATGCGCGGATAATTTTCAAAGTTAGACATTCAACCTGGGTGTCAAACTTGGTCCCTGTTCGCAAGAAATCCGGTGAAATCCGTTTGTGTGTAGACTTCCGAAATTTAAACAGAGCCTCCGAGAAGGACAACTATCCGGTCCCCCTATGGAGCAAATCCTTCAAGCTGTATCAAGGTCGGAAATGTTCTCTCTATTGGATGGGTTTTCAAGGTATCATCAAGTACTAG
The DNA here is from genome assembly GCA_034641835.2 of Pinus albicaulis. Classification (NCBI taxonomy): domain Eukaryota; kingdom Viridiplantae; phylum Streptophyta; class Pinopsida; order Pinales; family Pinaceae; genus Pinus; species Pinus albicaulis. The sequence continues at coordinate 1,228,077,906 of CM076580.1, forward strand.
TGGTTGAACCCGATCGACTCAAAACCATATTCAGAACTAAATGGGGAACATTCGCATTCAGACGCATGCCCTTTGGCCTGATTAATGCTGGCGCCACCTTCCAAAGATCCATGGACATCGCCTTCGAAGGCCTCATTGGGAAAAGTGTGGTAGTATACCTTGATGATGTCACCATGTTTTCAAAACGCAGATCTGACCACCTACACCACCTCAAGCGGATTTTTGAAAGGTGTCGGAAATACGAGATCTCACTGAACCCGAAGAAAAGAATTTTCGTTGATTCTGAAGGAAACTTGTTGGGGCACATAATAACTCGAGACGGCATAGTAGTGGATCCAGAACGTGCGAAAGTCATCGCTCAAATACCGCCCCCGAGTTTATAATATTTATTTTAGGGTTATAATATTTATTTTAGGGTTTATATACATTTGGTTTATAATATTAATCCCTTGGGTTTAATATTAATCCCTTAGGTTTATAATCTGTGAGGGTTTTAGTATTAATCCCTTGGGTTTATTATTCCCTTGCATTTATTAGTCTAAAGGTTCATATTCCTAGGGTATAATATTATTCCTACAGTTTATAATATTAATCCTAGGTTTTTATATAAATCCCTTGGGTTTGTAATCATGGTCAACCATGGCCCAACCCAATGTCAGATTGTGACAAAGATTGTCTCAATTCAAAAATCAATTTTGGTCAACCATGGCCCAACCAATGTCACATTGTGACAAAGATTGTCTCAATGCAGAAATCAATTTTGGTCAACCATGGTCCAACGCCGCATTATGACAAATATTGTCTCAATATGAAAATCAACCATTATTAAGCATGGTTGTGACAAATATTATCTCAATATGAAGATGAACCATGCTAAACCATGCTCAACCATGTTTATTTAAGGGTTTATAATATTTATCTTAGGGTTTATAATATTAATTCTTTGGTCTTAATATTATTCCATTAGGTTTATTATCACTTGGGTTTCAGGTATTAAGCCCTTGGATTTATGATATGAATCCCCTTGATTTATTAATGCAAGGTTTATATTCTTAGGGTTTATATTATTCATAAGGTTTATAATATTACTCACAGGGTTAATTAATTAATTAATATAAAAAAATTGAATTAAATAAATAGTTTATTCTTATTTTTTAATATAAATAAATAAACTTATCATTAATAATATTTTTTAAATTATTAATTAATTAATATTATTATTAACCATTACTAATTTAATTATATTAGCACAAGCACATTAATAAATGTGGTTAATAAATGCCTAAAGGGATATATTAACCACATTTATTAATAATTGTTAATAATTATAATTATAAGCAATTTATTAACAATAATCAATTAGATTGAATTGAGGCTTCTATGATCCATAAGAGTTTTCAATTTTTTTTTTGGCTAAAATCACATGAGAATGAGCTTTGTCGACGCGTTTCGAACAAACAAGTGTGGTTCATCTTCAGGACAAGATGAGAGATTAGATCTAAACATTAAGCTTAAATAGATCTAAAGAGGTCTCAAGCTGGCTGTTAGGAAAAACAACTAGTTTGACCTAGTCTGATTAGCCAAATTTTATATTTAAATTTCATTTTGTTAAAGATTTAAATAAAATAGTTTTAATAAATTATTATTATTATTTTAATTTTTTTTAATTAATTAATTTTTAAATAAATAAACATAATAATTTTAATACCAAATTTTGTATTTTGTTAAAGATTTAAATAAAACAATTTTAATAAATAATAATTATTATTATTATTTTATTTTTTTAAATTATATATATATATATATATATATATATATATATATATATTAAAGGTCTAAATAATAAATAAATATAATAAATTTTAATATTAAATATTTTTAAAGCTACCTAAAACTAGTTAATTGGAGTAACAGTTAGTTTGACTAAATCAAAATGTGCTAATTTTATTTATTTATTTATAAATAGGTAAATAATAATAAAAATAATAATATTTTAAATTTTATTTAAATTTTCATATTAAGTAATTTTAATAATTTATTATTAAAAAAAAAAAACTCAACCTAACAACTAGGAATAAAGGGCAAGGATCCAACACCTACTAAAATTCCAGCCATGATCCCTACTGATATTCACAGGTTTTTTTTCGATTTCTAACGCCTCCTTAATAAATAATTTAAATCAAAAAATAAATTATTTAAATAAATTAATAAATAAATTATTTAATATAAAACTTTAAATAAAATTTAAAATATTATTATTGTTATTATTATTATTATTTATCTATTTATAAATAAATAAATAAAATTAGCATATTTTGACTTAGTTAAACTTACCGTTACTCCAATTAACTAGTTTTGGGTAGCTTTAAAAATATTTAATATTAAAATTTATTATATTTATTTATTTTTTCACAAAGGAAAAATTCGTAATTTTATTTATGAAAAACAAAATTACATGTTACATGAGCTGGTAATTTTCAAAAGACAGTCAAGTTTCCGCAATAAAATTACAAAGGAAGTACAATTAGGATTTTCTCCCTTTTTTCTTTTCAACCTTACGCCAAGCACCTTGTGTTGGCGTGGTCGCGATAAGGACGAGCTGATTTTCTTCTGCTTGTTCTCCATTGTCCTTATCAGAGTCTGATGTGTCTGAAGTATGTGTTCTTTTATTCCCCCCACTGTCTAGTGCTCCAGGTACCATATCCTGCTGAGTCTTTGTGGTGGTGTCGAGAGGATCTTGTATTTCCTGTTCTTGTGAGCCCAAGGAGGTGTCTGTTTGTTTATTCTCATGTGGTATGGGTTCTTCCTCTTCTTCCTGTTGTTCTGGCCCTTCAGAAGGAAATTTCCAACCTTTGGCAGCTTTTCCTGATTTCTTCTTTTTTCTGTTATATCTTGTGGTTGCCGGGCATGAGTTTTGCAAGTGTCTTGTGTTCTTGGATATCCGGCATCTGAAAGTTGTGTTCTCATAATATAAATGTTGTGTCCATCTTTGTTGTTTATTATTCAGCATAATGCACTCTAGGAGTCCTTTGCTCAAGTCCACTTCCACACAGATTCGTGCGAAAGTGAAAATGCGCTCCTCCAGGCGTTGAGTATCTATTTTAATATATCTACCGAGGGTGTTTCCAATGCATCCAAGAACATTTTTATTCCAGAAATGTAGCGGGAGATCGTAGAGCCTAACCCAGACCGGAATTCTGGTCACCTCCATAGTGTTGGCATCAAAATTTGGGAACCATGGTATGATGAAGAGTCCAGTGGAGCCCCAGAACCATGGTCCCTCGCTAAGTATGGTATCTCTGGCCTCAGTTGATGAAAACTTGACAATGAAGAACCCCTTAGAACATAGGTGTATTTCACATTCCATGGTCCAGTTTGTAAAAATCCAATGGAACAACTCCATTGGTTTGGGCCAGAAGCAGTTGAATCTACCTATTATTGCTTGGGATTCGTAGGCATTTCTATGCACATCAATATCTAGACTATCTATATTTATTTCAGGCACACCGTCTTGCTGTTCCACAATGTATGGCTTGGGGAAGCTTTCTGCAGGGGCATCAAGTGTTGTAGTTTTGTTTTTGTCCCCTTGTAAGACATTTTTGTAAGTACCTTTAGAGTTTACAGTTTTGGATGCACTTGCACCCAGAGAGGTTCCATATGCTCTGTTTTGGCCCAACATTCCTCCTCGCAGTCTTAGGTTGAGACAAATAGAAGATCCAGAAACAATGGCATATTCTTTAAGAGTGGGAGGATCAGCTAAAGCTTTCCCCCCAAAAATCAATGACTGTAGATGAAATGGGTACCCTGCAACAGACTAGATTTCTTCCTTCAAAGATAAAATCGAGTCTGTGTTTCGAATCCATATAATAAAAATATTGCCTACAGGAGGCTTAATGAAGATTTGATATGAATCCGAGCCTACCTGAAGGTCGATATTGCTGATAAACTGGCTGCTCCTTTTTCCCTTTGGTTCATCATTCGTGGCAGGTGCGCTAACCTGTGTCTGGTAACCAGATTCAACACTCGTGGCTAGTGCGCTATTAGAATGGTAGCGATTCCCAATACAATAAATCGCACTCAGGTGGTCTAATGGTCAGTTTGTATGCCGCCTCCAGCAGCAAGCCGTCGCGCAACAAGTACCGTGATCTGAGGGTCTTAAAATGGAAGCGTTAACTAACTCAAAGCGAGGGATATCAGTCCGGCGTGTATCCAATCCCCAACCAGGCAGCTGGGTAATGTGTCTCGACACCACAGGAACCCGTCCAGGATGTGTCGCCTCCGCCGAAGCCGAATAACCAAAACAGAACGCCTTAGGGTAGTCATCGACAACCAAAGCTCCACTTCCCTCCATTTTTTTTCTCCGAAATCCCCTACTCATCATTATATTTATTTATTATTTAGACCTTTCATATATATATATATATATATATATATATATATATATATATATATATATATATAATTATTATTATTATTATTATTACTATTATTTATTAAAATTGTTTTATTTAAATTTTTAACAAAATAAAAGAATTGGCATTAAAATTATTATGTTTATTTATTTAAAAAATAATTAATTAGAATATTAAAAATAATAATTTATTAGAACTATTTTATTTAAATTTTTAATAAAATGAAATTTAAATATAAAATTTGGCTAATCTAATTAGGTCAAACTAGTTGTTATTCCTAACAGCTAGTTTGGGACCTCTCTAGATCTATTTAAGTTTAATGTTTAGATCTGATCTCTCATCTTGCCCTGAAGATGAACCACACTTGTTGGTTCGAAACGCGTCGAAAAAACTCATTTTCATGTGATTTTAACCAAAAAAAAATTCTGAATAATCAATTAATTAATTATAATTTTAAATAAATATAATTATTAATAATTTTAATTTTAATTAATAATTATAATTAATAATTGATTAATTAATAATAATTAGTAATTATTAAGTATTCATACTTAAAAATTAATATCAATTATTAATATTAACAAATAATTGGCTTAAATAACATCAATCCATTCTGTTTATAATAATTATCAATAATTACTAATTATTAATAATTGTAAAGTATTAATAATTATTATTAATTAATAAATTTTTAATTATAATTATTAATTACAATTACAATTATTTATAATTATAATTATTTAAAATTATATTTAATTAAAACTAATTAGTTATAAAATTATAATTGTTAATTATAATTACAATTACAATTTTAATTATTAACAATTATTAATATTTATTATTAATAATTATTATTATTATTATTTATCATTATTATTAATTATTAATAAATTTGGTTGATATATGCTTATCAACATATATCAAACACATTTATTAATGTGGTTGTACTAGTTTACTTGAAAAATACATGTCCATATTTGTCACATGCATTTAACATTATTTCTAGATTCATGCAAGAACCTATAAAAAGACATTGGAATGCAACAAAAAGGTTCCCGGGGTACATACAATGAACAAAATATCATGGGCTTATCTATATGAAGAAATTTAACTTAACTTGTGTTGAATATTCAATTGCGAAATTTGTAGGAGATATTGTTGATATAATGTCAACACCAAATTATTTAATGAATTTTTGTTCATCAACAATTTCCTAGAGTTGTAAAAGATCAGAAACAATGAAAAATTCTTCAACAGATGAAAAATATATTTCACCTTAGGAAGCAACATGTGAAATTTTCTGGGTACGTATAATTTTGCAAAATCTTGGTGCTATTCAGAAAAAATCAACTACATTATTCATCAATAATCAATTAACAATAAAAATGGAAAAAAATCTAGTTTTTCATAAAAAAACCACACATGTCAACACCAAGTATCATTTCATCAAGAATATCATCAATAATAGCATCATCAAGCCATAATATTGTCCATATAAATATGAGAATTTAAACATTTTTACTAAGCCATTAGGAAAAATAAGTTTCACCAAGTTTAGAGAATAACTTGCATTTGTAAAAATAAACGTAAGGATTAAAGGGTGGAATGTTAACCTCATTATTATAAAATTTGTTTATTTATTTACTTATATAGTTCTACTAGACTAATAAAGTTATTCTAGAATGTAATATTTCGAGAATAATAAAGTGAATTCTAGAAGTGTTCTATTTCATAAAAGATAGATATATTGTCATAGCCTTGTCATAGTGATTATCCTTAATAAGGATACATGGCATGTTGATATGAGGCTAGAGATGTTATATATATGCTAGGTGTCTCACCCCTTATGTAATGTTTTTCTCTTTAATTAATAAAATTATATGTATAAGAACAATTATGCTTAATTTATCAATATTTACCTATTTTGTAATGTAAAATAGCAAGCACCCTTGTATGGGGTGGTAGGGGGTAGATGTTTAGGGGGGCGTGTGGACACCACCCAACCAAACATCACTACTAGTGGGTGTGGTATATTCCCCTCCACCCTCATTTAAATCCACTTAACTCATTGTCATGGAGGCACTTGACTCATGGAGTGTGGAGTTTCAATATTTTAATTGTTCTTTAACTAGCAATCAATCAACCATCACCTCCAAGCCAAACGATGATGGGAAGAAGTGGTAGGTGTTGTTCTATAAGACCATTTGATCTGAAAATTATTATTAGTTTGGTTGTGCTAATATTAGTTTCATATTTAAATAAACTTTGCTTTAGTTTGCTTATCCATTGAGAGTTTATCCATGACCATGTGATTGTTTAATCATTAAAATTGGTGAAATTTAGTGTTTTTCATGAAGTCAAAAGCATAGAAACTAATAGCTGAACAAATCCAAATAATTACATAGCAAGCAAAAATAAAAAACCTCAGTACATAATTTTTTGATGATGGAGTTCACCTCTCCTGGGCTACATCTCCTTGGTTCAACTTCATAGTGTGGGCATTTGTATTAGCTTCAAATGTACAAAATTCTTGTTTACAGTCTCATGTTGCCTCTGAAACCTACTCCAATGGCTTCAAAACATCAAAATCTACCATAAATGACTCTTCATAAGCTCATTTTGGTCGAAAATTGCATGAGTTATGACAGAAACAACTTTTCCTAGCTTTTCTCCTCGAAAACAAGAGTTTTGCTAGTTAAAATTCTATTTTTGGCAAATTTCATCTGATTCGGTGCCTCCGCTATCTCTGCCACTGAATTAATTGGTCATTAGATTAAGGATAAGCATATTTTAACGTAAGATAAGTGCACTTTTAATGACATAAGAGTGTTTAGCGCTGATTACATTTTAATGTGGCTTAACCATTCTCGCCGCATTCTATTCGGAGCTCTCAGTCTTCGCCGTTGGTCTCATGGGAGGGGGTTGGCCCCTTCCGAACCCCCGTTCACTGGCAGTGTAAACTTTAAGATGTAGCGGAATGACATAAGGGTTAAGACCCAAAGCATAGGTGGAGTGGTAAGGCACGAGGATGGCAGGTGGTATGTATATATATATATACTTAACCAAAGTTCGAACCTTATGCACCGACGGAACTACGCTATAGATGGAGAGGCTCTACAACGAAGTTAGCAGATAGACTAATATGGCAGGTTTCTCCAACTATATCGGTGGTCGACAAACAAACATTATGCAAAGTTTTATGTATATATATGTACATATATATATGTATGTATGTATCTATATATATATATATATATATATATATATATATATATATATATATATATATATATATATATATATATATATATATATATATGTACATGTACATATATGTATGTATATATATGTACATGTACATACATATGCATACATGTACATGTACATATATATGTGTGTGTGTGTGTGTGTGTGTATGTCATGCAAATATGCGATATTACCATAATGTTCAACCTTAAATATAACCTTCCATGCCAAACTTAGTATTCGACCTGCCATGCCATGGGGGTGTATGTGGCATGCCACGTGGCCCTTCCCCATTAGCTCATAAAAATATTCTGTAATAAAATAATGAACCATTAAAACAAAGCTTCCAACTTAGGAAATGGAGGACAAATTCAACTTCCATGGAAAACCTTGGAAAATACGAATATGACACTTGTCACAGTGTCACTGGCTGAAACTGGAGAAAACCTTGTGAAGTTAACTAGAATTTCCACATCATCCCTGTACCTGTTATGCTATGCCTATTTCGAAAAATCAACAACAGGCCATAATTTCCTCATATGAACTCAGAATTTGATGAAACAAGTTGCGTTGGAATCCTGGAGACAATATCTATCCAGGAATTAAGTTCGAATAATTTCTGAGCACTTTCAATTTTGAGCTAAAAATTTAGCCTTAGATCATTCCTCCCCACTAGAAGCCTTTTCGACCCCAAAAGATACTATCAATTGTTCAGAAAGTGAGGGTACACCTCCTTCACTTTTCCAATCTCCAACCATTTTTCCTTCGAAGGATTTTGACCCTTGAGTCCCACTCTAAGGTATTCAACATTCCCTCTTCTTTAAGTTCTGGTTCTTCTGTCAAGTATGAGATCTTGCTGAAGTTCATCAAGATATTTTGTCAAGAAATAATCTATTGACGGCAGCTGAACATGTTCTCCTTGATCATCAATTAAATAAGGCTCAAACAATCTCAAATTCTCAACATTAACGACATAATAAATATGCATATAAGGAGGAAAATCTAGCTTGAATGCATTTGTACCAATCTTTTCCAGAATTTTAAATGGACCATAATGAATTGGTTTGAGCTTTTTACCTTCCCCTTGCAATATTTCTTTGCTTATGTACAACCAAAATTCATCACCAACTTGGAATTTGTGATCAACTCGGTGTTTTTCATGCCTTGCTTTTAGTTGCTTTGACTCTTTTCAAGTTTCTCTTGCACGGTGATGTATCAACTGAATTTTCTCAATGAACTTCCTTGCCTTATCTATGTCACTATGTCCATCTATAGTGACATATTTCTCAAAGATGAAGTCCAATGGCGATCTTGGAAAATAACCACAACATGCCTCAAATGGCGATGTGTTTGTGGAAGAATGTTTTGCCCTGTTATATGCATGTTGTATGTAGTGTAACTGCTCATCCCACAACTTGGGATGCTTGCTGCAATAACCTCTAAAAAGATGAATAACGATCCTATTCACCACCTCTGTTTGACCATCTTTTTGCAGATGAAATGATGTAATTTTCTTCAACCTTGTTTCCATCATTTCCCATAATTTTGACCAAAAATTCCCAACAAATAAAGATTCTCGATCACTTACAATAGAAATAGGAAGACCAAAATGGACCCAAAAATTTTGAAAGAAAATATTAGTGGTTTGTTCAGTTGTAATGGTTTTCTTACATGACATCAAAATGCACATTTTTCTGAACCTATCTACCACAACATGCAAATAATCATGACCTTTCCTTAACATAGGAAGACCACCTACAAAATCCATTGAGATACTCTCCCAAGGATGTGAAGGAACCGGAAGTGGAGTGTACAACCCAAGCTGCCTAATGCTAGGCTTACTTGTTGCACATAAGGAACATCCTCTAATAAAATGAGATACACTATCAATCATGCATGGACAATAACAATACCTTTGGAGATTCGCTATTGTCTTTCCTATACACTATCAATCATGCATGCACAATAACAATACCTTTGGATATTCGCTACTATCTTGCCTACACCGAAATGTCCTGCAATCAATGATGTGTGTGCCTCCCTTATGATATTGTTTCTTTCTCCCTGTGGAATACATTAATTTCTCAAGTGATACAACAAATTATTATTCACACGATAATCTAACTCTTCATTTTGGTTACTTTGACTCAAAATCTCATATGCATCTTGAAAATCACTATCATTTGCATATTGTTCAATGTAACTTTCATGAATAAAGGAGTTTTTTTTTAGTATAATAGTTGAATTTACAATAGGCCTAGAGAGCATATTAGCTACCTTATTGTAGATTCCATTTTTGTACCTGATAACCAAATGAAATTGTTGTATAAAAACCCATCCATCTACAATTTCTTGACTGCTGCAACTTTGACTGTGATTGTAAGTACTGCAATGGTTGATGGTCAGTATGGATAATGGTCTCTTTCCCCATCAAGTAATTATTCCATTTCCTTAAACTTTGTACCAATGCATATAACTCTTTATCATAGGTGGGATATTTATTCACAGCTCCATTAAAAATTTCAGAATGAAACTTGATAGGCTTACCATGCTGCATGAGCACTACTCCCATAGCATAGTCACTTACATCTTTTTGGATCTAAAATGGTTTTTTAAGATCTGGAAGTGCTAAAATCGATGCTAAACTTATCTTTTTCTTCAAAGAATCAAATTATTTTTGTTTTACATCTCCCAAATGGAATACTTTCTTCACACTTTTCAATCCATGTAATGGAGTTACAATGGAAGAAAAATTAGCAATAAATTTCCTCCAATATTGTGCTTCCCCTGAGAAGCTTCTTACCTCTATAACTGTATTGGGCTTGTGCCAATTCAGAATGACCTCTACTTTGGAAGGATAAATCTTCAACTCACATCCTCCAATAATGTGTCCCAACTACACTAATGAAGTCTTACCCAACTTGCACTTTGACATCTTTAAAAATAATTGCTCTTTTATCAAGACATCAAGTACCTTGTTCACATGCATGACATGTTCTTCTCTTGACTTGCTGAATATGAGTATGGAATCTAAGTAAACAATGACAAAGTCATGTAGAAATGGTCTAAGTACATCATTCATGACTCTCATGAAAGTAGTTGGTGCATTTGTTAAGCCAAATGGCATAAATAACACTCATATGTCTAGTTTTGAAAGCAGTTTTCCAAATGTCTTCTTCAGCTATTCTAACTTGATGATAAACACTTCGTAAGTCTAACTTAGTGAAATACTTTGCATGCTTTAACTGATCATGAAAATCATAAATACGTGGGAGTGGGTAGCAATTCTTTACCGTGATTTTATTCATTGCACAGAAATCGATACACATGCGCCAAGTCTCATCCTTCTTTGGAGCCAAAACTATTGATGAACCACATGGCGAAGTAGATGTTGGAAATATTGTCATTGATGGCAAAGGAAGTGGCAAAGAAGGAGAATATAAAACATTAACTAGGAAAAGAGAAAATCAAAGTAGCAGAGAAGAACAGAGGAAGAGTGCATTTACAGAGAGCAGTATCAGTCAAGGAACAGAGACAAGCAGTGAATTGAGAAGAATAAGTGAATTTCTTGTAAATAGTTACATTTGTATATCATGATGAGGGATTGCTTCTAAACTCTCTGAGAATTATATGTATATTCTTGATTGAATTCAGTAGAAAGGATATTTGAGTTCTTGTGTTACTGACATATGGGATTATGCACGTGTAGACTGCTTGAATTGTGAAAGCGTGAATTTGTTACTCATGGTCTGAAAATATCATAAGCTCTGTGAAAGGAGTAGATTCATGAATCTGTATAAGATATCGGGTTGCTAAGGCCATGATACAGTGAACAATGGGGAATGTATAACCTGATGAAGAAGCGCGTTATAGTATGCAGAGGAGTCGTATTGAAACATTGATGAACCAAAGGATTGACGGAACCTTGAGCGAAGGGGCGGAACCACGAAGGACGAACAATAAACACGGTTTCTGGTTTTTATCGCACCACCTTTGCACGGTGAGCGGTATTTGAGGAGGGGGGAGCGATTCCATAGAACGAGCGACACACGTCCCTGAAAGAATCTGCAAAACCACCATTATTGTGTGCCATCGCGCGTTAATGTCCGACCAAGGAAGCCACGCGATATTGTTGTGCGCCGTTGATCTGGAGGGGAGCCATCGGACGATGGCCGTATGAGGAAGGTGCACGATGGATAACCACGGTACGATGTGAGTATGTGATTGGGTCGTTAATTATACAAGTGGGCCCAGATTAAAGTATATTGATTGGGATTGTTCAAATTAATGTTTGCGGGTTTAACCAAGGTTTGTTTAAAATTAAATATAATTTATGACGAAAAGCGATTGGGCCATCACTTTGAATGTTATTCCAAAATTTGATGAAACGAATAAACCTGGAATCGACTCATGAAGGACTATGAAGTGTGCTACGAGACTGGTTCTCTGTGGGGTTGTTAATAAGAGAGCATCTTTGTATGCCTTAGGGAGGTCATTTCTAAAGGAGAACTTTGGATTAATATCTCAATCTCAGATTGAGATATTAAAAAGTCGTAGATTAATTATCTATTTTCCAGACCAAGGAAATAGAAGAATGAGAAGTTGTTTGGGGCTCAGGTAGACCCCACTAGATTATCTATTTGACCCCGTCCAGGAATACCATCAGCGGTTGAATGGTTTCGACTCATGGTATTAATAAAGCTCATGGTATTAATAAAGGCAAAAACTATATAAGGAGTAGAGGATTATAGTACGAGGTGTGCATGTAGAGGGATTGTTAATGAATAAATATCTTTACGAGATATCTGCATGATTGAACTCTGTTGTCTGATAAAGCTTAATCCATGATGCACCTATGGAGTTGATAAAATTTCAAGACCTCTAGATCGAGAAAATGATGAATCTCTAGGGAAATCTACAAACAAATAATGAAGACCTGATGCAAGTCTGATGAAGAAATTTGGTGGATGTGAGGGTTGAAGTCTTCAGCATGAAAGTGGAAGCTTTCTGCCAGTACGAGCTGGTGTTAAAGTCAGGGGGTTGGAGCTCCCTTCCAGTAGTGACTAGAGAACGAGAAAAGGTTGTAGCCTTCTGCAGGTGGGTGCCTGCGTGTTGGTATAAGTCTGCACCAGCACAAAAATTGTAAGAAGTTTTCTTTATAATAAATATTGAAGACAAAGACGACAGCAGCGGTGGTTTTCTCCCATATTGGGTTTCCACCTTAAATACTGGTGTTCATGCGTGTTGCTTATGTGTGATGGTTTGTTCTATTATTACTGCACATGCTTACTGCTTACTAATATTCTGATGAATGAATGATGCAATAAGTTATGTAAAGATTTAAATGCATAAAAAGATCTCTGATAAAAAGTTTTCAGTCAGATCTAAATACTGATTCACCCCCCCTCTCAGTATTTTTCCTAACAATTGGTATCAAAGCAGGTCCTTCTGAAAAAGCTTAACCGCTAGAAGGAAGATCAAACAAGATGAGCAATCAAGATGGAACAGCTTCTATCAAGCCTCCGCTCTTCAACGAAAGCAATTTAATCTTCTAGAAAACAAGGATGAGATCTTATCTACAGTCTCTGGGAGCAGACGTATGGGCTATTTTTGAAAGAGGATATCAATATCCAGCCGCAGTACCAACATATTCAACGGAAAGAAAGAATTATGAAACAAATGCAAAGGCTGTCAACTCTCTATTGGGAAGTTTAACTGAATCAAAATTTGTCAAAGTCATGCTGCTGGATACAGCAAAGGCAATATGGGACAAAATCATTCTAATTTATGAAGGTGATGCTAAGGTAAAAAGTGCTAAACTCCAAACTCTCATAATTCAATATGAGAATCTAAAAATGCATAATGAAGAGAGCATTGCCAATTTCTTTTTACGTCTTGATGATATCGTAAATCGTATAAGAAATATGGGAGAAACAATAACCGAATCAGCTTTGGTTGAGAAAGTTTTAAGATCACTAACGACAAAATTTGAGTCAAAAGTTTCTGCTCTTGAAGAAAAGCAGGATCTTCAAAATCTTACTGTAGTACAAATTCATGGCATACTAACTGCCTATGAAATGAGAAGAGGAGGACCATCTGAATTCAAAGAAGTCGTCTTTAGAGCTTCTACAAAAGGAAAAGAAGTACAAGAGACAGAAGGATCAGGGTATATCTCAGAAGAAGATGAGGTAAATTTTGTAAAGAAACTCCAACTTGGCACAGGACGGTTAAGAGGTAAGCTTCCTTTCAAATGTTTTTCTTGTGGAAGAGTTGGTCATTATGCTGCTAAGTGTCCTCACAAAGAAACACATGAAAAAGGAAAGGAAGTATAAAGAAGGAATAAGAATCGGTTTAGCACTAAAAAAAATTACTATACTCATGAAGACAGTGATGGGTTATTAGACAGTGAGGAAGAGTGTGAACAAGATCTTAGACTTCTCATGGCATTTGAAAAAGAGTCTAGAGAAGAAAAAGATACTTTTATGGATGCTTTAGAGAACAATGATTTTTTTGATGAAATCAATCAACTCAAATTATGCTTAGAAGAAAGTAAAATATCCATAGAAACTCTGAAAAATCAGCTTGAAGAAAAGGAAAAACACAATGAGAAATTAGAATGTGAAATAGTAAGTCTAAGAAAAGAAATTGAGAAAGTAAAGACTTTGAATCTTAGATTTGCTAAAGGATCTGAAACCTTAGATGAGATTATCAAAGTACAACGTTCTCCTCTTATAAAGACAGGTCTTGGATATATCGGAGAATATTCTCAAGCTTCAGCACCAAACTATCTAAAAGCAGCTACAGCCAGTATACAACATTCTTCCACGCAGCAAGGGAATAAAGAATCTTTACGAGTAAAGCATGACCATCTCAATTCAAAGAAAACTAACAGGAATACCTTTCAAAGAAACACCAACCAACAAATAAATTCAAGTAGAAGATTTTATGATCGCAGAAATTTCTTCTTCAATGGACAATGTTTCTCATGTCACAATTTTGGTCACAAAGTTGTTCAATGTGTTGCATATAAAACCATCATGACAAGAGAAGCAAGAAAGAAAAGGATTGATATTGGAACAAAGAAGAATACATATAACAACTTTTCTCCTCTTCAAAATGAATTTGAATGTGCTTATTGCAATAACTTTGGTCATGAAGAATCTGAATGCAGGAGCAAAGTTCACCCAAAAGAGCATTTTCCTTCAAACTCCAAAGTGTGGAAAAAGAAGGAATTACAGGTTGAAAATTGTGGCATAGCTTTATTTGCAGAAGGTGAAGAAAATCAATGGTACATTGATAGTGGATGCTCAAAACACATGATAGGTGACAAAGATAAACTTCTTGCATATAGTGCTCTAGAAAAGGAAAAGAATGTTACATTTGGAAATGATACTCCTGCTGTCATTAAGGGAAAAGGGTCTGTTTTTCTAAAAGAAAAAGTGAAAGCTAATAATGTCATGTATGTGGATGGATTAAATCATAACCTGTTAAGTGTAAGTCAGATGTGTGATCAAGGAACTGAAGTTGTCTTTAGTTCAAAAGAATGTGTGGTGCATGATCTTGATACACGTAAAACAATTATAAAAGGAAACAGAACTCCAAGCAACCTGTATGTATTGAATAACTGCAAAGAACAATTTCACTTGAGTAAATATTTAGAAAACTGGCTATGGCATAGAAGTTTGGGGCGTCTGAGCGTCTCTCAAATCAACAAATCAAGCAGACTCAAAGCTATTCGTGATCTTCCCAATATTTCTCTACCTGAAAGTATCATATGCAAATCTTGCCAATTCGGTAAGCAAACCAAAGTGAAATTTAATGCCAAGGAAGGATCATCAAGTAAGCCTCTTGAACTCATTCATACTGACATATGTGGACCTATGAGTAAAAATTCACCACGTGGTGAACAATACTATATCTTATTTATTGATGATTTCTCTAGAATGTGTTGGATTGGGTTGATTAAACACAAAGATGAAGCATTTGAGAAATTTCAGATCTTCAAAGCACTGGTTGAAAATGAATTAGATCTAAAAATTAAGTGTCTTAGATCTGATCGAGGAGGAGAATATACATCAGATGAATTCCTTGAATTTTGTGAACAACATGGCATAAAAAGATAGTTTTCTGTAGCTGGCACTCCAGAACAAAATGGCGTAGCAGAAAGAATGAATAGAACAATTCAACAAATGGCTAGGGCTATGCTTGATGATTTCGGAACACCTAACACATTTTGGGGAGAAGCAGCACATACAGTGGTAAATATTCTTAACAAGCCACATGTTCGTGTAAACAGTGATAAAACTCCATATGAACTATGGTATGGCAATCCTCCCACTGTAAAGC
Organism: Pinus albicaulis; assembly: GCA_034641835.2. Classification (NCBI taxonomy): domain Eukaryota; kingdom Viridiplantae; phylum Streptophyta; class Pinopsida; order Pinales; family Pinaceae; genus Pinus; species Pinus albicaulis. Next base: position 1,228,093,910 of record CM076580.1, read on the forward strand.
ACTTTAGAGTTTTTGGGAGCAAATGCTTTATCAAAAATAATGATGAAAAACTTGGCAAGTTTGAACCTAGAGCAGATGAAGGAATATTTCTTGGTTACTCCTCTAGGAGTAGGGCATATAAATGTTACAATAAAAGACTTCGGAAGATTTTTGAATGTATAGATGTTGTTATTCATGAGTCTCCTGTAGCTCCAAAAGAAGAAAAACAAACAATAGATGAAGACGATGATGATGACATATATCCTTCTACATCAAATAGGAATGATATAGACAGTGAACCCAATGAAGAACCCGAAGATGATTTATCTGAAAAGGCTCCATCCATATATGTTCAAAAGAATCATCCAAAATCTCAAATTTTGGGAGAAAAGGGAGCAGGTGTACAAACAAGAAGGACTCTTGTGGGATCTTCTAGTTACTTCTAGTTACCTGGCATTTCTATCCACTATTGAACCACAAAATGTTAATCAAGCCAGCAAAGATGAATGTTGGATTCAAGCCATGAATGAAGAACTTGATCAAATTGAAAAGAATCACACTTGGGAATTAGTACCAAGACCTCATGACAAAAATGTCATTGGAACTAAATGGATATTCAAAAATAAGTTAAATGAGAATGGGGATCTTATAAGAAATAAAGCTAGACTTGTTTGCAAGGGGTATGCTCTACAAGAAGGTATAGACTTTGAAGAAACTTTTGCCCCTGTAGCTAGACTTGAAGCCATAAGAAAGTTTCTTGCTTTTTCAAGCTTCCAACAAATCAAAGTTTATCAAATGGATGTTAAAGCTGCTTTTCTCAATGATGATCTAGAAGAAGAATTCTATATAGAACAACCCGAAGGATTCATTTTGGGAAATGATGAAAATCTTGTTTTTAGACTTAAAAAGGCTCTATATGGTCTCAAACAAGCTCCAAGGGCATGGTACTATCGTCTTGACAAATATCTCCATCAACAAGGATTTTCTAAGGGGTCTACTGATAGCAACTTATACATAAAAACTGAAAATGATAAACTACTGATTGTGGTTGTATATGTTGATGATATCATTTTTGGAAGTAATGAAGAGTCTATGAGTCAGAAATTTTCTTCTGATATGCAACAAGAATTTGAAATGTCTTTACTTGGGGAACTAACATTCTTTCTTGGCTTGCAAGTGCAACAAACAACAGATGGCATATTCTTATCACAAGCAAAATATCTTAAGAAAATCTTGAAGAAGTATGGCATGGAAGATTGCAAACCTGTAAGTACACCAATGATAACCGGATGTAATCTTAGTTCTAATGATGATTCCCCCATGGTGAATCAACCAGAATACAGATCTATGATAGGAAGTCTACTTTATCTCACTGGGACAAGACCAAACATCATGCATGCAGTTGGGATTGTTGGACGATTCCAAGCTAATCCAAAAGAGTCTCACCTTCAGGTTGTGAAAATAATATTCAAATATCTACAAGGAACTCAAGACTTTGGACTATGGTATCCAAAGAATGCTGATCTTACTCTTCATGCTTACACTGATGCAGATTGGGCTGGAAATGTTGATGATCGGAAAAGCACTAGTGGTGGTGCATTCTATATGGGGCCTCGGTTAGTATCTTGGTTCAGCAAGAAGAAAAGCTCTATTGCCTTATCTACAACAGAAGCAGAATATGTGGCTGCCACATCATGTTGCACTCAACTTCTTTGGATGATGCAAACCTTACAAGACATTCAAATCAAATGTTCACCTCCTATCTCCATTATGTGTGATAATACAAGTGCCATCAGTATTTCAAAGAATCTTGTTATGCATTCCAAGACCAAGCACATTCCCATCAAGTATCACTTCTTACGAGAACAAGTGCTTGAACACAAGGTGAAGTTGGATTATGTTCCCTCCAAAGAACAAGTTGCTGATATATTTACCAAACCTTTACCCAGGGAAGCGTTCGAATATCTCAGACAAAAGCTGGGAGTAGTCTCTGCCATGCAAAAGATCAGATCTACTTAAATACAGAAGATGCGGATTTTCTGCAGGACAACCACGTATGGGTATTTTCTAACAAATTTTTGGGTCAGCATTCTTCAACACAGCTGCGGTGCTGATGAGTATATTTGAATGCACAGGTTAAGGGGGAGAATTGGTCATGTGGAAAGAATGCATTGTTGGCATTCTAATTATTTGTTGTAATCTGATCTCATGCTTGAGAATTTTTTATCTTGATTAAGATGCAGTATGATCTCAGGGGGAGCATGATATTGTCGGTTCAAAGGATCTTGATCAACTCTTTGCCATTGATGTCAAAGGGGGAGGAAAAGAAAAAAGGGGCTTCTATAAGACAATCAGAGGAAGAGTATTGCCATCAATGCCAAAGGGGGATATTGTTGGAAATATTGTCATTGATGGCAAAGGAAGTGGTAAAGAAGGAGCATCTGAAATAGTAACTAGGAAAAGAGAAAAGCAAAGTAGCAGAGAAGAACAGAGGAAGAGTGAATTTACAGAGAGCAGTATCAGTCAAGGAACAGAGACAAGCAGTGAATTGAGAAGAATAAGTGAAGTTCTTGTAAATAGTTACATTTGTATATCATGATGAGGGATTGCTTCTAAACTCTCTGAGAATTATATGTATATTCTTGATTGAATTCAATAGAAAGGATATTTGAGTTCCTGTGTTACTGACAGATGGGATTATGCACGTGTAGACTGCTTGAATTGTAAAAGCGTGAATTTGTTACTCATGGTCTGAAAATATCATAAGCTCTGTGAAAGGAGTAGATTCGTGAATCTGTATAAGATATCGGGTTGCTAAGGCCACGATACACTGAACAATGGGGAATGTATAACCTGATGAAGCAGCACGTTATAGTATGCAGAGGAGTCGTATTGAAACATTGATGAACCAAAGGATTGACGGAACCTTGAGCGAAGGGGCAGAACCACAAAGGACGAACAGTAAACACGGTTTCTGGTTTTTATCGCACCACCTTTGCACGGTGAGCGGTATTTGAGGAGGGGGGAGATATTCCATAGAACGAGCAACACGCGTCCCTGAAAGAATCTGCAAAACCACCATCATTGTGCGCCATCGCGCGTTAATGTCCGACCAAGGAAGCTGCGCGATATTGTTGTGCGTCATTGATCTTGAGGGGAGCCATCGGATGGTGGCCGTATGAGGAAGGTGCACGATGGATAACCACGGTACGATGCGATTATGTGATTAGGTCGTTAATTATACAAGTGGGCCCAAATTAAATTATATTGATTGGGATTGTTCAAATTAATGTTTGCGGGTTTAACCAAGGTTTGTTTAAAATTAAATATAATTTATGACGAAAAGCGATTGGGCCATCACTTTGAATGTTATTCCAAAAGTTGATGAAACGAATAAACCCGGGATCGACTCATGAAGGACTATGAAGTGTGCTACGAGACTGGTTCTCTGTGTGGTTGTTAATAAGAGAGCATATTTGTATGCGTTAGGGAGGTCATTTCTAAAGGAGAAATTTGGGTTAATATCTCAATCTCAGAATGAGATATTTAAAATCCGTAGATTAATTATCTATTTTCCAGACCAAGGAAATAGAAGAATGAGAATTTTTTTGGGGCTCAGGTAGACCCCACTGGATTATCTATTTGACCCCGTCCAGGAATACCATCAGCGGTTGAATGGTTTCGACTCATGGTATTAATAAAGCTCATGGTATTAATAGACTCATGGTATTAATAAAGGCAAAAACTATATAAGGAGTAGAGGATTATAGTACGAGGTGTGCATGTAGAGGGATTGTCAATGAATAAATCTCTTTACGAGATATCTGCATGATTTAACTCTGTTGTCTGATAAAGCTTAATCCATGATGCACCTATGGAGTTGATGAAAGTTCAAGACCTCTAGATCGAGAAAATGATGAATCTCTAGGGAAATTTGCAAACAAATAATGAAGACCTGATGCAAGCCTGATGAAGAAATTGAAGAAATTTGGTGGATCTAGGGTTGAAGTCTTTAGCATGAAAGTGGAAGCTTTCTGCCAATACAAGCCAGTGTTAAAATCAGGGGGTTGGAGCTCCCTTCCAGTAGTGACTGGAGAACGAGAGAAGGTTGTAGCCTTCTGCAGGTGGGTGCCTACGTGCTAGTATAAGTCTGCACCAACACAAAAATTGTAAGAAGTTTTCTTTATAATAAATATTGAAGACAGAGACGACAACAGTGGTGGTTTTCTCCCAAATTGGGTTTCCACCTTAAGTACTGGTGTTCATGTGTGATGATTTATTCTATTATTACTGCACATGATCACTGCTTACTAATCTTATGATGAATGAATGGTGCAATAATTTATGTAAAGAATTAAATGCATAAAAGGATCTCTGATAAAGAGTTTTAGTCAGCTCTAAATACTGATTCACCCCCCCTTTCAGTATTTTTCCTAAAAAAATATCCCTTTCTCTGTGGATCTATGTTCCCACATTTCAGCCTATTTATTGTAATTTTAAATCATTTGTAAAGTGGTCAGTAACTCAGACGTAGGGGAATAGTGTGGAAGAAAGATCTGCGTTTCATTGTACAGTTTGACAGGGAATTAATAAGAGATGCAACTCTGATTTGTGGGATCCATGTGGTATGAGTTTTAGAATTTGTTCTCTCTTTGTGTTCATATGTAGATTTTTTATGTTTCACCTTTCATCCATAAAAATTTCCTGTTTGAATGCTTTCAAGATAGAAAGGTAGGATCCATTTTTGTGCCCTGCATTGGGAAATCATTCATACTTTGTGTTTTCCTTCATCTGAAAAGGATCCATTTTCTATGCCCTTTTAAGATCCTCACCAGTCTTTCCATTCCATCCTTATTTAAACCTTAATTGGTAAAATTTCTTGCCTATCTTGCCCCCATGAAATACCCTGTATCCTGATTTAGTTTCCTAGTTTCAAACTGTCCCATTTTGTCCCAACATCCTTGAAAATCCATTTCATTTATTAAACCTTTTCCCCATTTATATACCTAACCTAATATCAGATTATTATTGCACTTTATTGAATATCCTTTCATGGAGAGAGCCCTCTCCTAACCTTGTAGGGCTAGCTACAAGGCTAAGTGTGGTTTAGTTGTTACCCTGTATATACCTAGCCTAATATCAGATTATTATTGCACTTTATTGAATATCCTTTCATGGAGAGAGCCCTCTCCTGAACTTGTAGGGAATTTTTTGATTTGACTGTCTGTGAGGTTATATTCTCAGAAATGAACGTGTTTATTCTGTTTTCAAAGGAAAATCATAGTTAGGCCTCGTGTGAAATACATTATTGTAAACCTCTGTCTAAGGTTTAATCTTGGTTATATAAAACGTGACCAAATCTTCGGAAAATATCTGTCATTGAAAGTAAAGAGATTTATTCATTGCCATCAGAGTAAATATTAGTGGGATCCAGCCATCAGTTAACGTGAGGAGTTAAGTGCTAAACCGCAGTGTTAAGCCACAGTTAAAGCACGATTTAATTACCACTAGCGGGTTTCGAGAAACCAAACCACCTTCATCGCGCCGCTTTTGGCCCGTAGCAAAACCACTTCAAAAAAACGTGATCCAATGAGATTAGGGCACATCATCTCGCCAATACCACCCATATCACCCAACGTTTCTGGGTCAAACTTCGGCCTTTGAAAAAACGCGATATTCGCGAGGATCGTCCGATTTGGAGAGCCTTGGATCTGATGGAAATCGCGTGCTAAAGAGCATGAGAAATAATTCGAGGTATGATTCGGCGGTTTTACATTATTTAATATTTATTTTATTTATAAAAAGCTGAAAAATGGATGCGTGGGGCCCCTGCCGAATCAAATGTATGCCGTGTTTGGTAGAATAAATGGGTTTTATGTTATAAGTTCGAAGGTTGATGTTTTTAAAGGAAATCGCGCCATTGTAGGGTTCAGTTAAGTATTTTTAAGTGTATTCCCCTATATCCCATTAAAATGTAAAGATTTTCTCGTGAGGTCTGAATATTATTGCAAGCGGACATTGTTAAAGCACATTGGAAGGGAATATAATTTCAAGCACTTGTTCCAAAGTAATAATGTATTTATGGTATCAAAGCATAAATTCATATCACCCCAGTAATATCTTCCCTGGTAAAGAATGACAAAGTATCATATCTAAATGTTGATGGTGAGAAAAAATTAGATGCATATGAAGGCTGAATTTTTCACCTGGAAACTCCAACTTAATGTAAAGAATCCACTGGAGGACCGACTCTTTCTGCAAGAAAATGGAAGGATCTTACACAAAGTTCAAGTATTCAAAGTGGAATGGTATTCAGGATCTAATCTGTTTTCTTGTAAATTACTTCTTTGCTTTTCCTGAAGTTGTCCTGAAAGTTTTTCAGAATTTGTTGCATGATAAAGGTGACCAAAATATTGGTTCTACCTATTCAAAAATTATAATTACTGAGGTTCCTTTTGATCTTGGCCTCCATCCTTTTTCCAAAAATTATGATGAACCTCTTTGAAATGATGAGCCTAAGGAGACCAAGACTCATCCTATAGCTCCTGTATATATTCCTGGACCTTCTATAATCCAAAATAGATATAAAACTCTCATCTTACCTCCTATAATCCATGCTTTCTCAGAAAATTATTACCTTTATTTTCCGAGGTTTGATGGTGAATGTGACAACATCAATGTTGAGCAAATTGTGCAAAATGTTGAGAATTTCCTAGACCTTTTTGAAGTTGATGAAGAGGATGTCAGGATTAGGATTTTTGCTCTTTCTTTGCAAGGAAAAGTCAAGAGTTGGTTCAAAACCCTACCTGTTGTGAGCATCTCAGATTTCCAGCAGTTTGTCAAAGCCTTCCTCAACATATGGGTGGTCAAACAAAACCCTTTCCTGATTTTAGAAGAGTATGCCCAACTGAAAAGACAGTTAGGGGAGACAATACAACAGTTTTCTGCTAGGTTCAATCGAGTCTATTATTCAATACTTGTCGATACAAGACCTCCTCCTGGCTTAGCTCTTTTACATTATCTGGGCGCTTTTGATCCAGAAATGGAGTTTCAACTGAGAGAAAGGAACTTAGCAACACTTGAAGAGATACAACACAACGCAGTAGATGTAGAAGCTAATATGTTGATCAAAAGAGAAAAGCTGAAGGAAGAAGAAAAGAAGAATGTTGCAGAGCACATGACACCGTCAGAGGTAAAGCTTGACCTTTTGGTAAGCGCAGTGGAAAAGATGATGAAAAAAATCACTGCAAGGAATGAATATGATGTTCAAGAAAAAGTGGTTGATCCAAAACATGTTCTTTCTTATTTTAGTTTTCATCAATCTAACAATGACTGTGTTATATAACATCTCGCAGAAGAGAGATCTGTTGATATGACAAGTATGCTTGATGATATGTTTTATGTCGATGATTTGTGAAAGTTTGATCAATACGATGATGATGATTATGTTTTCCAAATAAAAGCTAATCCTACAGAGAAATCGACAGTTGGTTTATGGGAGGAATTTTAGTTTCAACAGCTTGAAAAAAGTGATCATCCAATGCATATCATCCAGGACAATGATGAAGGAAATCTGGAAAATATGGAAGTAAGTGGAGGATCTTTTCCTCTTTGTTTTGCTTCAATTTAGTTCATCAAAGATAACTTTCATGCAATTAGAAATCAACAATATCTCAGTTCTAATGTTGAGGTTGAGACAGATAGTGAAATTCATGGGCAATTCATCAATGAGAAATCTTCTCCTAAAATGATTAATGGAATCATTTGCGATATAAAATCCTCCCTAGCTCTAGATTTTCAGCCACCAAACCCAATTGAAGTTCATATTACAGATAAAGGCTTGGAAGCTGAAACATATGATCTAATGATGCAATATGATTCGATACATTTATGTTTTGAAGCATTTCAGTCCTTAAAGAAAAATTTTCATAGTATCTCTAAAGAGAAAGATGAGCAGTCTGTAGAGTGTCATGCAATATCATTAAAATAAATAGATACATCGCAGCAGTATTTTAAAGTTTTTTATGACCCTATAGCTCATGTGTTGGATGATGTCTGCTGTAAAAGTCCTTCTCCATTAGCTAAACATGTGTCAGAAAAGAGTGTTGACAGTAACTTTACCCGAAAGCCGACTTCATCGTCTTGTTCAGCAGGCATTTCATTACTAAGCTCATATCAAGGTTTGCAGTCATATGAGGAGACTAATGAAGAAGACTTTTTTTTTTCTTGGGATCATCATCAGAGATTGGTTATTCATGAATTTTAGGATCCTTTTGTCAACTTGCTGCAAACATTAGAGAAAGACAACACAAATGTTAAAAAAAAATTAATATCAAGATACGAATATTACCTCGAGCAGAGCAGTGATGTATTAATCAATAGCTATTTTTATGAAGACCTTTTCACAGTATTCTGGAGGTCATCCAGTCAACTCATGATTTGTAAGCTTATCAAGATTCAAGTTGATTCCAAGTTTCCATGGGAGTTGCCTTTCAGTTCTTCTCTCTACTTGCTCATTAGAAAGCACTTGGGGAGAATTCAAATAGTAGCCAGGATGCTTACATAGTTGCATTGGCTGTTCCATTTCACTTGATCAGGCGGTAAATAGAACAATTAGAGTAGGTTTGATGAATAATTTCAATTAATTGTATCTTTCTATTTTGTCAATTGTGTTTTAGTCATGTCTTAAGTCAGTTTGGTTTTATTATGGTTTTCAGTTTTAGCCTTGAGTTAGAGTCAGTCTGCATTGTGTCAGTTTTTAGTATTTTTGACTCCATGCCCAATGGATAAGGCTACTTGGTCTATGGTGTTCTTGGCACCTCCAAGGAGCTACCATCCCCATTGGAGCCAATGTTAGTGTCAGTCTAATCATACTGCCATCAGTGATCAAAATTTCTCTTTTGCATTTGCATATTAGGAGTCCCATACCAATAAATTTCACCATTCCGCTAGGCCATGGATTCATTGATGATAGTGATTTTTCATCAGTTTTCCCTCATGTGAAACTTGGTGATTCTCCTCTCTTTGGTATTTAGTCATGAAGCTACTTTCACTTTGCGAGCCATGTCAGTTGGTCATAGGATGGGTCTCATTAGATTATAGGGTCTCACCATGGTCAAATTAATAAGTCAAGTGTCAATAAATATCAGCAAGGTCATGACGAAGTCAATAAATTCAAAATCACAGTACTTGGAAGATCTAAGAAATATTTTATTCAGTTTGATGTAATTTTCACCTCAAAACCATGTTTTAAGGCGAAAACATGATACTTTTCCTTTATTATCATTCATTATGTAGTTTTATGTCAGCATATGTAATAAGTCACATTCTATAAGTTGTCGTCTCCACTAAGTCATCACCCTGCCTTTCAGAGAAGTTTTCCATAGCATGTTCAACGTCAAATCATGTTCTAAGTATGATCAGCAGAAGGAGCCCAGAAAGAGTTTTCCAACGGTATACCACACTCTCAAAGCTAACTTCTGGATTGAAATTTATGCCTAAGTGAAGTAAAAAGTCCTCTATACCCTAACCCTTCCCCTTTTCCCATCCTTCCCTTAAAATTTATGTTATTAAAGTTTAATATTTATTTTATAAACCCCTTTTTCCCCTTCTGATTACCCAATCGCACTACAAAATTCCGATGCGATTTAACCACTTCCCCTCCATACTCTGTTGAAACTTTATAATAAACCTTTTTAAAAAATTTATTATAAAGCCCCGTTCCAACTACATAATCATAAATCCCATGTGATTTAATGAACCACTTCCCTGCCACACCATAGAACTTATAATAAATTTAAAGTATTTATTATAAATAAATCCCGCCGATTCAAAGTCCCTTCCCTTCCGATCTCATTGCAAAATTTTATATGTGCACCCCAATCGGTCCTTTGCAAATTCTCCGATGCAATTGTAACGACCCTGCCCAATGTACATCTTGACCGTTGATCGCCCCCCCTAATTCAACGGCATGTATGCAATCGGCGTCCTCCGATTGAGCGCTCCCGAAATTCCATACTCCCGATTACACATCCACCGTCGATCTCATCATCCGATCCGATGGACCACAACCAATCGGACCGTCCCAATCGGTGTTATTATATTAAACCTTTCCTCCGCTCTCTCCTCCAATCCTCAATGCCGATTGACTCCGGTCCCACCATATAATCCCCGCCCATTTATAATATAAAGGGCTATTTCCTTTTTGAAACTTGAATTTCATTTTATTTTGTTTTATATAAAGGATCCCCCATACACCTTCGCTCCATCACATTGGAGGAATTGTATTACGATATACCCCGCTCTCTCCCCCGATCCCTGATTCCGATTGCCTCCCGGGTCCCACCTGAAAACCCTCCGCCAATTCAAATGTAAAATCATTCTTTCCTTCGTAAAGGCGTCCAACCTTTCCTTTTATATTTTTGTTATTACCCCATTATCCCTTATACATTATTTCAATCGCATCGGAGCTTTCGGCTTTGTTTCAAAAATATTCAAACCTCCCAATCCCGATTGCAATGATACCATCGCAAACATGTATTCCAAATTTTTTATTATATTTTATCTCCTCCCCCATCGATTCGATTGTGATTGTGATTTACCATGCGGACCCCACCTCCTTTCCCTTCCCCTTCTCATTCCAAAATCGGTTTTTCCCTTCCCAAAGGCATAATTTTATTTCATTTTTATTTTTCAAAGTATTTTATTAAATTCAGTTGTCTTCAACGAAAAAATTAAAATAGTGAGAGAAAATTCAAAGGGCTGAGAGCTAATATGAGATAGAGCTGTCTACAGCAGCAGAAAAAATAGGATCTGATTGCCTATTTTATGTTCAACAGCGTAACAAGTGAATTTTCCTACGTAGTAAAATGTAATGTTGTTCCTTCTTTAGGGAAAATTGTTGGTTCTCTTGTCTATCTTCAGATTTCGGTTCTAAGTTGTTAAAACAACTCCCTTTATCTGTGGATCTATGTTCCCACATTTCAGCCTATTTATTATAATTGTAAATCATTTGTAAAGCGATCAGTAACTCAGAAGTAGGGGAATAGTGTGGAAGAAAGCTCTGCATTTCATTGTATAGTTTGACAGGGAATTAATAAGAGATTCAGCTCTGATTTGTGGGATCCATGTGGTATGAGTTTTAGCATTTTTTCTCTCTTTGTGTTCATATGTAGATTTGTTATGTTTCCCCTTTCATCCATAAACATTTCCTACTTGAATGCTTTCAAGATAGAAAGGCAGGATCCATTTTTATGCCCTGCCTTTCGAAATCATTCATACTCTGTGTTTTCCTTCGTCTGAAGAGGATCCATTTTCTATGCCCTTTTCAGCTCCTCACTAGTCTTTCCATTCCATCCTTATTTAAACCTTAATTGCTAAAATTTCCTGCCTTTCTTGCCCATGAAATAACCTGTATCCCGATTTAGTTTCCCAGTTTCAAACTGTCCCATTTTGTCCCACACATCCCTGAAAATCCATTTCATTTATTAAACCTTTTCCCCATTTATATACCTAGCCTAATATCAGATTATTATTACTCTTTATTGAATATCCTTTCATGGAGAGAGCCCTCTCCTGACCTTGTAGGGCTAGCGACAAGGCTGAGCATGGTTTAGTTGTTACCCTGTTTTGCCTTTTCTCAGCCTGGGGTCCAGATCAAGTGCTAACAGGAACAACAATTTTTGATTTTGTTGTTCCATCTTAAAAACAACACTTTTTTATTTTGTTGTTCCCTCTTCGGAACAACACTTTTTGATTTTGCTGTTCCATGTTCAGAACAACACTTTTTTATTTTTCTGTTCCGTCTTCGCAACAACACTTTTTGATTTTGCTATTCCATCTTCAAAACAACACTTTTTGATTTTGTTGTTCCATCTTCGGAACAAATTTTTTTGGTTTTGTTGTTCCATCTTTGGAATAACACTTTTTGGTTCTGCTGTTCCATTTTCAGAACATCACTTTTTGGTTTTGTTGTTCCATCTTCGGAACAACACTTTTTGGTTTTGCTATTCCATCTTCGAAACAACACTTTTTGGTGCTATTTTTCCATCTTTGGAACAACACTTATTTTTTTTGCAGTTCCATCTTCAGAACAACATTTTTAGATTTTTTTGTTCCATCTTTGGAACAACACTCTCTTTTGTTTTTTCTGTTCCAATTTTGGAACAACACTTTTGTTTCTTGTACAATTTTTGTGTGTTCTGAACAACACCTTTTTTTATATATTTCACAAACACCTCTTTCCTCTTATGGACTTATTCCTAGCTCATTTCAACCTCATTTATTTGATTCCTTTTATGTCCTGAAGTATAGTACCTTCATGCGGATAAGAATTGTGGATTTTATTAAAGCAGGGAATATTTTTAACGTTATGATATTTGACAAAGACAACTTCTTGATGATAGACTTAAAAAAATTGAAAGGGACACAATTATTTATATTTCACTTTACTGTATATGATACTGATTGATCATCTTTACCATGTTGGTTCTACTCTTCCTGGTTATAATTATCTTTGTCTATTATCAATGGGATTATGGGTATATTTTTTCTTATTATTGACATGCTTCAACTTCTTACACCATTCCCTACTCTTAAGGAGTCATCGAGCCTCCATCTATTTATCATAAAAATATGTAATGACAACTAAATTTTATCTATAGATAGAGGATAGGGGGTCTCATTAAGAGCTAGCCTACCATGTTCATAAGGATGTAGTAATGTGAAATTCCCACTACGGCCACCACACTAGGGTTATGATCCATTGGATGGCTAAAACATCCTTGGAACAGAGGTCTCATCGAGAGCTGACCTACTTACTTTTGCTACTTCCTAGTGAATGGCGAGTATGGTTATCTCGGTTACCATGCCAACACATTGGTCTCTTCGTAGAAACAACAATGAAAATTTTCAATTATAAATTGAGGATCCTGGCTCACATGGGTTAAAAAGAAACTCTGTCGAGGCTATGGATGCCTCGTCGGAAATAAAAGCTCTACTTATGGTATTGAAGTTCTATTTCCTCAATCAATAATTATTATAATACCCTCTTCCCATTTATCTTTTTTATCCCAGAGATTATTTCCTCTAAACACTTCCCTACTTTGAACCTTTATGCATGCGTTCATGTTTTTTTTACTTAATCATATCGTGTATAGCTGGAATATCGTCAACAAAGCCTCCTTTTGTACATATTGTTGTCCACTTCCCTTATCACATAACTTATCATCAACCAAAGTGTCTTGTCTCTTGTCATTTACTATGATTATACACCATGATTTCACTCTATCCATCTTTCTTATTGTCCCGTCATTTATTTATGTACTATGTTCCATTTCATCGTTGTACCCTTCATCATTATATCCCTTGCCATTGGAATAGCCATTTCCCGTCTATTCGATCGTAGGCGACCTCTCATTTCGAAGGGGGAGAGAACTTCCATTACACTTGCGCATGCGTTGTCATTATTTCATTGACTGATAATATATTCCATGATCATGCGGCATGCAGAAATTTAACAACCCTTCAAATAACACAATTAATATAAAGTACACTTAGCTATTACAACAACTTGTTGTTCTATCGCTCTAAGTGTTGCTTGTGTTTTTTAGTATTGTCTGTCTTTTCTTCGATATTGACGCAATTTTCCATTACACTTATCCTTCGCAATAGTAGGAAGAATTCAATCATTATGGGTGGTAAGACAGAGTGCACCGTGAACCTTTAGTGTTATAGGTCTCCCGATGAGACCAGTGGGAAATTTCGATCCCATGCAAGGTGGATATCCTATCTCACAAGATTTTAGCCCTCAAATGAGGAAATTGCCATTGAAAGTCTAAATCATCTGCAGAATGGGGAATCCATGGTGAGAGGTAGAATAATTACGATCCTGAGATGATATAATAGCTAAAGTATCACGAGCTACTGCGAGAAGGGACTATATGGTCACAAAAACATGTATTGCTTTGCAAGATGCGGTGGAAACTTTCAAAGATGAAGGAGATAAAGTATTCGGGAAAGGCAAAGGCATCCAACCATATTCTCCGGAAGAACCATGGAAAGAATTAGCAAGCATTATCCAAAGATACATTACCTATGATGGACGCCGAGATGTGGTAAGACCACGACAACTTAAACTATTAGCCGTCTTGAAACAAAACCTCACCGTTAATCCGCCATCTCGTTTGAATTCTTTACTTGCATGATACTGCTATTAGAATAAGACAGAGCTAGACACCACGAAACCGTAATAAGTCACCATGGATTGATTATATTAATCATCGATCATAGCACAGTTCAATACAACTTAACTTGGGATGGTTTCATGATGGCCCTAGAGAGCATGCAAAACCCCGTAATCCAACATCTTGTAATTGTGGAGACATGCCGACGAATGCTATTCCGAAAAGAAAAAGGATTGGCCGTTCAAAGGTTGAACCCCATACATGCAGGGGAGGTTTGTAAGAATTGAACTAGCCTAGAGGATGTCCGCAAATCTTTGGGATGAAAGCAACCAACTCGGGGAGTCGACCAGATCCGGTTAGGATAAGAGATTCTAAACTCGAAGAAGAGGTAGCATTTGCAAACATGGCATGACATCATGGTCTCGGGCCTATTACGGACGGATCTTCTCCAAACCTACTCCTTAACTTCTTTGCATAAGAATTATTTATTTTTCATGGGGACATGAAAAAAAGGTAAGAAAGGGAGTATGTTGAGCCTTGCAAGAGGTGTGTATTTACTCTTGATTACTTGTCCTTTTTCCTCTTCCTTATCTCTCTTGTGCCATGATATAATAATATAATGAAAGGATTTTGATGAATAATGAATGAAAAATGATCCCGATACGATTTAACCATCCAAACTAATTCTCGTTGCTTTTTTATGCTAAAAAATAATAGATGGAACAACATCCGCTCCCAAGAAGGAACAATAGGACCTAATCACGAGAAATAAGACGCATTAAATGCGGTCGAATCGAAAGAAAAAATCGGTAAGGATTAGGGAAATAATGAACAAAGCTGTCCGGGATAGCATTTTTTTCATGGATCCCTCAAGATCCCCCGATCTTGAGGGATCACATTTATCTTTCCTTTTAGCTATAAAGGGATAGGGAGAGCTAGTTCTTGGGAGTCATGTATCTTCCACTTCGCATAATTTGTAATTGTAATTCACGGAACATAGTTGTGAACAACGATATCATATTGTTATGTCAATTGACCGTGATGATTAATATATAATTCGCGTTGTTGTTCATTCAAATATTCTAGAGTAGTTAAAGCGAGTATTTGTCGGTGGCTAAGGGCCCAGTCTCTAGTGGATCTCATTGTTGTTCCTTGTGTTATGCTTTTCCATTTATTGCAAGTGTATTATGCTTTTTCCGCTTTGCGGTTGAAGTAATTTTGATAATTTGGATTTCGGTATTTATTCCCTTGAAAATGAATTTCCAATTTATTTCCTTAAGGAATTAGTTGCTAGTTAAAATAAGCTGGTTTTGATTACTTAAATAATAGAAAGTTATTTCCAATACTTTCCTTCGTTCAATAGTTCAAATCTAGTTTGAAAAAAGCTTGGTTAATGCTTCGGTGCTCTCGGTTGATTATCATTTGAATTAGTTGAATTAAGAATGAATCATAGTTTTGGGTTATAATGCTTAGATGAATCACTTTATTTAAAGCTTCAAGATTTATGATTGCATCTATATGAAACGATTGATTTCAGCATTACTCTTTGTATGTATATCTTGCACATATTGTGTACGGAGCTTGAGATAAAAGGACTTACCCTGGGTTGATAATTAATGTGAGGCAATTAGGAGTTTTTAAAGACACTGTTAGCACCCAACATCGGTTAGGCCGTTGTTTAATTCAATTAGATAGATGAAAAAATCTTGTTGCTCAATCTTAGGTTAAAAACCAATCCAAGCCACCCCTCGTAGGATAAGAAAACTTAGGAAGTTAGCAAATTCTTCCTCATAAGTGACAAGGAACATTTTTTTAGATGACTTGAATCACATATATTGTGCCAACACTCTTGAAATAAAAAAGACTTACCCTGGGTTGATAATTAAATGGGAAAGCACTAGAGTTGTCAATAAAAATCCACCTCTTTCGGCAACAACGGTTGTATGGACTGAAACAAGCACCATGTTCTTGTTACACCAAGATGGACATCTATTTCACCAGAGTTGGGCTTCACCAAAACTTAGCGAGATGCAAATCTTTACCATATTGTGGTTGAAGGTAAATTATTGATTATAGTATTATATGTTGATGATTTAATTCTAACGAGGTGATGATAAGTTGATCAAGTCTTGCAAAGAGGATCTTACAAGAGAATTTGAGATGAAATACATGGGGCTCTTGTATTATTTCCTTGGTTTGGAAATTTGGAAAAGTGATGGGGAACTATTTGTCTCTCGGGGAAAGTATGCGAATGAGATACCGAAGAAGTTTCACATCGAGAGAAGAAAGCACATGGAGACCCCTCAAGCGAGGGAATTGGAGGAAGGAAAATGTTACTTTATGTGAAGTGGTAGAAGCTACCATCTATAGGAAAATTGTGGGTTCACTCATTTACTTGGTGAACACACAACTAGACATGCATTATGCGGTTAAATAGCTTAGTCAATCAAAGGTTAAGCTAACCAAGCTATATTGAAAGGCAACCAAACATGTGTTTAGATACGTCGTAGGCACCACTCGGCTTTGGTCTTTGGTACATGCAAACGAGAGGGAGTGAATATTCAAGGCTTCATATATGCGGATTGGGCGGAAGTCTATCCAATAAGAAGAGCACATCGGATGGAATATTTAGTATTAGGTAAAACAACCTTTATATTATCTAGGCGACCGGCATTATCGGGAAAAACAACACACACCCATATGCAAGTGAAGGACCCGAAATCGATGTTACTTTCGTGAAGGTCAAAATCTTGAAAAATCAATATCTCGCTTATTTGCAATATGGGTCTCCCTTTCCTTACCTTATTCATTCAAAGACTTTCTTTATACCTCAAGGGTGTTCTACAAATTCTTCCAAAATTGAAAAAAATTGCAATCTACTCAATGTGAAATCCAAATTGCACTCGCATCACCCTTTGCAACATCTTGTTTATGATATGAAATAATTTGTTTAACTCGGTACCAATGTCTACATGAATGCAAAATGGCATAATTCCTTATATATGTGATACTTTAATAAATTTCTTATGCAATAACATCGAGGGCCATAATCACATATATTGGATCCTTTTTTCACTTTTAACATTTTAAACACATAATGCATTGTAATAAGATCAATGGGGTAGGGCTTCTTTAACCATAAATAAAATCCATGCAAACTCAACAAAAAAATTTCACATTTCATGATATATGCACTATGTCCAAAATGAAGAATAAGGCTTAAAAAAAAGGTCAAAAATACCTACTATGGACAACTTGTGTGCCGAATAAAAATAAATTTGGACACCTTGGAGGTATCCTTTCAAAATGGAGCCTATACCATATTAAAGAGGTTTTTTTACCTCTTTCTAATGAGCCCTTACTTTGCCCTCAAACTCCTAGTGGTTGAAGAGAAATTGATTTTTTAATATTATATATCCTTATTTTTTTTATCTAACCGACCTACACATCACACTTATGACATCCTCCTTTCAAGGGTCACATCCCTAACATAATGCATATTAATATGACCGCGAGACCTCATTTCCTAACCATATAAATTAGTCATACATCCAAAAAGAAGTGAGTTATAGTTCACATCTCGTGAACCTAAAGGGCCACACAAAGGAGAACTAGTATATATTGTTTGGACTTAGAAATATCTTCAAATTGCACTCTAATATCCCTGTGATGACCCCCGATACTATTGTAAACCTACCGATGCTCGAAACATCTAAAAGCTGAGTGGATTAGACATATTTGAAATCAAAGTAGGTCGGGACTCGGGTTGGCACGAGTGCACTCTCCACAAAAGCTGTTGAACTCGGACTTGAGTATTACTATCGGACACGAAGCTCAAACTTCTTACGAGTACGAGTAGCTCAAACCTGGTTTAATTTTTTTTTAGTGTCAAGCAATTGCTATATTACATTACAATGCTTCAGATTGTTTTAGCTCATCCTCGAGTCCTATGCTTCGGACCTATTGTAGCTCAAAATTAGTACGAGTGTTTTGGACTCATTTCTCTCGCTCGGACTTGCTCACCTTCGGACATGTTCTAGCTCGAATTAGTGCGATGACCTAGGGACTTGTGGAGAAATATTGTCCCTCAAATAAACCTCATTTGTGGAGTCTTCATACCCTTTGTTGTGGTTCAAGTGTGAAGATATAAGAGACTATCATAAGCTTGGGTTAAGTGGTGGGCTAGATTTTAATTGGAGCATTAATACTCCTATACATACGGTTAATATATAGCTACGAGTGAAGGCTAGTGGTGGAGACCTATATTGGACATTCAAGCACGGTTTATGGAGCTAATTGAACATCGAAGTATTGAATAGTGAATAATCTTGTTGAACACATTCAAGTAATTATATCACTAATTTTCTATCAAAATAAGACTAAAGGATTGGTGTCCTAGGGGTTGGTGCCTCTAAAAACAAGGTTGGAGCCTTGAAAAGATAGGGTCGAAGCCCTAGAGGTAGGAGCCTTAAAAAATACCATGTTGGTGCTTGGAGCCTCAAAGATTGAATGGTTGGTGCCCATAAACATCATTGTACTCAAACCCTCTCTTGTTTATAATAAAATAATTATTATTCATTTCTTTGATTATAATTGTGTAAGAATATTAACTCATAAACATAACAATTGAAAAAGAAATATTGATTCACCCCCCCCTCTTAGTATTTCCAAAATTTTTTAGACTTGTAATTTCTTGTTACTTTTTTAGAATTGTAATTTATCATTGTTGAGTTTTTATTACATGTTAAATTCATTTCCCCGCCAAAACAAATAAAGGCCCATTATTGTCCGAGAAGGTTTTATGAGTAAAATGTCACTTATTGGCTATATTTTGGACAATTCCTAAAAAAACATATTTGCCCATTTGGTTAAAAAAACTAGCCTACTTTTTCCTATAATACTATACATAAGCATCATATTTGAATACTTAAAAAATGCTATAATTATTGCAACACTACAAGGAAAATACCCTCTAGCGGATGTTTTTGAGGAACCCCTAATAAAAATACCCCAAAATTCAATTTTTAGCGTAGGTTACTAGAGGAGGTTGGAGGGCGGAGGTGTTTGCGGATGTATTTCATCCAGTAAAGCTTATCACCGTAAAACAAAGCCGGTGCATTCAACACGCGAAAGCATCGGTGCACACAAAACATTGGCACACCGGGACACCATGCACTCCATACACACTGCCTCGTGCATTTCATTTTTGTAGTGCATCGGTCCTTTATAACGCTTCCGTACCGGTGCTCGATAAAAATCACGTGAAAAAATAAACCATCCATTGGGGAATGATGAAAATGCACCTATGCTCCCTTAAAATCTCATGCACCGAACAGGGGGTTAAATAAAAAAAAATTACGATAAAAAAAACCGCAAAAAAACATTGGCACACCGGACACCGGTGCTCCATACACACTTGCCGGTGCATTGTATTTCTTTAGCACACCGGTTCTTTACAACACTTCCACACCATTGCCTCATAAAAAGTGTGCAAAAATAGAAACCACCCGATGCGGAATGAAGAAGATGTTTTGGTGCGCATATAAACCCCATGCACCGGAACGGGGTTAAATAAAAAAAAATTACGACCAAAAAAACAACATAAAACATTGGCACACCGGAAAGCATGTGCTCGTACACACCTTCCCGATGCATTTTATTACTATAGTGCACCGGTGCTTTACGAGCATCCGCACGGTACCTCGAAAAAAAACGCGAAAATAGAAACCGCCCAACGCGAAATGACGAAAACGCACCGGGTGCGTCCATAAAACTTCACGCACCAAAACAGGGGTTAAATAAAAAAAAATTACAGCCAAAAAACTACACAAACCATTGGCACACTGGACACTCGTGCACTCCATACACACCCACACGGTGTGTTGTATTACTATAGCGCATCGATGCTTTAAAAACCATCCGCACCGGTTCCTCATAAAAAGTGCACAAAAACGAAACTTTACGGTGTGGAATGAAGCAAATGCGAGCGGTGTGCCTATAAAACTCCGCACACCGAAATAGGGGTTAAATAAAAAAAACATTATGACCAAAAAACTGCATTTTTCACTTTTTTCGGTTCTACGAGCTCTCAAGCACTTGTAAAATTTATCCTTGTCCGAGTCGCCCCGACATCGGTGCTCCCATTGCACTCATTGCATGCACTGCTCGCTCGTGCATTGCCCACCAATCTCTAGCTTGAATTTTTCAAAACGGTGGAAATTTTTTTTTCAAATTCTACGGCCAATATGCCTCCTCGACGAGAAAATGTACATGTATTTTTCTTTTTTTTCCATAATTAATCCTTTTAGTGGATTATAATTTCAAGTAACCTTAAAATTAACCATTTAAAAGGAAAAAAAAATTGTCGCGTGGTGCGCTCGAGTCGTTCCTCTCGCACCGATTTTCGGTGCTCGCCTATAAATTTATAGGTTGCACCTGCAACTAGTGCTAACGATATCCGCAGCTGGCTCCGGGCGATGCGATAGGCGCACTCGTGTTATTTTAGAAAAAATTTAAGAAGTGCAATGCGGTCGTTTACTAGGTCGCACCGTTGACAATGTGGAATAGCGGCAACATGGTGCGTTGACTTAATTATCCGCCCCGGGGGTGGGTAATTTTTGTCAACACACCGCATATCGAATTTCGACATGGTCAATGTTTTGGCTTGGTAAACCGGTGCTAACGATGATCTGCACCGGTTCCGGGGCGATACCGAAGGCGCACCATGTTATTTTAATTTTTTTTAAAAAATGCGAGTGCGGCTCGGTTATCCCGGTCGCACCGTTGACCTAATGGAATAGTCTGCGATGTGATGCATTGATGAAAATAGCCACCCCGGGGACGGATATTTTTTATCAATGCATGACTTTCGTATTTCTCTTGCGCAATGGTGCGACCTTGTAAAAGGCCGCACCGTTCACTATGTTATGATGGTAGGAGGTCGGTTCGCCGACTTAACTATACGCCCCGGGGGCATAGAGTTTTTTCAGTGCACCGCCCTCCCCGACATCATACATAGTCAACGGTGCACTAAAAAAATTATGGAGCATCGCCTGCGGTGCGCTAAAATATTATTAGGTGCACCGACGCTCGGTGCGGTCCATAGAAAGACGCATCGGGGACGCGGTGTGTGATCGTGTTTTTGGCACACCGATTGTTTTTTTTTAAATATATGTATATTTCTAAATACATGTCTCATTTAATAAAAAAATTGTGTTTAATATGTCAATCATTCGAGAGACATGAAAGGAGAGAAGAGGGGGAACAACAATAACAATAGGTAGAGCGAGTATAACATGGTTCGCTCGTGGGAGGCACGAGAGAGGGAGAGAGATGTGTACCCTCGCCCTATTATAGCACCTACGCGAGGGCTCCTAAAGCGAGTGTAGGCCTCCTCAATTTCTATGAGGATGCTACTTCCCTAAAGGGCCATAGTTTATTTTTGAGACATCCTATCCAAAGGTGGAATGCCCAACAACGGGATTTTCGGGTTGGTATCAACCGGTTGTTGGTGAGGTAAATCCCCTCTACGGACGGAGGCGATCTCACTAGCGCTAGAGTGGGTCTAGCCACAAAAATTACAAGCTATAATATTGATTCCTAGTTAATGAATGGACGAGAGATTCAATAGATGACTTACTGAGGTCCTACATTGTTGTTGTCGTCGAAAAAATAGTGGTCGCCTCTCGCTCCTGGTTTGAAAAATCACGAGACCGCTCACTTTCATGCTCGGACACCCGCACACACACAAGAAACAAAAACTATGTACAACATACTAATTCACATTCGTAACTATTAGTCGGTCGAAGAGGACTAAATCAATTTCATTAGATAAACAACATAACATAATGATGGAACCAACACCATAATTGAGTATATTAATAAATGAAAGGAAGAGTACAACCAAGCTTTGACGTTGCGGTCTCCTCCAACGAGGGTTCAAGCGGAGTGCGTCTCACAAATGCTCGTCGGGAATTCGGACGGGGGCTCTCTCTACGGAGTTCTCCTTGGTTCTACCTTCTCAATGGAAATTCCTCAACTATATTATTTTTCTCCAAGTTCAGCTCTTTGGCTATATGTTCAACTAGCTTTCATAAAGGGAGAAGGCCTATTTTCATAGAGGGAGAGGGAGAGGTTAGGATCCCTATAATTATGGAAGGGAGACCTATATTCAAGGAGTATTCCATGGGAGGTGGAAACCACTACCTAAAGAGGAGATCCGTGGTCGATCAACATAACCACTTCCGGTGACTCATCCCCGAGGTGCTTAGAAGGAAACTTTTGCCTTTATTTGTTAAAACACATTCCTAAAATAGTTGGCATGAGCACTACACCGAGACGCAGCACCGGGTGGCACGGGCTCTAGTGCAAACCACATTGCCACGAGGGGTGAGCGGGCAACCCGCGCCAAGGCCAAAACATAGGTTTTGTGTGCTTTTTTGAGGAAATGTTCAACAGGGAGAAATGATTTCCTTATGTAGAAGGATGCAAAGAAGGTGTTTTAAAAATATGACATTGATCACGAAAGCCATGGGAATGACCCTCCAATATGCGGGGCAAGGGATTGCGGGGATGGTGAAAAAAATGTTGTGTAACGTGATGCCCCCCTAAAGCATGAGGTCCGAGAGAGAGGGAGGGGTGAAATGCTTTATGAGAACACGTTCAACCCAAACACTACGTCCGAAAACCCGCAAGTACAAATACAACTGATATTTACATGACATATGGCATGGGTGCAGCCATCCATAATAGAGTACATAAAAAGTGAGACTCGAGGTATGGACACAACCATCCAGACAATAAGGATCAACAAATAGACTCGGGTATGGTCGCGGCCATCCAATTAGAAAAGTCATGTAATAAGTCATAGTAATCCACAAAGAACTTGCAACTTGGATTTCATCGGACAAAACCCGGGGTCTTGCACTCCATCTCAACCCGAAGAAAGTACAAATTCGAGCATGCGAATATGTGAGCTCGAAGTCGAACATGTAAGAAAATCATCCGATTACCAGCCAATAATGAAAGCCGTTAACGGACGTGAGAGAAACCACCAATAATGAAAATGGCTCTCAAGGTATGAAAGGTACAATCCACGGGATGTGAACAAGTGGTCCGATGTCGAACACCCGCGAGTCGGTCGATCGAAGGTCAATGATGTGGACCTTGCGTCGAATGCGAAGAACTTGCCATTAAGGCATGTAGGCTCCAAGGTACCAAAAATGAGTCTCTAGATCGATTCCCTGGATAATGAGCTGAAGTCGACAGGAAATTACACCGATCGAAGGTGGACCATGATGTTTCCCACATCATCAACATGAGACATAGGAATATGATGTTTGTGAATAGAGAATCAAAGGGAGGTTGAAAACTTTAGAGGCAAACTTCTCTTGAACTTATCGACGGCATGACACTAGATTTGGCGAGTATTTGACATCAAGGGATGCGAGGTCATGGTGACGAGGCAAAGAGCGAGATGAGTGGTCAAAAGATATTACCCAAACCCATGGAGGCAAACAAATGAGGAAGTGAGATGTCCCCAACCCGAGCACGAATGAAGACAAGTGCCATGTTCAAGAGTGACATATCGCCAACACGACTAGAATCTGGGTTCCATTTTCCCCCACCATTTACGGCGAGTACCCCAATTATTTTTGAAAACAAGCTTGAAGGGGATAGCATATGCTTTTGATGTAATTTTGTCCTTCGTTGTATGGATTAATCAATCTTGCGGACAAGACCGATCTCCCTAGTACCAAAAAAGGTAATCTAGCAACAAACGACCAAATGAACTAATCTTTCTCTAAGCATATATGATTTACAAAAAGCACTATAGAGGTGTAAAAGACCTACCATAGGTCCGATTGCTTGTTTGAATTTGTTGTTGTCCCTCGTGCACTTGAAGGAGTTATCCTTATAAAACTGCGAGTCACAAACAAGAAAACATTAAATAGCACTCGTATAGTAAACATCATAAATCATGCTTATCATAGTGATCAAGGAATCTATGAAATAAATAGTTAACTAATAGCTTATTGAGAAAAAATGAATTCATTTGTATTAACTTTAAAAGAAGGAAAAACCTTACAACCTTAGCCTTGATGTTGAACGAGGGCCTTCCGGGGGTCCGAAGTAGGAATCTCCTCTACTCGATAAGCTACGCACTCCTCCAACCGAGACAGATAGAGGTATGTGATCTCTCCTCCCAAAAATTTCAGTTAAATGAGTCCGAATCCCAACAACACTTAACTTCAAATATTTCTAAAGCTTGAACTCCCTTTGAGGCTACCCAATGCCTCTTTTTTATAGTGGAAAAGAGGAGGTTTTCGAGTTCCAACTATGAAGGGATAGAATCCTCCTTCAAAGGGATAAGCTCTTCACATTAAGGGGTTAGCTCCATAAGGTAAGGGATACATGAACCTCACAAAAGCGGTTCCCTGCCACCGCAAGATATTTTCTAGAAGCTTCTAGAATTTACCGAAAATGAGCTTTTTTTTGAGTTTACTTGTGCCTTTTTAATCTTTACGGGGGTCCGCACTTATAACATAGAGAAAGTGCATTCGGGTACGCAGAAGACATGAACATTAGGTGCGGGACCACGGGCAAGATATAGAGAAAGTGTGACACCAAATTTAAGGAGATTTTTAGGAACTTTTCTTTGATGTTAAAGGCTTGACATGAGGAACTAATATGTTAGACTTGAAAAGGAGGAAGTATGAGTGATAATGAGCTCATACACATAGCAAAATGTCGGGATGACAATTTTCGATGTAACGATTTCCCCCTAAAGTGCAAAGTCCGGAATAGATGAAGTCGAAGTCTTGTCATATATGAAGAGTGCAGTACTTTATCATTTCAAGGATCATCCTGTGGACACCCCAGTCAGAACCTGTAAAAAAAATTCAATGCAAAATATATATATCATCACTGAGGTAGGCATTCCTATACTTAGATCAAAACTAACTAGAAACTGATTCAAACTGTTCTGATACAGGAATGACTTCGAATACATCACAGTATAGACATGTGTAGACACAATATGGACGCAACCATCTGTTTATGAATAGTCCACTGTATAAATGATAACAAAATTCCTCGCAGCCTGGATGGTAGAAACTAGATCCAGGGTCTTGATTTCCGTATCTCAAACTAGTACGATTCTATCCATGTGAATGAATGTGTCGAAGTCGAACATGGTATAAACCACTTGATTGCCAGTCAATGATGTAAACTGTTAACAAGTCTGAGAGTAACCATCAGTAATGTTAATGGTTCTCAAATTACTTAGTACAATCCATGAAATGTGAATGAATGAGCTGAAGTCAAACACATCACGGAATCGTTCGATCGAAGGTCAATGATGTAACCTATTGTCGAAGGCGAGAAACCTACCATTGAGGCATGCAAATTTCAAGGTACTGACGATTTCTAGATCAACTTCCTATATAATGAGTCGTCGTCGATAGAAAGTGATCCATCGTAGGGAAGCCCACAACACTAAATCATAGATCAAGTTTTGAAAATGTATTGGCAAGGACTGACTCAGTGATGGTCAAAATGAATGACTGATATTTTGCAGATGAATGGTTTATTTGAATTGTCCTCTTGAACACATAATGACACTGCAGATGGTTTGGTGAAAATTAACCCAAAGCTAATACCCAGAAACCAGCTGAATACTTTCAATGGTTTGATTAACTGTTAGGTAAAATATTTCCCAACCCAGGTGAACAAAAAGTGTCGTGTTCAAGAGTGGTTAACTAGATTTTCAAAAAATCAAAATACAACAAACAAGTCCATTTTTCTCTCTTTTCCCCCACCATTTCTGGCAAGTACCTCTTTATTTTTTACAAGCTTGAGGAGGATAACATTTGCTTGTTTATAATCTCATCCTTCGGATGAGTCCAACTTAGTTTAAGATTCAAACCCTAAGAAGGAGTGGTTCGTTCCTGTTTTAGAATTGAACAGGTCCTTTACTGTTAAATTTTAACGAGTCCAATATAGGAGAAACTCGGTGTTTTTCAATTTTAGGGAGTCAGAAGAAAAACTTTAAGAAAACTCCGTGGGTGTACTTTTTCGTAAATTTAGTCTCTCAAGCCTGAAAAAGGATAAAATAATGCGGGAGAGAACTCTATTGAACGTAATTAGTCAACGTATACCTTTTTCGTAAATAGTCCATTTCAGTCTGTAAAAGGGGTAAACTTATACTGAAAGGACGATCATTCATTTACTTTATCGAGTTTGAATAATCAAGTGCTCAACAATATTTTCATGTTTAGAGAGTCTGAAAAGGGCTTAAAAGAGGACTCCCAGTTTTCGCTTTTTTGTAAATTTTTGAAAGAGTCCAAAAAAGTGATAAAAGTATACACTTTGTTGAAAAACGATCAATTCTCCTGAAAAATCCAATTTCTGCACAAAAACTTGAAACATTACACATACTTGTTTAAGATAAATAAAAATTCTTTCAAAAATAACCTTTTTAAAGTGAAAAATAAACAAATTAGAAACTCATTTATTCGAAAAAACTTATAAAAAGGGCTTTTCTAACTTCATTTTTACCGTTCGAGTTCAGAGTGAAAAGTAAAAGCTTTTGGGTAAAAAATTTCCTGTGAAGATTCTGGAAGATCCATCCGACGAAATCGAGAACCGTCAGCTCCAGGTAATCCATGACCTTCTAATCTTGTATTTCATCCATTTGCATTTCATTTTTAGGCTTTAGATTTCATTTTAAAGAGAAAAATATGTTTAAAAAGTCGCTCGCGGGGGTTCGCAGGCATAACACACGGGCCCTGCGGACCCCGACTTTTTTCTATGTAGAAAAAGGTGGTGGGTCTGCACTTGTCACACAGCACGCGTGCATTCCTACGCACTATGTATGAAAACAAAGTGCGTACCCTGCGCAACTAGATTTCAAAGTTAAATTTCTCAATTGCCACCCAAAATTTTTCAAATTAGATTGTTCTAATATATCTTTTTATGCGTTGTAGGATAAACAAGATGCTAATTTGGATATAACGTGAGCATGAATACATATATGACACCGCAATGCTCTATTTTCCCTTAATGCAAGCATTAAGAGCATGCGGTTTGTATAAATTCTGGGGCATTCAGGGCATGAGGGCACAGGTAGACCTCCTAACATGGCTGGTGAACAGGTGGAATGTATAGGACCAGTGTTTCATTATTGGCAGCCACTGGATTGAAATTGAGCTGGAGGATATTTATTTTCTGACTGGTTTGTCCAAAAGGGGAGAACAAATTTCTCTGTTTGGGACTAGGCCAGGTGGCCAGACTGTCACTAGTCTTCGACAAGAGTTCTGTAATGATCAGGCAGACCCTAGGGACAAATGGATTGACATAAAAACTATCATCCGTCCCGAGCTAAAAGTTATTTAATTTACTGTTACCAGGCTGTGTGGGAGTGCAACGCTGCATGTGGCTACCGGTTCCCAGATGCACATTGTTGTAGACTATTTTCGAGGCACCATTTTCAACTAGTGCGAAGTTGTGTTGGCCAATGTAAAAGGCCAACTAACTAGAGCGAAGAATGGAAAAATAAATAACTTTGGATATGGATCCATTGTAGTCACATTTTCTCTAGAGAGGATCCCCATGTTAGCTCCGCAGAACATTCCTGTTGATGCAGGTCGACCTTGAGAACCTAGGATGGTTCGTTGGGTTTCATTGATGGTCTGTCATGGTATTGAGGGCGTCGAGATTGTTTGATTTCCTCCTTCATATTTTCGTTGGCTGGAGCGCCAAATTTTTGTTATAGAGGATTTTCCATACACCGGGATATATTTCCGTGGCGACCGAGAGATGACTCTCCCAGCAGGGGAACAGTGGGATGAATCAGGTAAAATCATTTTCAACAATTTCTAAGTTCTAATTTTTTTTTGTTTTTTAATCGTCTAAAAATTAATAACCAAAAGTTTTAAATACAGATGTGGGCCCACGGCAACCAACCCATCTCTAGCCTTATGAAAGAAGACAACCAGCTACAACCGCACCAACCCCAGCAGGCCAATCAGTAGAGATCCTATTTGATTTAGAGCATCACCTAGAGCGCCTGACTCTAGACATTCCAGAGACAGACATAGATGAAATTCCACTCAGATTACAGAGATACGTGATTGGTGTTCCAGGACCTTTTAGGAGGTTCCTATGTAGGGTGGCTCGGGCAGTGGTCTCTTATCATGGTCACCATCAGTGATGGGATGATCATGTAGACTCATACTTTTGACCTTTTGTATTACCATTTTTGCCGATCATAAGGTGTTTTCAACCTATGATCGAAGACGATGTATATATTTTTTGAAAACACTTCTATATTATGATATATCACTATTTACCGACTATCTGTGTACATGTTATGAATGTTGTTTAATTTACTGTTTTGATTATTGCAAATGTCGATTTATCATACTAGAAGCAACTGCATCTGCTAATGTATTTAAATGTCTTGGAATATGTTGATATTAAATGTAATCAAATTCATGTTCCAAGAGACGAATTCTTAAAAATAACCATAATAACATTGGATTTCTAATGGCATAAACCTTGTTGAGCTGTAATACAACAAGTTCAGAATCCAAACTAAAAATCAAAATCCGAATTCCAAAAGATATGGATTCAGATAGTAACTCAATCACTGCACTATACTCTGCAATGTTATTCGTTATTTGACCAAGGCTTACCCCATGCATGGATACTAACTTGTCAGAGGGTGAATAAATAACCCAAGCTACAGAAGAAATGTTCCATGTACTACGACAAGAACCATCAGCAAAACCAATGTAGGTTTGAAGAGACGTCGACATCTGCAATATCAAGAGTAAAACTCAGATAAGCAGGAATGGTGGCAAAACACACTTCTAAACTAGGCACACTTTTGTAATCTAAAACACACCAGCTATAAATAAATCTAATCTAATTAAATCTCCACACCACGTTTAAGCATAATATCTCTTTAGATAAAGCCCATTTCTAGGTTTATCTAAAGGGACACCATCAAAATCTATCAGCTCATAGGCCCCTTTTGCCATTTTTTGCTTAACAATGAAAGGAACATGCCACATAGGCACGAATTTTCCAGCTCCTAGCTTATCATTGGCTTGATCATAAACTAAGACTAGGTCTCCTTCTGAAAAATTTTGAGGGGAAATACTTCTATCATACTGATATTTTATTCGTTTAACATGAGCCTCGTTTGCTATTGCAGCACTTCGTCGATTCTCATCTAGCTGAGCCAAGTACAAAAAATGATTTTCCTCTTCAGACGTAGCTGGAAGTAATTCTATGGCTAATTTCAAAGACGGAATTTCACACTCAATCGGCAACACAACTTCCAAACCGTAAACCAGTTGAAAGGGAGTGAAACCAGTTGATGTTTTTACCGAGGTTCGATATGCCCAAAGTGCTGAAAATAACATGGAATGCCAATTTGAATTATGAATACCAATAATTTGTCTGATCAACCAGATCATTAGCCTGTGGATAATACGGAGTGGAACTATCGTGGCATAGGCCAAGTTGATCTGTCAGTTCAGTCATCATAATAATTCAAAAATGATTTCCATAATCTGTAATAATGGCCTCAGGAACACCAAACCTAGCAATTATGTGATTTAATACGAAATTTGCAGAAGTCTTGCCGTCAACTGAAAATTTAGGCATCGCCTCAGCCCACTTAGTAAAATAATCTACCGCTAAGATAATATATGCATGTCCCCCAGCCGAGTGAGGGTTACATGTAATTAAGTCAATACCCCATTTTGCGAAAGGACTAACAACAATTATAGGGTGAAGAGGAGCAGGTGGCGCATGCATCTTACGATCAAAGAGTTGACAATTGTGGCATTTCCAGACTACATAGATACAATCTTTGAATAACGACAGCCAGAAATAACCAGCGCACAATATCTTTTGGGCTGTGGCATACCCAGACATATGACCGCCACATGCTCCAGAATGGCATTCATTTAAAACCTTCTTAGCTTCTTCATGAGTAAGACAGCGTCGGAAAACAGAATCCGCTCCACGATGATAGAGTGTATCACCAATAATATTGTATTGCTGGGATTGGAAACGTATTTTCCGTCGCTGAGATCTTGAGATTTCAGGCCGAAAATATTGGGTTTGGAGATAAATTATAATATCCCCATACCATGGATCAATAGTACTGATAAGAAACAAGGATTCATCCACAATGGGCTCCTCTGCCACAGTTTTAGTATCAGTAGAGGGGAAATCACACATCAATTCGGCAAAAGCCAAAGATTTCTTTGCCTTGGATTTTTCAAATTCCAAGTCAAATTCCTGTAGGATAACTATCCATTTGGAATACTTTCCCCCTAGCAATTGTTTGGTTAAAATTTACATCATAGGGTTACAGTCAGAAATTACTGTGGTTTTGCGTAATAAGATGTAGTGTCTAAATCTTTGAACAGCTTGAACAACTGCCAAGGCCAAATTCTCCACATGTGTGTATTTGATCTCAATCGGATGCATATTTCGACTAAGATAGTAAATCACATGTTCAGTTTTAGATTCGTCTTCCTAAACTAAAACCATCCCAATTGTGGAATGAGAGGCGGCGAGGTACAAAATGTAGTCCTGGTTGTAGTTGGGAGGATGCAATAACGGTGCATGGGTCAACGCGTGTTTAAGTGCATCAAAATATTGATCAGCAATCTCATCCCAAAAGAATGGAATGTTCTGTTTCAGCAACCGGGTAAAACCCTTTGTTAGCACAGCATAGTTAGGAATGAACCGACGTAAAAAATTTACTTTCCCCTGCAAACTTTGGAGTTGGCGTAGAGTCGAAGGAGGAGGTAAATTGACAATAGCTTCGACCTTCGACGGATCAACGCGAATCCCTGCTTTTGAAACAACAAATCCCAGCAAGCGACCCGATTCTACACAGAAAACACATTTGTGTGGATTCAACCTAATTCGATAATGCCTACATCTCATAAAGATAGCTCGTAAATGAGTGAGATGGTCGGCCCTACGTGATGAATGAGCAGGTAAATCATCGAGATAAGGCTGCACAATGTGCTTAATGTCATGAAATGTGTAAGACATAGCCCTTTGAAAAGTTGCTCTAGCGTTCTTTAATCCAAAAGGTAGTTTTCGATAAGCAAATGTCCCCCATGGACAAATGAAAGTTGTTTTTGGTTGATCAGTAGGGAGTATGTTTATTTGATTGTAACCCGAAAAACCATCCATAAAGGAAAACATTTCACTACCGGCACAATGATCAATTATTTGATCGATATAGGGGGTTGGATAATTGTCTTTAGGAGAATCTCGATTAATATCCCTATAATCGATACACACTCGTATCGTTCCTTGTTTTTTAGTAACAGGAACAATATTCGATACCTAATCCGTTAAAGGAATTGGATAAATAAAACTTGCGCGAAGTAATTTTTCAACTTTGCCTTTGATAGTAGCAGCTTTTCTAGGATGTATTTGACGTAAATGTTGATGAACAAGTTTGGCATTCGAGTAACTCTTGATTTCATGTACGACAATTGACGGATCAATTCCTGGCATTTATTAATAGGACCAGGCAAACACATCACGGAATTCTTGAAATATGGCTTTATAAATTTGAATTTCATCTTCTGTACAACAAGCACCTATATGAATGTTTTCAATTATTCCTGGCTTTACCGAAATGTCAATTGGAATCATTCGAGAGATATTTTTCAAATTTAACTCACAATCAGGATTTTGAAATGGATTCTGCGGTTCTTTGACATATTCAGCAGTAAAAATTGAAGCGAAATAATATTCAAAATGATCCAGCTCAGGTAAAAATGAAGATCGATGATGTAGATCTTCCCATGGTAAATCGTTAACAGACAAAAGTTCACGAATCTGCTCATCAATATGAACAAGATCAGGAAATGTTGTTGTGGCTGAACTAGATATAGAAAGTGATTCCTCATGGATCCCATTAATTGGATCAATTTCAGTTGAAAAGGGGTCGGAAAGTGACTGTACAGCCTGATATGCAATTTCAAATGGACTTAAAGGCATCATGCCATCAAATGAATCTAACTCGGATTTGGAAGGTACGATCCAAGGATCATCAAACATAACAGTATCTGACGAAATCATATGAATAGTTTCGATAGAAGGCGATACGTTAGGAGGAGGAAAGGAAAAAGTTCCTAGTAAACCAGAATCTTTAATCAAACCTACTCCAACATCCTTGTAAGGGATAGCCGCTTTACCAATGTGTTGGATTGTTTATGTAGAGGTTGGATCGGAAGAAAAATAAGTTAACTGATCTATTGTAACGATCCTTCCTTGATGTGGAAATTTTATAAGTCGAAAGACTGAAGAAGAAACAACAGTCATATCATAAGACCAACTACGACCCAGGAGAAGGTTGTAATCTAGAGGGGAATCAACCACTTCCACATCTAGATTTACGGTTTTACCTTCGACCCCTATGGGTAAATCCTACAAAATACCAAAAGGGTGGAAACCTCGGCCATCAAAAGCCTTTAGAATTGTCGGAGATTGATTGAGTGTAGGAGAACCAAGTGATTTCCAACACTGGATCGACATAATACACGTTGAAGCTCCCTCATCAATCATAGTCCGAAAGATCGGTCTGTTTTTTACTAACACTGGAATTTGGAAAGCCATTTGGTGAGGTAGGCGAGGTGTACTATTCTCTAAATCGAAGATTATAAGGTTTGAATCCTGAATATCGACAACTCCTATGGCAGACAAAAGTAATTTACACTGTGCTGGGCATGACTGCAGCACTTCCAAAGCCGACATTGCTGAAGGGGAAATAGCTAAATCTTCAACAATGTTGTAATTCTGAGCAGCTCTCGCATGTGGATTGAAAGATGATTTACAAATAACACCTTTAGCAGGTGGTTTGATTATTAAGTCTGGATTTGGTTTCTAGATCTATAGCAGACCAGAAAGAGGAGGTGTAGTTTATGCATTTTAACTAGAATATTATGCTTCTTTACCATCAACAGGATTCTTACTACCATAATCTTGCGATTGCGTCACAATCCTTACATGAGAAATCATCAGAATAGGTTCTTCTGAGGCATTCGAGGTAGAACCAACCATCTTACTATCTTGAGTTGGAAGAGGATCCTTGAAGACAACAGGTTGTTGTGAACCTTTAACGAATTTTGCAACCTCTGCTCGATGTGGGCATTCCTTAGTAAAATGATCCTCGTCACAAATGTAACAAGGATAGCGAGGTTTGCATTTTTCGTCATTGGATTCATTTTTATCAGTTTTCTCTTTTGAATTCTTTTTGTTTTTATTCTTCCCTTTATTTTTACCGCCGAATTTAGATTTGGTCGTAGATGTCTCTACGACATGAATGTCAACAAAAATTTCGGGGGAAGATTCTCCTTTCGGGGAATCAGGTAAAGTTATAATAGGAGAAGAATTCTTTGAAGATTTCTTCTTGCTTTTTGTATTTACTGTACCAATCATACCATCAGCGGCATGAGACCCTGAAGGAGCTGCAGCTATTTGACCTTGTTTTGGAAGATCGGGGATTTTTTCATGTAAAGTACCTGACTGCGTATAAACGAGGTCAAGGTACTGAGCTTGAGCAATTACTTGCTCCTCAGTAACAACGCCAGCCTTAGCTACATCTTCAGTGATCTTGGGTAATAATGATTTAACAAACCATTCCGCCAAAATTTGATCCGGAATGTAAACTTTCACCAAACGCCTTCTACGTCGCCATTCATGAATATGATCAGAAATATATGTGGACGTAGATTGCTTTAGTGAAGTTAATAGTTCCGTGCCATTTTCGTATCTGACAGGAAACTGAAAATGAGTCAAGAAGGCAGTTGCTAACTGACTGAAATTATTAAAAGAGCCTCGTGGTAACTCAATGTACCATTTGGCGGCAAGACCAATAAGAGTTCTTTGGAAAAGACGTAAGCGAATTGAATCATCAATTATTGAATTAGACGCACACCAGAGGTGATAAGTCATCACATGATTTCATGGATCCTCTCCTGACTTACCTTCGAATTTGGGTATATCACTGGGCAACTTATGTGGCATTAGCATCCAGTATGGATAATAAAAAATTGGATCATTTGTAAGGCGCGTCAAATCAGGTAAATCCAAAGTTGCAATAAATGGTAACTGACGGTTAGGGTCACGAAAACCTTGAGTATCCAAAGCAGTTCCAAGAGGAGGATACCCAGGATAACTGGGAATCGGAGTTGCATTAGGAATTGTGTAACCTCCTGGGTAAACAGGATTAACCGGACCAAACTGGGGTTGTTGAGGCTACTGATAAGTGTAGCCAGGGTACGGTTGATACTGATAATTTGGATTTTGTGAAACGAGACCGAACTGAGGCTGTCCCTAGTATGGTTGATACGTGAATTGCGGTTGACTTGTGACCACCGTACTTGTACCAGCTTGTCCCGCAAGCATCTGGATCGAAGTCTGAACTGAAGGTCCTGAATGGGGTACAGAGACTTGAGGGATTTGCACGGATGTAGGGATAGAAGAACTCAGAGATACATATACTGCAAAAACAGTTGTTGTAGGTTGAACAACATCGCAGCAGTTGCAGCAGTTTGAGGCGGAGTCTGAGGTGTACTAGGCCCAGACTGCTGAACAGAACTAGGTGCAGGAGTTTGAATAGTGGATTGGACGGGTTGTTGGGTTGGACCAAAAACCAAAGGTTGTCCAAGTTGAGAAGGAAACTGTACATTAGGCTGCATAGGCTGTTGATATTGGGATGGATCCCACACCATATTCATTTCGGGGTATTGTCCCATAGAAGGTTGAACATAAGGACCATAGCCTGGTTGAATGTAGGGTTGATAAGTAAGTGGTAAATTTCCAGCTCCTTGAATAGATGATTGACCAGAAGGCTATTGGAAACCTTGAATTGGGTACTAACCTTGAGGTTGATAACCCTGAGGCGTGTATTGAAACTGGGGTTGATAAGGACCTTGAGGAGCATATTGAGTTTGGGATTGACCTTGGGGCATGTACTATCCTTGAGGTTGATAACCTTGACGTATGTACTGTCCTTGAGGTTGTCCTCCAAAATAATATGATTCCACAGTTTGTCCTAGGAAAAAGATACCTTGAGGTTGCCCCCAGGTGTTAACTGACTACCTGAAGGTTTCCCCCCAGGCAGTAGTTGAGTACCCTGAGGTTTCCCCCCAGGCGGTAACTGATTTCCCTGAAATTGTCCTCTAGGTGGTAACTGACTACCTTAAGGTTGAGGATTCGGAATATTACTAGACATCAAAAAGATTTTCTCTGCGTTCGACGTTTCAGTTTTAATTCCACTTAAACCAGATGATAATACATGTTCAATTGGTTGAGGAGCTGCTCCAGGGAAAGTACTAGACAAAGCCTGATATCCTGCGGGAACAGAAGGACCACCATGTAAAAATTCTTCCGGTGTCTGGGAAAACATGGATGACTCTCCTGCCATAATAGATGATGGATAGTAACCTCTGGGTGTAGGATGAAATGGAATTCGAGGTGGAGAAAAATAAAGACCCGGATTCTCTAAAATTTTTGTCAAAGATAGATACCAAGCGTCTGTTCGAATAGGGATGTAGAAAATAGATTCATGCTCCCTAAGATTTAAATACTGAGGGGATTCAGGAAGATATATCTCTTCATCTGGATTAGTAATTTCTTCAATAGAAATAAGGCCAGATGGAAGATCTTCAGTGACAATATTTCTTACCCTAGGTGAACTAGGATCGCTAGAAGTTGGTGTAATAAATCTTGAGGATGTTTCCAAAACAGAAGGTTCAGGTTCAGGCTCAGAAATTTCAGGGTCGTCAGCAAGTTCACTGGAAGGAGAAATACTACCAGTAACTTCCGAAACTAAAATTGGTTCAGAAATATGTTCTGTTATGGGTGTTTGATGATCAGGATGAACAACTATAGATGAAGTTAAAACTCTTGTTGATCTAATTCTACTGCTACCAGATGATACTAGAGCACACAAACCTTCAAGCTGACCTGGTGTATATTCAGGGGGTTTCCCTTGAAGTCTCTGGGATTGTCTCGGCAATTCCGCCACGCTTAAATATTAACTAATCATACGCAAACAAAGAAAATTACAATAAAAACACGTAAAGTCTCTAAAGAAACAAACAGCTGAATCACACGCTTAAAAATCTAAGAGTTCAAACCACACACAAACAGTAAACTTCCCGTACTAAAAACACTAGTTGGTGATGAAATCCAACTTAATAGAAATTTAATACAGAAAGGGTGGTTGGAACAGTTACCCCGACAACCTGCTCAATGAAACAGACTAGCACAAGTTTCTTCACAAAACCATCTCGTGTGAAGAGAACCCCCCAGAGAGTCCAAGTGAGTCTAGTCGACGTCTTCTCCAAGTACACTGAGATCTTTCCTTCACCATCACCTTAGGAAATAATCTTAAGTTTTTGGACACTAAGGTTACCAACAATAACAAATACAACTGGGGGAACAGTATACGACCCGATCCCATGCACAAGGGTAGGGTAACAAAGCTCAATCCCCCTGAAGGCTCCTCGACATGGTTAATCTGAGGTTTACCGACAAGTGACCCCAGGCTCCTCGACAATGGTTAATCTGAGGTTTACCATTTGTAATGCACGCAAAATCTTCTATCTTCCCTGATGAAACAGAATTGATTGTCTCAAAGGTTCGGACATGATCTCGTGATTGACTTATTTAAGAGAAGCTTCCCAGATTGTACCAATTATAATTGGTTTTATTTCCTACCGCAAGATTTCTCTACTTGTTTGTTTTTACTATCTTGGAGAGTTAATTACTCCCTACTCAAACATACTGGCCTAAGCTATGTTGGTGATAAGAGCCCTAGAAAATAAAAAGATTGCTAGATGAATTTTAATTAAGCGTTACTTTTATGAGTTGTTTCTTAAGTCAATAGGTACGAAATGAAACTTTGATGGTGTGAAGACTCAACTTCCAAAAATACTAAAAATGCACCTAAAAATGATAATCAATTCATTTTCTTTCAATGAAATTCTAACTAAAGAAAGAGTTCGAGAATTCAATTCTTTTAAGAAACACTTCTTTCTTCAAACATAAAGAATAACCAAAAGAAAATATTTTTGTCTTTTCAAAAATAACTCAAAATGAGACAGATTATCAAAGCTCACAATCAAATCCTTTCACTTTCAAAAACTAGAAACTACAAAACAATTTTCCTTCAAAAGAAATCTACAAATTTTAAAAGCACTCAAAACTATAAAACTAATTGCGAGATCTACAAACTTTAAAAATCTAATTGAATAAAAGCTTTAATATTTTTGAAGAATGTTTTACTTAGTTGTTCAGCAAACTAAGGAACTATTTTTCCAGAATAAAAAACAGATTAAAAACACTCAGATATGTTTTTTTATAAAAAATTAAATTCCAAAAACCTATAACAAAGTTTTTTCGAAGATTTGCAAAGAAACAAGTAGATCTATTTCTCAATAAAGGATAGATTTCACAATCAGGTCAGACTCAGCAAAAAGGAAAAAAGACCAATGTAATCTGAGGTACTTCAAACTACCAATGCTTTGAATCACTACAAAAACCAAGCGAAAAGCAATCCAAAATGCAAAACTTCTTAGAAAATCATCAAAACACCAATACTGCTGGAATTCATTCACAAAAAGCTTTTGACAGAAAAAATCATCAATCTAGGCAGATACTAAAACTCAAAATCAAAAATAAAGATAAACTGAAAAAAGAAATCTGGATTTTTTCAAAATTTTAACAGGGTTCGCAGGCTTCCAGAAGTAACAGGTGCGGTCCTGCACTGTTTACTCAAGGAAAGTGCGAAATTGCCCGCACTGTGCAAAAAGACAAAGTGCAATCCCTAGAAAAATTAAGGAAAAACATAAAAGATTTCAAGATTTTCAAAAACAGAGAAAACCTAAGCTACCCAGGCAGATGTCTATCAATCAAAAACCAGGAAAAAATTTTCCTCAAATCAAAATAAAAGAGAACCAAAAACAACAAGTTTCTTCCCCAGTGGAGTCGCCAATTTGTTGTATTGATTAATCATTCTTGCGGACAAGATCGATCTCCCTAGTACTAAAAGTATCTAGCAACAAACAGCCAAATAAACTAATCTTTCTCTAAGCATATATGATTCACAAAACGCTCTATAGAGGTGTAAAAGACTTACCGTATGTCCAGCGCTTGTTTGAAGTCGTTATTGTCCCTCGTGCACTTGAAGGAATTATCTTCGTAAACCTGCAGTCACAAACAAGAAAAATATTAAATAGCACATGTGTAGAAATTATCATAAATCATGCTTATCATAGTGATCAAGGAATCTATGAAATAAACCATTAACTAACAACTTATTGAGAAAAATGAGTATATTTGTGTTAATTTCAAAAGAAGGAAAACCTTACAACCTTAGCCTTGATGTTGAATGGGCCTTCCCGGGGTCCAAAGCAGGAGTCTTCTCTACTTTGATAAGCTCTACACTCCTCCAACCAAGACAAATAGAGGTATGTGATCTCTCCTCCCAAAAATCTTAGTTAAATGAGTTTGAATCCCAACAGCACTTAACTTCAAATATTCTAAAGCTTGAACTCCCCTTGAGGCTACCCAATGCCTCTTTTTATAGTGGAAAAGAGGAGGTTTTCAGTTCCAACTATGAAGGGATAGAATCCTCCTTCAAAGGGATAAGCTCCTCACATCAAGGGGTTAGCTCCATAAGGTAAGGGATACATGAACTCATAACCGCCATCGTAAAATCTTTTCAAGTCAGAATTTACCGAAAGTTAGCTTTTCTGAAGCCTATTTGTGTCTTTTAATTTTATAGGGTATTCACCCATAACACAGAAAGTGCGTTCAGCACGCAGTAAGACATGAACAATAGGGTGACCTGCAGAAAGATATGTGAGAAGTGCGAGCACCAAAGTTTAGGAGATTTTTAGAACTTTTCTCTCGATTTTCGGGCTTGGACATGAGGAACTGATACATTAGACTTGAACGAGGAAGAGAATTGATAGAAGAGCTATACATAATATGATAGTAGAATTACTGTGATTAACAATTTTTCATGTTGGGGTATTATCCCTTTTCACAGTTTGTTCTTTTTATACCATAGCCCCAAATGTAGAATAGTATTATCACTGATGCGCTTTTCTAAGTGATCATGTTCCTTCAGAGATTCATTTTCTTGCTTGATGTGTGTTGTAACATTATTTGTTTTTGATAAGTTAGCATGGTAGCTTAAAAAAATAAAAAACATATATAAAATGCTGAGTTAGAACATGGATGAAAAAGAAATTTAAAAAAATGTTAGGAGAAATATATTTTATTACATCCATGTTAGAAAATATTATAGGATAGTTTTCTCTAAATAAAGGAGGCAACAAAAAAAATGTTAGGGAAGCATAAAATGAAAATGTTAATTCTTTAGTGATCAAAATGATAATGGCCGCATGTTTAAATGCACCATAATTTCAAAATGTATAGTTTAATTCATGCATGTTTGAACCTTTGAAAAATGGTTTTTTATATTCATTAATTAAAATTAATCTATATGCATGCATATTGGTTTTATTGTAAAGTCGCTAAATGACAAACGGTCAAATCAAAAGAAGTTAAAGTGATTGCAGATTCCGACGGTAGATCTTGAGCTTCCCTCAGATCTACGAGGGAGAATGACTTCACACCGCCTCCACCTGTTTCTTGTTAATGTTACGGGGTGGGGGGGTCTGAAGTCCGGTTTTAATGGTTTCCCATTTCCATGACATGGGAGCATCAGGTGACTTCGCACCCCCTCCGCCTAAAACCGAAAAGTGGAGGGCACCCCCTGGTTTTCGACTTCCACTATCGTTATCCCGCGCCATAATTTTCCATCCATCCATCACTCATATCCTTCCACATCATTTATATTTTATCCCTAATCCTCCATTATACCCGTTAATCCTCCAGCAGGCCAATAATTTCGCTCCATTTACCCATTAATCATACCGTTACTCAGTAAATCTGCTTGACTGTTAGCTATGATCGTTGAACCTAAACCAAAATCTATAAAATTTCCGACAGTATCCTGCTCAATACTTTACTTCCACCTTCGATTCACCTTCATCCTCCATCATTGTTTCACAGTGAATTATCTTTTGTAATTTCCCTTCATATTCTCGAAACCCTATCATTATTTCTATAACCGAAAGCTATAAATCAGTGTACCACTTTATTATAGTCAAGCATGGCACCTAAGGAAAAAACAAAGAAACAAACCACTCTAAAAGGTAAAGGTAAGAAAAGTATGATAGAATAAATCTCAAATGTTGAAAGTGTTGTATAGGTCACACCAGAGATCGCTCATCCACATGCCGAGGTCATTCCTGAAGCCACCAAAGCCGTTGCAGAAGACATTCTTGCAGCTCCACAAATCAACCTCGACCTCACACCCCTAGTCGATACCTATTTTAAAATTACTGATTGTCATAGTGAATTTAAATTCTATGAGCTACACCTGTGGCTAAAACAAAAGCACTTGGATAACAAGACCCTATCAAGTTTTGGGAGTCAATGTTACCTCTTTTTGCATTTCCTCAAACTCACCCATTCCCAGATTTAATTTATTGGTGTCATAAATAGTATGACCCTATAACCAGGTCAGTGGTAGCTTAGAACGGAAATGTTCTGATAAACATATCTCCTGAAACCATTAATCAAATGCTTCTCATCCCTCCTTATGACTCCTTATCTTATTTCCCCCTTGATTCCCTCATGGATCTTTATCGCACATTATCTTTTCCATGGAGAGCTCAGATATGCAAAATATTTCTACTTGAGGATGTAGATTTACCCAAGAGAAATCCCCCATATGCATCCTCCATCTTCCCCATTTCTTCCAAACACTATATTTCTCTCCTTTCTTATCTATTAGGATACCCCAACGATGAAACTGTTGATGAACTCATCCTAGGTTTCTTATCTATCTTCATCCTTGAAAAATCACAATTGTTTATGTACAATTACAGTGATTTATTGGCTGATGTTATACATGAACAATTCATGAATTTCACCACTCAATGAGCCTTTACTTATTCTTCTGTGATCATTCATATGATCTTGTTTCAGCAGGTGGATATATTTCTCATTCACTTCAACAAGCAGGATGCACATGGAGTGAATCAATCAGTGATTCAATGGAAAGAATTTTTCAGAGCATCTTCAACAGCTACTTCTTTCTCAGAATTCATAGAATTATTCATTCATTTAGTCATGCAGTTCCTTACCAATTCACCAGAGCCTAGAATTGGAGAAGACATCAAGAGAATTCTACACCTCCGTGAACTAGAAAAGACACGTGATTGGTATCTGTACAAGAATTACATAAAGATCAGGGTGTATGGCTGTGAGATTCCACCATACAAGCTTCCAAAATATGTACCTATGAGAATTTTCTCATTAGAATACATAAGATAGATGTTAAATATGGATAAATTTCATTTTGTTTCAGGAAAGATGAAAGATCAATTTAAAATTAAGGCAAGCATTGGATCATTTTTAATACCAGAGAAGCTGGTGTTGATGCAAATGCACTATTAAACACAATGGGTTTTCAGTCAAGTTTTACTTGGTCATATGACCCTCATGGAATTATTTCTGCTCTGAGATTTGAATCCAAGACAACTTCTTACACTCACACCTCTAGAGCAGAAATTGAAAAGTACATGAACTAGGATGAGTGGGTAGAAGGTAGTTTACAAGAAGGAGAGGAACAAGTCATTTCTGCTTCAAATGTAGAGACACCAGTGCCTTAAATTAAATGTCAAAACAAGGTTAGAGAAGAGACACCACATTCCAAGGAGCTTATGAAAGAATTCATCTTACAACATAAGAATCCAAGGCTTGATTTTTCCTCGCTTTCATAAGATAAACAAATAGAGAGCATAGATTTGGGAGAAACTGAAGTCTCCACATCTGCAAATATTCATCATACTTCTTCATCAGCATCACCTGCAAGAGAGCCCCTATAGATCATCCAACATACAGATGCCAGCTCTTCAGAAGAGCATAATATCTTCTCCAAATTTCTAGAAATCAAACAAAAGAATGAAGCACTAAAGTTAGATGTTTACAGCCAATTTTGGAAACAAACATATACATCACAACATAGGCTCTTCACTGCTTTTGATAGTGAGAAGGGAAGAATGTATATTACCTTCCTGCAAGAAACAATTCCATTTCCGAAAACTCATGCAGACTATAAGAATATTTTCCTCTCATTTAATGCAAGACACATACATCCAATTGACCAGATGGATATGCATAGGCAGTCAAGCGAAATTTTATTTTCAACCATGACTACAACAACTATGTCTCTTTCAAAATCAAAAGTAGCATTGTAAAATATTCAATCCTAGTTGAAGATTGAGAAGCTCTCTTGTTTGGCTAAAGATAACAGGATAAAGACATTGGAAGAACTGGTGGTAAAAGTAGGATATGATCCTGCTAACTGCAAAGCAGTTGAAGAAATCATCAAGAAGAAAAATGCAGACATTTCTGCCCTGTGAAAACAAATTAAGCTGTCATCGACTGAAGACCCACAGACCAAGGAGATGGCACAAAATGAATATGACAAGAAGGAATTTCTTAAGCTAATTATTGACCAAAATATGCAAATCAGAAAAATGGAAGAACATATTGAAGAATTGCTGAAAGAGAAATCAACAATCCAGGTGATTGTTGATCCTACTTTAACGGCTCAA
This sequence comes from Pinus albicaulis, assembly GCA_034641835.2. Taxonomy (NCBI): domain Eukaryota; kingdom Viridiplantae; phylum Streptophyta; class Pinopsida; order Pinales; family Pinaceae; genus Pinus; species Pinus albicaulis. The sequence continues at coordinate 1,228,136,829 of CM076580.1, forward strand.
ACATATTCTGTAGGTGCAGAAACCTCAACAACCTTGAACATGACTGATCCAGCACAACTTGCTTAATAATTATCCACTCAGAAGCAAGCACATGAAAATCTAAATCATAAGTTTCAACTACTTCAGTCTCAAAATATTAAACATGATACTTTGTATCTACAAGAAATGTAGAAGACACATCAGTTGGAACTTAGAATTAAAGAACTGGAAAGTGAAACTCTAATGGCATCAACTTTAGGAGAAGCTAAGCAGAGTATCTGGGAAAACACCAATGAATCCATTACTGAAATGTGGCCATCCATTCAGATCATTTTTGAGCAGCAAGAACTCATCAACATATGAAGAACAAAAATTCAAGAAGGGAAGGATCAACTCCAACAGAAACCAAGTGAAGCTTTAGATATGATTAAAGTTCTTAATTCAAAAAACAAGGAAGAGTTGGAAGCAATCAATATCTCAAACATGACTGTAACTATTTTGGAGATAAAGAAAGTTTTTTAGAAGAGGAACTTGATCAACTAGTTGCAGACCAAGTGTGAAGCCCTAAATGTTATCATCAAAAGGTTTCATACTAAATTTAATATTTTAAATAAAAAAGGTCTACCAGGTCTAGTTGGATTAGATGACAAGTTGGTCAAGTTATAATATTATTGCAAAAAGTTGTATACAATTGCAATAAACAAAACAAAGTTTGCAGGTTTCAAAGGTCACATCACAGGCAGAGCTTTTCTTGAAGATGTACAATTTGACTTGATAATTCAACATCAAATCAAACAGTTGTTCATCCAAAAACCAACTTTTGACAGATTCACTGAAGTGGATGAAGTTTTCAGGAAAATGGTGAATTGTGAAATTCCAAGTGAAGAGCAGTGGGATAAGTTTTGTGAAACTATTGAGTGAAAATTGATTTTACAGCATGCCAGCACACCCAATTTCGTAGGGCCAGGTCAGCAAAAAATTCCAGTGAAAAAAGGACAAGTTAGCAACATCTTTCATCAAAAGAGGTCGAATCATCAACAAACTCCAAAATAATTGAGACATTCTATCTATCTGTCTCCTTCTTTTATTCTTATTATCCTATTATTGTAAATATCAGTTAAGATATTTCCAAAGTTTTGTAAGTTAGTATAAATAACTCTTAGCACGAGTTATGAAGGGTTGCACTGTTGGATAAGGATATTTTGTAAATAAAAATTGTACTAATATTGATTGATCATCAATAATACAAAGCAGGATTCTGAACTTATCTCGTACAACTCTGTCTTCCCTGTGAGTTTTCCAGTTTTCTATCGTTATGTTTAATTATCATCAAAATAATTAGGTGAGGTTCATTGTGTTTCAGCAATCTTATAATTCCTCTTGAAGTTATAATTATTATAAAGAATTATTTACTTGACAATCTGTTGATGTAAATCACTTTTATCAATAAATTGTGAGTATTTTGGTGATGTTAAATATATTTTGTTGAACTTCTAAACACTGTTTAAAATTTTTCCAGCTTATGGTTTATTGAATAGTTCAATTTGAATGTTTACTAATCATATCTTCTTATTCTACTTAAGTGAAATCATGAAAGCCTAATTACTATATGAGATGAACAAGTAGCCCTTACTTTAAATTATTGATATTATCAGTAAGGTTTTAAAACCTTGACTGTTTGATTAAAATCAATATTATTGTAATATCCCCAAATGGAAAATGCAACAATACAATGCAAAAAGATAGGAAAATAACCAAGATCATCATAGACAAAGGAGGCCAATATGGAGACCTTTCATATGTATTTTCAACAGAAAAATAGATGTAAAAGATGGCCCATAAGATGCATAACAAGAAATACAAGTCTCTAATGAAAGAAAATCATCAAAATGAGGTGTTGCAACCATACATTAAGACTGAAAAAGCCTTACAATGTTATTGTATTGACTCTGCAATAGTTGTAGATTACACATAAGATCTAGAGCAAGTATGTGTACAAAAAGTTATATCTATAGTAGATCCGTGCACTATACAAGCTCCTCTAATGAACCCCCTTGGGGTTTTTAGCAAAATACCATGTACAAGTTATAGATATGAGATCTAAGACTATAGATATAATGAAATATTCAGATCTAGAAAGTGGATCTGATCTGATATAAGCAACAGGATGACCTCCTCCAACAGATCTCCAAAGTGAAGGGCAGATCCCCAACACTAAGAAAATCACTCTTCAAATGATGTGCTGAAACACCCTGCAACTGCACCTACAGGAATAACGTAGACCTGGATCTATACTGCGCTATAGGGATCAAAATGAGGTTGGCCTCATGCCAAGATCTAAAAATGATGCTCAATATCTTCAATACTGTCCTCCCAATGAAGTAGAACCCTCCTCCACCGAAAAGAAGCACTGAAATGGACTAGATCTAAAAGATCTAATCTCCACTTGCTGCAGTTTGCAAAAAAAACCAAACCCTCAACAGGATCTGCGCTGTAGTTGAAAGAAGAAGCCTTGCCCTAAGCCAGATAGTGGATAATGTAATGCAAACTCTTCCAAGAGCTACTCAATGGAAAGAGGTAGGATTCTCGATGAGGAGAAACCAATGCTAAACAACATTCAATATCAGTTAAAAAACAAGAGAAAGATATATGTCTAAACAGACAATATATTCAGAAGTATGATAATCATCAACAACCTTCTCATGCTTCCATCCTCTTCCTTTTATAATTCAATAGCTTGCAAACCCTAAACCACTTCCAATGAGATCGCTTCGTTCACACAAGGTCTCCATCTAAAACTGCGTTGTGCCTCATTAATGGCCACTCCTCCATGACAACGCTGTAGATTTGGTCAAGGTTGACCCAGTCAAAATGTCCAGTCCCTTTCACACCTAAGGGTGCTTGATTTAACAGCCAATATTTAGCCTTTTCACATTTGGCATTGATTTATTCATTATTAAGGAGTATTATGGACCTCCTTTTATCTTTTATTCTTTAAACAAAGTAATAAAACAAAAATTAATATTTCAATTATCTCATGACTAATTGGGAATATTATAGTCCTCCCCTCCCAAATGTTGCTTGTCCTCAAGCAACTGACAAGGTGAGTGCTGCAACTCTTCTCCTCCTCCATTGGTGACACCAACATGTGATAAGATTCCTCCATAAGCTTAGTGTTTCACCAATCCATACCTCCATGAATTTCTCCTCCAAAGTTCTCATGAGATGTAAATAATCCATCCCATAAGGAGACAATAGCTCAAATGAAACAAACATGGTTTGCCCAATGTCCTCCCTGAAACATGTAGCATAATATACATGGAGAATCTCCATCCCATACGGCACATACATACCTCCAATCCTCCCTCCATACATTCCCATAAAAAGTAAAAGTAAATCATCAATGTATGGGATCAAAACTACATACATACAAATAGAAATTTGTGCATATGGAGGTGGGTCATAGTCCCACATGTGGAACCAGTGCAGTGCATTTCATGACTGCATCGGATCATGATGTGGTAAGTGGTTTCCCCACCACTTACTTGCTGCCCATTTCATATCACTATGGCTGAAAGTGTGAGATATAATTGGTGCTTTAGGAATGCACCCATCATGAAACAAAATCTCCCTTTGTCCTCCAAGGGAGTGGCCATGTTCAGAAATTTTTGTGGCCCAAAGTTGGCTATGGATTTTATAAGGTACAATACTCCTTCTTGGAGTCATGGCTTGCATATACATGGTGAAATAATGCAAACAATAATCAAATGAAACATTATTTACATGAGCATATTCTTCACCAAAGTTCCTCCTTAAACAAATCGAGTGGTGCATAGATATATCCCCTTCCTCAAAAAGAGAAAGAGACGGCTGAATTAACTCTTTTATAGTGTTATGTTGCTGCCCCATCTCCACATGGTACATGCATATTTGAAAACGATGATATAGTTCTCATTCAAAGCCCTTCCAAGTGTAACTTCTCATGATGATGTTGTAGAATCTCATGGAATATGTGTGGCTAAAACAGAACTCTTAATAGGCCCTTTGTAGTAACTTGTTTTTGAGGTTGTATGTTCTAGACAAGAAGATCCTACCATGATAATAAATGACTCCTTCTTGGACTAAATAACCCTCTTCATGTAGCTGGTCATCAAGTATCATGCATGTGTGTAGATCCTTGGAATAATCCACCAACAGTTGGGATTTCCAATATGGATCAATCTCCCATAGTGACAACGCCGATGATCTATCAACAGAAATGTTTGTCATATGGCTGCTCTCCTCCTTGACATATCCCATGCCAAAGGTATATGTTGTAAGGTCACTCCTTCCTTGCTTCTCCTCCCACAATGCAGAATATGAAATGAGAGTGGGTGATGATGATATTGGGAGAAGATCTCCCTCCTCCTTAAACCTACCCAAGACTCCCAACGTTGTATCATTGTCTTCCAATGCTCCTATCCCTCCTGGATCTATGCTTGGAGCATCATGTTGTGAGACATCTCCCACAAAATCTGAATCAGGTGGCCTCCCAGGTGGTTTTCCACTAGATAATAGTGTCCCATGCAGCAACCTCATAAGCATGATAGATGGTACTGTAAGGTCCTTGCTTCCACTACACAAATCCATCTTTGTTTTCTGTGTGGAAGTTATATGTGAGGGATACGTATGCATGCGTTTGATCATTTGAGTCTCACCACTCTTCTTATCCACCCATTCCATTTTCAAAGCCTCCCAATCAGTGGTGACTTTCCCCAATGTAATCAACCATTGAACACCTAATATCACATTGGTGTCAGGTATGTCAACCACAAAGAAGTGATCAATCAATGTATATGTCCCCATGGTGACTGATAGGGATGGTACATAATGCATTCATTTCATTGTTCTATCTCCTGGTACCAAAACAAAGAATCCCTCAAAAGCATCAGTGGGTATTGCCCTCCTTTGCACTGGGTGGGCATCAATAAAATTGTGGGTATCCCCACTGTCAATCAAAATAGAAACCCTCTTATTCAAGATGGAACCTTGAACTCTTAATGTCAAGTACTTAGGTACTCCTCTCAAAGATGCAAGAGCCCCTCCAATAGGAGAAAATTCTCCCTTACCATCTCCTGATGGTGTTGGCTCTCCTCCTGCACTGTTAGTGTTGTGACCTCTCCTTGGTTCCTCTTCCTCTTCCTCCTCATTGTCCGAGAAGACCTCTATGTAATGTGCTTTTCTAGCTGCAAATTTATGTTCAGGTGCCCATGATTCTTGGAAAGTGAAGAAAATCTTCCTTCTTCTTAGATCTCTCTGGACATCATCATCAAGAGGTTTCTTGTATGAGCTCTCCTTTGAAGGAGCAATTTTTCCTTTGAAGGAAAAGAGGGCTTATGCTGAAAAGTTGCATTTTATTTTGGCAAGGCATATTGAAGGTCTCTATCCCTTTCAATAGCATCATGTAGGGTAGTGGGCTTGGTATATTTAACAAAACCATGAAAAGGTTCATCTAAACCATCAATGAACATGTACACCCTTCTTGTTGCAGAAAAATCAGGAACCATAACAGAAAGCCTTCAAAATTCAGAGATATAAGTTTATGTATTACTTGATTGTTTCAACTTTGCAAGGCTCATGAATGGTGCCTCTGGATCTATTCTATGAAATATTTCCACCAACCTTCTAGTGAACTCTGAATAAGCAGTTACATTGGCATGACCCAATGTAGACAAGCCATGGAACCACCAATCATGGTCTTCACCTTCAAGGTGCAGCGCTGCAATCTTGATAGCCTCCATCTCTGGAACCTTGTTCAACTGAAAGTAGATGTCAAGTTTTTCTACCCAATATTTGGTAGAACACTTAGATGACCCATCAAAATTGGGTAAAAATAATCTTCCCATAGTGTGGTGTCGATCATGATTCTGAATGAATCCACCACCTCCATGATGATGCCTTCGTCTTCTATTGTCCTTTATTTGACAAAAATCTTGAAAACTCAAGTGATCTTTGAATCTCTTATTTTGAGACTCATATTCTTCAAAATATTCTTCAAGGGATTATGCTCTTGAAACCCTTCATTTCCCACAGCCAAAAATGTAGGCATGGTAGAGCATTGGGAAACTTGTGGCTGATGTACTGGTTGATCATTCCAGTGATGAGACATGCCAGCGCCTTATCCAATATGAAATCCTTTAGGAATTCCTTGATTCTTTCCATTCTCATCTCTTTGATCTCTCTAGTAAGGTCTTGCATGGCTCGAAGAAGGATTTTAGGGAAATCCTTATCCCCAACTTTACCTCCAGATAAAGGGGCTTTACCCTTGTCTTCATTATCATTTATGTAATCAAAATTTCTGTGTCTTCTCTTTTGATACCTCTTCTCTCTGCCAATAATAGGCTCTCCTAATTCATAAGACATATTGGCTTTTTAGAAAGCATAGGATGTGCCAAGATGATGCTCTAATACCATTGTAATATCCCCAAATGGAGAATGCAGACAGATAGGAAAATAACACAGATCATCATGGATAAAGCAAGAGGGCAATATGGAGACCTTTCATATGTATTTTCAGCAGCAAAATAGATGTAAAATATAGCCCATAAGATGCATAACAGGAAATACAAGTCTCCAATGAAAGAAAATCCTCAAAATGAGGTGTTGCAACATACATTAAGACTGAAAAAGCCTTAAAACGTTATTTTATTGGCTCTGCAACAACTGTATATTACACATCAGATCTAGAGCAAGTATGTGTACAAAAATTTAGATCTATAGCAGATCCATGCACTATACAAGCTCCTCTAATGAACCTCCTTGGGGTTTTCAGCAAAACACCATGTAAAAGTTGTAGATCTAAGATCTAAGACTGCAGATCTACTGAAATATTCAGATCTCGAAAGTGGATCTGACCTGATATAAGCAATAGGATGACCTCCTCCAACATATCTCCAAAGTGAAGGGCAGATCCCCAACACTAAGAAAATCACTCTCCAAATGATCTTTTAAAACACCTTGTAACTCCACCTATAGGAATAACGCAGATCTGGATCTATTTTGCATTGTAGGTATAAAAATGAGGTTGGCCTCATGCCAAGATCTGAAAATGATGCTCAATATCTTCAATATTGTCCTCCCAATGAAGTAGAACCCTCCTCCACTGAAAAGAAGCATTGAAATGGACAAGATCTGAAAGATCTAATCTCCACTTGTTGCAGCTAGCAAAAACAACCTAACCCTCAACAAAATCTATGTTGTAGTTGAAATAAGAAGCTTGGACCTAAACCAGAGAGTGGACAATGCAATACAAACTCTTTCAAGAGCTACTCAATGGAAAGAGGTGGGATTCCCGATCAGGAACACCCAATGCTAAAAAACATTCAATCTCAGCTAAACAACAAGAGAAAGATATATTTCTAACAGACAATATATTCATAAATATGATAATCATCAATAACCTTATAATGCTACCATCCTCTTCCTTTTATAAGTCAATATCTTGCAAACCTTAAACCACTTCCAATGAGATCACTTCTTTCACACAAGGTCTCCATCTAAAACTGCGTTATGCCTCATTAATGGCCTCTCCTCCATGACAACGTTGTAGATTTGGTCAAGGTTGACCCAGTCAAAATGTCCAACCCCTTTCACACCTAAGGGTGCTTGATTTAATAGCCAAGATTTAGCCTTTTCACATTTGGCATTGATTTATTCATTATTAAGGAGTATTATGGATCTCCTTTGCTCTTTTATTCTTTAAACAAAGTAATAAAACAAAAATGAGTATTCTAATTAGCTCATGACTAATTGGGAATATTACAATTATGCATTAGTCCTCCAAAATATTTTAATACAAAAAAAAACATTTTAGATGCTTTGGCATGATTTTGACCAAAATCATCTCAAAGGACAACATCAGATTGGCGTCGTTGCCGGTAAAATGAAGAGTAAAAACTAAATTTTCCTGGGACAACGATTTTTCCTCTTTTCCTTTAAGGTGAGTAAAGGATAAATAGATAGTTCAAAACCTTTCACCTGGTGATTCCACTATTTCAAACTGGCTCCTTTTAAGCACACCAGATCTAGATCTAAATCTGAGATTGTTAACGCTTTATCAGATCCAGAAAGACTTGTTAGGGAAGCTTCTTTGAAAATAAAACAGAACATTTATGCTTCTTCCTCTTCAGCCTTACACCTTGAAGAAAGTTCATCCGTAGACCCCTATTCAGTATTATCATCCCAACCTGAGTTGACTCAATTACCTCCTAGAGTTTATGAACTTTATTCACAAGGAGTAGATCTTCAGTCAGCTTTGTTGGTAGCCTCACTTGAGTCATATTAAGTCCCATCCTTCCTTGTAGATTCACCTACATCTGAAACATAATTGGGCTTGCATTTTCACGAGTTTAAGCCCATTTATTTTGTTACTCCAGTCTATCATCCCATTCCATTGGATTCTAATCAATCGGAAGAGACATTTGCTATCTATTCCAATCCATTATTTGAATATAAGGAAGAAGATTTAACCCCATCAGTTCAAAAACTAATTGTTAAAATCCCTTTAAGATATTCACTACCTCGTCCTCCTTCACATTCTCCTCCACCTTCTAATACTCATTCACCTACATATTGATCATCATCTTCATCATAATCAACATCAACTTCATCATCCATGGCTTTTCAACCCATTATTCAGGCTAGGTATTGTTAGACTCCTATAACAATAGGTGTCATTTTTCATGATTGTCTTGATTGAACTATGGAATATGTTCAAACCTTTTTCTTGTGCAAAGGTGTTCCATATTCTTAAAAAACCAAAAAATCAAAAAATTTAAAAAAAATGTAAGGAGGGTATACCCTAAAAGAAAAATCAAAGGGTAAGAAAAATAAAAATGGTCAAAAAAGTGAAAGAAATGAACCCCAAGCAAAAAATAGACCAAGGAAAGTGTGCAAATCTAAATGCCACTACTATTTCATTTTTGTAAATAAGTGATTTTGTGCAGCTGGTCAAACTTTTGCCACAATTTATGAAGAGTCAAACTATTTAAACTTGACTTATTCATATTTCAATTTCATGTTGTAGAATAGAGAATAAATATCTGACCAAACAGTTCAATCTTGGCAGATAAGTAGATAGGTAGAGTTAATAAAAGGTGCTCAACAGTTTAATCTGAGCCCTTGGATGTAATAAGGATAGAATTAGATAGATTTGCCTTGTAAAAAGAAAAGATTGATAAGGGTTTGCAAGTTTAAATGCACCCTAATAAAGAAGAGAAAATGGTAGTGTAAAATAGATAGGGTAGGTAGATGGTGTTGCAAAGTTTCATATGATGAATGATGGTGCTAAATGTGTTTGATATTTAACTTTCATCACAAGTACTGAAGCAAGAAATGCACTGGAAAAATCACAGCAAGCAAAGTCAAAATCATTAACTTCCCACATCACTTTTTCCCTAAGTTTTTACTAATTTCCCCAAAGTACTAAGGTATTTGGAAATCAAAGGGGCTCAAGGCATTTCCTTGACTTTTGGAGGGACCGGACCCTCGGCCTGATGATCAAAAAGACCTAAGTACTTGAAGTTATCCATTATCATTCACTTTCAATCTTTTCCTAAGTAAAATCCCATTTTACTTAGGAAAATCATGCAAACTTCCATAAAAATCCCTCAAAATGACTTTCTATTCTAAGTTTAAGTGTTGAAGATGATATATTGTAATTTACTTCAGAAATTGTCACTTTCTTAGATGTGCAAAGTATTTTGAGTTCCCTTGTCCCTTTGTCATATTAATGTTTAACTCTAGTTATTAAATCCCTAGTGAAAATCCTTTATCCTAAGTATATAACTCCTTTTAAATTAATATCCCAAAAACCCCTCTATTATGATTTTAACCAAAGTATTTATTTCCCAATTATTCATTGAAAACCCACATTTTGCGCCCTTTGGTTAAAATATATCATTATGTAATATCTCCGCCCTTATGATAAGTTAATTATATCGGTTAATTTATCATATAATAAAAACATATATGAGAAAAGCTTTAAACATATGATATGTATGTTTAACAAAAAAATATAAATAAAGCCAAAGTTTTAATTCAAACTAAAAAACTTCGGAAAAACCCCATGCCACTGTGGCTCATCCACCTGGCATCCCACCCGACACTTTAACCGTAATGAAGACCCGCGCGCAAAGTTCCTTACCCCGACCCTTTATAACTACGTGATTAATTAGTTATCAGGACTAATTAATAACCTTTTCTCCACCAATTATGTGCCACCCGGAATGATTAATTAAACACTAATTATGTCGGGCCCACGTGATAACTACCCCACCATCTCCCCGTCCTTTCCACCATCCGATCTCCCCCTCCAAAGATCAACGCTCCACATCAATTCCGCCAGCCGTCCCTTGTCAGATCATTAACGCGCGGGGGCTTGGTGGTATTGGACTAGTCCTCCGTCCACGTGTCAATGCTCCAATGGAATCGTTGCCCTCGCGTTCAATACCACCATTGCCCATAAGCGGTGCGGGAATTACCGCTTACCGCCCGACCCCTGCCACATGTCATCCCGTACTTCAAATGACGTCATTCCTCGAAAAAATAAAAATCCCCTTTTGACTTTGGAAATAAAACAAAATTCATGTTTTTTCTATCATTCTGTCTGTTGAAAGCGATTGCGCCCTCCACAATGAAAATTTGAAAATTGATTGTTAAACTGCCATTAACAGAATTTACTGAAGACCCCCATCATTCCAGTATTCAAGCGTCCATCCGTCGTCCATCAGTACCTGTTAAACACGGTTTTCCTTCAGAAAACAGGTATTTACCCTAGAAACTCCCTCTGAACTCTGTAAAAACTTGGTTTTCATTTTTCTTTCGTTGAAACAGGTTCAGAATTGATTGATTAGTCTACTCCTCAAATCTCGAAACCACAATTACATTCCCAAACCTGTTTTGTGCCCATTTTTTCATTGAAAACCGAAATTTCCATTTCTGAATCCACAAGAACCAGGAATGGAGATTCCAGTGGCTCTGAATGTCACACCCTTGGATGCCCCTCACTGAGATTTAGATTATCTTCCTTTAACAGTTAAAGAGTATCAGTGGTTAAAGTGTATCAGGTAAAAGTCAGTGAAAGTTAAAATGAAGTTACAGAGCAGTCAAAGGTAAACAGTAAAAGTAAATACAGAAGGTAGTAAAATGGTAAACAGAGATGAGAATGATTTCACCAATAGTGAGGTTTGTCTAAAGTGAAAGTAAAACAGTCAAAAGAGCAAGAAAGTAAAAAGATGAAAAAACATAACAAGAAGGAACATTTTTGCAGAAATTGCATGTTTTAGTCATTATTTTGCAGAAAATATTGTGACCAATAAAAGATTAATTTTGAAAAATTGAAGGAGGTTTATGTTCTTAAGAGGGCCATTTACAAAAAACTCTCTCACTTTTCTAACAGCCATTATGGTTTTGGAAATATTAAACAATGTTGGAAAGCACTTTTTGCAGAAAATTCCAGTTTAAGCCATCATTTTGCAGAGAGTATTGTGGCCAATAAAAAATACTTCATAAAAAACGGAAGGAGATTTTTTTTCCTAAGAGGCCCATCTACAAAAACCTATCTCAGTTTTTTCACAGTGGTTTTATAATGAGAGATACATGCGCATCTTTACAGGCCATTTTTCAGACTCTGTAAAACTCTGTTTTACACATATTTTTTACAGAGACTATTATGCATAGCTGGAGAGGAATTTTGGGAAAATGAAAGAGGTTTATCTCACCAAAATATGTATCTACAATAAACTCTTTCACTTTTTACATATCTATTACGGATTGAGAAATAAAAAGATATCATTGGACCCCAATTTTGCAGAATTGTTGGAGCAGATTGCACAAAGAAAGGAAGCAGTTAGTGACTTGGATGCCTCATCATTAACTAAGAGTTGGATCAAATTCGAATTCTTCTCTTTGTCATCACCTATCCATACAAAATAGTTCCAAATAGATGCATTATTTTGAGTGTCCTTTAATTAAGTTCTATTTATGTAAATAGTTGGAGAGATTTGTGAACCAATTTTGATATTTGTTTCAAGATATTTTAGTTTAGAATTTGTATAAATACTCCACTCTTGGAAGCATTTGGGGTGGATTATATTACTTTGCTGTAACATTGAGATTTTCGGAATAAAAGCATTTTGGAGAAATTTATTCGTGGCTTACTGGATGACGATTTGAAGCACAGGACTTGTTGCAGGATTCATGTGTTGGACTACAGTTCAATAAGTCTTTCTACTCTTTGTCTTAAGTTTTATAGTAGTTTCTAATATCATTATGTCCATTTCTGAATAATTTACATAAAGGATTGAATCAGAATTTACTTAATTGTACTCTGATTTCAGATGTGATTGTTCTTAATGTTTTCCTCTAAATTGGTTATAAGCATGAATTCTTAAATGCTCTTGCGTTGCTAATTTAAACATTGTTGATTACTATAATAAAGAATTCTTCATTGCTCTTTGTTTGTAGTCATCTCATTTCATTCTTTTGAACATGGTGAAAGATTCTTAGCTGCCTTTCATCCCTTCAAAATCATCCCATCCACTTTAAATTTTAAGGATTGTTCTCTGTCTGGCTATCTTGCCCTGCAAAGCCATCTTGTGTGTAGAATAGAAATCCAGTAAAGCCATCCTTTGACTCCATAGCTCAATGGACTGAAAATCTT